>CM024677.1:27597912-28197912 GCA_014182725.1 Eucalyptus brandiana
GAATGGCAAAGACAAAGAAAGCAAACCCCCGCTCCTATGTCTCGGATGGAGATGTCCAAAAGAGAAGCGCTTGATGCAAAAGCCATTTATTCTTTATATTGCGCTTTGTCTCTTGCTTGAATATAACAGAATCTCTTCATGTGAAACAGCAAAAGAAGTTTGGGATAGACTTCATGTTACATATGAAGGGACCGATCGTGTAAAAGAGACAAAAGTAAACTTCTTGCTTGGCCAATATGAATCCTTCAAGATGAAGCAAGGAGAGTCGATTGGAGATATGTTCAACCGTTTTACAGAAATTGTAAATGGTTTAGCATATCAAGGTCAGCCAATTTCTTCTCCAATGAAGGTCAACAAACTCTTGCGAGGTCTCTCAAAAGATTGGAATCATGTCAAGACCTCAATCCGGGAGACTCGAGAGGATTATGCCACTCTCCGTTGATGAATTGATTGGCACTCTTCAATCCTATGAAGTGGAACAACTTAATGACGAAGATCCCGAAGGTAAGAAGTCCATTGCTTTAATATTTAATGCTGTTTTTGATGAAACAGACTCAGAAAATGACATGGACGATAAAGAATTTGCCTTTATGGTCAAGAAATTTAAAAAGCTGAGTAGAAAAGGAAGGAACTTCGATGGAAGAAGTCAATACAAGCATAATGACCAGAAAAGAATCATGAAAGAAGATGATGAGCAAGAAAATATATGCTTGACGGCACATTCGAATCCGAGTCGACTCGGACATAGACTCGAACCGTAGTCGATTCAAACAGGACTCTCGGAATCAAAGTCGACTCGGACATAGATTCGAATCCGATGAGGAAATCGAGGTAAGCAATTCAAAAATTCCTCTCAAAGTTTCAAAGTATATAAATGAACTTTGTTCAAATCTCAAATCTTCTCTTAAAAGGATTTTCGAACTTAAAAGGAGAATTCTCGACTTAGGCAACAAGATCTTTCTCAAGTCTGGAGACCTATTAAGAAAAATTGGATAAAAGCAACATATTCTGCTAACTCTCATGGACCCAAGAAAAAATGGGTACCAAAGAAAAGATAAGTTATTTTTGCAGGATATAAAGAAGAAAGAAGAAAGAGGATTTGGTAAGGAATTTTTTTATTCTCAATTTGATTTGGGCAATAATTCTCATTATGCTTGATATTTGATATATCCTTGGTTGATTGAGATTTTATAATGATCATATTTTGCTTTATGGAAGAAAGAATCGTATGATTTGTTTTTGTGATTTGTGAGTTAAGATTTGATTTAGTACGTATGATTATTTGAGATAATTCAGATTATTTTGTCTAATTTTATACTCTCAGATATAATCATATTTTGCAAAATGAAAATCTGTTTTACGTGATGATGCAAGATATTCTTAGATATTCAAAGATTTTATTCTCTCTGTTTTTATCATACTTTGACTAAGTGAGAATTTATTTTTCAAAATATCATTGTGCATAATATTCTTTCTTTGAATACTCTGTTATGATGAATTAAGAAAGAATATTTGATTATGGAGATTTTCTATTTTACTCTAACGTCAAGGAAGGATCCAAATTGATGGATACCAAAAAGGGAAATGAGTTGATTGCAGGAAATTCAATAAGGCAAGAATGATTACAAATCTACGCAGATTTTAGTGCAATCAGAAAATATCTCCTATGAAGATTGGGGGAGAAATCAAATCCAAAAGAAAAGGAAAAGAATCGTGATCATCTCAAAAAGGCAACAAATTGAGGGGGAGCTTTGATCAATTATGAAAAATCTTTTTGGATTGATCGTGATCTTATTATAGATGGAATGAAAGGTAAATGTGTCAGAATTTGTTCAAAAAAATCCGGTTAGTGCATCTTTTATTACCTTTTGTCATTAACAAATCTCTTATTGATATTATCATTTTATTATGACAAAAATGGTACGTGCAAGTTATGATGCATCCGTGATTTTTATTGGATATGTGCTGATATATATGATCGAAGTGAGCTATATTGCATATCTTTAATATTCGACTTGCTTTATAAAAGTTGATTTTTGGAAATTGTGATTCATGCGAGATATTTATTATAATTCTCTACGTGATACTTTTTTCCATTATTATTGCTTTTTGATTATGACAAAAAGGGGGAGAAGATATGAATATGCATATGTGTTGATTGGTTGATATTATCTATGGCATAATATTGAGCTGCGATTATTTTTTTTATATATTGTTATGCTCAATCTATTTGCTATCTTCTGATATCCTTTGATTTAAAAGTATGTTTACAAATCTGCATATTCAGAGATTGTTTTGTCATCATCAAAAAGGGGGAGATTGTTAGGGAAATCCCTTATGATGTTTTGAAGATGACAAAATAAATCAAAGGCTACTAACATGTTTAATGGTTAAGTAATAGACCATGCAGATAATAGAACATATAAAGGATATTGTCAAAGTCTGAAGACGGCCAGAAGACAGACTCTATGCTGAAGCTGAACTGGGTACAGACCTTAAAGCTAAATCTGTTCAGAAGCAGATATGTTCAGACCCAGATTGTAAAGTCTACAGACCCAAATTGTAAAGTCTACAGACTCAGATTGTAAAGTCTACAGACTCAGATTGTAAAGTCTACAGACTCAGACTTTACATCCAGATTACGATGAATCGTAACTCAAGCCCAATCATACAACGGCTAGTGATCTGGTTTGGATTCCACATCAAGATTGATTTGATTGAAGACAAGAACTTTCTATACGAAGAAGCTTTACTTATGGAAACCAAGATTTCGTTTGTATGGGCGATCGAAATCAATTTGGGATTTTACTTTTGTCACTCAACGGCTACCAAATCTTCTAGATACAGAGCTGTCCAATGGCTATATTGGAAGACGATTCTCCGGGATGCTGTCCAACGGCTAGTTTGGAAGTGGAGGAGTATTTAAGGAGATGAAGGATCAATGAGCAAGTAAGAGACGGAGCGTAGAATTTATAATTCCAAAGTCTGAGCGACCTTCGATCATCAACTTGTCTTTGGAGAGCTTAAACGTTTGTGATCGTGAGAGAAATACCAAAAGAGTGACTTAGTGAGATAATGTGATCTACTAAGTGTTTGCACTCAAAGTTGTAATCTCTTCTTGATTGCATAGTGGAATCCAGCCAAGAAGGCTGTTAGCGTGGGAGAGTGGACGTAGGCTTGGATTAAGCCGAACCACTATAAATCTTGTGTTCTTATTCTCTTCCTTAACTCCTTTATTTTATTCATACTAGCACTCTCAAACAGGACGTCGCGGGTAGTGGCAGAGCGGCTCGATTCGAGCTCGGGTCGTCGCGAGGAGGCGATCGGCGATTGCTGGTGTCGCGTCGCCGCGGGTGGAGCGACGAGCGGTGATGGCAGGGCGACAGCGGCTGGCGAGCAGCCGACTCAGGCCGCGAAAGTTCACCGTAGAAGAAGCACAGTAAATTAACTTTACTGTGTCTTCTCTCTCCTCCTGTCTCCTGACGTCTCTTCACTGCTCCTCCCCTCTGCTTTCTCTCTTTCACTTTTTCAACTTTTTCTCCTTTCTCGGTTAAAAGAAAACCTAGCAAAAAGCCCCTTCTCTCTCTTTCTTTTTCTGAATTTTTTCCCCCAAAGAAGCTCCCTTTTATAGAGCAAGAACAAATCAATTTGTTCTACCAACGAAGATTTCATATATTGACTCAGCGATTGAAGCTAATCCGAAATTTTTTTGAAGATTTTCCAGATAATTCACTCAAGATAAAGCTCCATTAACCAACTTTAAAATCTTTCGAAATCTCTATCCACAACAAAATATTTTAGAATATTCCTTATCCTCCTTAATATTCCCAATGATTTCAACACCTATTGTTAAAGATAAGATTACAGTGCAATTTTTTAATTTCCAAAAATTATCATAATATCGCATCAAATCTTAAATTTTCACAAGATAATTAATTAAACATAACGACGGGCTTGGGTTAATTTTCCTCATGGGCTTAGTCCAGCCTATTAATTTAAAAACCAAAACGACCCATCCACCACCGGTCCAGTAAATGCAAATAAAAAAAATAAATGCACCTATAACTAAATGCTATGCAATTAATATTTTTTTCATGAATTAAATTAACCCTTAATTTCTTAATGCGACAAATTACTAAATGGGTAGTCAAAATTTAGGTGTCCACATTTGTGATGAGTAATTTGTGACTTGGGAACTAGAAAAAGAGAACACACGCTCACCCCCAACTTCTCTACGCCTTCCTTCTTTCTTTCTTGTGTGCATATATCTTGTCTTGCTGTGTAAAACTTCTAGAGCATCAATAAAAAAAAGATCGCAGACTTTAATTATTTTTCATTCTCGTCTTCCTTGAGACAATCCCTAAGTCATGACACGTCGTCGTCGTCGTCCTGACTCGTGAAGACTCTGTTACGGTTTGTTATGTCCGTACAACGGTCGCTTTTGATGTCGTGCAGCGTGGCCCATTTACGTTTTCTTTTTTCTATTTTTGTGTTGTTAACTTATTTTTATGGGCTTTGGTTTGATCGGGTACGTTGGATAAATTATTTTGAGAACCATGTTGGGCCTATTCCAGCAACTGTTTTTTGTGACATGGTAGCATTGTTTGGCGTTAAAATTGGACAGGCGAGTCAGCTCCCTTTTCAGAAATTTCCAAGACAGGAAGGATTTCCAATGGGGGCTGCCCTCTCCTTTAACAACAGTAATTTGAGCTATATCTGATTTTCTCGTATATCAAACTTTCCAAGATAAATCTGGGCAAAATGCACTTCGAAGGGATTAGATTTAAATTTACAGCTTTTAACCAATCCGTAGCGTAGCCAGCTCAGGCCTATATTTACGAATCTATAAATTTATATTTGAGTTATGGAATTAAAAGATTGTTCACACATAAAATAAATCATTCTCATACTCACTTCAATAATTTTCATCATGTTACTGAAATTTTATTTCAAGTAAACCCAGTTACCTTGAATTGAGTATCATGTCATTTTGTTTGGAAGAATTATATAGTTCTTTCGAGAACATGGAGTCCACTTAGTAGAGATTTTATTAATTTGTGCACCCAAAAGTGGCATAGTCTAATAGTCGTAGTCCTTCATGGTAGACTCATGGGGAAAATTATCCAAAAAATTCTAAACTTATTGCATTTTGTCAATTTAGTCCTAAACATTTTAACTTTACCAATTGAATTAATCCAATCAATTTTGGCCAGAATTCGCTAACGTAGACGCCGACCATCCCATGTGGCATGATCGGTAATGACATGAAAAAATTTATAATGTTGCAATATTTTTCAAATTATTTAATTATTTTTTATATTTTTTATTCATTCTTTCTTTTCATCTCTCTCTCTTTTCTTTTTTCCTTTTCTTCCTCTAGCTAGTCGCTCAGCCTCCAGGAACCAACTAAAGGTCACGATGGGTGAGGGTCGAACTCGCGAACCTCAGGCAAGGTCACCCTCCTAAGGATCTGGCGAGGTCGCCCTTGGGTGAGGCTCACCCTCGCCATAGGCAATGATTTCAATTTTAGTCAAAATGGATGATCCCATCATCCTACTTAGAAAAAAAAAAAAAATCTTTCTTACATCACCCGTAGCCTTCAAATCCCCAAACCCTAAAAATCCAAAAACCCAGCTTCCATTTAGAATCAAACCTAAATAATTTTTTGCATTTCTGAGTGGGACAAGAAGGTCAGAAGGACTTGCCAAGCCATCCACCCACTTGAAGATCAGCCACAACTCCCTCTAGCTTGGGCGATATTGTTCCATTGGTTTGCCGAAGGTGATTTGACCAACCTCTTCAACCACAACTCCTTACAACCTAGGCGAATCTGCTCCATTGGCTTTGGCGGAAGTGCTTTGTCACCCTATTCCATAGAGCTCCCTTCAAAACAAGTTCTACCCAGATTTGTAGTCAGGGAGAGCCGTAGATAAGGGAGACAACGGCAACTCCAACCAGAAAATATATCCACCTAGCCTCAGCACCAATATGTCTCTAGAATGCGATCTACAAAATAGGAAAATGGAAAGAGAGATTGAGAATGAGCTTTGTTTAGCAGCATTATCTAAAAGCTTGGGTCATTTGTGGTCGAAGGATAATATGGCGAACGTGAGAAGAGAAATTCTAGTTGAAAAAAGAATGGAATGCAATCTAACCCTATATAGTAAGCTATTTTCGAAGCCAATTGTAAACTTTCAGGCTTTCCAAAACACAATGAAGAAGGCATGAAAGTTAGATTTAGTGGTTTGTAGTCAGAAAGAGCCAGGACTTTATTCCTTTTTGTTTAAATCAGAGGTCAAGAAAGAAAAAGTCCTAAATCAGGGATCTTGGTCCTTTGCAAGTAATTTATTAGTGCCAAAACAATTATGGTTGGTATACCCAAGCATTGTTATGATTTCACAAAGTGTGCCTTTTGGGTTCAGAGAGTAGAAATACATCCAAGATGGGTGCTAGAAGATGTATATTTTGATTTAGAATCTAAAAGAGGCGACCCCCATAAAATAGAGAGAGTGACGGTTGAAGTGGACTTGCCGGTCCTTCTGAGAGCCGAAACTATTGTTAATTTAGGAGAAAGAAAGCTATGGGTGGAATTAAATATGAACAGCTACCCCACTTATGTTAATAATGCAAGAAAATGGGTCACTATGCCTCGCATTGTGAAGAAATCCCATATAAGCAAACAAAATGAGCTAAAAAATAAAGCAAGCAAATATGAACTTGGTTGAAGGCTGAAGTGAGTGAAAGAAGTCCTCACTAGGAAGCTTTCTATGGGGTGATAACCCAACATAATGAAGAAGAAGAATTAGTTCCAGAAAAACCAATTTAGCCAGTTGAGATGGAAATTATAGTGAGAGAAGAAGAAGTAAAGAGCTCAGCTCCAACAAGAAGTAAAAAGGAATCGGGAGCCCTTCCCTAAAGGAACATGTTGGAAGTTCAGCCTCAACTGCAATAGAAACGGATAACAAAGGCAAACAAATAGTGTTTTTCAAACCATCCATTTGCTAAAGTTTTCAAGATAATACAAGACTTTACCATTGTACCTGTAAATGAGATGGAGTTACTAGATACCTCAATTCAGGTGGTGAGAGAAGGAAATGAGTGGGCCTTAGTAGCTAGCCCTAATAAGCCACTGGAAATGATATACGGGTTTTGAGCTGCAACTATCAAGGGCTAGGCACCCATTGATGTTCCAAGAGATGAGAGCCTCAGTGGCTCAGGAAAGGCCAACTTAGTGTTTTTAATGGAAACAAAATGACAAGAAGTCATTGGTGGAGAGGGTAAGAAGACGGCTTAAATACCTATACTCTTATCTAGAACAACCAGAAGGAATAGCGGGGGGTTTGATCATTTTGTGGACTAAAGAAGTAGAAATCAAAGTGATCTTCAGCTCAAAAGAATTCACTGATTTGGAATGCAAAGACCTAGAAAGAGATGCACAAATGAGAATCGCTTTTCTCCATACTTCTACAAACTTTCAAGAGAGACTAGCACTATGGCAACAAATACAAAACTTCTAGGTAAATATCCAATTTTCGTGGATTTGCATGGGCAACTTTAATGAGATTTTATATAAGTGGGAGAAGGTAGGCAAGAGAGAGGCTGACAATTATAGAATAGTGGCTTTTCGAGAATTCATGAATGATTGTTCTTTTATGGATATGGAGAGTAAAGGCTGCACTTACACATGGACAAACAATTAGGAAGGGGATACCCTAGTCAAGAAAAGGTTGGATCGGATCGTAGGCCACTTATTCTCTATTTGCATCCACTTCAGAACAAAAGGAAGAAAGAGTTTAAGTTTGAGGCTTACTGGCTTGAAGTGGGGAGATTATTAAAAGGACATCGTAAAAGGAACAGTTCATTTCTTGAGGTTTTTAAGTCCAAGAAGTGTCAAAAGAGCTAGCATTATGGAGTTGAGGAAAGTTTTCCAACGTGTTGCACTAAACTAGAGGGTTGAAAAGGAAATTAATAGAGATAAACAAGAAATCAGGGGCATCCACCTGCAAAGAGGAAATCCAGAATATAGTGGCACAATTGAAAAAACTGTAGAGACAAAAGTAGATGTCATAGGAGGATGAGATCCCGTATTGAATGACTACAGAGGGTGACAAAAACACAAAATACTTTCACGAAATAACGATTCAAAGGAGGCAAAAAAGCAAGATGGCAATGCTAAAAATTGATGAAGAAAACTAGTCCAGAGAACTTAACACTCTTGAAAATCATATAGGGGATTCTATCAAAACCTTTATGAATCAATAGGACCTTGAAACTTCCAACCCACCTTAGACCAATGCTTGAGCCTAGTTAGAGATGAGATAAATGATAGTTTGACGGCAAATATCACTGTGGAGGAAGTAAAAGAAGCAGTGTTTCAATCAGGAGCATCTAAAGCCCTAAGGCCGGATGGGTTGAGTGGCCAATTTTATCGGCACTTCTTGGAGGAAATCAAGGAGGATGTACTTCAGCTGGTTCAGAATTTCTTTGATATAGGTATCCTCAACCCACAATTAAATTTAAGATATATTGCTCTTAGTCCAAAGGTTAAGAACCCATAAGATATAAGTCAATTTAAACCTATAAGCCTATGTAACTTCAGCTATGAAAATCATTTCAAAAGTGATGGCTAATAGTGTGACATCCTAAGAAATTACCAGACACGTTTTTTTTCATATTATTACTTTCTTTTAACGTGTAGAAGCAAAATATATATATATATATATATGAATATTATTTTAACAATTAAAGCCTCATAATTATAAAAACATATTTCTGCTTCTTTTATTTATACCACATGTGAGTTCACGGCTTCATTACATTTAGAGCAAAAGATAGAAGTCTGAGCAGGGGTAGGAAGACCTATCTCCAGAATATATTATATTTTCAAAAGTCTACCTATATAAAAGACCAGACTAAGTCAAGGGTTGATAACTTCTCCTTTTGCTGCCTCTCCAACGTCCAGATCGAAGCTCCTCAACGGACCGAAAAACTCTCCATCAAGAATCCGGTACCAAGCGACGAACCGGAAAAGAACCCACTCCGCAAAGCCTCCTATATCAACCCATATTGTAGAACTACACTTGATATATATTATTCCGAACTCTCATTCAAACACGCTTTCATAAAAAAGCTTCATTATACACAATGACTCCATAGTGCAAGGGCTGAAAGGTATCCATCCTACACGTCTGAAAAATAAATGGATGAACTAAAGTCTAGCAACTAAAATCTCTAGTTTTATGTTAGAAAAATCATCTTACCACTCCACCTGGTATTCACAAAATGAAGACATAATCCTCCGATAAGTATGATACATACATAAACAAACTTTACCTTCCATGTTCATCTACCACAGAAATTGTTAACCAATAGAACATCCATGCAAACTCATGCATGCGCACACCATGTTTCACACAATGATTTGGTTCTACACATAACAATGCATGTTTATTCATTAATGCTTCATCCTCCCAAACACTCCTGGGGCATCCCAACACACAGGGCATCTCAAATCCGGTAAATCAAATGAATATGTTCTGAGTATGGGCGAACAAGTACATTTCGGTGGTAAAGTCTAAACAATTAAAAAAGGTAAATTCTAGTTTGATAAAAGCTCATAGAATAGAAGAACAGATCCAATAATGAATAGACTTACAAATAGACAAATTTAATGATGGACAGTATCAACAGATAAGCGGATTCAATGAGAATTAGATTCAAATTCAGTAAAGTCTGCCTGAACCAATAAACAAACTTATGAACAACAGATTCACAAGTTGGCAAATTCAGTAAGTGAACAGACTCTCAATGAACAGATGAGCAAACTCACGAATGAATAGATTTTGTCTTAGGAAATTTCAGTATAAACAAATGAAACAAGCAAATTCTGACTGATGGAATTTTAGCAAAACGTAGTAAAACAAACATGCAATGAATCATCGAGATAACTATGACAGAACGGCCAGATTCTAACTACCCAGAATGAGGCAGAAAAAAGCAAAACAAACATGTAATGGGTTACCAAGACAAAGATGGTAGAATAGCCAAATTCTAACTACCCAGAATGAGACAGAAAAAAAGCAGAACGAACATCAGTGGGTTACCAAGACAAAGATAGCAAAACAGCCATGTTCTAATTACTTAAAATGAAGCAGAAAGGAGCAGAACGAGCATGCAATGGGCTACCAAGACAAAAATGGCAGAACGACTAGATTCTAAATACCCATAATGAGGCAGAAAGAAGTAGAATGAACATACAATGGATTACCAAGATAAAGATGGCAGAACGGCCAGATTCTAACTACCCAAGATGAGATAGAAATAAGCAAAACGAACATGCAATGGGTTACCAAGACAAAGATAACAGAACAGCCAAATTACAACTACCCAAAATGAGGCAAAAAGACGCAGAACGAACATGCAATGGGTTATCAAGATAAATATAACGAACTAAGCACGTTTTGACCAACCAAAATCACACAAAGTGAACCAAAACAAACCAAAGTGAAGCAGAATGAACTTGTAAGAAATTATCATGCCATTTAACAACCACCATACCCACATCAAGACTTCACCTCCCACCCATCCAACCAAGATAGAAGTAACTAAGTAGATTTAAGCTAATTTAATACTAGAAATTTCACTTACCTCAAATGAATGCAAACCACGGACAACCAATTGTCTTTACCACGTTAATTACACTTGAATACAAAGTTTTGCTCTCCAAATTATTGGATTGAAAAGTGGAAAATAATATATGTAGCTTCTGTTTGAGTTTTGAGGGAGCAAAATGAGTTCTTTGGCAAAGTAAAATGAGTTTTGTTAAAACTAATTAAAACAATTTAATTTCTTGCAATGCTAGGTGTAAAATTACATGTTAACATTCAGTTTGATGTGCAATAATGCAAAGCAAGGTCCTTGCATGTAGCCAAAGAAAATGCATGAAGAAAATGAGTCATCTTGCAATAATCCATACTCAATTTAAGTGTAAAAGAATTTAACCACAAAATATCATGTTCTAAGAACACATGGCCATGCAAAGCTTTGTTCAATGACATGTGGCACTTCTAATTTTAACTAATAAATTTTGTAATGGAAAATGTAGCAAGCAGAACGTACTCTTCTTCTTGTAGCACTATTCAACACAAATTATTCAACAATATTTTTGTCAATTGACTAAAACTTACGCAATTAATAACAACAATTAATTAGTAATACTATAGTAATTTAATTAATATCATTTTATTATTAACACACACATAATTCGATTCACACATTGAACCTAAAACAATTTACGCTCACGAAAATTACCGGTCATGTCCTACGAAATTTACGAATTCGATTAAAGTCTCCATGTGCTTGTTCGAATATTAACACAAATAATAATTAGCTCAAAATCTAAGTATCATTATCATAACACGAATTTTCAAATATTACATAATTATAAATACGAAAATTTCAGATGTCACAGATAGGCTAAAACCATGGCTCCACGAGATGATAGCAATAGAATAAAGTGTCTTTGTCCAAGGCCAGTAAATTCAAGAAAATATCTTCATACTTCATAAAGTATTACATCAGCTGCCATAAAGAAAAGAAAGAAGAAGTTCTAACCCATCCTTGAATTGGACATGCAAAAGGCGTTTGACAGGATAGAATGGGATTTATTGAAAGCATGTATGTTGAAAATGGGAAAGTGAACAGAGAACCTACGCAATATTTTCTACCCTCACATGGAATCAGACAATGTGATCCACTATTCTCTTATCTATTTATACTAATGGCCACTGTTTTATCATGGAGGATGCATAAAGCCATAGTGGATGAAAGTCTCAAAGGAATCACTCTTAACAGGTATTGCCCTACACTATCATATGTTTTATTTGTTGATAATGCTATATTTTTCCTAGATGGAACAATCAAGAAGTGCCAAAGCTTGGCAAAACCCTAAATCAATATTGTTTTGCAACGAGCCAAGCCATCAATTTGAACAAATCAGGAGTTGCTTTCAACAGGGGCTATCCCCTGAATTTGAAGAGAAATATGGCCCAAAAATTGCGAGTCTCAATTATAGAAAAGACAAGAAAATACCTTGGCATACCATCCGATTGGGGTCAATCAAAGAAAGAGATGTGTGCATGGATAATAGCTAGAGTAAACATAAACATGGAGGGTTGGAAAGAAATGATCCTATCAAGAGCAGGTAAAGAAATGTTGATTAAGAGTGTAGTGCAAGCTCTTCCTCAATATGCTATGTTGATATTCAAGATACCAAAATTTTGTTTGTAATGCTATTGAGAACATAATAGCCTCTTTCTAGTGAAAACAAAGTGATAGAAGTAAGGGAATGCACTGGAAAAAATGAGAAGTGATGAAATCTTGGAAAGACGAAGGAGGTTTGGGCTTCAAAGATTTGCAAATCTTTAACAAAACTATGTTAGGCAAACAAGCTTAGAGATTATCTCAAAATCCTTCAATACTATGGAGTTAGATTCTTAAAGGTACATATTTTCCGGATGGAAATTTATGGAAAGCCAAAAAAGGATATAGACCGTCCTAGGTTGGCAAAGCATCCTAATGGGAAGTGAAATCATAGAATCGGAAGTTAAATGGTTAGTGGGAGATGATAGATCTATAAAAATCCACGATGAGAAATGGTTATCCTCTAGTTTAATTTAAGGTCCGGCAAATAGGGATGATCCATTCAAAGTAGCAAACCTGATTAATGAAGAAATGAGGGAATGGAAAGAACCAATTTTGCATAATCTTTTCGCAAATAATGTCATCAAAGAAATACTATCTATACCCACCAGCCCTACCCCCAAGCTAGACGTTTTATGTTTAACAACAAACAAAATCAAAAGCTACATAGCGAAAAGTGGCTACAACAAGGTGCACCCCAAGTCCAACGAGCCAGATCCCAACACAACAACAACCTCACACCAACCTCCTAAATAACTATGGACAAAAAAATAGAACCACCAAGTTCCCCCCAAAATGCGAATCTTTCTACGGAGCATATGCCAAGATGCCCTACCCATAGAAGAAAATCATTTCAAGAGAAGAGTGTTACCAAATCCGCTATGTCTGCTTTGTTCAAAACACCCAAAGACATTTGAATATATGCTTCTGATTTATGGATGGACAAGAAAAATCTAGTTAGACCCAACAATCAAGACACAAAATAGTCCTCTAAACGTAACTAGAGTAGACAAATGGCCACTAGGCATTTTTGAAGCAAAAACCAACCCACCCAAAGTAGAGGTAGTTGTGGCAACCCTTTGGCTCATATGGAAGGCGTGAAATAATGTTGTGTTTCGATAGCAACAACCCAATCCTCAAGTCATACTAGAAGAAGCACAAGCACAAGTCAATAGCGACCTTTAATGGAACCCACGGAGCAGCAAATCAAAACCCAAAACAAGAAGAGAAGCAACCAAGTGAAAACCTGCAACCGGCAACAATTTGAAGCTAAATGTGGATGTTTTGTGGCTGAGGAGTGAAATATCTTGTTCAGCCATCGAGATCTTGAGAAACTCGAGCCAGATTGTCGAAGGTGGATTTGCAAACAAAACCAGAGCAAAGTCACCTCTTCAAGCCGAAGTCCTAGCCTTCATGAAAGAGCTGAAGTTTATGCAACAAATCCAAGAGAGTTACATGCGGTCAATATAGCAAAAGACGATATATTTGGTCTGTGAAAGTGATAGTTGGATGGTAGTGGAAAGCATCTCGGGCCGAGATGAAGCACCTTGGGTCATGAGGAATATAGTAAATGAAGGAAAATGGATCTTAGCCTCGCTCCGCCAAGTAAAACCGGCCCATTGTCAAAGAGAAAGAAATCAAGCCGCCGATTGGGTAGCAAAAGCCCACTAAAGCAAAAAACTTCCTTTCAATTGGGTGTCTTCCCATCCCCAGTCTCTTCGAGATATTTTATGTTCAGAAGTATGTTTACCTTTATCATATAGCTATCATATTAATAAATGAAAAAAATCACCTGCTTTATGACCAAAAAAATAATTAAAAATTGGAAAAAAAATCAAAATATTAATAAAATTTGTCCATGCCAGCGCTGGCATCCACATCAGTAAATTCCAGCCAAAATTGATCATATAGACTTAATTAGCAAAAAGTAAAAAGATTTATAACTCAATTAGCAAAACTGAAAAATTTAAAACTAAATTGGCAAAAGTGCAATAGATTTAAGACTTTTTAGACAATTTTCTCAAAAACTATGATATTGTGTTTTGAGCAAACCATACTAGGTTTGCTAAATTCATAGTATGACACCTCCTTTTCTTTTTGTTAAATTTGCAACAAGTTACATGGCATATTCGTGGTGATCGCCGGAGCTACGTCCTCTCATGCGGTCTCAAATCGAACACTACAAGATGTGAGACCATGATCATCATAATTGATCCCAAGGCAACCATACGCAATGATCGCATATACCACGTGATCCATTTGTTTTAAGGAAAACAAACGGCACATAGGGTCTATGCTTATTCGAATGCTTCAAAAAGCCTTTAGAAGATGTTATCACGTCGTCAGACATGTTCAGTATTTTGGACATCTAGAAATTGTGACGAAGTAGGAGCCTGTTGACAAACTTGATTTAAATTAATGAAGTTTCTCAGTTTTCGAACCACCCCCCCCAAAAAAAAAAAAAAAAAAAGAAAAAAAAAACACAATGGCCTAATCTGGAGTTGGCCCGAATGAAGAGAATCTGGCTGGAGAATTGATTTTGGAGCGTGACCAGTAGGAAGTGATCGAAAGAAGGAGGAAATCAGAAGTGTTAAATCTGATTTTTCGTTCAAAAAGAAATTTGATATTTTAAATTTACTTCTAGAATAGAAATACGTTTAGTGACGCAATTTCATTTTTTTATTCCTGAAATAAATATTTAGTCCCGAAATAGGTTTGAAACAAAATGAGAAATAACATTTGTTTCTTTTTCTAATTTTGGAATAGAAATAAGAAATAAAAACTATCCTCATTGCCCATCCTTTTTACTAGTCGGCCACCCATCTGCCGTCGTCTGCAGCCGACTGTCGTTGCGGTCCACCATCCATAGCCATATGCCGTCACCAATTGTCAGCTGGCATCATTCGCCATCTCCTGGAGGTAAAAAATTTATGTTGTTATAAAACAAAATTTTATTCTAAGAACGGAAATTATACATTATTATTAAACACGAATTTTTATTCAGAAAATCATCCAAAAATAAAAATAAAAAAAATTATTTCTCTTTTAAAAATCAATTTTTGATGATAATGATTATCATTCGCGTCATTAATCTGAATTCTTTGAAGGGGGAAGATCAATATGTATATAATGTATGCGTGGGGCCCAATGGAGTAAGGACGGTGGAAAAGAAAAGGAAAGGATTTGGCTTTTTTCCATGGCGAAAACGGGCCGGTCGAGAGAAGGGATGCACGCCCTCTCTTTGTTGGAAGACATAGCGACTCTATTTGATTACTCACTTTACGCTTTATTGTAGCCGTACCGTTAGCTTGGAAATGGGCAGTCAACCCTCGACCACACATTTTCCACGTGAGAGATTTGTGTTTTGCTTGGAAATTTCCACTCACTTTTGTCGGAAAAAAGGAGAATTTTGTGGCCGTCTATTGACGGCTAAGACGTCAGACGGTAAGGCTAGCATAACCTTCAACAAATTTCCAAAATACCAAGTTGTATTATATTCCTTTCAATTTAGCGACCGAGTTTCCTAACAAGTTTTGCATTTGATCAATCTGGAACAGGTGCATGACAAATCCGATCTCATGCACTAGACTTTGTTCCCCACAGTCAATCTCATGGACAGATGTGCGAGAATGATGGTGCGTTTTCATCAAACAGCAGCCACCCGGAAGGTCACAGGAGTACATAGAAAGTACTGGAAGGTCACAGGAGTACATAGAAAGTACTGCGCATTGAAATTTGATTACTCATCAAAATGGGAAACTGCTAACTTTCTATTGGGATAGATAAAGAATCCGTAGCAAGAGCCCCAGCTTACAACTTCTACTACGCTTCTACATACTAATGTTTCTTTTACTGATAAAAATTGGTGAAAAATAAATTTTAGCAAATTGGGTTGCACTTAGGAATTGGTGAGTAAGAAAGATAGAGAATTACCAAAAAAATCATAAACCTATTGCAATTATACCAATTCAGTTATAAACTTTTTTTTTTGCTAATTTAGTCATAAACCTTTTATAATTATGTCAATTCAGTCCATCCAGCCAAAATTGACTAGCTGGCACTAACGTGGACGCCAGCCGAGGACAGTTGGCCAACGAATGCCGATATGGCAATTTTTTTTTTTTTATATTTTTTCAAATTTTTTAATTTTTTTGGAATTTTGGAATTTTTTTTTTTTTTTTTTTTTCCCACCTTCTCCTTTCTCTAGCCGGTGGCGCCAACCAAAGGTGAAGGCCGGCGAGGTCGCCCGACCGGCCATTGGCGAGGTTCCCCCGCCGCCATTGGTGAAGGCAAGCCTCACCTAGCCATGGCAAGGTCAAGCCTCACTTTGTCCCTAGGCGAGGAGCCTCGCCACCACCAGCGAGGTTGACCCTCACCAGATCTGGCGGGGCCTTGCCCAACCAAGGCGAGGGTTGACCTCGTTGGTGGATAGTGAGGCTCCTCGCCCAGGGACGGCGAGGCTCAACCTCACCGGATGTGGCAACGACGACCTCATCTTCACCAATGGCCAACGGGGGCGAGCCTCGCCTGTAGCTAGCAAGGCTGACCTTGTCAGCCCTCGCCTTTGGTTGGTGCTGGCCAACCAAAGGAAGGAGAAGGTGGAGAAAAAAAGAAAAAAAGAATTCAAAAATTCAAAAAGAATATTGAAAATTTCGAAAAAATAAAATATATATTTAAAAATTGTCACATCAACATTTGCTAGCCAACTATCCCTGGTCGGCGTCCACGTCAGTGTTAGCCGGCCAATTTTGGCCGGATGGACTGAATTGACACAATTATAAAAAGTTTAGGACTAAATTGGCCAAAAAAAAAGTTTATGACTGAATTGGCACAATTGCAATAGCTTCAGGACTTTTTTGGTAATTCTCCCGTAAGAAAGATTCTAGTGTGACCACCCGTGGTGGCGGCGTAGTTGGTTGAGCACTTGTTCCTTTCACAAGAGGTCCAGTGTTCGACTCTCTGCGTCGTTTGCCTTGTTGAAAAGGAACCCACGACTTACCCGGCAGGCAAGGATGGTGGTGACTCTACCTGCTCTAGGGTTTACCTCGAGCTGCCGGCTTACAGAGGTTCCCTGGGTTACCAAAAAAAAAAAAAAATTCTGGCGTTAACCTAAACCTTGGTTGTAAGTCTTCTATGGCCAATTTTGCTACAAATATTTAATCAATGTTTCTAATTGATTGAAGACTACACTACTGCTTTTTCTTTCCAATTGTAATTTTTGTCTTTTGTTGTAACAATAAATTGATAAAAACTGATTCCAAATAATCTTTTCCCACAACAGGGATTTCTCTCTCTCTCTCTAGATCTGGCTCTTATGTCGTAAATCTGGATACCCGGCTGATCAATCTCACTGTTTTATCTTCTCATTCTCCTAACGTATTGAAACTTTTGGAAAATCATCCGGACAGTCTCAAACTTGTTTTAGAGTTTCTATCCTCAAATCAAGTTGCCCAGTCTGCCACAACTCTGCCGAATCCCTCCATCATATTACAACTCTGCCGAATCCCATTACAACATTTGTGCCCAATCCTTGATTTGATCTCTGTAAATTTTATATCTTCCGTACTTTACTTTTCGTCACCTTCCATGTTCCACCTTCTAGGTTTGCCCCCATCTCTCTTCGTTGGAAAATCCCTAGGCCTTCGACCTTTTTAAATGTTTTTCTCAATGGGGGCAACACCTATTGTTCCTTCGAATACGTTTATCCATGCTTTATCATTTGTCGTAAGCCTGCCCATTCGAAGAAGTATTCACATCTCCATCGCACTCATTTTATTTACATGTCGATGTTTAATCGCCTGTCAATCTGCATTATAAAGGTAGCGTTGGCCTCATTGCTTTCCCATAGAATTTTCCCTTAAGCCGAATCGGTACTCGACGGTTGCACAAAATGCCAGGGGCACCGGCGTCTATGGTCACGACTCATCCTAACTCATTCAATCCTAAGGTGGTCTAAAGCAGTTCATTTTGCTAGGATTTGAATTAATCAATTTCTCAATCTGTAGTTTGATCTTGAGTCTTAACTAAGTCGACAAAATCATGGCTTTGTCACAATAGAATTGTTCTTTGCTTGGCGGTCGTTATTTTAGTTTCAGTCTAGATGGAATTAGATCTACGATCCTGATATAAAAGATGAATAAAGGCCCAATTGCCTGTCCTAACATGGTCCGGACCATAATGCGCTCGGACCGCAAAAAGGGGATGGAGATCGTAAGTGGACAGGACCAGTCTATGTTGCAGAGGTAGACATCTAATTCGTAAGAAAATTAAAATATGACCGCTAGACGGGACAATTATCTTATCGTATTTTCAACTGTCAAAACGAGCACTACAACTTTCATGAGGTGTTTGGCAAGTACCGCACAGTCGCAACACCTCCAAAACCACAGTAGCTTACGTCAATTATTAATAAGGTGCATCGCTTATTTCAAAAATGTGGGTACGACTAAGCATACATTCAAGTCACGACTATACCGAATGAGTTTGTGCATGGGATGTGGGGCAGGCATAGGTTTCCGGAAAAGGGTTGCACTTGCGATTGTCGGGCGCAAATGGCTAAGAATTTCTAGGAAGATTGTCGTGTTAGGAGTTGGACTAATTCAACATAAAATGGGTATTGAGTGAGAAATATCCCCGGTAACTGATCGGGTTCCTTCCTTCCTTGACTCCAAACGGTTGAGCGAACATATGTTCTAAAAAATGCTCTAACGAGATAGAAACTTTCACTGTTAATCAACGACAGCACCGGGTGATTATCGTTGGGTGTTCCAAGCGAGCAAACAGATTAAGGCAAACAGGCCAAGAAGGAGACAATTGAAATTTTCTTAATTAGAAGTAGACAGCACCAGGTGATTATCGTTGGGTGTTCCTGACAAGTTTTGCATTTAATCAATCTAGAAGAGGTGCATGACGAATTCGATCTCATGCACAAGACTTTGCTCCCCACAGTCAATCTCATGGACAGATTATTGGCTCAACAATTTGGGGTGAAAAAGAAGCTCCATTTGGTGGGGCTAGTAGCCATGTATCTTGTACCATCTTGATTTGGCATCTTTTCCCCCTTAATGCAGAAAATGTGCAAGAAAGACCGCCCGTTTCCATCTAACAGCAGGAACAGGGGAAGCTCACAGGAGTACATAGAAAGTACTGCGCATTGAAATTTGGTCACACGTGGAAATGTGAACCTGCTAACTTTCTGTTAGGAGAAATGAAGAATCCATAGCAGGCGCCCCAGTTTACACTCTACTACTTTTTGCGCTTCTACACACTAGCATTTCTTTTACTGAGAAGAATTGGGTGAAAAATAAATTTTAGCAACTTGGGCTGCACTTAGGAATTGGTAAGCAAGAAAGATTCTAGTGTTAACCCTAACCCTCAGTTGTAAGTCTCCTACAGCCAATTTTGTTTCAAATATATAATCGATGTTTTTGATTGATTGAAGAATACTAGACTAGTGCTTTTCCTTTCCAATTGTAATTCTTATCTTTTGTTGTAACGATAAACATTAATAGATACTGATTCCAAATAGTCTTCTCCCCTAACAAGAATCTCTCTCTATCCTTAACCCAAGTTGCCCAGTCAGTGACAGCTCTACCGAATCCCTCCATCACATTAGTTGGCCTCTTCGACCTGACCCTTTTCTCTGGCCAGGGATATAAAAGATTTGTCTCTTTCGCATCCTTGACCCCATCTCTTGCTCTCTAGCATCTCACCACCTCGGCTGAGGAAGCTCAAGCTCTTGCTCCACGACTTTAGGTTCATCTTGCCTTAGGCTCAAGAGCCACTAATGTACTTTTTTTTTTTCCGGGGGAGACCATCTCAACATTGTCTCATATATCAACTGGAGCTCTTCCATTCCCAATTGGTCCACTGCTCATCTTATTTCCAATGCGATTCTCCATTCATTGTTTTTGAATAGTTGATTTATCACTTGTTCTCTCAAGAGATCGAAATGTCACAAACATGCCAAGTGGGCCGCTTCATCTACCTCTTATGGGCTTGTTAGATGGAATTCCTGTGACTTGCTTCCCACGAAGTTTCCATTCCCATTCCGACTTTAAATAGTAGTAACTGCTAAGCGACATGAACTGCTAATGACAGCATTGAAGATCGACATCTCCTAAAAACGATGTTGGAATTTCTTTTGCATTCCATTGTTTTCTAGCTTCTGTACTCTTCTCATTGTTCCATGTTCCTTCCAAGCAACAACAACCCTTTTACTAGTTGATGAAAATGAACATCACATACATTATATGGACAAAATGCTTCATGACTCATCCTTTCCTCTTCACGGTTTGTATTATCCAAATCTAATTTGTCGCCTAGCAAATTGTCAAATGATTAAGCATGCGTAAAGTTATATTAAGGGCGGCCTCAAAAGTTTATATGCATGTATATATATTGGGAACTCCTCTACACACCATATTATGGTTGTGCTCGTTATTGTCAAAGTTTCCATTCCCAGTCCGACATTAAACTACAATAATTATAGAGCGACATGGACTGCCAACAACAACATTGACGATCAACATTCTCCTAAAAATGATGTTGGAATTTTTTTTTTTGCATTCACTTGTTTTCTAGCCTCTGTACTCTTCCTAGTGTCCCATGTTCCTTCCGAGCAACAACGACCCTTTCACTACTTGATGGAAATGAACATCACATACATTATATGGACAAAATGCCTCATGACTCATCCTTTCCTTTTTGCAATTTGTATTATCCGATTCTAATTTGTCGCCTATCAGATCATCAAAATGATTAAACATGCATGAAGTTCAATTAAGTGCTACCTCAGAAGTATATACGCATGTATATATACATTGGAAACTCCTCTGCACAACATATTATGGTCGTGCTCTTGATTATCAAACCCAAATCGACCATCAATTTCGAGGAAGGTCAGTTTGGTGAACGAGCTGTCCCAATTCAACCGAAAACAATTGGCATGAATCCGCGGGACATCCCCGTCTTTCGATTACGCGGTACATTTATTCCAGCATCCGCTCTAATGAGATGGGGTTTCGACCCTTAATCGAGGGTTTAGTTAAGCAGCAAGAGGTGATTAATTGGATGTTCCAAGGGAGAGGCTGGACCAGACAGACACACTGGCCTAAACGAAGGAGACGAAAGAAGCAACTTGAGAGTTGGGGCCCGAGTTCTTGCGGAAACTTCGGAAGTTAGCAAAAGGTCAAGGCTACGGGAAAAAGCATGTGGGCCTGAGAGAGAGGTGCGTACGGTACTGGACATAGGCCGTTGACCGTCGGTTTCAATCGTCCAAGTCGTCGCGCCTGTTGGGGCTCCCAAATTCCACGCGTTGTTGACAATTGGACCTGCGCAATCGATGGAAGGATCGTATGGGGACAACTTTGAAGGTGAAAGGGTCCCGTCATCCGTTTCTTGATTGGCAGTCTTTGATAGGCGTGCCCGTTCGTGCCCACTCGTCTCATTTTTTCTTTTCTTTATTTCCCTTTTTCCTTCAGCGACCACAAGCCTGCCGGGCTAACAAGTTTGTCCGAAGCCATTCGGGCCGTCGCCGGTGGCTAGAGTTACCCGCCGTGCTGATGATGTCTCGTGTTTAGTCGCCATAGGGGGTTGAGAAGGAGGGGTTGGTGGTCTAGGGTTGGCGACGATTTCAAACATCAGGATTTCATTCATTTCATTATAGGAATAGCAACTTAAGATGCAAATGACAACCTTTCTATTCCAAAAATCAATTTCTAGCTAGTAATTTTTTTTCTATTTAAAAATTTAATATATGAGTTTTTAAGAAAATACGCTTTTAATAACAATACAAAATTTATATTCCTAAAACACAGTTTCTTCCTTCCAAGCAACCAGCGGCGAGTGGTGACGAGGGTAAGCGATGAGAAGAGTTTTTATTTCTTAATTCTGTTTTAAAAATATAAAAGTAAAAAAAAAAATTTCTCATTTCAATTCTAAACATATTTTTGGATTAAAAATTTATTCCAAAAATAATTAAAAAAAAAATGAAATAAAGTTACCAAATGAATTTTTATTTCAAATTTATTTCAAAAATAAAAAATAGAGAAATAGAAGAATAAAATAACTATCGACAATAATATCTAATCGCAATAAGTTATCTAGAGGGTCAACGATGAGGAAGGAACGGGGAAGAGACGTAGGAGTAGTGCCGTTGTTTCCTGAGTTGACCCCCACTTCTGCCTCATTCCACGAAACTTTGTGTTCCAATAAAGAGGAAGATTAGTCCGATGTAATAATAGAGTTTAGACCAAATTTCATGGGAGAATATAACAAGTGGAGGAAAGAAAGGACTCGAAAGTGGAATTTTTTTTTTAAAGATTCTTAGTGCGAAAGTGAGATCCCCTCCCCAAGCTTATCGTTTCAAGTTGGAAAAGTCAACCATCCTCATCCTTATAATATGACGCCGTTGAACCACTCGCTTCCATCCATGCTCTTCCTTTTCGAGATCTATCGATGATGGTCTAGATAAATCTCGCAACCAAAGTATAGTGCAGTGAAGGTAACTCGCCACGTAGCATTTTATCTAGACGTGTTGTAAGGTCATCCTTCATGGGCGTAGCACTTAGTTCTCAAACTTTCAATCGATGGGTCGCTTTGGCCGTATTGTTTTATAACGACAGATTAGGTACACATCTATTAAACGTCTCTCTCAAACATGATTTACGATAAATCCATCAAACAAGTAGATCAGATCGAAAATGATTCAATTTAGATCGACACATTTAATCCATTTTTGACTTATTTCTATCCAATACAAATTTAATGACTCATCCAACTTGATTCATACCTAACTTAAACTCAACCTTATTATATTATTTTTAATCCAATGTAAAAAAAATTCATATCCAAATCGAAGTGAGAGCATGGAACAAGCACACATGAGATCGAATGAGGAAGAGAGTGTGAAGAAAGAGTTATATAATCCAATACAAATTTAGTGACTCATCCAACTTGATTCATGCCTAACTCAGACTCAACCTTATTATTATTTGTAATCCAATGTAAAAAAAAAATTCATATCCAAATCGAAGTGAGAGCATGGAACAGGCACACATGAGATTGAAATGAGGAAGAGAGAGTGAAGAAAGAGTTATATAATCAAATACAAATTTAGTGATTCATCCAACTCAATTCATACCTAATTCAGACTCAACCTTATTATATTATTTGTAATTCAATGTAAAAAAAATTCATATCCAAATTGAAGTGAGAGCATGGAACAAGCACACATGAGATCAAATGAGGAAGAGAGAGTGAAGAACAAGTTATATAAGTGAGTTGGGTTTAAATAAATCGTAAACTCATTTGACATTCATATTATATTGAGTTTTACCATTTTAGGTCCATCTATCACTCATTTACCATATAACAAACATGAGTTAAGAAATGGGTCAGTAACCCATTTCAACAAATTTAATTTGTGGGACGTAATAAGAATTCTGATGATTGCATTTGGTCCGCGGCCCGCTGATGTGAACCACATGATATTCTCCTAATATCTAATTTACGGACGTAACGAAAGACTTTCTCGTCTGAGGTTGTCACGTAAATCCACAGGCCAAAAATGTACAAAACAGAGAGGACAAAGCCGAACGGGAAAAGGGCCAAAATATGTCAAAATTCGTCCTGCATTCATTCTGCACTCCCAATCAAAACTTAAGGTTAATGCTCTCCTCATCACGGCGTTAATTAAAGTTAGTTATTACTCTCTATTTAAAATTAATTTTCGCAGAAAACATACACTTAAAATAAAAAATTAAGTCCTCATATTTCCTAAGATTTTATTATCAAATTTGTGGTGATTTTCATGAGAAGAAAAATGAGAGAAACTTCACATACTTCCACGCGCAACACACGCAAGCAAGCTAACCACGTTATGGCACGGTCGAGCGAGCAATTTACGTCTATAAATACAAAAACAAAAAATTCGAAATTCTTACGCTTGCTTTTAAAAAAAGAAATAGAGAAAGTCAAATGGTTGAGTGAATCATGTGGAATGGCGTGATGATTTATTAGATGAGCATGTGCAATGATAATTCAATCTTATCACACCAAATCTGTGGGCTAGTGAAATAATAATAATAATAATAATAATAATAATAATAATAATACTAGTAGTAGTAATAGTAGTAGTAATGGCATTCCCCAAAAACATTTCTTTTTATTATTATTCTTAAAAGGAGGCATTAAAAACTGCAAAATGAAATTGACAAAATTATTATTATTATTATTTTATTTCCAACATGACGATTTTTCCCCGGGGGACCAATACTTAAGCAACAAATAATGAACTTAGAAGAACTAGAAAAGTAGCTAGTTTTCCGACCATCAACTCCCTGAAAATGCGGTGTTTTGATTACCCTAAACTTTGAATATTCACTTCGTTGACTGCAACAATGGATTCCATTAGATTCCAATTATCTTTTGTGGGTGAATCCAATGGAGTATCTGAACATCTCCATTGAATTGGCTCAACTAATTTTATAAATCGTTCTTTCTGTGTGTATCGATCAGATAAGATTCTTCTTGCAAGGCGACATTGCCATGCCATCAAGATTACATTGAACGGGAAAACCCTTTGTTTCAAACGTAGAATTTGTCGCATTCGAGAATAAGCTTTTAACCGCTCAACGTTGGAAAGATTCCAATTATCTTTTGGGCTAGTAATGTGAACGGAGCTATTGATTGTTGCCAAAGACACGTTATCCTTCTCCATTTTTGTTGTTCCATTGGATTTGGCCAAGGATTTGATAAACAAAACTCTATTTCGTAAGCTGTGGAGTAATTGCGCAAGATTAATTTGTGATTGTGATCCATTGCATTAAGTACATAGATTGAGTTCATATGATGCACATCCAATTGTAGACAAAGGGAAGGCATGCATGCACAACCAATTGGAATGTGGTATCTGATCATGTCCAATGTATGAAATTGGGAAAATTATCGAAATGGTTCCAAACTTATTATATAGATATCGATTTGGCAATAAAACTTTTCAATTATGTCAATTTCAATGGCCGGCGAGACTAAGCAACCATGTTAGAGATTTTCGATGATAATTAACTGAAATAACAATCTTAGAATTTTGCATAAAGATTTAGGACTAAATTGACAAAATTGAAAAATTTAGCATTGAACTAGCATTCATATAATACATTCGAGACTTTTTGGGTAATTTTCCCCGTACGAAACTTGATTCTTTGACTTCTTAAATCTATCTCATCTCTAAAACTACCTTAAATCGATACAAACAAAACGAGATCAAACCATGCAATGCGATCAAATCACAACCATAGTAGCTCCCCCAAATTACATGGCCCTTTGTCAGCATACATCATAAGGGGGCCTTATCTGAGTTAGGTTTAACTCTATTTCAAATGAATCGTCCTATTCATATGTTAATTTAGAGACGGATCTTCACTCGTCATTGATGTTCACTCACGGAAGAATTAGAAAAGTAGCTAGTTTTCCGACCATCAATTCCCTGAAAATGCGGTGTTTTGATTACCCTAAACTTTGAATATTCATTTCGTTGACTGCAACAATGGATTCCATTAGATTCCAATTATCTTTTGTGGGTGAATCCAATGGAGTATCTGAACATCTCCATTGAATTGGCTCAACTAATTTTATAAATCGTTCTTTCTGTGGGTATCGATCAGATAAGACTCTTCTTGCAAGGTGACATTGCCGTGCCATCAAGATTCCATTGAATGGGAAAACCCTTTGTTTCGAACGTAGAATTTGTCGCATTCAAGAATAAGCTTTTAACTGCTCAACGTTGGAAAGATTCTAATTATCTTTTGGGCTCGTAATGTGAATTGAGCTATTGATTGTTGCCAAAGACACGTTATCCTTCTCCGTTTTTGTCGTTCCATTGGATTTGGCCAAGGACTTGATAAACGAAACTCTATTTTGTAAGCTGTGGAGTAATTGCGCAAGATTAATTTGTGATTATGATCCATTGCATTAAGTACATAGATTGAGTTCATATGATGCACATCCAATTGTAGACAAAGGGAAGGCGTGCATGCACAACCAATTGGAATGTGGTATCCGATCATGTCCAATGTATGAAATTGGGAAAATTATCGAAATGGTCCCGAATTTATTGTATAGATATCAAATTGGCAATAAAAATTTTCAATTATGTCGATTTCCATGGCCGGCGGGACTAAGCAACCATGTCAGAGATTTTCGATGAGAAAATTGACCAAAATAACTATATTGGAATTTTGCGTAAAGATTTAGGATTAAATTGACAAAATTAAAAAAAATTAGCATTGAACTAGCATTCATATAATACATTTGAGACTTTTTGGTAATTTTCCCCATACGGAACTTATTTCTTTGATTTCTTAAATCTATCTCATTTCTAAAACTATCTTAAATCGATACAAACAAAACGAGATCAAACCATGCAATGCGATCAAATCACAACGATAGTAGCTCCCCCAAATTACATGGCCCTTGGTCAGCATACATCATAAGGGGGCCTTATCTGAGTTAGGTTTAACTCTATTTCAAATGAATCGTCCTATTCATATGTTAATTTAGTGACGGATCTTCACTCGTCATCGATGTTCACTCACGGAAACTCAACGATCCCCCATTGTCCAACATCATGGCAATGCGAATGGGTCGGAGATTCAGGAATCTGGAGAGCCGGACGGGATCAAGATGACGTCGCGATCACTATTTTTAATCGGATCCCCTTCACCTTAAAAACCTCCCACCCGTATCAACCTCACTGTATATATTCTAAAGGCTCACGACAAATCTATCCTCGACGTATCAAAAAAAAGAAAAAGAAAATTTGTCTATGATGTCCAATAGGGTCATTACCCATCACTCAAATCGATGTGTGTTGGGGGACGAAATCAAAATTAATTTAATCGGGTTGTCTCCATCTTCCTGGATATTTCCTCGGATCCAGCGCCGAAACAGATGCCGGCCGGTCGAAGGTGACTCGCCAAAGTCAAACAAAAAAAACATCGCCTTCAATTTCTCTCTCCCTCTCCCTCTCCCTCTCCCTCGCCGGGGGAAAATGACGGAGGGGGTAAAAGTCACACTATGAATCCCGTTTCTTCTTCCCTTTAAAATACGCAGAACGAATCACGCATTCTCTGCGACTCTGCGCCCCCACCCCCTCCCCCTCCTCCTCTCTCTCTCTCTCTCTCTCTCTCTCTCTCTGCACTGGAGTTGAGCTGAGTTTCGTGCTGCTTCCCGGGTGCAAATCGTCCGCCACATCGCCGCCGCCGAGGCCGCGCAGCAGGAAGCCGCCATGGGAACCTACGACAACAGTCACTACGTGAGTCCTCTCTCTCTCTCTCTCTCTCTCTCTCTCTCTCTCTCTCTCTCTCATACGTTGGTGAATGCTCTCTCTCTGTGAGATGGTGAATGAGGGGCCACGACGAGTACGTGGCTCTGCTTCTGCCCATGTCCTCGGCTCTCGTTCTCAACCTCAAAATCTATGGCCGATCTTATTTCTCGTAACCCGCCTACCGAAAATAAAATTTAAAAAAAAAAAAAAAAAAAAAATTTCCTTAATTTTTGCAAATTATCAGCTTTCGATTTCTCGCCGCCCGCGGGGGAGGGACGGACTTCCGTGGTGCGCCGCCTCCGTTCTGAATTTTAATGTGGGCGCTGAGGTTGATTCACGAGATTCACCCGTAGAGCCACGCGTCGAGTTTTGATTGGGCGCGTGAGTTGACTGGGGGGGGTGCTTTCAATGCTCGTTCGGTGCTCTCTCGCTTTTCTCAAATGCTCGTTCGGTGCTCTGCTCTCTCGCTTGACCGAGCAAACGGATTTACACGAGTACGTCCCCACTGCTTTGGCTTAAAAAAAGAAGCCAAAACTTAGTTTCCGCTATTTTGTCAAACTTCAAGAAAATACAATTCAAGATTTCAAAAATTATGAATTTTCTTTTCTTGGGCCCCGGGGGCGCATATTTTTTATAAAAAAAGCTTTTTGCAGTTCACATTAAGAATATATTAAATTTATATTCTCGAAATCATAAAACCTCCACTTTTCATGAAAAATTAAAAATTTAGAACATTTTTTCCTAAAATTGATCACTTACATAGTTTGAAATAATTTGTTAATGAAAAATAGTTTCATTGTCAATAACAATTTATATCTCAAAATTTTAGTAGACAACGATAATATCTTTCATTTCTCTATTTTTGTAAGCGAATTAAGCTATCGTTTTTAAAGAAAAAAATATCTTTCAAATCTTTTATTTGTCACGAAATAAACACATCCTCAGTTAAGCGCTCACTCATAGCTCATAGAAAACACAAAAAATGTAAATCATAGGAAAAAGAAGCCTTTAAAATCATCCCCTTGTTGCAGTTTAACAAAGTACGACGACATCAATACGAATCCAAAACTCTCCTAGCTCATAGAAAAGCCATGGGGCATGACTCTTGCATTATTGGTACTATGTACTCTTCAAATTGTGTCAATACTGTCACGGTCTGTCCAAATAATTAATTCTTCACGTGGCTTCAAGTGCAGAAAAAATTTCGTAAAAGGACATTGTAATTGTTGTGCTTTTTTGTATGAAATTATCTATCCATCGCCCGATTGTCATCATTTTTTTTAACTAATCATTTAAGTATCATAACCTTTCAAAAAAAAAGTTCACCACAGGTGGCATGACTTATATTTTGCATTTGAAGTAAGGTTTTTCGTTTTCAGAAATAAGTGATCTATTGAAAAATCGTAAAAGTAAGCGTGGTATAAAAATAATGGCATTTTTTTTGTGTCTTCTTCCCAAATGAATTTTAACATAGCATGTTGCGTTGCATGTCTTTAAACCCAAGCTTTTTCCTTCTTCTTTTAATGTTAAGTATGTTGCCTATAGTTAAAGATTTTAGCTTATATTAATGAGAGAAATACGTGAGGTTCACTCCTCGACGTGGCTTAGTTGTCGTAATCCAGTCGACCTTTGGACACATGGTTGACAACTTTCTTTATTTCTTTTTTATTATTTTTTTGAATATCCGATCTTTACTTCAACGCACGTTACCCAACGTGGTCCATCATCAGATTTACGATTTGTTTAATTTAGATTCGAAACGGTAAAGATCAAGGGTCTCCAATTTTTCGGAAAATTGTTCGAATTCAATGAATCGTTTGAAAAGAGAATGCCATTTTTAAAAAGGCCGCTCTTGCGTTTTGCTTTGACCGTGTGACTTCATAGTCGTGACCACCACGACGAATAATTATTAGGCACCTCGATTATGTGCATGTCATCGATCCTAAGACAATTATGTGTCGCTGGCTAACATCAGCAAAAATTGTCCAAAAAATTGTGAATCTATCGTACAAAGGCCGATTCAATACTAATTTTTTTTCATTTTTCCAATTTGATCTTAAATCTTTTAGCAATTCACCAATATAATCCTTTTGGCCAATTTTGACTAAAAATTTTCCGATATGAAAGTTGACCATCCATTATGGATCGGCTGACTAATGCTAAATATCAATATCAGTGATTTCATGGCAAAATTGGTCAGAATGACTAAATTGAAAATTTATAAAAAGACAAAATTGAAATTTTTTGGATTTGAACTAATCGCCATATAATAGGTTTAAGACTCCAGCTAACACCATGTGAACATCCAACCATTGGGAAATCCGATCAAAAAACTTATAATTATAGGTAGAGAGAGATTATATGTATATGAAAAGAATATAACCCCATAGTTAATGGACATGAAAATCGGATTAGGAGTGGTATATAAAATTTGACTAGCAGGGTGGATGCATACACGAAAGGGTAAAACCTTTGGTGCCATATAAAAAAGTTCAACCCAAAAAGCTTAAGTTTATAAGTCAAGAGAAATCACGTGCATAAAAAACATATGCACTCTATTAATAAGGAAAGTGAGATATTTTGATATGCACGATGTCGATTTTAGGATTCAATTAAAATGCTATGATTGGTGGGCTTGTTTGCGAATATCTTGTTGTTACTTTGGGAGCAAAATGTTGCTACTTTCTTGTTTAGGGATTCTAGTTTTTGGTAAATGCAAATGAGACAGCAATTTTTTTCATTCTAAGGCAAGATCTAAAGTTTGGACAAATGCTTCATGATTAATCACACAGATTGAGGAGAAACTAGCGAAGCAGAAGGAAATCGATAACTGGCTTCCCATCACCTCTTCGAGGAACGCGAAATGGTGGTACTCGGCCTTCCACAATGTCACGGCCATGGTCGGAGCCGGCGTCCTCAGCCTCCCCTACGCCATGTCGGAACTTGGATGGTATGCCAAACTTCCCAAGCAAGAAATCATTTCGGTCATTTCGAATCTATCATAGTGTGGAAGAAGTTGGTCCTGAATCAGTCTAGTCCTTGGTTATATTTCTCCTCTGGCCAGTTCGGCTGTCCTGAGTCCACCATCTTTTTCTTTCCCGGTGCCTAATTTAGTGCAAGTAGCGTTTTGCGCAAATTTGATGACTAAATTTGCCTACCGGTTACTGAGTCAATCCCACGTTGCAGTGTAGTAGCTATCAGTTTGCGGATTGAACAAATGAGTCGTCCTGTCTTATGTAACTTGGCTGCTTTGTGTGTTTCTTTGATTTTCTCTAGGGGTCCTGGTGTAGCTGTGCTAGTCCTCTCATGGATCATCACCCTGTACACGTTGTGGCAAATGGTCGAGATGCACGAGATGGTCCCTGGAAAAAGGTTCGATCGGTACCATGAGCTCGGGCAGTACGCATTCGGCGAGAAGCTTGGACTCTATATCGTGGTCCCTCAGCAGCTGGTCGTTGAGGTTGGTGTCAACATTGTGTACATGGTCACCGGAGGGAAGTCGCTGCAGAAGTTCCACGACACCGTATGCCCGAGCTGCAAGAAATTGAAGACAACCTACTTCATCATGATCTTTGCCTCTGTCCACTTTGTCCTCTCCCATCTCCCCAACTTCAACTCCATCGCCGGCGTCTCCCTCGCTGCAGCCGTTATGTCTCTGAGGTAATATTCTTCTATTCTAACTCTTGTGAATTCGCTTCCTCATAATTGGTACAATTTAAGTCAAAACATGATTCGGGATGACATTTCATAATCTTCATTTTTCAGTTACTCAACCATAGCTTGGGGAGCTTCCGTAGAAAAGGGCGTTCAGAAGGACGTGAAGTACAGTTATAGGTCATCGACCACGGCTGGGAAGGTCTTCGACTTCTTCAGTGCCTTGGGCGATGTGGCTTTCGCTTATGCAGGGCACAATGTTGTCCTGGAGATTCAGGCGACCATCCCCTCCACTCCTGAGAAGCCGTCCAAGGGCCCGATGTGGAGAGGAGTCATTGTCGCCTACATTGTCGTGGCTCTTTGCTACTTTCCAGTCGCTCTAATTGGTTACTGGGTGTTTGGGAACTCGGTCGAGGACAATATCCTCATGTCCCTAAACAAACCGAGGTGGCTCATTGCAATGGCAAACATGTTTGTCGTCATCCATGTTATTGGAAGTTACCAGGTAATGTACAAGCTCCTCCTCTTGTGTCTTTCAATGTTCTTTGTGGCGACGGTGTCTTTCTAGCCTGTGACTTGAATTTATCTTCATGGTTTGGCGCAGATTTATGCGATGCCGGTGTTTGACATGATAGAGACCGTATTAGTGAAAAAATTGCACTTCAAGCCAACTGGAACGCTTCGTTTCGTGTCTCGCAATGTCTACGTGGGTAAGTATGATGCCCAATCTCTTGTTGCTTGCTTGTATATTTTGGTCTAGGTCGTGATGGTTTGTAAGTTCGGTCCCTGCTTTTCCTTTCTTTCCTTTTTGTCGATATTATTGACGTCCCATTTGGCATCGCAGCGTTCACAATGTTCATCGGCATCACTTTCCCATTCTTTGGCGGCCTTCTTTCGTTTTTCGGAGGATTTGCTTTTGCCCCGACGACATACTTTGTAAGCAACCTCCTACTAATATAATGATTTGAAATTTGCCATTGTAAAAGTCGGTTTATTGAAATGCTTGGATGAACTTTCTGGTTCAGATGAAATCCTAATGTCTCTTCTCCTTTCTCCTTTTCTTTTTCAGCTTCCTTGCATAATGTGGCTCGCAATCTACAAGCCGAAGAAGTTTAGCCTATCCTGGTGGTCAAACTGGGTATGTTACACTCGTTCTCCTTCTATGGTAACACATCCTCAATCAAGCGTCGTGTTCGTTATTCAGTTCATCTTTGCTTATTCCAGGTATGCATCATATTCGGGCTTTTGTTGATGATCTTATCACCCATCGGAGGACTCCGGCAAATCATCATCCAGGCCAAGACATACAAATTCTACTCTTAGACTCGCATGGAAGTGACTCCAGTTTGTCTGTGATGCGGACTGATTCAAATTTCGAGTGCTCATCAAGAAAGATCATAACTCATGGTGGGCAAGACTAAAGGTTATTCATGAAGTATTAAGTGCATCGTTTATCTGTGATGGGCAATTTGTGACCCAGGAATTAGGGAAAGAGAAAGCACACTCAAACCCAACTTCTCTATGCTTTTGTTTCTTTCTTTCCTGTGTGCATATATACCTTGTCTTGCTGTGTAATTCTTCTTTAGCATCGATAAAAAAAAAAAAAAAAGATTGTGGACTTTAATTATCTTTCATTCAATTCGATGAGTACATATGGTGACCACAAGTCAGCAATTCTGCCGCAAAGTGACAAAATCCGTACACTTTGGAAGACGGATGCTTTCTCGAAGAATTCAGGGTATGATGAAGGGTCGTGTGTTTGATCTCACTTAACATGGCTGGAGTTTCCGAATCAACATCGTGAATTAGCCTAAGATGATCACTTGCGGTGAAGAATTCACGGGGAAATTTCGCGGTTAGATATTGCATCATTAGTTGAACTAAAACTGGACTTTGCAGCATTTTTAACGAAAAGAATCCGGATAGAACAGAATCGTAAAGAAAAAACAAATCAAAGAATATCCTGTTAAGGGCGGTTCGGTTCAGTATTTATAAAACCCTTTTAAGTCCCCAAAGACCCAAGGGCAAATGTAATTACCATTTGGCAAAAATTCTGGATTTCTTTGGGAGATGCAATTGCATTCCAAGGCAAGTTCGAAGATATTTTGGAATGTTATATTTCCAAAATACAAATAGACTTTTTTCCTTCCAACTTTGCCCTCATTCAACTTCATAATTCTGAAAATGTATTCGAAAATCCTAACTTTGCCTTAGCCACCGAAGTGCCATCAATGAGCGACCGGCAACCAGTCAGCATGCCATCGACGAGCAGCCAATGGCCAATTTGGCTCGCAGCGGTGGCTGAGTTCCGTCAGCAAATAATTTGAAATCTTTTAATAAAAAAATCAACATAAATCTTTTACAAAGTGTAGTTTTTTACCCAATGGAATATACATCAAAGTCATTTTTAAATATGTTTTTAAAATATACTTTATCAAATATTACTCACATTTTGAAAAATCCTTTTAGCTCAATGGCCATTGCATTTTCTAAAAGACATACCCAAAATCCTTTTGTAAGTGTAGTGGTTCTGTGGGCTCAATCTGTTCAGTGTCTATTCGCTTGTGGCTAGATTCGGATCAAACGTGCTTCTTCAGTATTCTCTTTGCTGACTTAAGCCATTTGGACAAGTCACAGAGAAAGTTCATCCTCTTCTCTGGACTCCGAATGTACAACCTTGTCTGCTGCCGTTGTCCTGCCCGCAATCAAAAGCATTAGTATATTAGCTCAACATGCTGAAAGAAATGGTTGCAATCTCTATAACAGCATTGGTTCAATGAGAGATGACATCACTCTCACCTCAACGTAGGATCTGGCTTAGCGAACCCAAGATGAGATGATAAGCTTCCTTATGGCACGTATGATAATGTTTCTATTACCGAAAATAGTTTCTATTCGAAAATATTTTTTTCTATTTTTATTTTTTGGACAAGTTTCTGAATAGGAGAGCACGTTTAACACTGTGCAAAATTTTTATTTCCAAAATAAAAATGCGTTCAGTATGATCCCAAATTTTTTTGTAACTTAAAATTTCTTTTAATTTTATAATAATTTTATTACATTTTATTCTTTTTTCTTTTTTTTTTTTTTCTTCTTCTTCCTCTAACCAATGGGAAGTACTGAAGTTTTCACACGTGACCAATTGCCACGGTCAAATCGGGAATCTTCAAAATCGAATCCTTATTATTTTACTGCCCTATTATGTCTCCACAAGGGGTTGGATTCCCATTTAGGAAGTTGAAATGGTCAAATTTCGGAATCTCCAACTGCAGGCTGCCAACTAAAATTGCCAAAAGCGCCAGGCCAACAGCTTTTCCTTCCTCATTCCACGTCACGGAATTAAGTGAGTGAGGACTCGAGAATCAAACATCATAAAAGTGTTGACCCCAATTACTGCCGATCCCTATAGATGGCAGTAAATCTGCCTCAATCTCCAAAAACTAGGCTGACAGTACCCAGCTGTACCAAAGAGATGTGTTGCCCTCAAAGGCAAATCCGCCCAAAACAAGTTAGTGGGTTGGAATTTTATTTCCATACTCATAGAAACCATCGACTGCCTTCCTAGGATGGACCAACATGTTTGGGCATATAAACTTCCTTCATCTGTTTATGGCGGTGCTTCATCTTTCTCATCCTCCTCCGGTGAAGTTCTGCCAGTGATTCGCGTCGTTCCAATGGTGACTCAGGGCGACAACGGCAATGTAAGTCTGCTGCTGATTTATTTGGTCCTAGTGACGAGTGATTCGGTCGGGATCGTCTTATCTGTAGAAGGAATCGTTGCTGGCTTTCATGATTAATGGTTAATTTGTTATGTGGTTTTATCGAGGACAGAATGTCGAAACACTGGCGAAGCAGAAGGAAATCGATGATTGGCTTCCGATCACCTCTTCCAGGAATGCGAAATGGTGGTCCTCGACCTTTCACAACGTCACTGCCATGGTTGGAGCTGGTGTCCTGAGTCTCCCTTATGCCATGGCACATCTCGGATGGTAACGACTCTAAATCGAACCTAATATTTCGAATCAAAACTATGCAAAGCCGAACCAATTCATACGAAAAGATTAGAGGCTCAAATCAAAATACCGTCTTTATCTCAGAAGAACATCGAAATCTTTCCTCGAACCATGTATAGAGCAGTTCCATAACTTAGCACAAAATCTTTTTGACTCGTATTGTACTCAGGGGTCCTGGTGTGGTAATATTGATACTGTCATGGGTCATCACTCTGTACACCCTGTGGCAAATGGTGGAGATGCACGAGATGGTCCCCGGGAAGCGGTTTGACAGGTACCACGAGCTTGGTCAGCACGCATTCGGCGAGAAGCTCGGCCTCTATATCGTGGTCCCTCAGCAGCTGGTTGTTGAGGTCGGCGTCGACATCGTGTACATGGTCACTGGAGGGAAATCGCTGCAGAAGATTTACAACTTGGCCCAACCGAATGGCAAATCTATCAAGACGTCATATTTCATCATGATCTTCGCTTCGGCTCAGTTTGTTCTCGCTCATCTCCCAAATTTTAACTCCATATCCATGGTTTCTTTGGCAGCAGCCGTCATGTCCTTAAGGTATCGACATCTTCTGTTCGTTCCCCACCTCATAGAATCACTTCTGGCTCCAAGAAGTGCAGAGCTGTTGAAATTGATTTGGAAAATTGGAAGAACATAACTTAGTCTTACAGTCAATCGCAAAAGAAAGGGAATTTCAAATTATTTATAAGCTTTATTATACGCACATCAGCTGGATGTCGTCCTTGCAGCTACTCTATTATTGCCTCGGGGGCCTCCATCAGTAAGGGGGTCGAACATAACGTCGACTATAGCCTTCCATCCTCCACCGCCCCCGGAAAGGTATTCGGCTTCCTCACTGCCCTAGGCGATGTTGCATTCGCATATGCAGGCCACAATGTGGTGTTGGAGATCCAAGCCACCCTCCCTTCAACCCCAGCGAAGCCATCCAAGGGCCCAATGTGGAAAGGAGTGGTGTTCGCCTATATTGTCGTGGCGCTGTGTTACTTTCCCGTTGCACTGATTGGGTACTGGGTGTTCGGGAATAAGGTCGAGGACAATATTCTCATTTCGCTTGAAAAGCCCACATGGTTGATCATCGTGGCCAATGCATTCGTCGTCATCCACGTCATTGGTAGCTATCAGGTACAAACTCCTGCACAAACAATGTTTGTTTAATTGCATTGCGCAAAGAGGTCAGAAGAGCGGCAATCGATTTATACGGCATGTTATGACTTGCTGTTCTCTGATATGCAAATGCTCTGGTCTAATTCTCCACGCTACATATATGTCCTCGTTCAGCAATGATATGAAATTCGAGAACCTAGACATCCCTCTTACAGAAAATGACTGGAGTGGTTTTGCACAAAAAAAAAAAAAAAAAAAAAACGCAAGCTTCTTTTGGATGATGCGATAGCCAATTGAACTAAAGAGTTACTCAGGTTCATTCACAGAAATTCACAGTGCAATGTTTCTAATCATGTGGAATGCAGCTCTATGCAATGCCAGTGTTTGACATGATAGAGACTGTCCTGGTGAAGAAACTCCACTTCAAGCCCACAAGGATGCTCCGTTTCGTATCACGTAATCTATACGTGGGTAAGTTTTCTCACTCAACAATCACCCATGGAAAGCTTCATCAATCCAGGCTGGCTTCCGCTTAGAAACATTTGCATAGAAACATTTTGTTAAACTCAGTCGTACTTGGTTTCCATCTCAGCTTCCACCATGTTTGTGGGCATTACCTTCCCTTTCTTCGGAGGTCTCCTGGGATTCTTCGGAGGATTCGCTTTTGCCCCAACAACATATTTCGTAAGTCTCATTGGCTCAAGTCCCCCCGTGAATAAATCTGTATATATGCTCATGGAGTTGGTTCAGGCCTCTCTGACTTTTGCGTACAATTTTGTTCAGCTACCATGCGTCATGTGGCTGGCTATCTACAAGCCCAGAAGGTTTAGTCTGTCCTGGTTCGCCAACTGGGTGAGTTATCATTCAGGGTTTATCTTGTTTTTTGCCAGGGCAAATAGTCACCACAAAAGTCTTCTAACAGAGTTTACTCATGAAATTTCAGATATGCATCGTGTTGGGTGTCCTCCTGGTGATTCTAGCACCGATCGGGGCGCTAAGGTCGATCATAAAAAGCGCAAATACCTACAAATTCTACTCTTAGGAAGGAAGCTCCACCAACTGAAGACTTGTCTTTGCAGTTCGCACATATCAAGTTTCTCTTACGTTCTAGTATCATGTTTATTTGCAAGCCACCCAGTTCGAGATATCTTTGAACATGACTATATTGCTGCTTCTTTTCCATCTGTCCCAGTTCGCACATATCAAGTTTCTCTTACGTTCTAGTATTATGTTTATTTGCAAGCCACCCAGTTCGAGATATCTTTGAACATGACTATATTGCTGCTTCTTTTCCATCTGTCCATAAATTCAATAAATGGCTACGCCAGGTTTATGATTGTTTATCTTACTCAGCATCGAGTATATCTGGCATCAGACGGCCAGTCTGATAAATAGTCTTGACAGTGAAACGTTACTTGCCATTGCAAACCCGCCAGTGTTGGAAAGATTAACAAAACATGACCCCGACCATTTTGCCCTTCGGAACAGCACATCTCGCTCAATCTAGTTTTGTTGGACAAGATTCACAGAAATTTTCTATCGACTGGTGAACACGAATCACTTCTAGATACAGCCGACCTTACCCCAAGGTCAGTTCCAAAGAACCATGGAACTTCAACATTTCCGAACTTTATTAGGTACAATGTCAAAATGGATGCAGCAGCCAGAACTCTGATAAGATGGTTCCGTTTTATCTCCTAATCCCACCAATGTTATGCACGCCTGAAGACCTAATGTAAAACGTCAACTTATATATGCTCAAGCACACATCACAGTGTCCCTAATTATTTGGATTTCCAATCCTAGAATCCATAGACAGAACCAACCTACTGAACCATAAAGCCAGCAATCTAACAATGGTATAACTTCAAATCTGATCATGCCAGCTCAGATTTTCAGTTCATGTGCTACAAGTTATGGGGTAGCTTTAATGAGAATATGACTAATGGATCATTGAACTTGGGAAGGGGTCACATAATCTCTCCAGCTGTTTAAATTGTCGGGGAAAGCAGTATAAGCAAGCCCAAGACATTCAACAAATGCATCATGAGCGCGAGTCAACTCATTATGGAATCAACATCCCATATAGGCGTATACAAATTCAAGCTTCTTTGGAGCTACTTTATTCACGAATTAAAGATTTCCTCATTTTCTCCTTCCAAACAGCATATTGTTAGAAGTCACCGCACTTAATAACAAGTTATGAAATGAGAGCTCAGCTATCATAAGAAGCTCATCAAGCTGACTAGCTGAAAAACAAAGCTTTACATATTTTAGCATCTCGATTTACAAGCATAATAAGCTTGGCAGGAAGGCCATAGAACAGACATTACTTATGAAGAAGAAAACCAAATGCATAACCCAACACAAAGAAGCAAACATGACCAGACATGTGAAATGTATATATATAAGGACAGTTGAAAGGCATATGAATTGGTGCTGCAGAAGCATGAGTAAAGCCTTGCGGAGATATTCATGTATTTCTTTTATATCCTTCCAATGACACAAACCTATAACTGATAACACCCTTCTAATATATCACCCCCGATCGACGCCCCAACCCAAACCCCCAGAGAAAAGATCCACAATTCACCTTCGAAACTGTTCATTCAGACGTCCGGGGAGGAATATAAATGACCTGAGCTTTTATCTTCTCTAACATGTGTACCATAAAATACATTATCATTACAACAAGAGAACAATGAGAGAAGACTATCTCGACTTTTTCTTCAGTCTACCTCTGCTTCTTTCCCTGAAGAGTTCGACCCAAAGATTGGAGACCCACAAAATGCTAACACCAATGGCAAGTGAAACCACGACCAGCCAAGAAACCCAAACCCACCTTGGAATCACACCTTCTGCCCCACCACTCGCATAGAACACCCCCATTTTATACAGAAACAGTGGACCAAAAAGCCCCCTGACGACGGAATAAAATGAATAGAAAGGTGCGGACAAAGCATCAAACACCTTAGCGGCAGGAGCGGAGTCTCTCCTCCGCAGGCCGGACAACGTCCACGCGTTTTGGCAAGCGCTCGTGACCTCCGCGAGGATCAACAGTACCAAGATAGCGAAAGCCCCGTGGCGGACCAAGTACCTGCAAGGAAAAATTGGAAATTTATACACGACACTATGAACGCATCAACGTCACGAATAACTCCAAACTGGCATCACAGGAAGAAATAAAAATCGAATCTTTTCTCTGTCGCATCGATCGAGTAAGATTGTAGCTCCAATTTAGCAGAACACCACGGGACGAGAAAGTCACTAGGCGCTACTCCGACGCGACAAGACGAAACGAAACGAAACGAAACGGCGATACCTGCAGGTGAGGAAGACGAAGAGAGTGGCCAAGTGGTGGCCGATGAAGAGGAGATCCTTGGGGTAGAACACGAGGTAGTGCACGAGATCGGCCAGGAAGTAGGCAATGCTGTACTCGAGGACGGCGTCCTGGGGGCCGGTGTTGCGGGCCGCGAAGCCGCGGGAGGGGTCGGAGAGCAGGGCGAAGGAGGCGAGGGCGACGGCGGGGGTGCCGTGGGCGAGGGAGATCAGGCAGCTGGAGGCCTCGGGCCGGGCCTTGGGGCTCCAGCCGCGGAACACGACGAAGCGCCCGGCGAGGTAGACGGCGAGGAACATGGCGAGGAAGATGGGCAGCGGCGGAGGGAGGGAGGCGCCGTCGAGGAGGGCGGGGTCGGCGGCGGCGGCCATGGGGGGCGGTCGATCGTGATCGATAGGTGATCGACGAATTGACGGAGCGAGCGGGGGCGTGATTCTTCGACGGAGCGGAGCGGGAGAAGAAATAGGAGGCGGGGAGTGTCGAAGAAGGAAGGAAAAGGGAGGGAGGGAGAGGCGTGCGAAGTGAATTTGAGGGGGTGGGAGGGGTTTAGGTTTGACCCGTGGGATGTGGAAACGGGATGGATAGAGATAGAGAGATAGAGAGAGAGGATCTTTTTGCCAATGATTTTGGTCACTGAGAATCGGTGATGTCAGAAGGAAGAAGGAAGAAGGAAGAAGGAGGATGGAAGGGAGGAGAAGGAAGGTAGATTCGGAGATTATATGCTTTTTCTGCCCTTTTTGGTTTTCCGGAAACATGACCTGCTTTCCCCCCCGCGTTGATGGAATCCAGGTCCCCTGCCCTCCCCTGAGTCCCTACATGATTGAACCCGGGAACGACAGTATGACGAGACACCCATGTCGTCGTCGTCCTCGTCGAATTTATTAACGGATTAACTCTCGGTATCCCTATATGTCTTAAAAGTCGATGAAACTTCTTGTCTTGGAGTTGTATTCACGGCACTCTTTTGTCAATGATTGAGGTCATTGCGAATCGGTAACGAAAGAAGGAAGAAGGAAGGAAGATAGATTCGGAGATATATGCTTTTTGGCCTTTTTGTTTTCCAAAAAGGATGACTTGCTTTCTCCCGCGTTGATGGAAATCAAATCCCTTCCCATGAGTGAACCCTGAAATGATAGTATGACGAGACATTGATATCATCATCATTGAATTTACTAACGGGTTAGTTCCCAGTGTTGTTATAATGTCTTAAGAGTCGATGAAACTTTTTGTCTCGAGATTGTATCCACGATTTTCTCAATATAATATTGTAAAACAAAATAAGATCATTTGTCTCGAGATTGTATCCACGATTTTCATAATATAATATTGTAAAACAAAATAAGATCGATTATCTCTTAAGTTGACACGTGAAACTTTAGATTTTTCGTAACTTTTTTTGTCAGGATTACATCTTTCGTCATCGGCCTGAGTGGGACGGAGACAAGGACCTCCGGCTTTTCTTAAATTTCACATGACACTCTCGGATGGCGCTGGCGGATTAGCTGTGTGGCCCCAAAAGCACCATTCATGGGATAAGGGAAAGAGAGGGAATATGCCTTTTGGATAGGGCGACAGAGGGTGGCAGGAGCCCGTGTTGTTTTTAAGTGAGATTGGGAAAGGCGTCGGTCACTATCATTAGGAGATGGCGACGGTGTCGAAACGTACTTCATGGTTGAGGCATGTGCTGGGACAGAAAGCTAGGAGATGTCTAAGGTTTTAACCCAATTTGTCTAACGAGGAATTGGTTTCGACCGTATAAAAATGGGGAGCACGGTGCTCAAATGGGACAAAGGAAAGAGGGAGAGAGATGCACATGTAAGCGATCCATCATACGACACGGCTTAATAGTTGGAGACATGAAATGAGGCCGAGCGGCAGCAGCCCTTGCTTTCATATATATGTCAGCATGTCATGTCGTATTATGATCGTACGGCAGAAGAAGATGAAGTAGGTCTGCGGGGCTCACGGGTGCTACTATTCTAAGGCCCGGCCTGAGTAGGCCCAGTAGCTTTTGGACCATCTGAAGGGCTCACTTTAGAGTGGCATTTGAGCCCATTATTGAAAGGCCCGGCCCGAGTAGGCCCGGAAACTTTCTCGTTGCAGAAATGGGAGTCTCTCTCTAGAGGTCGCCGCGTTGCTGATTCTGAATTCCAAGTTCCTCGTCTTCTTCTTCTTCTTCGTTTCGATCTTTCATCTCAGCTTCCGTCCAGCCATCGCCGCGTCGGCATCCCGTAAGTAGTTTCTCTCCCAAATTCCAGTTCCTCTGGCGAACTGTGCTAGGGTTTATCGGCGGCGATTCCCGCGAAGTCGGAAATCGCCGTCTCCATCTCCATCTCGGTCCGCGCCTGCCGCGACGACGACGAATTCGTCCGCCTGTTGCGAATGTACGGCTTGGATGGGACCGAATTGACGTCATTGCTCGCTCGTTAGCTCTCCGTGTTTGGCCGGTGTCTCTTATCTGGGATTGATCGTTTTTCGCGTTGAACTCGGCGAGTGCGCGTAAATGGTTGTGCGGACCTTCCAATTTGTGTTCTAGCGGTTTTCATGTTCCTTGCGAGATAAGATAGCGAGATAGAGGGCCGTATGTACACTGTCCTGTTCGTGCTTGCGTGATGACCGCGCTGTCGCGGGCGTTGCGAGGGATAATGGCATCTTTGGACTCGTGAGGCTTTGGAATGTAGTAGATACTTGTGATGGTGTGTGAAGTGTTTTAACAAACTATGTATCCGCAATATCTAATTGGGAGAGTTCCGAGAAGTGACAATCTGGATGATGGAGATCTTCGGGTCCGTCGTTCATAGTACTTCTATAGAGGTGCAAAGCTATTTATTATTTGGTCATACATATGGTGAGAGTTAAACAAGTGCTTTGTGGAGTTTTTCTGGTGTATGAAAATCTTCTATGGGTCCCTTGGCTTATTTTTTTTTTCCTTTTTCGGTGAACTGGGTCCATTGATGTGCTGGTTTTCCTCTCTAATTCTTTCTTTCATTGCATAGAAAATGGACGAACTTTCATTACCCTGCACGATGTATATAAGTTCGATCCCCCCGAACCCCTTAGTGTTGCTACTTGCTGATATTTGAATTGAGTACTGAGCTTGTGCATCTTGTTCCTCCATTTTGCGAATTGTGCTTTCCTTTTGGGATTTGAGGCAAGCAGGGAACTCATCTGACCTGAAATGGCTGGGGGAGGATTTGTTCACCAGCTTTTGAGGAGAAAACTTCAGTCTCACTTCAAGGTGATTTTTGCTGTTTTGTACTCAAGAGAGTTGCAGATGCATGATGTGTCTTTTTTAATAAATGAATGTCACATGGAGGCTGGGAAGTTCCTGCTCATTCTTCTATCTGAATGGGATAGTTCATTTCCTGTGGATCCCATGAATGTCTTTCTTCATCTGTCATATAATTGGATCTTCTTCTGTAAATTCACTGAAGTGGATTTCCCCCTTTTCAATCTCAGGTGGTATAGTAAATATTGGACTAGGATGCATCTTCTCTTTGGTTATCAGCATGGTGAATGCATTATTGGGATTGATAATGAAATTGACTCAGTGATATGGATATGTTATATTTTCAGGTTTCTACATCGTTGGCCCCGCTTTTCTCAAAGGAAAGTGAAATTAATGCTGGAGGTGTAAGAGCATTGAGAGCGTTTGCATTGCTCGGGGCAGGTGTTTCAGGATTTTTGAGCTTTGCGACGCTTGCATCTGCTGATGAGGCGGAACATGGTTTAGAGTGTCCAAGCTATCCCTGGCCTCACAAAGGCATACTCAGTTCTTATGACCATGCATCGTGAGTTTGTGGTTTTATCTCTGTTGCACTGTTTTCTTCTTGACTTTGCAATTCAACTCATAAAAGTATGGTGGGCTTGATAGAGATTGTTTATGCTTTATAGAGCCATCCGGCAATAAAATCACTGGCCTTCCCCCCTTTGGACTGAGTAAATCCACGTCTTTTCTTTTATGCGTTCGTCATGTGGTAATTTGCCAAACTTAATGTACAAGGCCTTGTTTCATGAAAAAAAGTATGGGAATTGCCATTCGACCAAGGTATTTACCTTTTCTCTTCCAGCTGGGGGTTTATTGCTACTGCTGCTTAATAACTGAATTAAGTGTTTTGGGTTCATATGCTGCTCAAAAATTTCCATATGAACTGTAATTTTATCATATGATAGTTCAGCCAATATTTTATGTCCTATGAACTCTTCTACATGAATGCTTTACATGAGCAGGATCCGCCGTGGTCACGAGGTTTACCAGCAAGTCTGTGCATCTTGTCATTCGATGTCACTTATATCATATCGTGATCTCGTGGGAGTTGCTTACACAGAAGAGGAGGTGAAAGCTATGGCAGCTGAGATTGAGGTGGTTGATGGGCCTAACGATGAGGGTGAGATGTTTACTCGTCCTGGGAAGCTAAGCGATCGATTTCCTCAGCCCTATGCCAATGAAGCAGCAGCTAGATTTGCTAATGGAGGGGCCTATCCTCCTGATTTAAGTCTAGTCACTAAAGTAATTCCTCTTTTCTAGTTTTGTTTATTTTTCTTATGATACTTGATCATGGAAAGATGATTATTTTGAAATTTTGTTATTTCAGGCTCGTCACAATGGTCAAAATTATGTATTTGCACTTCTGACCGGTTACCGTGATCCTCCAGCTGGTGTTGCAGTAAGTGGTGTTCCGTCGTATCTAGGCACACTTGTTTTTTTTTTTTTTCCCTCTAATTTTACTGGGGTTGGGAGATATGAGGAAAGGAGTTCAAAGTAATATTTCATGGTTCATAGAAAAGAATCATAGGAGACCTGATCCAAGAGTTAGCTGCTTTACAAATCCTGCTCTTCTCTTCTTGCATGGTGGAGGTTTTCCTTTTCATTAGTCATAGATGATGCTTTGTTTTCTTTGGCTTCTTATTTTGGAGTTATGTCATGTTATTATTCTAGATAAGAGAGGGATTGCACTACAATCCATATTTTCCTGGTGGAGCGATTGCAATGCCGAAAATGCTTAATGATGGTGCTGTCGAGTACGAAGATGGGACCCCGGCAACAGAAGCTCAGGTCTGATTCTTTTATTGAGCTCATTGCTTATGCATAATTTAGGCCCTCTAGGTTTGGTCCTTGTTTTTTATGGTCATTCTCAGGTAAAGCTTAAGTCTTCACTTTGTTATGCTGCAGATGGGGAAAGATGTTGTAACATTCTTATCGTGGGCTGCAGAACCTGAAATGGAAGAGAGAAAGCTGGTAAAGTTATTTCTCCAATCTTTCTGTACTCAATTGTTTTCTTCTTCACCATATATCCTTTCTCGGGTGATATTATGTGCACATTTTAGAACTTCTGATGCAATGTTTCTCTATGTCCAGATGGGATTCAAATGGATATTTGTATTGTCACTGGCACTGCTACAAGCTGCTTATTATAGGCGCTTGAGGTGGTCGGTGCTCAAATCACGGAAATTGGTTTTGGATGTTGTCAACTAGCATCCGTACTGAAAAATGGCCATCATGCTCGTCGGCAGACTGGACATCAAATAACTGTCCCGTGGAATGGCTTTCTTTCCTCCTTTTCGATGTGAAATTTTGTTTAATTAGTGGTTTGATTTTTGTCATGGAGCGGGATGTTAATGTCTAGTCCCCAGTTTGGAAATAAGCCCCCCTGGATACATTTGAGCTTTCGGGAGGCATCAACTTTGGATAACTCCCCATTATCATTCTTTTTCAAATGCTAGGGCCAAAATGTTGGGAAGCAAATTGGCTGTCAAATTGGGAATCATCAGGAATTGCTGAGCGATCTGTGCAGCGAGTGTGCGAAGTCTTGACCCTTCTTGTGCTTTAATTTGCGTTAGTTACCGAGTTTTTACGGGCCTCTCTTTGTTCACATGCCTTGGGACTGTTGTTGCTTTATTAAGTTCCATCCCTCGAGTTATTTAGAGCTTGACAAGTAAAGTAGCAAATAGGGAAGGCCATTGATGTGTGCTCTTTTGTCCTTCGTGATTAACTTATCCATCCTAAACTGTAATTCTCAAGCTTTTTCAGTTGGCTTAATTGGCTTTCTAAATTTCTTGGCCCTTGTATAATACTTTTCTTGAACTTTCAATTGATTTGTAATCCTTGAACATGCATATGCCAAGAAAATTCAAGGCTAAGCAATTGAAAATTGAGGGATAACATTGCAAATCACATAAGTTAAAGGGACTTAATTTTTAAGGCTACGTTTAGTCGTCGGGATAATAATCAGAATAAGATAGGATAAAGTAAGATATTAAATCCTCTAGATAATAAAGGCGGACGTATCTAATCCTATCAAGTGTTTGGCACACTTCAGGATAAGATTAAAAAATAAATATGATATTCAATTAAATTTAAAAATTAAAAAATTAAAAAATAGAAAATTCAATTAATTAAAGGCCATGGAAAAGTTGTGGCCACCTCTACAGTGGCCACCATTGAAAACAGTGAGCACCAACATCACCATGCAACGGCAATGCAAATTGGTAAATCTTAGACCATGACAGAGGGGGATGGGGGAATTTTAGGCGACCACTAAAGTAGTCTTTGCTTTGCCTCAAATTGATGGAGATCCCAAATTGTCAACGATACCAAAGATTTACAGCTGCTTCATCACCATCACCATCTTCCCCTTTCCCTTTGAGACGTCCAACGTACTTGGTTATCAGATTTAGCAAGTCCATGATCCAAAGGAAGGGGCACCCAATTGCTAGCGTACAAGAAGTGAAGATGGGAGAAGAAGTGGAAGAAGAGGGCTGACAATGAACCGGAGAGGCGGAGGCATCCATTTGACGTAGATGCTTATGATATCTTCTCTTTTTGTTAAGTTCTTTCTTTCCTTAAAAAAAAAAATTTATCCAATCCGGGCTTATCCCACCCCCTCCCTCGGATTTTTTATCCAGCGTTTTATCTGGATGTATTCGGGTTTGTCTGATTTGGTGGACATTTCCAAACATCGGATAGGATAACAAATTATCCTATCCAGACTCAAATTCGAACTACCAGACGCAGCCTAAGGGTCTAATTTGTTAAAAAAATTCAAATTTTGGGTATACTTTCAATTTTACTTTGAATTTTATTTGTTTCATAAAAAATCTTAAATCAGTGTAATTTCAAAGTTGCCCAAACATCAAGAGATCATCAATAATTTACTTAAAATTAACGATATCTAAACCGGTTAAAAGTTTATTATTAGAATATATGTTTTAATCAACATCCTCGCCTTATAAGAAATAAAATCAGCCTTATGATATTAATTATATTAAAGAAATCAACAGCGATTTTTAGATACGCAAGTATATTTAGAATCAAAGTGAAAGTTGATTTTTTTAATAAGAGAAAAAAGTTTAAAATAGAATTGAAAGAGCACTTAAAGTTTACAATTTTTTTAGGGGATTATCCTTGATCTTATGCCATCAAATCATGGATCTTACATTAACGCCGTCCATCCGATTGATGAGAAGTGAGAAGAAGTTCGACGGTCGAGATTGCATAAATAGTCGTATAAAAGAAGCAAGTGGGCCCCAAAACAGACGCTGAATCGTCTCTTTCTTTTTACTGTCGTTGCTCTTCATCGCACTGTCGATGGCTCGATTTCGGATCAGTCGGATTTTGGATTTCGCACCGCTTGCTTCGATGGAAAACGGCATGGCGGGACCCGAGTTGGGGTTAGCATTTTGTGCCCAGTTGCTCTGGTGCTCGTGCTTGTTCTTGCTTCGGTTTTCAATCTGGGGTATGTTTGTTACAGTTTTTGCTGTTTGATTTGAAAAATTACGGATCTTCTCGTGGGGTTGGGCTGATACACTTATGCTACCTTATCTTTGACGTGCGTTTTCTTTTAGCTGATACTGCAAGTAATTTTTTTGCCTTTGAATTTCATTTGATATAAAGGAAAGTGGAGATTCGTTTTATCATATTTTTGGCAACTTTAAGCAAACTATCGTATGCGTGCTATGGCGAGCTTAAGTTGCAAGTGGAACGCGCGAATTTCTCTTTCTATGAGGAATTTTTAGCCTCGGATGCACTGGGTTTTTTTCCAATCGGATAGTTTGGGTAAAATTTCAAGGGGGGAAGAAAGCAAATTCGTGGAAATGGTTTTTTTTTTTTTTTTTTTTTTTTAAGGATGTGATATGTCATATGGTGTTATTGCTGGGGGAGAGAAGGGACATGCTCATGAATTCTTAGTCCAGTTGGTGATGTCATCGTTATGATTATCAACATGCAGAGGTAATTCCTTGTTGAGGAACCAAGAGCTCTTTCAGTGCTACCTTGATACGGAGGGAATTCGAAAGGACACTTGTATAAAGTGTTGAGGAGGATGATGGTTGAAAATGCAAGGCTGCCCAGAGACTGTTGCGATAGCTCATTCACCGCAGCTGGTGAATATGAGGGATCTGGTACTTCAGGACATATCGACACGGAGTTTACTGTGTCAGAGGATCCTAGTGGTCCAGCCAAGAAATGCATCAACTTGAAATAGAGAGGTTTTGTTTTTTGTGCCCTTTGATGTCCTTCCTCTATCAAACATGTCACCTTCTGAAAAGATTTGATACATAGGTTGGGGCTAGAACTTGAACAGATCCGAATTCTTGAGAAGGAAATTGAGTCCCTGAGAGCAACTGGGGCTACATTGTTGTTGTCTAGTGATATTCTAAGATGCAGCAATGGGTTGCTGACTGCTGCTGCTGCTAGGAAATCACCTGCGAAGACTTCTGGGCTGGGAAAGAAAGTAAATGCACCTGATGAAATGGTCCGTGGTTGGAATCGCGGTGCAACAGGAAAGTTTGAGTCAGTGAAGCAGGCTCCAGCTCCAAGGGTTGCCAATGCAACGTTGATGAAAGATTGTGAGACCCTTTTAAATTGTGTGATGTCCCGTCAGTATGGTTAGGTTTTTAATAAACCTGTTGATGTGAAGGCATTGAACATTCCTGACTATTTCATTGTGAAAAGAAACTTGTGGTCGGCGGACCACAACCATCATCAACAAAATCAGCTCCCCACCTGAGGAGGTAAAAGCAGCCAAGTTGACATCTCTTCATAGAAAGAGGAAAATTTCGAGTCAACAAGAAGTTATGCCTGCAGCTTTTCTGCAGGGAATGACAGATGAGGAGAAGCATAAACTAAGCCAGGAATTGGAGTCTTTGCTGGGAGAAATGCCTGAAAACATTATTGATTTCTTGAGAGAGCATAGTTCAAATGGAAGGGAATCTGTAGAGGAGGAGATTGAAATTGACATAGATGATCTCAGCAATGATGTTCTTTCCACATTAAGGAATCTGCTAGATGAGTATTTGCAAGAGAAACAGAAGAAGCAGGCATGCGCTGAACCTTGTGAAATAGAGGTGAACTCTTGTTGCCTCCTCCGATATTCTTCGTTATTTGCCTTTTCTTATGTACTGGAATCTTCTTTTCTCAACTTGTGCAGATGTCGAATGAATCTGGATTTAGTAATTCATCTATGCAACCATGTACAAGTTTTTTTTTTTTTTTTTTGGTTCATGTTGTTATATTTCATTTAACTCTTAGTTATATTTGTAATACTTCTATAGAGGTGCAAAGCTCTTTATAGTTTGGTCATGCATATAGTGAGAGTTTTGCGGAATTTCACTATGGTATGAAAATCTTCTATGGGTCCCTTGGCTTATTTTTTTCTATTTTGGTTGAAGTGGGTCCATTAAGGCACTTAGGGGTGAAGGGTTGGTCTAGGGTTGTGGGTCCATTAATGCACTTAGGGGTGAGTATCGGTCCAGGTCCAAGTCCAATTCCAAGGGGAACTACGCCGGTGCATAGTCCTGGGGCTTTAGGGTTGGTGCAAGTCGGACCAACCCTGCAGATATTTTTCCAAACCCTAAGTATATATTATAACTTTCTCTTCATCTGCTGTTTTCCTCTCTCAGAGTCTCACTCTTGCTCTTCCTCAATCTCAAATTAACTCTAAAATCTTTCATTTCCATCTCTTCAGGTGCAGTCTCTTCATTTTCTCTCCACTCATTTGAACTCAGTAATCGATTCTCTTCCCCTTCCTTTTGCACTTTCGCCTTTGGCGATTGAATTGGCTTGACCTCAGGTGCCACAAGTGTGTCCCTGATTCTTTTCACTGTTTCATTTATTTTTCTTTTTTTTTTTTTTTTTTTTTTGGGGGGGGGCAATTCATCTATTACGAGGCGTTGTGGAAGACGTGCTTAGTTTTGTTGGAATGGAGTTTTCGCTTGGTTGTGATTGGCGGTGGGAGATGCCTCTCCATTTTTCGGAAAAGTTAGACTCAAGGTTTTAGTGGTTTTCTCTTTTGAGTATAGTGAATTCAAGGGTTATAGACAATGAGGCAATTACAAGTTGTTGATTTGGTTATAGCAATGGCTATGCCACATTACTTTTGCTTGAAGGAGGGAGGACAGCTCTGTGGCTTGGGATGGGGCCATGTGAGGCCTTGGTGCTGGCCTGCTAGGTGGGGAAATATGTGAAGCTCAAGTATGGCGTGTGTATTACCAGATGAATTTTGTTGAGACACTGTTCTGGAGAATTTTTAAGATTCCCCAAATGTGTATTTGAATGAAAATTTTCCAAGGCACCGCGGTTCATGTTCAACATGTTGATTAGCCTGCCTGTGCTTGGGCAACATGATCTTTGGATTGAGAGAATAGGAGTGTGGTACCTTTATAGTTGGCTTTATAATTGATAGGAGTGCCATGCGTTGGAAATTACCAAATACTATCTTGTCGTACCATCAGTCAACACTGAGAATGTTCTCTTTTTGCCATGTTGCTTGGAGTACGTTTGTCCATTCAAGGAATGCAAAAAATGAAACCCAGGCTCAATAGGGCCAGTCCTGGTCCCACAAATGGGGGACCAACACTATGCGTGTTGGTCCCTGAGTCAGGTGCTGAACCAGCCCCACGACCCTTCTCACCCCATGCACTGGTTTTTTTCACTAATTCCTTCTTTCAGTTCATAGATAATGGAGGAACTTTCATTATACTGCACAAATATAAGTTTGATCTCCCTGAAACCCTTAGTGTTGCTACTTGTTGGTATCGAATCGAGTACTAAGCTTGTTTGTCTTGTGCCCACATTTTGCAGATTGTGCTTTTCTTCTGGGATTTGAGGCAAGCAGGAAAGTTATCTGACCTGAAATGGCTGGGGGAGGATTTGTTCACCAGCTTTTGAGGAGAAAACTTCAGTCTCACTTCAAGGTAATTTTTATTGTTTTGTACTCGAGAGAGCTGCAGATGCATGATTATTTGCAGTTCTTTGTCTTTTTTAATGAATGAATGTCACATGGGGACTTGCAAGTTCCTACTCATTGTTTTATCTGTACGGGATAGTTCATTTCCTGTGGATCTCAGTGAAGCTAATTTATCCCCTTTTCAATCTGAGGCGGCATAGTAAATATTGCACTAGGATGCATCTTTTCTGGTTATCAGCATGGTAGATGTATTATTAGGATTGATAATGGTATTGAATTAGTGATATGGGTATGTTATATTTTCAGGCTTCTATGTCGTTGGCCCAGCATTTCTCAAAGGAAAGTGCAATTAATGCTGGAGGTGTGAGCGCATTGAGAGCATTTGCATTGCTCGGTGCAGGTGTTTCAGGATTTTTGAGCTTCGCAACACTTGCTGCGTCTGCTGATGTGGCAGAACATGATTTAGAGTGTCCAAGCTATCCCTGGCCTCGCAAAGGCATTCTGAGTTCTTATGACCATGCATCGTGAGTTTTTGGTTTTATCTTTGTTGCACTGTTTTCTTCATGACTATGTAGCTCAACTTGTGGAAATAAAATTGGCTTGATCTTCTTAGCTTTAGAAAGAGAGATTGCTTATGCTTTATAGAGCCATCCTGCAATCAAATCACTGGCCTTCCCCACTTTGGACAGAGTAAATACACCTATTTTCTTTTATGTGTTTCTTGCCATTTTTAGTGTCCTCTTGTTTTAATTTGCCAACTTAACATACAAGGTCTCGTTTCATTAAAAAAGGTATGGGAATTGCCATTCAACCAAGCCATTTACCTTTTCTCTTCCAGCTGGGGTTTATTGCTACTCCTGCATAATTACTGAATTAAGTGTTTAGGGTTAATGTGCTGCTTCCACATGAACCGTAACTTTTTATTATATGGTAGTTCAGCCAATATTTTATGTCTTATGGAGTCTTCTACATGAATGCTTTACATGAGCAGGATCCGCCGTGGTCACCAGGTTTTCCAGCAAGCCTGTGCATCTTGTCATTCAATGTCTCTTGTATCATTTCGTGATCATGTGGGAGTTGCTTATGCGGAAGAGGAGGTCAAAGCTATGGCAGCTGAGATCATGGTAGTTGATGGGCCTAATAATGAGGGTGAGATGTTCACTCATCCTGGGAAGCAAAGTGATCGATTTCCTCAGCCCTATGCAAATGAAGCAGCAGCTAGATCTGCTAATGGAGGGGCCTATCCTCCTGATTTAAGTCTAATCACTAAAGTAATTGCTCTTTTCTACTTTCCTTTATCGTTCTGATGATACTCAGTCCTTGAAAGATGATTATTTTGAAATTTTGCTATTTCAGGCTCGTCACAACAGTCAAAATTATGTATTTTCACTGGCTGGTTACCATGATCCTCCAGCTGGCATTGCCGTAAGTGGCACTCCCTCATATTGTGGCACTCTTGTTTTTACTGGATTTTTCCTTTAGTTTTACTGGGGTTGGGAGATGTGAGGAAAGGAGTTTAAAGTAATATTTTGAGTTTTATAGGAAAAATTCTTAGCAGACTTGATCCAGGAGTTAGTTGCCTTACAAATCCTGCGTGTCTTATCTTGCATGGGGGAGGTTATTTTTTCTCACTAGTCATGGATGATTCTTGTTTTTATGGCTTCTTATTTCTGAGTTATGTTGTGTTATTATCCTAGATAAGAGAGGGGCTGCACTACAATCCCTATTTTCCTGGTGGAGCGATTGCAATGCCAAAAATGCTCAATGATGGTGCTGTCAAGTATGATGATGGTACCCCAGCGACAGAATCTCAGGTCTGATAATTCTATAGCGCTCATTGCATATGCATAGTTTAGGTTTGTTGGTTTGGTCCTTGTTATTGATGGTCATTCTCTTATAAAGCTTTAAGTTTTCACTTGGTCATGCTGCAGATGGGGAAAGATGTTCTGACATTCTTGTCATGGGCTGCAGAACCCAAAATGGAAGAGAGAAATCTGGTAAAGTTCCAATCTTTGTATACATTAAATGTTTTCTTCTTGGACATTTTTCCTATCTCGGATGATATTATGCACAAAATGTAGAACTTCTGACACTAATGCTACGTTCCTCTGTATCCACAGGTGGGATTCAAGTGGATATTGGTATTGTCATTGGCACTGCTACAAGCTGCTAATTATAGGCGCTTGAAGTGGCCGGTGCTCAAATCGCGGAAATTGGTTATGGATGTGGTCAATTAGCACCTGTCCTCATAAATGGCTATCCTGCTTGTCTCGGCGGGCTGAACATCGAATAAATGTCCCGTCGAATGGTTTCTTCCCTTCTTTTTGATTCGAATTTTTGTCAAATTGATAATCTAATCTTGTCATGGAGCTAGATGCGAGTGTCTAGCACCCAGTTTGGAAATAAGCCCATCCTGGATACTTTGAGGTTTTGAGAGGTATCGACTTTTGATGACTCCTATTTTCATTTACTGCTAGAAAGCAAATTGGCTTGCTGTCAAGTTGGGAATCATCAAGTCACATGAGAGAAAATTCGAGTACTTTTAACAATAGAAAATTGAGGGATGACATTGCAACTCACATAAGTTAAAAGGGACTTCTTATAAGCCAAGGATCTTTCTTTGGTACTTTGGACGTCAAGTTAAGAAAGGAAATAGAATCAATTGAAAATATGAGGCCCCGTAGCATATTGAACAGAAGGTTGGATAAATAGTTAGTGTCGTTCTTACCGTACCATATCAGATTGTAAACTATGGAAGTTTGGGTTTCAGAAAGTCTACAAAACGAGATTAAAAGGCACCACCCAAAAAAAAATGAAAAAAAGGCATAGGCAAGGTGTCTGAGGATTTATAGGAGGAGGAGGAGAGAAATTAATTCATATTACGGATTTCTTTATTTTCACGAGGGTAACATTTCTTCAGAATTTTATTTGGTGTAAGTATCTATGTATCTCTCTTTATTTCGTATTTATCTACATCAAGAGTGCCATTCGTCGTAGTTTTTACTATTTTAAAAACACCAATATAATTACTCATCTTTTTTTGTTATACATAATTACACCAATGATTCATGAATTTGGATGCAATATACAATATTATTTTTGAACTTTTTTTAATTTAATCTATATGATTTTTAAATTTTTGGTACGTATTCAATTGAATAATGTAACTTTTGAATTATCTAGTTCATAAACTAAATTGAATATAAAAAAATTCATGAAAAAATTGTAAATCGCATTTATATTTGACCATAATTTAAAACTATTTAAATCGATTTCCTTTTTTTCTTAGGCACGACCACCTCTTTGTCGGAAGCTTCATAAGTGCCGACATTAACTAACACTTCCTTGCCACAATGAAAGATTTCGACACACTGTTACGGTCATTATAAAAAAAATTTGGTATAGCCTATGCATTTATATACAACGATCGTCATCTTATCCTTTAACGACTAAGCCAAAAATGGGCATGTCACTAATCGTCATTAATCATTTAACACGTGAGTCAGGTCCGCCAGCTTTTTCTTGTCACTTCTCAGATCACGTGACAGCCCCCCAGGGCCCCACCCTTTTGTGTCCCGTTCCTTCAGAGGACGCGATCCCATGCGGAGCCGTGCAGCCGACCGCGCCCCTCTTGCCAATCAAATCACTCCGCGCTGTCCCGTCACGCCCGCCTAAAATCTCAGCTGCTCGGATGATTGGACGGTCGCCTCGCATGACGGCACCGCCAGTGACCCCATCCTCGCTCTTCCGCCGAAGCACGGAAAGCCCCTGGGTCGCGCGCGAGGGTTGACCGCGACGAGCGCATCTCGTCCGTCGAATCCTAGACGATCGGCTGATGACAGATCCCCACGCCATCCGTCCGATTGATAAGGACCGAGAGGCGACGGTCAGGATCTCGCGCGAGCAGGCTTGTAAAAGAAGGAAAGCGAGCCTAAAAGCAGAAGCAGAGGGCCGAAACCCCTCTCTCTTCTTTCTCTCTCTTCGGCAAAAAGCTTCGACGCGGTTTCTTCTTCGCCGACTTCGCACTGGCAGTAGCTCCGCGGCTTCGGATCAGTCGGATTTAGGGTTTCGCTCGCCGGGGATCGATTAGGGTTAGCATTTTCTGGCCGGTTGCTTTGGTGCTCGTGATTGTTCTAGCTGCGGTTTTCGATCTAGGGTTTGTTCGTTGCGCTGGTGAAGTTTTCGCTGTTTGATTTGAATGTTACGGATCTTCTCGAGGGTTGGGTCGGGAGTATTGGGGTTGGGCTGATACTTTTTGCTACCTTATGTCTTCGATGCGTGTTTTCGTTTAGCTGATTCGGCAAATCTTGCTTTTCGATTGAGCTTTTTTGATATTAGGGAAATTGGAGATTCGTTTTTATCTTATCTGGCGACTAAATGCTAATTATCGTATGCGTACTGTGGTGAGCTTAAGTTTTTTGAATGTAACGCTCGAATTTCTCTTTTTGTCAGGAATTTTTAGTGTCGAATGAGCCGATGTTTTTCCGATAGTTTAGTTTAAAGAGAATTCCGAGGGGGGAGAAAGTAAATTTATGGAAATGGATATGTTTTGAGGATGTACGTCGTCGTATAGTGTTGTTACTGGGCGAGAGAAAGCACATCCTCATAAATTCTTAGTCCAGGTGGTGATGTCGTACTTATGATTGTCGACGTGCAGAGGTCACTCATCGTTGGTACTACAACAGCTCTTTCGGGGGTACCTTGTTACTGAGGGAATTCAATAGAACACTCGTATAAGGTGTTGAGGAGGATGATGGTTGAAAATGCAAGGCTGCCCGGAGACTATTTCCGTAGCTCATTCGCCGCAGCTGGTGAATCTGAGGGATCTGGTAGTTCAGGACGTATCGACACGGAGTTTACTGTTTCGGAGGATTCTAGTGCTCCAGCCAAGAAATGCATCAACTTGAATGCGAATAGAGGGGTTCGGTTTTTTGTGCCTTCAGAAGTCCTTCCCCTATCAAAGATATCACCTTCTGAAAGAAAAGATTTGATACATAGGTTGAGGCTAGAACTTGAACAGATCCGGATTCTTCAGAAGAAAATTGAGTCCCAGAGAGCAACTGCAGCTACATTGTCATCGTCTAGTGATATTCTAAGTTGCAGCAATGGGCAAAATGGGTTACATGCCGCTGCTGCTAAGAAATCATCTGCGAAGACTTCTGGGCTGGAAAAGAAAGTAAATACATCTGATGGAAAGGTCCGTGCTTGGAAACGTGGTGCAACAGGAAAGTTTGAGTCAGTAAAGCAGGCTTCAGCTCCAAGGCCCGCCAATGCAACAATGATGAAAGATTGTGAGACCCTTTTAAGTCGTCTGATGTCCCATCAGTATGGTTGGGTTTTTAATAAACCTGTCGATGTGAAGGCTTTGAACATTCCCGACTATTTCGAGGTGATTAAGCATCCTATGGATTTGGGAACTGTAAAGGGCAAATTAAGATCTGGTGCTTATCCAAGCCCATTAGAGTTTCACAATGACGTGAGACTTACCTTCAGCAATGCGATGACCTATAATCCTCCTAGCAACGATGTCCACTTGATGGCTGATACTCTCAACAAATTTTTTGAAATTAGGTGGAAAACCATCGAAAAGAAACTTGTTGTCGGTGGATCACAACCATCATCAGCAAAATCAGCTCCACCTGAGGAGGTAAAAGCGGCCAAGTCAACAGCTCTTCCTAAAAAGAGGAAAATGTCGAGTCAACAAGAAGTTATGCCTGCACCTCTTCTGCGGGTAATGACAGATGAGGAGAAGCATAAACTAAGCCAGGAATTGGAGTCTTTGCCAGGAGAGATGCCTGAAAATATTATTGATTTTTTGAGAGAGCGTAGTTCAAATGGAAGGGAATCTGTAGATGAGGAGATCGAGATTGACATAGATGATCTCAGCAATGATGTTCTTTTCACATTGAGGAATCTGCTAGATGAGTATTTGCAAGAGAAACAGAAGAAGCTAGCATCTGCTGAACCTTGTGAAATAGAGGTGAACTCTCGTTGCCTCCTCCATTTATTGAGGAGAAAGTTCGAGACAATACCGATATTCTTGTGTTTGCCTTTATTAATTATTACTGAACTGTTCTTTTCTTATCTTGTGCAGATGTTGAATGAATCTGGCTTTAGTAATTCATCTATGCAACCATGTAGAGGTTGCTCTTTTATGAAGTTTTTTATTTTGTTATATGTCATTTAAGTCTTAGTTTTATTCTAATGTTAGTTATACACACATGTATATTGCAGGAAATAATGCGGGCGATGAAGAAGTTGATATTGGAGGAAATGAACCTCCTGTATCAAGCCATTCGCCGATGGAAATAGAGAAGGGTAGGCACCATACCATTGGTAATTATGTTATAGTTCAGATAGCTCCAGCTGTAAATGGATTAGAAGAATTTTGTAGTGACACTGCCTACTCAAGCCTTCTATGTAGTCTTATATTGAAAAGTGGAGTTCACATGAAAAGTCAGTATCTTAAAGCAGTTCTCAAAGATTATATCTATTTTAGGACACGAAAAGGTAGAAAGGACAACAAAAGGAGAGCCTTGGCATTGCCTGGCCATAGTCAATTAGAAGTAATTGTATTTTTTCATTTTGCTTCTGTAAAATTTTAACTAGATTTAAAATTTGTGGCATGTTTCTTATGCTTCTTATGCTTCTGACCTAATTAGTGACAATTTGATCCGTTTTGTCCATCACTTTACTTTTTTAGTTTTCCCTGTAGCTACATTCTTTTAATGAAGTTGCATTTGTTTGTTAGATAGGAATAAGTTATACTCATTCCTTTGCTATTGTGTTTCATGGTATGCAGATTCAGGTCATAACAGTTGCTCTGAGAGTGGAATTGATAATGTCAAGGCTTCAGACACTGAAAAAGTGACAGAGGTATGCAGTGGCCTTTTCTGGGGATTTGCTGGATTTTGCTTGTGTCGAGAAGTGTTCATTCCTCTAATTCTGCTGTGCTTTGTGACACTTAAACTAATTTTTCTTCAGGCTAGGGAAATTGCCGATACCGAAGGCCAACTGGATGAAAAGACTAGGAGCAGTGAACTGATTGATATTAATCGTGAGTTTGTTGCCTTATCTGCATTGTCTGTGTTGTTGACCATGAAAGGATTTTTCTTGTGCACTTTGGTTGATAATGAAATCTGAAGTAGGATGTCTACATTGCAAAAGCGTGTTAGGAGTGTGTAAACTCAATTTTCTGTTGAGATACAAAGCCTTAAGTTTTTAATCCCAATACTGTGCTAGACTGTCTGCTAATTTCCTTTTCCTAGGATGTCTAGGATATCTGTTGCCATGCATTTCATGTGGCTTCTGTGAAGTAGCAGTCGGTACCTTGTGATATGTTTTCCACTGATGTGTTGCAAGCTCTTTTGTGGTGATTTTAATGATATCTTTTATTGGTGGTTTGGTCTAAAGTTTGCTTGCTTAGGGAAAATTGGCACCGACATTCTTTACACATGGACGGGTTGGTTCTAAGTGCGGTGCTAATATTGGTCATTACTATATGGTTTTACATTTATTAGAGAAGACATAACAGTGTACCTTTGGGCAATGCTTTTAAGTAATTCTTCCCATGGAATATATTTCTTACAAAGTGAAGATCAATTATTTATCTCAATCTTACCATGAAAACTTGAAATTTATTACTGAAGATGGAAGAATTTTAGGGTTAAAAGGTTCCTGCAGAGTATTACGTTTTTCTACAGGCCTTTATCATTTCCTTTTTCCTTTAAAGTTACTTTGTGGTTGAATTTACTCTTGAGAACTTGTATATGGAACCCAAATTTTACTGGAAGACAATGGCTGGCCAGCAGCTAGGATATTGAGTGCCCTGAACATTACTAAACTACCTTTGAAATTAACGAAAATAACTGAATTGCCAATAGAGGGAACTTGAATGTTTTCAGACTGCCTTTTTGATCAGTGTAATGGTACTCCATCTTTGACTCGGTCAAAGTGATTTTTGTCACACCTATGTTGTTCTGACTGTACATGAGTAAGTACTCCAAGGGATGACCGAGGATGAATTGATGGTAATATCATTATTTGGACTGGGAAAGGTGAAAAAAAAAAAGTGTTTTGACTCTCTGAGATATGCGGATATATGCTTTACTCATGTCAATTGTATTTCCATAGTTTTTGGGCTGTTGAAGGTCTTAAAAATGGCAATTTTACATTGTATGTGCCTAAGATCTGTTATAAATGTTTATATTCTTGTTTACTAGTCACTGCTGTTCTGATCCTCGTGTACTCCTTGTGCTTGATTGGCAAGACCCTCTATTTTAATGAGTTTTCTCCAAGCATGCTTTAGGCCCTATTGATGGAGATTTCACTGTGTGTGTGTTCTCCGTTTCTCAATCCTGCTCGTGCATGATTTGTTCTCTATGTATGGAGATGTCGCCATCTGTTTTCTCCGTGTCACTTATGAATTCTGTCTTTGCAGGATCTCTCAGTGTGTTGGACCAACCTGAGCAGACTTCCATGCTTAAGGCAGGCTCTGTTGACTCAGATAGCTTCCAAGATGGTAAGTTGGCTGGAAGAACTGCTCGAACTTTCAGGAGGTTTAAAACAACTCTGATAAATTTAATCGAACATCATAGGGGAAAGTGCTCCTATCGAGAGGCAGGTCTCTCCAGAGAAGCTATATCGAGCAGCTTTGTTGAAGAATAGATTCGCTGATACAATCTTAAAGGCTCGAGAGAAGACACTCACACAGGTTGGTTGGATAATTGGGCTAATTTATCTGTAGGGGTGTTTACATTGGGAACTGTCTTATAATCTCATTTGACAGGGTGAGAAGGGTGATCCTGAGAAACTTCGCCGCGAGAGAGAGGAGCTTGAAGTGCAGCGAAGGAAGGGTATTGAACGTTTGCTTCTTTGTTAGAGACACTTCCCTTCAGTGTGGAGTTGATTTTAAAGATGGTTTTTTCGCAATGTTACCAGAAAAAGCGCGATTGCAAGCAGAAGCAAAAGCTGCTGAAGAAGCTCGAAGGCGAGCTGAAGCTGAAGCTCTTGCTGAGGCTAAGCGGAAGAGGGAACTGGAGAGAGAAGCTGCTCGACAGGCATTGCTGAAGGTGAATGAGTACACATTAAATTCGCTATTTTCTAGTTTCCCTTTCATATTGGGAAAGCATGAAACTTGAGTATTGTGTTGTACTCATCTTAGATGGAGAAGACGGTGGAGATAAATGAGAATTCTCGGTTCCTTGAAGACTTGGAAATGCTCAGGACTGCTCCAGGAGAGCACTTACCTAGCTCTGCTGATGAGACGAGCCCAGATCATAATCTGGAACCACTGGGAAGCTTCAAGCTTGGGGGTAGTAACCCCTTAGAACAACTCGGCCTGTTCATGAAAGCGGATGAGGAGGAGGAAGAAGCCGAACCGCCTGCTTTTTCTAATCACGAAGATGTTGAGGAAGGGGAAATCGATTGAGATGCAGAGAAGTTGAAGATAAATCGACTTTTGCTGCCTTCTGGATCAATGAACAAACAAATCCATGGACAGTGGCTGCCTCTCTGAATCTTTATAACCAAAAAAAGTAAAGCAACATCAGGAAAGGAAAAAAGCATATATGCAGGGGGGAGTGTTGGAGCTTTTTGACTCAGTGTTGGTTTGTGAGACGCCGTCAATGGGTAGATTTTCCAAAATGCTGTGACCGTGTACTGAATATCACCTATCTAGATATGTGAAGTGTAGACGGATATGTGCTGAGTAGCGTTCCGCTTCCGCCCGAATGTTGTGTGCTGCTTAAAGTGAACTTAGATCTCACGCAATGTTTGTGCTGGTGATGGAGTCAGGGTCTTGCGGTCGCCTGGTGACCGGATGCGCAGACTGAAAGAGAAGGCTGGTTTTTAGGGGGCCTTCTTGGTTACGGGTGGAGCTTAGAAGAGAAAGAAAGGGACATAAGCTGCGATTGTCTATGTTGTTGGATTCTGTGTATGTGATGATGTATGAAATTGGAATGTTGCTGAAGTGGAGCACTGCAAAGTCCACCTGCTCGTCCCGGACCAACACTCTTAACGTAGCAAGTGTGTTCCCCACTTTTGCCTCAGTAGTTTTGTGGAAGGCTGAGCAACGTGCCTGAGATTAAAATTAGCCACGTGACGTCTGATCTGTCGAACGAATAATGATGTGGCCGACCTCCGACCGGGGCATCGCCAGCATAGCTGAGATTTTATTTAACTTGAACGATGCGTCTCGTCCCTCTCGTTTCAATATGAAACGACCCGTTCAAATCAAACCCCGAAGTCACCCAAAGCAGCGATCATTCCTCTCTCAGGATGAGGGAATTTGAACCCTAACGTTTTCCTTATACGATAACAAGCTAACCAAATTGCTTTCTGGATGAAACGACGAGCCTACAACATCATTAAAGTCTTGCTCCTTCGTTCCTCTGATCACTCAGTGCATTATTCCCAAACCTCGTTTGATTTTCGTCAAAAGAAAAGGCAAAATATGCATCTTTTTTTCTTTCAAAATTTGAAAGCTAAAAAGATAATTAGAAGTTTTGAAATTATGAACCCATATTTCCAAATTGCATATTGCAATTTATACGAAAATGGTGGCGGCCACAAGAACATGAAAAAAGAAAAAAGGAAATAAAAAGGCCAAGACCTAATTAAGAACATTGAGAATGTTTCATGAGCTCATGCTAGCCATCTAGCCACACACAGTATCCCATTGATCGGCACATCGAATCCCACAAACCACAAGTTGTTAAGCTTGATTTATATGCTATATCAAATGATATTTAATCTCTTTGCAATTATTTATGATCGGATGATAGAATAATTATACAAATATAAATTACCAAGTAGGATTTAACAATCAATAAGAGACAACACCTTATCAATTGCTCTAACTAATGATTTTATTCCAAGTAAGAATTTACGATCAATAACAAACAACACCTTACCGGTTGCTCTAACTAATGGTTTTCTTGAACTTTTATATCAACTCCATTTATTTCACAAAAACTAGATCATTTTAAAATATTTTATTAAAAAATGGTTTTATATCGCTTTTTAAATGAATGAAAAATATTTTCATCATAATTGAATATTTTTAAATATAAATTATTATTGATAATAAAAATATTTTTATTAATTAATTATTTCAAGAGAATAAAAAAGCTGAAAAAGAAAAAGAAACGACATGTACCAAAAGCTTCCTCTCGCATTTTCTAGTACAAAACTGAGAACTTTCCCGACAGAGAGAGAGAAGCGACCGCCCGGCGAGAGAGATCGCAGCAATGGCGGATTACCACTTCGTGTACAAGGACCTGGAGGGAGCGTCGACGCAGTGGGACGATATCCAGCGGAAGCTCGGCAACCTGCCGGAGAAGCCGCCGCCGTTCAAGCCCCTGCCGTTCGCCCCGTCGCCCGATCCGGATTCGCTGCCCAAGGACAAGTCCTGGGTCGATGGGAAGACCCCGGAGGAGCTCGAGGACCTCGAGGACGATCCGGACCTCGACGACGACCGCTTCCTCGAAGACTACAGGTCCGTCGAACTTTCCTGTCCTGGGTAGTGGCCTTGAGAATCGTGAATCGCCGCGATCTGTGAGTGATTGATGAGGGGACTGATGAGGATTGTGATATTGTGGATGGGTTTGGTTTGGAGTTGGAAAGGAAGGATTTTGACGAGATTGCGCCAACTGGGTTTGCGGCGGGTTGTTAAAGGAGAGAACTTGATGGAACATACGGAGTTTCGGGTGTTATTTGTTGGAATTTCGGCTTGCCTTTTATCCCTGGATTTTTTGTTGAATGGTGTGTTTTCCGTGTGTATATATCCTAGCTAAAAGAAACAGAAATGAGAATTTTATGATGGGTTTTGTTTGGTTTTTCGTTTGTTCAGAGGAATTCTCTCATTTGCGGTGTGAATTTGTTGACAGAAAGAAGAGGCTGGCCGAGATGAGGGAAGCAGCTAAGGTTATAAGGTACGGATCGGTGATTCCCATCTCGGGATCGGATTTCGTGCGAGAGGTTTCGCAAGCTCCTCCTGAAGTTTGGGTCGTCGTCATTCTCTACAAAGACGGGTACTGTGCTTGCCACCTGCAATTGCTATGCTCAAGCTGCTGAATTGTGATGTCTTCTAGATTGGTTCACTGACGTTGTGTTTGGTTGACAGAATTGCAGAGTGTGGGGTGCTCATGAATTGTCTGGAAGAATTGGCAGTGAAATATCCTGCAACGAAGTTTGTTAAGATTATATCTACTGATTGCATCCCAAACTACCCTGATCGGAATGTACCCACTATACTGGTGTACAACAATGGTGCAGTGAAGGCTAATTATGTGGGCTTGCATAGTTTTGGCCGCAGATGCACACCCGAAGGTATCATTTCAAATTGCAGCTGTTGTTGCCATGCTCTTTGTTTCCAAGGAACACGAGCATTTTATGCTTTTCTTAGTAGGGGAGTTCCAATATTTGCTCTGTTTCACATTATGCTGCTTTGCAGCTGTCATTGTTAATTTGTTCGACATCACAAATTCTCAAGTGCCTGAAACTTACATTAATTCATGGAATTTACATTGGTTGAATGGCATCTTGCATATCATGAAGGGAACCACAATTGAACTTAGAAGTATGTAAAACATGTATTGAGTCAAGACTCTATTGTATTGAAGGGCACTAAGATCTCATAACGGCATCTAAAACATCTCGCTGGGTCTGATCTCTACTTGTGCTTAGTTTATTATGTTTCTCCTTCATTAATTTAGGGGCCTGATTTATATTGAAAATACTTTCAGAAACTTTAGTGGGCATAGCCCTGGCATTTATAAAGGTTTGAGCATGTTTACATTCTTATTAAAGAATGTTGTATTCATATCAAAATTTCTATAATTCTTTGCTGGACCATCTTGATGCAATTTAGTCTGGCTTTTATGCTACTGCATGCCTTGTCCTCTAATTGCTGTAGCATTCTTGTGATCCCTCAGTTTCACGTTTTTCATCTTGACCTTTTCCTCTAGGTGTTGCACTAGTTCTCTGCCAATCAGACCCCGTGCTAAATGATGGGCAGAGCAAAGGTGATGCATCAAGACAAGCTGTCATTGATGGAGTTCGTAAAAAGTTCATAGAGAAAGTTGTGGCACAACATGAAGATGATGACGATGGATCATCAAGTGATTAGTATCCGATAGTCTCCGTTTCTCTTTCTTTACACCTTCAAGCTGAAGGTGCAGATGTTTTGTTAACATGGAGGACTCGATAGTATACTTAATTCCTCTTGCTTAAGGCTCGCAATTTTTCTTTTCTTTCACTTTCAATATCCGTAAGTTGGTGAAGAGAGATGCTGCTTGTGAATTCCAAGCTGACTCTGGAATTGATTTTGTGCATTTAGTAAATGGCTCAGGCCCAAGCCAGATAGTTGTAACCGCAATTTTCTGACAATTGCTTTCTAAGTTAATTTTAGTGTCTGTTAATGGAAAGCAGTTCGTTCCTGTTGGTGTAATCCTCTTCGTTTTTTCTCCTGAATTGCCACGAATGCTATTCAGCCTAAAATCTCTGGCAAGCAAGTTCGTCATTGTTTTTATGTTCATGATCATTTTTCAGTTTTGCCACAGTAGGACGCTATTGTTGAAAATTTGAAGTCATTCATTACTTTTTTCTTGGTCAGAAAAGTCATTCATAACTTGCTTAGTAAGATTCTTAACGAATACTGAAGTTCGTGGAGGACCAAGAGGCATGGGAGGTGAGTGGACGTTGCTTCTCCACACGTACAGTTCATTTGAATAACTATTTGCTTTCGTATTGTCTCTGGGATCTAATTGGAAGTACAATTTCCATTCCATGTCCATTCGAATGTATTAGCGGGTTGACAACTAGTCATATTGACTAAGCAACTCCAACCACGGTAATTGCATCCAGCACCGGCCCAGATTTGTAGCTAAAATTTTTTTAAACCTCGACAAGCGTCTCAGAGTGAAGCTAGCGAGTTCAAAGATACTGTGCCGCAAAAGGCTTGATCCCCCCTATAACTTCATACCTCCAGTTGTTACTCGCATGGCAAGCCATGCATGGCACTGCTTAGAGATGACAGTCACTATAGAGTCTCAAGATAATATACGTGCGCGCACGTACGTTTGTACATGTCCCTAGGGAGACAACAGGTTCAGGGAACTGCAAAGGGAAAACAAGATTTAAGATCGAAGGCAGAAGCTGGTTCCACTGCCACCGTCACCAAAAGAATGTCTCAGAAAATTAACACATTTGTAAACCACTGAAGCTCTCAGCACACATCTAAACTACAGTCAATTCTTTTGCCCAATTCCCTTATTGCATAAAGTAGGACCCATCCCCGCAAAATTTTCACAGCAATCCAATTGATCTGCCTAGAGAAGCGTATAGACAAGCCCCAGAATTCCATATTAGACGAAAGAGGATGCAAAGGCGATGTCACATGGATCACACATCCAAACGTGCACGCATAGGCAATCAAATGCAACAGCTCTAGACGAGTTTTATCTTCATTCACTGTCTTCTAGGGTCTTCTCTCTCTTCTTACCCTTCTTTGTGTCGGGGCTTTCCTGCTGTTGTTGCTCAGCCTTTTTCTGAGCTCGAATCATAGCACGTCTTGCACGAGGTCGCATTTCCCGTACTCGTCTAGGAGGCATCACATAAGACTCAAGAGGACGGTCAGCGAAAGGGTGTTCGCTACCAGTAAATATTCTGAGTTTTCTGTCTCTATCCTGCATCCATAACAAGGAACAGCCTTTAATTAGATTCAAACATAAGCCAGAATAATAGATGGAAATTCAACAAGTCCAATAACCTGTATCGAATTCTTTCGATTCGACAGAATTGGACAGATGTGTGGGGATTTTTTAATGTCGAATCAGGATCAACTAGGACAGAAATAAAGCATTGGGTCGAACTCTTCTTTTAATTGAACCATCATTTTAAGAACAGAAAGTTGAATGAACTGAATTGCCAATCAGGGAGGTACAAGCAGATACCTCCAATGTACTAGCTTAGCTTCCTTCCACCAGAATTCTGAATGAACTCAATTAACCACATAATAGGAATACTCATGAATGCTGACTAGAAATTGTGTCATAGGCTTTCATTGTTGTTTTCCTTTTAAAATTTCAGCTATTGTTGTTTGGCTAGAACACCAATGCTTTGTGCAAGATGGAAAGAAGAATCTATCAAACAATAAGAATTACACAAAGCCTGCCTCTTGTGTCATACTTTCATTTTAAAGCAATTTTAGTAATGCCTCCGCACAAAAGCAACAAAACAAATCTAAAATAAATATTTCATCCATATGATCATGAAACTTTCATCCATATGATCATGAAACCCTGCAGTCAATAGGGCCAGAAGTGGTCTGCATAGACTAAACATGATAAGATGCAATAAGCCAGTTGCACACTCTTTCAGTTTTTGTACTGAGTAATTCCCGAATTCCAACAGGCATCAAAGATGAAATGTCCACAAAAAAATTTTCAGGTGCAGTTTCAGAGGAGAGTACTTATTGGGCCTGCATATCTTTGTATCAGAACAATCAAGACACCATAAGTGGACCAAAAACAAAAAAAGTCACATTTAAAGACAGGGAACTAATCAGAAGAAAATCAGCCCTTCGCTTACATCACGCAATTTGTTTCTCGGAAGCATGCGGAGAACTGCTTTCCTAATGACTTCCGTGGGGTCCTTCGCCATTTGGTCCTTTAAGGTCCTTTCCTTGAGGTGACCCACATAGCTGAATGCCGGGTATAATTAGAAAAGACAGAGAGAAGAGATTAAGGAAACGCATCTTAAGACTCAAGGCAGTTCATGCATAGATGTAAGAGAAAAATATTGAGTCAAAGCAGCAGAACCGTCAGTTATAGACAGCGAAATTGCACATGATTCTGTAGCTGAAAATAATTGTAAATATTATTCTTGAAATGACAAAACAAAAACCATTATGTAAGAAGAGCCTTCATGGCAAGCTTTCAATATTCAACGAAGAGGGCCTCCGCAAACCTCCTCACAGAGACTTAAGCGAATCAACTTAAGCATTACATTATATGGTACCACACAAATAGTGCACCTGAGCAAATGTGTGTGCCACCCATGTGCAGGCACATATGAGCATACTACACATGCTCTTAAACAACAGTTACCTTAGCACGCACAGAGAGAGAGACTTACCCAGTATGCCAGTAATAAACTTTATCTGTCATCTTTCTCCCTGTGACACAAACATCCTTTGCATTAAGCACAATGCACATGTCCCCATCATCCCGATTAGGAGCGTATGTGGGCTTATCCTTGCCTTGGACCACGGTTGCTATTTGAGAAGCTAGTCTCCCAAGAACCTAAGAAATTAAAAGAGAGAGAGAGAGAGAGAGAGAGGGAAAAATAATAAAAATATAAGTAAATAAAAATGAAGTAGAAGAACACCGATTTCAGATGAACAAATTCAAACTTGAAAAGGATCTTTCTAATTCTCGAAGAATGAGGGGCAAGGAGATTGATCGAGAAAGATCTCTTGTTCTTATGCAAGATGAGCCTACAAGAGTGCCAATCAACCGAGCCAACAGGCAGAATACTGGGCTGTACAATATCAAAGAAAGACAGCACAATCAAGATCCTCCAACCTGGCCTTTCGCATCAAACACTTTCCATCGCAGTCCTTCCAGATTGATACGTCTCAAGCCAGCAAGCGCTTTCTGCAAGAACAAGAAAAAGTGCCATTTGTCGATTCAGCTATAATGTCGAGAACAAAGAGGCACGCCAACTTTCTTTCTTATCTATGATGTTAATATCCCCGTCCCAACCAAATGAATGTGCATTCGAATTCGAAAACCACACACTACTAAAATGCGCTACCCGTCCAATCAAACAACATGAACCATCGCGTGGCCCGGTCAAACACACGCGCAATACGCACCAAGCATCAAGCATCAACCATCAAACCAATCACAAAGCAATCTCTCTCTCTCTCTCTTAGTAAATATCACAAACACTTGGGGGGCGCTTCCTCTTATGGACCTCAGACTGGAGAACCGAGCTGAACTGACGCATTTAGCACCGTATACCGTAGGCAAACACATCTCCACGGGTCCAGAAATTACGAAGCAAGGTAGAAGCTCAGCTCACCTTCATGTTGCCATTAAATGTAGCGGCTTGAGTCGCCATGCCTCCAAGAAGCTTTACGGCCACGAAAAAAGAGAAGGGCTTCCGGCGCGGCGAAGGGAGCTAGGGTTCCGGCGAACGAGGCTCGATTCGGCGCAGTTGCAGGGGATCGCGTGGAGTGGGTCTCCACTTCGAGTTCGCTCCGATGGCGCGACGTCGGGCCGAAACCAGTCGACTCAGTGAAGAGAGAGAGAGAGAAAGGGTTAATGGGCTAGGTTTTCTGTTGGGCTTCGAAGTACTCGTTTCCCGGAAAATGCTTTCTCTAGAAAATTATGAGATTTTCGCTTTAGTTCGTTTTCCATGATGACTTTCTCGGCTTAATTAACCAAAGAACTAAACGACTTTTGAGCATTATTGCGAGGTTAATACCAACTTCGCACGGCTCGAAAAATATACTATCTTTCACGGTCGTCAAAAATTTAACACCTAACTTTCAATCGTAAGAGAAATATATAATCTTTTTACGATGATGGTTAGTCTAGCATTCGATAATCCATCTATCGCAGTCGTCATCTCTTTCACGGATTAGACATGAATGGACGAGAATTTAGTATACACAATTTCAATGTAGCATAATTAATGAAATTGAAAGCATAGAATTTTTCGATGACATGACTTAATTTGACATGATTACAAAATTCTGAACACGAATTGCCGGCCCTAATTCTATCGTTTTCTGCTATAAAGAGTAACTTTAGCTCACAACAGCCCCGACATTGATTCATCATCGTAGGCCCAAACCCTCAAATACCTTTGATATCTAAGTCTTCTTTAGCCCTAATGTGGAATTGGTTTTGCTAGGAAGAGGTTGCAACCTAAAAGATAGTTACGCAACAATAATAACCGTGTCTTGGTCGGAATAGTAACATAATGCTAAATTTGTAACAGTGGTAAAAGGCTGTGCAACTTTTAAAAAGTTTGAAAATTCTTGGTGATTTACAGCTACGGTAAATAGTTTGAGATAATCTTTGCTAATTTATAACTATCAAAATTCTTGGTGACTTTCCAACTGTAACTTTAAAAAAGGTTGCATAATATTTGCCAGTTGGCCTAACTTTTTGCGTCAATGATGGGAGGGAAAAAGATTATTTTAGTAAGCTTTGGTTTCTTTATATTATCATGATTTGGGCACAAAAATTTGTTTAGAACGACATTGAGAATGACAGACACAGCAGCAAAACAAGACAATCCATGGTGGTGATGACGGACTAAAAACAAATGGCAAAACATTACCTCATCCATGGTCCCTGCCAAATCCTGTAGCAATGCAAATAATACACAAATGGCTTTTGATAGAATAATCAAGTAAGAACAGAATATCCACTGCCATGCGAGGCATGACCCGACGACAGCCTCGGCGATGCGATTCTTAAAACTTCTACAACTGTGCAAATAAGAGAACCCGGAACTGCTCGGGGCTAAACCGACTCGAAATGTCATGTACATGGATGAAAACTGGTCTAACTTTTATATACAGATTCGCTGTTAAACTAAAATCCTGAACCTAACCTGCGATCTGACTGTACACTGGTGAAGAGAGCTCAAAATTTTATGTGCATTGATCCGATCCCGCCCAAAAGTTTAATCTTGAGGTACCCTCCAATCTTACTCATGGGCCATTGGCTCCAAAAGCTTGTTCCCATTTGGGAAGCCGCCTCATGAGAATGTCGCCATGAGCCTCCTCTTGCTCTACTTCGATGTATCCCTTGCTTTTCAGCACCTGTGGAAACGTTTACAATCGTGAATGTCGGACGAAGATTCAGCCATACTCGATGCCATGCCCAAATGATTTATGCTTCAAGGACAAAGTCTAAAGAGATTAAAGTTAGGCTTCAGTCTTTTGTGATTGTCACCATATAACATCAGTGATGGAGAAGAGGGAAAAGGCAATCCCCGATGTATTATTAACCATATTGGCGCCCTTCACTCGTCGCAATTACATATTTGTAAGATCGAAGGACATAACATAATCCTAGGGAAAACAAAAATCGACAAGAAATGTAAATGTTCAAAACAGACAAAACAAAAATGACACATCCGAGTACTACTAGTTGATGCTTACGTGAAAGCCCAGACCTGTGAAAATCAAGAGCTATGCATACCAGTATTTCATAGAAGAGCCTTGCACTTTCCTTTTTTGTTTTCCCCTGTGAAACTTGCGACAAGCGAAGCAAATCTTCCTCTCCCCCTTTTCTTTGTTTATGGGATAACCTTTGCAAGTGTCTCGCCACAGCTCTGTGACAAAAAACTGTGATATTAAATCATGACAAAGTCTTAAATAGTCACAAATTCAATTGAATTACGAGTTGATATCTAGTATCTACACAAACAGATTCACCCAAGTTTTAATTTATCTTGCCTTGTTCTCCCCGTCCATCCACCTGACAATCAAGAAATGAGCCACATAAGAAAATGATGCAAACAACACTGCATTATTATTCAACAGAGAGAAACCAAGAAAGGTCCCGATATTAACTCTCACATTCATTGTGGTTATGTCCTGCAGATGAGCTCATATCCTGGCAAAAACAAATAACGGTATTGGCTGATTCAGTTTTGCTCAATACATGCAGAGAAGCATTAATGTAGCAAATAGCACTCTGATAAGTCCATCCAAGCAAGGCTACATGTTGACTGGCGATTTTATACAGGGGGCAAATAAGTTCCATGTCTCCCATTCGCAAAGACCAAAAAATACATCAAAGTCAAATTGTTATATAATCACCAAAAAGCAAGAAAACTGAATTGTTCTATATCTTTAAGCAAAGTCTGCTTCCTTGAGGTCAAATTGAATAATGACTTACCTCATTCATCAGACTAAAACCAAGGTCTTGATCCTCAACAATGGGCAGGTCTTGACCCAAACTTGCAATTTCATTAAATTTTCCAGGCTTTGTTCCATCTGGACTAACATTTGGGCTTTCAAAGGGTCTCCTTGATGATGAGCTTCGGACTGGTGTTTCTGGGGCTATTCCCAACTCAACCATGTTATCATCAGTACACACTTCCAGTAACTTGCCCTCTTCACAAACTCCCGCAGCTTCCTGAGGTACCAAACTCTCTGGTCCATCACCCTTTTCACAAACTTCAGCAGCTTCCTGAGCTACCGAAAATTCAACATCTTTCCTAAGAAAGAGATTTCTGAGGTCTGCCGAAAAACCTGCTGAAACTTGGCTGATTAGTCTCACAGATGAGTCAGAAGCAAGAGGACATATGTATACCATACTCACAAGGAAGGAGGGGCTCAAAGAACCTAACGGTCACATTGGATAATCTAGTGGTTTTCCACACAGCATAAGCCTTATGAGGAACCTTCCTTCGTTTGCACACCAAATCGCTTGCATCACAAATACTTTTCCTGATGACCCTGTAAAAGTTGAGAACATTAAGTTTTGGGAGGAATTTTTTAAGTCCTAACCACTTCTCAGGTTCCATCCACCTAATAACAATTGTTGGTGATGCATTGATTTTGATTTCATTTGTTCATTCAGGGAAGCATTCCCACTGCAAACTAAGCTGACAAATGTAAATGCCAAGCATTCTAGAAAAATAGGATGGGGGAAATGGTTCTTGAAGAGACCACAATTTGGCAATTTGAAGGATAAATACAAAACAGAAAATAGTAGATCGTCCAAGGGAAAAGGCTGTTGGGGGAGTCCTCTGGTGTTGGATGTTATACTGCTGTGCACCCTGTTCTCAGTGTATCAATACATTTTTGTCACAATGCTCCCAACTTGCATGACATTCCCACCCTTTTTGGATTAAGTAAATAGCGTTTGTCATTCAACTTGATTTCTCTGGTGTAGATAATACTCAAGTGATGTCATAAGGACCTCAACTTCTACACTTCTACAGCACCCAAACACCTCTCTTTGACAGGAAGCTACTTGGCAAATTGACATCTTGATTTCCATGTAAAACGATGTCACTGAATCTTTTTTTTTTTTTTTTAAATGACCGACTTTCATGCATCCCCATCATGTAATTTATATAAATTATCAATGTGGCTGTTTTATCATACAGCTGTATAGATAATAGCTTCAAGGCAGTTCTAACCTGGTATCAGGCACTTGTTTCTTATACTCATCAAACATGAACAGATCGTCACTTACGCATTAGGCAGCACAATTAGATCATCACATAGGCACTTCCTTTTCCTCTTTGTCCGAGGCCGCTCCTTGGGGGTTGGTGTCGGAATAAGCATGAAATCAGGTGTGGAAGCACCTACAGATGGAAAGAAAAAGAAAAAGCATAAGAAAATGTTAATTGGTCAAGGCGAGGTTTTGGTTATGTAATCTCAGGATGGTATTAAGAGCCCTCCTTTATCAATCAATAGCGCCAACCAAAAGACAAAGGACGTGTAAAAATGTACCAAGAGGAAACATTAGACTCCTAATTTTCACTCTCAATCCTTGCTAACGATCATAATTGATAGGGTAAGATACCAACAGTTTTACAAGAAGCTACGTGAATGGAAATAGTAATATGAACCAATCGTACCTTGAACATCTTGCTTTTCTGGTGTTTTGAGAACCTCATGCTCTCTAGTTTCAGTTAACAGCAGTTCAGGTAGCTTGAGTATCTGTGGATGGGAAGAATGCTCCTCCACAAATGTGTCAACTAGTGCCGAAGGTTCCAAGCCAGTCCCATCTGTCACAGAATTTTTCTTTGGTTCCCGAAGATCTATATCATCCTGAATCTTCTCACCATTGGCTGGTGACACCTCCAAATGGCTCATCTGCTGCTCATCAGCTTGATTATCTTCACCAAACCACCAGTCAGGATCTAAAGAACTTCCTCCGATGCCGAGAAAAGTGAGAGAATATGGACATTCTTCTTGAAATCTATCATCTCGAAGCCTCTCCACGCTGGTGTAATTCTGATTATCCGATACGCCCATTCTGTGATCAGTGTCCATTGCATGAGAATGAGATGCAAGATCACAGGAACACAGTAAAGATGAGAATTTTCATATATGCTTAGACAATAATGAGATACTCTTTAAAGCAGACTGAGATTTTGAGCATACCCTTTCACTGTGGCATTGTCAGAGGAGGAAGTGTCATAATGACCAGTTCCTTCTTCCCGATGACGCTGTAGCATTGAATCGGCAATTAGCACCAACTCAGCACACCCGAATTCCCAAGTAGCCAATCAAATTGAATATAACACATCTGGTTTAGCTGAAGAAAAAGGTTTAATGGATATACAACCCAAGTATCATTTAATGACGCCAAAGTAGCTGCCTCACTGCAACTATAAAAGCTACTGTTTTCCAATAGGTATCTCTAGAAGCTACCGTTATCTACCAAAATGAGCAGGCTTATAAATCCACGGACATCGGCTATACTACTTGTACCTTCTTTAGAGAGGACTGGGCTATTTCCTTATTTCTCCACATATCATCTGCAACACAACAACATTTATGAGTGAGAATAAACTAAATGAAAAACAGATCATCTAGAATAATCCAGTAACCTCGAAGGGTGATCTCTTCCGGCGGCACCAGATTACCACTGTCAAGTACAATTAAAAAGTATTATGCAATGAGTTATCAGATAATAGAAAGACTTGATTACAAGAAGTCGATATAACAAACTTGCATACCCAATAACATCTTCAACGATCTCCAGATCAAAAGCATCGAGTTCGAATCTCTTTGGGAGACTGATCAAGGTACGAGGAGCACCCAGTATATCGGCACACGAGTCATGTTTTCCATTCTCGCTTACCACAAATTCCTTCACTTTGATAAGCACCTTATGGCAGTCGTCAAACAAATACTCCACCTTCTTCGAGTATATCCTCACAACCCCAAGAAGAAAGTAGCCTAATACTCTATACGTGACGACATTTAATTCATCCTGCAAAATCTTATCTGCAAAAGAAGAAAAGAAGAACGAACAAATAAATGTAAGACAAACAGAATCGGCTATAGACTGTAAGTAGTCAAAGACAAAGCCGCGCTCTTCGAATCGTGACGCCACAAACCAGACTCCATTTAATATAGCCAACTTAAACCACCACAAGAAAATTGTATCTAACACGTGTATTTTACTCTACCCTCTTGCCTAGTCTATCCACAACAGAAGATACTAACACATCACCATTAATCCAAATCAAAAGTATAGGCACTGATAACTGATTCAGCATTCCATTCGAAGCAGACCATGGAAGAAAGACTTCCCGAACGACAGGGCGAAAGCACATAGCCGGAAAACTCACGAACCAGGGTCGGCGAAATTAACTTAACGCAAAGCAAAATGGGACTGTAAGAAATTCCTGAGCCGTTGACGTGCATCCCAGAAAGGTACTACGTTAACGTCGCCATTCCTGCACAAGCCCCGCAAATTAAACAATCCTACGGCCACCCCCGCCGACAGATTTTCTCTCGCGATTCCTTAACCGCCCAGAAAAACAACAAAAGAGAACCAACCAGCGACGGCGGTTCGAAAAGTTCTTTCCTTTACGTCTCAAAACCATCGAACTCTTATTTCTCGCCCGACCCAGATGAACAACGGGCCCGAATTTTGCCTCCAGACATGGGAGGGAGGAAGAGGGAGAGAGGTACGAACCGACGGAGATGGGAATGTCGGTCTCGGCGACCTGCGCTTTCTTGAGGCGCTTGTAGCAATAGGCAGCGACCCAGACCGAGCCCAGAGGTCCCTTCGTCGAGAGGCTCAGCGAATGGAACATGACGAGCCACCTCTTCCTCCTCTTCTTCTTCCTCTTCCTCTTCTTCTTCCGCCTGTGCTCTGCTCCGGAATGGAGGTTGCTTGCGAGTCTTTCGCTTCTGGAGAAAGACGTGCCCGAGGGGAGAGGCTCTTTTGTAGGGAGGAAAACGGTCGACTTAGAGAGAGAAGTGTGCAGGGGAAGCCTGGAAGCTCTGTTTTTTTCTCTGTTTTTTTTTTTTTTTTTTTTTTTTTTGAATTAGAACAATGTCTACTGTGTATTATCAAAAGGCTTAATGCTGATTAGTGACTGGGGATTGATCTCAGCTTCTGGAAAGGCTGGAAGAAGGTGAGTCAGATTTATTTGGGCCCCCCAACAAAAGGCAAGTGTCATATATATTTTATTTGGTATTATTTCAGTCTTGTAGTTTTGGTAAGTAATTTAAGTAATTTACTTATGGTAATATCCCGGTGATGTACAGCAGTGAGTAAGGATATATCTGACATTAATGGCCTTTCTGGTTATTCATCAATGTTAGTCCTATTTTTGGTGGCTGCTAGTACTCTAGGGCATGTGCTACTCAGGTACAAAAGGAGACATGCGAATGGTGTGAGAGTACGATCTGAGTAGCAAAATATGGGATGAACTGTAGTGAAATTATATAATGATTCAGACTTGTCTCTGAGTGATTGATTTATTATAGTGGCATTGGATATGGATTAAGTGTTATTACTTTTTTTATTATAAATTAATGATTCCGTCTCTTGAATTTCTTTAATAACCCTCTTCGACTGATTGATTGTTTAACGTATAAATTGCTATAATTGTAATTTGACAACGTCTACTTCTTCCACTGCTCTCTACACAATCAATACTCTCTCATCCCTTCTATTCTCGCACTCATTAAAAACTTTTTTTTTAAATCCCGTCTAGATTGACATTTATCTTTTCACCTTAAACATAATCAGTATATCACCACTCGCATATTTTGACATTTTTTAAACTTGAAACTCTTAAAACTTTCATAATATTCAAATTTAGACATACTGAGTTGAATAGCATTTTTTTTGTAATTTTCTATATTTTGAATAATTATGTAGATTTTAGCAGCAGTTCTTGCTTTTGCTAAGTTCAAACAAACAAGTCCTTGATTAATATTTATTGACAATAGTAAATGCGGACTACTTAATACATAATGGTGAAAATCTTTTCTTTAAATTTATCCGTGTATGACAAAAATGATAATGATAATGGATAATTCTAAACATATAAATTTCGGAAGCAAAATGGATAGATGAATGTTTATTGAGATGGGATAATTCCATTTCACCCGCTAAAATTTATGACCATTTCGCATCTAAATTTCAAATCAATAAGTGGAGTCCTTTAACTTGTGCGATTTGTGTGATTAAGTCATTTTGTTAAAACCGTCGAACCAATCCAAATGATGCATAATACTCCCATCTCGATTTTTTTCACTGATGCCATGTGAAGATTCTTTCCATTATTAAAATCTACCATAATAATTTCACTGATCTTGTTATTACTTCACTAGGCTATAGGGAACAAAAATGCAATGACAATGTGAATGATATGGGGAACTCTTTTTTTTTTTTTTTTTGGTCTAATCTTATCTTATATCCATTTTACAAGTTACCATATATACTATCTGCTGTGGATGTTGCAAAAATCCTAGTCCCTCACTTATGCATCTTCATTTTCTAATATAGTTAAATCATTTAAATTACTTATTCTTCTCTTTTGCTTGCCTTTTTTTTTTTTTTTTTTTTTTTTTGGGTCGAATCTTTTGCTGGCCTTGAAAAAAGGGTTTCCCACCATTTCACTTGGGAAGGGGGTTGAAAGCTCCGGTGTGTGCTATGTGTGTGTCTTTTCTTTAGAAAGTGAATTGAAAATTAAAACATAGGGGGTTCAATTTGTAAAATTGACTTTGGCAAGAGTATGCTTGGAAGGGGTATTAGCAAAAAGCTGACGAAGACTAAGGGTTTAATTAACATTTAACCGACAATGAAACGGCAGACAACGGTGTGCAGTGAAAAAGACAAGATGGTTAAAATGTTTTTCTTTTCTTTTATTTTCCCCGCATTTTTTCATCCTTATCTCCCTCTCCCCCTCTCTTTTTAGGTTTGAACTTTGAATTGCCAGATACACGTGTCACTCACTTGCCCAGAGAATTTGCGATCCTGAAGTTAATTTTTACTAGTTAATTACCCACGCCGCCTTTGGCACGAAACGTAAAATTTGAGAATTTGCAATTGACCCTTTTCGTGCATGAACTTTCTAGTTTCTAGTAAGAGTAACTTATGAAGACACGTTATTCATTTGGATTAAAAGAATGCATATTAGACGAATTAGAACAGCGTCTGCTGTGGATTATCAAAAGGCTTAATGCTGATTATGACTGGAATTGTCCTCTCCTTTTTTTTTGGGGGCGGGGGGGGAATTGGAAGGTTGATCTTGGCTTCTGGAAAGCCTGGAAGAAGGTGAGTCAGATTTATTTGGCCCTCCCAAAAAAAAAAAAAAATGCAAGTGACATATCTTTTTACATATATTATTCCCATCTTGTAATTTTGGTTAGTAATTTAATTATGGTAATGTCTCGGTGATGTACAGTATAAGTGAGCATATATATGACATTAATAGCTTTTCTTGTTATGCCATTTTCAATGGCTACTAGTACTCTAGAGACGTGGTGCTCATGTACAAAAGGAGAATCGTGAATAATATAGAATTGTAAGTGGTGTGGAATGTGATCCGAATAGCAAAATGTGTATGAATTGTAGTGAAATTATATAATTATTTGGACTTATTTTAAAATGATTGATTTATTATAGTGGCATTGGATATTGATTGTTTGTTGTTACTTTCTAATTATAAATCAACGATTTTGTCTATCGAGTTTCCTTAATAACCCTCTTCAACTAATTGGTTGTTTTATGTATAAGTGGCTATAATTGTAATTCGACAACATCTACTTCTTCCACCACTCTCTACACAATCAACACTCTCACCCCTTCTATTCTTGCACTTACTAAAAGCTTTTACCTTAACATAATCAGAATATTGCCACTCGTGCATTTTGATGTTTTTAAGATTTGAAGTTCCTAAAACTTTCGTAAAATTCAATCATTGACATGCTTATTGGAATATCATTTTGTCATAGTTTTTTAAAATTCGAATAATTCTTTAGATATTAGCGAGAAAGCAAAAACATACTTTTTGCTTTTGCTAATTGCAAACAAACAAGTCCTTGATTAATACTCATTAACAATAGTAACCGCGCACTACTTAAAGATAGTGGTGGAAAATCTTTTGTTTAAATTTATTTGTATATGACAAAAATAATCATGGGTGGATAATTCATGACATATTAATTCCGAAGGCAATAAATTGATAGACGAACGAGTATCGAGAAGGGATAATTCCATTTCTCATGCTAAAATTTATGCCCACTTCGCATCAAGTTTTTCAAATCGAGCTTGTATGATTTGTGCAATTTAGTCAATTCATTATAATCACAGACCAATCAAAATGATGCATAATACTCTCATCTCAATTTTTTCACTCATGCTACATAAAAAATTCTTTCCATTATTAAAATTTGCGATTAATTCCACTTATCTTGCTATTACTTTGCTATAAATTAAGGTTATAGGGAAGATAATGCAATGACAATGTGAGTGATCAAGGGAATCCTTTTTTTGGTCCTATCTTAAATTTATTTTACAAGTTACTACTTGTGTTAGATGTTGTGCTAATTGCGAAAATTCTATTTCCTTACTCGCTTATCTCCCCTCAACCTTAAAAAGGTGGGGGAATCGAACTCCTCACCTCCCTCTTTTTCTTTTTATTTTTATCGAAATGAAGCACTTTTATTTATATTAAACTGATCCACAGCCCCCAAGAATGGGGAATCGAACTCCTCACCTCCCTCTTTTCAAGTGAAATGGTTGGGAAACACTTTTTCAAGGCAAGCAAAAAAAAAAGAATAAATAATAGAAACAATTTAATTATATTAGAAGTAATATAAAACAATTTTTCTTTTTTTTTTTGGAGAGTGATCTGAAAATCAAAAGATAAAGGGTCAATTTGCAAATTGAAGTTTGGCAAGAATATACTCAGAAGAGGTAGTAGCAAAAAGCTGGCGAAGATTAAGGGTTTAATTATTTTATAGACAGTGAAATAGCAGCCATCGCGCAGTAAATAAGATAAGAGCGGTTAAAAAGTTCTTCTTTTTTTTCCTTTTATTTTTCCCCCAATTTTTCATCTTTATCTCTCCATCCCTCTCTTTTTAGCTTCATACTTTGAAATGCGAGCTACACGTGTCACTCACTCGCCCAGATAATTCGGGATTGCGATCATGAAATTAATTTAATTTTTACTATTTTTTTTGGCTTTTTAAGTAGCGCATGAGACTGTTTCTGTTTCTCATGATTTATTTTTTTGTTCTGTTTTTTTGTTCCCCTAACAAAAAAAAAAAAGAAAACTCGTTTGGTAACGCCAAATTGTTTTTCTATTCCCGCGAATAGAAAGTTAGCCTAGGAATAGATTTTGAGCAAAAACGAGAAACAAAAAAAAGTTGTTTCTTATTCCTAGGAATAATTTATAGAAATAAGCTAATTTTCTTTTATTTCTTTTTCTTGCCGCGCCACCATCAATCGCCCGGAGCCACCACTCATCGCCAGCCACCGCCGTCGCCACTGCCGCCACCACCGATCGCCGGTCGCCGGTCGTCGGCCGCCACTGCCGCCGATCGCTTGCCACTGGCCGCCTCCACCGCTGTACAACCGCCGGCCATCAACTGTCATTGCTGACCGTTGCCGTAAGCCCATGGGCCACCCCCTCTTGCGGCCGCCCAGCCACCGTCGATCGCCACCATCGCCGCCGAACACCACCGCCGGCGACCGTGGGAGGGGGCAGCCGATGGGCTTACGGAGGAGGTTGGCGATGACGGTCGGTGGTTGGCGGTTGTGCAGCGGTAGCAGCGGGCGGCGATCCGTGAGTAAGAATAAAAAATGAATAAATACAAAAAAGAAATTGTTGCGTCACCAAACGCATTTCTATTCTTTTTCTATTCCAAGAGTAGAAATTTTGTGTAGTTACCAAATGGGTTCTTTTACTCAAAAATTGTTTCTCGGAATAGAAATAGAAAAGAACTATTTTTGAAAAAAAACTCTTCCCCAAAACAGAAACGTTGTCATGCGTAGCCTTACTAGTTAATTACCCACACCGCCTTGGCACAAAATATAAAAATTTGAGAATTTATAATTGACCCTTTTCGTAAAAGCTAACTCATGAAGACACGTTATTCATTTGTATTAAAAGAACATATATTAGATGCAAAAATAACCTAATTTCAGAATAATGTCCAATGCCTACTCAGGTTATTAGCTTGCAAGAATTCAAAAGAATCGTATTTTAGCATTCATTGCGTATAGTAATGACGTAAAGTTCACATGTCATGTGATGTGAATATGAACGAATACCTTATATTATTCTTATCTTTAATATTTCATATATGTTGTTCAATTGAGGGTTAATATCATAAAAAACCTTAAATTTGTATACATATGATAAATTTATTCAAAATTAATTTTTTAATCACGAAAAAATCCAAACTAGTATATTTGTGACAAATTTACCTCAAATGATCACAAAAACCCTAAATCGGTACATTTATAATAAATTTATCCCAAACTTATTTGTTTGATATATTTGTGACAAATATGACATCCATTAAATTTGATTAATATCATAAAAAATTACAAAAATGATACAACTGTGACATAGAAAGAGTAAAATCCCGAACTAATATGCCAGTCAACTGTCACATGTAATGTAACTTACTAACTTAACAATAAAATTTTAACGGAAATCAACAGAGGATAAATTTGTTACAAATGTATTAATTTGAGGTAAATTTATCACAAATGTATTAATTTGGGGTTTTTCAGAATATCAACTCTTCAATTTAAGGCAACATGATTGATGAACTGATCTCATTGAGATCGGCTGCATAATTTGACAATGCACCCACTATATTAAACTCGGTGCGGAACAAAGTATGTATTCTTATATTGTTTTGAAATTAATAACTGCGCCTGTAATAAAAATGTTGAATATAAGCGTGAAAACAACAGTATTTTCAATTACAACTAAAATAAATGCAAGTTTGTTGATTCTATGCGAGATTAAATGCTACTACTTTGCTAAGCATCGTACCATGTCAAGACTCGTTAAAAATACAAAATAAATGCTCATTTTTTTCAAATGATTACAATTCAAAAGAAACGGAGGAGTGTAGATGATTAAAATGAAAAGAGAAAAATTGAAGTAGCTGAGAGAAAGAGGGTAAGGGTAATTCTCTCCTTTGTGAAGTCCATTAAAATACCAACCGTCCAAGTTTCGTTCATCAGATTATTATGGAATTAGCTGAAGAGGCTGGGTGAATGAGCAAGACCATCAGGTTTGGAGAGGTGGGTTTCATTTAGCATATCGCCACGCCACTAATGCAAACCAAAATTACTGAAAAATTAGTCATTTTTGGGGCAATAACTGACCTATGACGATAAATATTTCAAAACTAGCTCTGTATATTAGCTCATTTCCATGTATCGAGCAGGTATCGATAGGTTCACGAATGCCCTTGAAACATGAACGCTAAAGTGTCGTTTTGCGTTGATGTGGGATTAGTAGAAATGTATTTAGGGATGTTCTTCGACATACTAGTGTCGATGGGGATTCTTCTCCGTCCAGCCAAACGACGCGCCGTGTGATTGGCCTGGTAGATTTGAAGAGGCCTCGGTAATAATGTGTACAGGATAACGTGTTTGAAAACAAGTTCATGCGGAGCTCAACATATTGTCATTTCCTAAAGCACTCGCTTAGAAATTAGAACAGGCTATGTGGACAGATGGAATGATTTGGGAAGACGGAAAAATGGAATTAGCTGTGGGGATTTTGCAGAGAGGAGTGGATATTCTTGGGATGGGCATCGTTTCTTTTTGGGAAGGGAATCTTTTTAAATAACTTCAAGCCACATCTGCACACAGATATATAGTTAGACCCAGTCATATCCACGTGAATCCAATTCATTATTGTCATTGATCATGTGGACCACACATATAAATTTAATGTGATCAACTATGGTGATCGTTTCAGTCAATGGATCTGAGTAAAGGCAAGAGCTTTTTAAGTCGTTGGTTTTGGCACTCGAGCTTTAATGATTGAGACAAGAACAGCCATCCACTCGAGAAACTTTTGCATACTCAGTGGCATCAATTTTACCGAGTGCTCCAAAGGCAATGTCAAGCAATCAGTTAAGAAAACTTCATAAATTTGAATGCACTTATTGTCCTCGTGTTATCCACAATTAGTATCTTGAAAATTGAGTTATTCCGATAAAACATGCATTTGTTAGCAAGACTCATGCATATAAGTACTAAGAATTCCACTACCTAAAGAGAAGGGACTCTGCTTGTCCACAAATAACAACAGTTTCGGTAAAAGCAACAAGAACTTACATCTAACAATCTGGACCTCTCTTGAAGCAAGAAAGCGAATTAACAAAACCAGACACAAATCAGAGCAAGATGTTGTAAGAGGACACGGGTATTCCATCCTGTTCAGTGTATAGAGCTCGATCCGATAATATAAGCAAATTGGAACTCACCACAGAATTGCCCTTAGTATGCATGTATCAACTCCAGCATGCTGTGAGCCAAACATGCATGAAAATGAGGCAACAAACCATACAGAGAGTTCAAATATTTCTCCTGAGAATCCGAGTCACAAAATTGGATGGTGAAACCTTACTTTCACCCTGACCCAATTCATTAAGGTTAATCTTCGAAGCCGTCCAGTTGAATGGATGATGGCTCGGTAATAGTCCTGCAATAGGCATAGAGACGAGAATCCTCCAGCATTGGAAACTATAAATGAAAGCATCATTATTCAACATCGAAGCAGATCACTTCTTCAGAAGACATATAATAGAATACGACAAAGAAACAGTTTATATTCATTGACTTGTTGGTGAGGAGTTCAGCATTTTAAGGAACGTGGACATTGCACATGATGAATTGGAACAATATACAGCATCATTTTCATGCCTTTTCTTTATTGGCAAAGTCTGGCCCTAAATCACCTGCAGTCAAATCTGTCCTCAAGAGAGATCTGTGATTTTCCGTCGATGATGTCCCACTTCTATGCAAATCTGATTGCGGCCTCAGCCTGGGTGAGAAAGACCTTCCCACACAGTCAAACTTTAAGCTCATTTAAGATACATAAATACACCACCGTAGCACTTGATTCTTGCGTGCATCTATTATTATCGAAGATTGAATGATCTGCATGAACAATTGCTACTAGTTGTTTCACCAGCTGATTTGCTTGCCGCAAAATCGGAGTCCTGAGCAAGTCCACAATCCATACAAATATCTCATCATTCAAGTGACGCTCAGTTCATCGTTCTCATTAACTGCTACATGCAACAAACTCAGGCTTCAGCGTCGTCAGGAAGCGCTTTGCCCATTTTCTTTGTCAAAGCCTTTTCAAAATCTTGAGCAGACAATGACAACACCTGGTTCAGCAGCAACTGAACTCCGCACTCCTTCATACGAGCATATCTCGGTTTAATTCTCTCTTCCAAACTATAGCCGAAATACTGAGGGAACTTGATCAGCTCTGATTGTGGATAGTCCGTGGTCAAGAAGAAGTCCCATTTTGGTATCAAATTCTCAGCCAAGCTGAAAGTGTATAAAGCTCCATACCTGGATATCATAGTCTTAACGTCTTCCATACTGTATCCTCTCTCCAAGAAAAATTCCGTAATGGGTTTCAAGTGAGCCTCGATACTAAGGCCAAAAGTCTGAGGTGAACGGTGAAAAAGAACAGCTACATCAACCCCCATTGAGTGGAAGTATTCAGCTGTTGGTCGTAGCTTGTCCTCCACACTGTAACTTATAATATTTGGGCAGTGAGTTAGAATCTTCCCTATGCTCTTCTCTGAGAGACCCATCTCATAAAGGAAATCAACCGTTGCCTTAACCTTCTGCCTGCTGTAAGTGAGGAACGCAGGAAAGCGGTATATAACTTTAGCCCATCGTTTCTTATCCACGCCCAAGTTCTCCAGGAATGTCATTGTGGGGATTAAATTCTCTGAGAGACTAATTCCACATAACTGCGGCCTTTTGTTGAGGATAATTGGAATTTCATTCTTTGGTACCCCAAGATCAAGAAGGAACTCAACCACCGGCTTGATTTTCCCCTCCAAACTATAGTAAGCAAAAGCAGGGAATCTGCGCGTAATTCCCTTGATCTGCTCAAGAGTCATACCAAGTTCTAATAGGTAAACAATATGAGGAGGAAGCTTCCCAGCAGGATTAGCCTGGCTCACTCTGGAGACAGCTTTTAGCTTTTTATTGTCCAGGCTTGAAGGAGATGGAAGAGGTGGAGGACTAGGTGCAACTACCTTCTCTTTAAGAGGTGGATCAGGAAAATTCTCCACCACATCTACCAGGATGTTTCCATGCTCCTCGAGAAGGGACTCGAGGTAAGGAATTAACGCATCCCTTATTTCAAGAGTTGTGAGCTCTCGGCCTGCCATGTCATGTTACAATTAGATTAACATTAAGTCATTCCATCCTAATTCAAATCATGGAAGTATTAACAAATTGCAATCGAACCTACTAGATACCGAGACTTGTGAACATAATGAAGCCTTGATACAAGATGCTCAATGAAAAGATCGGACTTGTTGATAGTCCTCGCAGCTACCGTATTGCTTAAACCTTGTTTTTTCAAGAACAAGGTTAAGACGGCCTTGGCTTCTTCTTTTTCTGCTGCCAATAGGGTTGGAGACACCACTCTCAAACTGACAGAACCATCTAGCCCAGAATCAGCAGCTGGAGTATTGAAAGCTCAAAAGTTAGTTCATAAATAGTTTGGATCACAATGACATATCTGCAAGATTCTGCCATTTGCCAATTAAGAAATCACATGGAAATTACTCTATGGGACGCGGTAACGATCACTTACCATACTTAGCTTGGCAGGAAAAGAGTTTCACTGGAAAAGAAAGCTGCACCCTGAGAAAAGGACCAACATCAATATTCTACACTTCAACTGTAACAAATGAGGGGCAACAGATAGAGAACAAGGATATTATTGTGCTGATACAACTAATTTCTGACGCCTCAACTATGATGCTTTCTTTAATTGAAAGGCAGATGACATGTTACAACTTGATAGCACAACCCTCGCAATTTTCATAACAAACTCTTAGCATCGTCTCCATAGCATGATGTCATAAGCGCAAACAGAAATTCCATCAATGGGACTGCACAATCAAGTGGAAGGAGGGAAATAAACTGGTAGACATCTATCTATCCTTGCTAAAACCTGTCGAGATGCCATAATCTCATGGAAGTTTTAGTTATGGATTCATGTCCACCAACGAGACTGATTTGCTTTTGCTACTTCAAAAGAAACATAAACTGAGTGAGAGGTAGCAGCTATCAGAATTCGCAATGAGCCAAAGGTTCTTGAAATTTGAAGAAGGCAATATCAAGTCCCCTTTAATCCAGAGAACAATAAACTACAGAATTTCACACCGGACGTAATCATCGCCAAGATTCTCACGTATTCTACTCATCAATTTTTGATGTCATTCATCTACTTGAATTCTTCTTTTATTCCCAGTGAAATGTGTATAGCTTTTTTCAGATTACCATGTCACTGGAAATTAAAATGACGAATTTTCCACCTTTCCCTGAAATTTCACTGGCATAATAAACACATTCAACTAGCGAAACAGGAAAAAGAAAAAAAGATATCTTCTCATCACTACATTTGACTGAGCTTGAGCATAGCACCTTCTCCATTTCAGATTCTGACAAACACCCACCGCGCGATTGGTTCTCTAAGTACGACAGAAACAAATTTTTCAGCAAAACTCGATGTGGGTCTTTTTCAACTCGCCCTCGAGCCAACACACGTACGCAAGCTATATACTCGAGGCGGGGATGGAAAAAATTCCAAAAGCCTGCCCCTCGAATCCGAAACTTTTCATGGGTGGGAACGCGAGATTTCAAGAGGGTGGTTGTACCTGGAGGAAAAGAGGGGTCTTGAAAGGAGCGAGAGCTGAGAGACGCGAACTGCGCAGAAAGCTCTCATCTTGTAGCGGCGCTCTGGAAGTCCCCGTGTCGCTTGCTTCAGACAATGCGCATTGGAGAGGGAAAAAGAAAAAAAAGAAAACTCAGAGAAAAATGAGAAAGTGAGGATGAATTGTGAAGCTTTCTCCTGTCTTCGACTTCGTCTTCTCCGAGGTCGAAGCGAAGAGGGAAGGAGAGGTTCTTATGGGGTTGGGATAATATCAGCAGTGGTGGGGGATTCAGAGCGGCTTCAGCATCACTCCAAGATTTACAAGCAGAAGAAGACACAGTTTGTTTGTTCTTTCTTTCTTTTCACTTTCTTCTTCTTTTTTATTTTTAATTTTGGCTCAGCAATGCCTATTTTTAGAATATTTCCATTCATTTATTATTATTATTATTATTATTATTATTATTATTATTATTATTATTATTTCTTTTTTTTTTGAAATAGCGGTCTAGTTTCTAGACCGGTTTTTTTTTCCACATCTCGACTTGTCCACCTTGTTCAGACGATTTTATAGGCACATTCTCGTATTTAATATCTCATTCCCAAAATGTTCCAATAAGACATAAAGCCAAGATGCTTTTATTTATGATTCTGTTAAAGATCCAATTATTTTATAAGGAATTTAATCCATCTCGACTTGGCGTACTTAAAATTTTACTTTGGAATTTCTTTTAACACGATTTGAACCCACGATCATAGTATTTTTAAAAATATTTAGAAGGGAAAAAAAAGAGTCAAGCTAGGATCTTTATTAAAAGGGGCTCATTTACATGACTTTATCAACAACAATAGAGTTTTGATTTTTAGTGTTATTGTTGCTCAAAAATATAAAAGCTGCTCGTTTTAATCTTATTCCTAGAATGTTTCCAATAAGATATAAAGCCTAAGATGCTTTTATTTATAATTCTTTTAAACATCCACTTATTTTATAGGGAATTCAATCCATCTTGACCTAGTATATTTAAGATTTTACTTTGGAATATCTTTAAGTGAGATTTGAACCCACGATCGTAAGATTTTTTAAGATATTTAGAAGGATTAAAAAAAAAGTCGAGGTAGGATCTTTGTTAAAAGGGGTTCATTTACATGACCTTATCAACAATAGAGAGTTTTGATTTTTAGCATTATTGTTGCTAAAAAATATGAAAGTAGCTAGTTTTAATATCTTATTCCCAAAATGTTTCCAATAAGACATAAAGCCCAAGATGCTTTTCTTTATGATTCTTTTAAACATCCATTTATTTTATAAGGAATTTAATCCACCTTGATATGGTGTATTTAATATTTTACTTTGGAATTTCTTTCAATGAGATTCAAATCCATGATCATAAGATTTTTTAACATATTTAGAAGGGGAAAAAAGTCGAGGTAGGATCTTTACTAAAAGGGGCTCATTTACATGACCTTATTAACAACATAAATTTTGATTTCTAGCTTTATTGTGCCTCAAAAATATGAAAGCAGCTAAGTTTTACTTTGAAATTTCTTTTAACAAGATTTGAATCACCTATCATAAGATTTTTTAACATGTTTAGAAGGGGAAAAACTAAAAGAGTCAAGTTAGGATCTTTGCTAAAAGGGTTCATTTACATGACCTCATTAGCAAAAAAGAGCTTTGATTTCCAGTATTATTATTGCTCAAAAATACGAAAGCAGCTTAGTTTTTATATCTTCTTCCCACAATGTTTGCAATAAGACATAAACCCCAAGATGCATTTATTTATGATTCTTTTAAACGTCCACCTATTTTATAAGGAATTTAATCCACCTTGTCCTGGTGTATTTAATATTTTACTTTGGAATTTCTTTCAACAAGATTCAAACCCACAATCATAAGATTTTTTAACATATTTAGAAGAGGAAAAAAAGTCGAGGTAGGATCTTTACTAAAAGGGCCTCATTTACATGACCTTATTAACAACAGAAAGTTTTGATTTCTAACTTTATTGCGCCTCAAAAATATGAAAGCAGCTAAGTTTTAATATCTTATTCTCAAAATGTTTCCAGTAAGACATAAAGCCCAAGATACTTTCATTTATGATTCTTTTAAACATCCACTTATTTTATAAGGAATTTAATCCACCTTGACGTGGCATATTTAATGTTTTACTTTGGAATTTCTTTTAACAAGATTCGAACTCACGATCATAAGATTTTTTAACATATTTTAGAAGGGAAAAAAAAAATTCGAGGTAGGATCTTTATTAAATGGGCTCATTTACATTACTGCCAGTTTTGGTTTTTAGCATTATTATTTCTCAAAAATATGAAAACAGCTGATGTGATTTATATTCTCAGGAATTATGAAAAGATAACACACCACATTATATGTCACTACGTGCTATTAAATTTAAAGTAAAAGTCAAACAACGAATTCCATAAAATTAATGAAATTCATTCCATCAAGATTCAAGACAAGGCTGTGATGAACGGAAGAGACAAGAACTCGACCGGCTCGAAGGTTGGCCCATGACCGGATCGATGATCTGTTCGTGGAAGACTCGGACCGTTGATGGGCCGAATCCTGCTCATGAACTCTGGTCTGCACGACCACCACCACCACCATCATCATCATCATCATCTCTCTGTATTTCCATCGGAAAACCAGAGCAGCGTGGAGCGCACGGACAGCAAATACATGCGAAGATGAGTTCGGCCACAGGAGCAGACATTTCGAGTAAAACTCTCTACGTTCTTTCTTCATCACAGTCAACGCAGTAAGCTCGATACAGGGTTGGCAATTTAATAGGGAATTCACTGAAAAATGGAATAAAAATTCGACCTCGTCGATTACGAGCCGTGGCGTAGATGGCCCATTTCGTTTCTTGGCATCTCGAGCTGAACTGCGGAAGAAATTGATGAGTTTCATGGAGTGCATTCGTGTTTGAGGCCTGCGTCTGTCCCGATTTTCTCCGGTGCCTGCTCACGGTCAACGCCTTTGACCGAGTAATTTTGTTGTTTGTAGGTCCTGCAAAGAGAGTTGCAGTCGTCGGTGCTGGTGTTAGGTACGCGATTCATGTCTGCTTTTTTGCAGTTCTTGATCTTCCGAAGAGTCTGTCTAGCTTAATGGTTGCGAAACATGAGACTTTGCAAGATTGCAAGGAGGGACTACTGATTGTGGAGATGTTGTAATTTTTTTTTTTTTTTTTTTTTTTTTTGTTGGGGGGGGAGGATGTTGTTGTTTTCGGCATTTGCAATGTGATAGATGGTGTATCCTGACATGCCCGTATTATGTTGACCTTTTCGTTAATCCACTGGAATGCTGTCACAGTGGACTTGCTGCAGCGCACAAGTTGAAGTCAAATGGTGTGGATGTTACTGTATATGAAGCTGAAGGGAGAATTGGAGGGAAGCTGAGGAGTGTCTCACAAGGCGGTCTAATTTGGGATGAAGGAGCAAATACCATGGTAATATCACTAGTAACGAGAACTTGTGGCCTCACCGTTCAACTTACTGAATAACCCAATGAATATGCATCTTTTGAGTAATGCATCATAGGCCTGTGGTAACTAAGCCCCGGTGCTTTCGTTCGTTAAAACTTTCATTTATTTGCATTTTGCAGACTGAGAGTGAAGAGGAGGTCAGAAATCTGCTTGATGAGCTTGGAATTCAAGAAAAGCAGCAATATGTAAGAGTTTATTTCTTTTGTCATCCCTTATGTTACTTGAATGTTGTGCCTTGGGGTTGCTAAACTGCCAATGTAGGGTAGGTGGTTGCAGCTTCTCCTCTGATGTTGCTCTATGGCCTTCTGCTCAGCATTTTGTGGTAGTAGTTCTTTTTCCTGGATTATTTATCTAATCGATCATATACTGGTACAGCCGCTTTCACAGCACAAAAGATATATAGTCAGAAATGGAATGCCTGTGCTGGTGAGTTCTTGTTGTTGGACCGGATTTCTTTCAATATTAGTACCTATATACCATAGCAAGGGACGTTTCGGTTCCTTTCCTCCTTGCAATTGTGGATGTCAAATGTGTATCATGAGCATGACCTGCTCTACACCTTTTTGTGTCAGATTCCAACTAATCCCATTGCACTTATCAAGAGCAACATACTTTCTACTCAGTCGAAGGTTCGTCTCCTATAATAAGGCTTTTGCCACATTTAGTTCATGTAAACAATTGGGATTTTTGCCTTTTTTGTTCATTAATTAGGTAAACAGATGTCTCATTTTTGTATTGGGCACATAGGTCAACTGGACTCTGTTCTTCTCTAAGAATGATTGTCTTGCTGTCATGCAGAAACTCTGCACTTTCTCTCTATGTATGATATCTCTGAAAAGTCATCTAAGGGAATGGTGACGTGGATTTTCAAGAAAGTAAAGTCCTATAATTTTTGCTTAGGTTATGCAAGGCATACTATCTAATTACTTGGTGGTTTGTGGACAGTTAAATTAGTCATGTAGATGCGTCAGCTGTTGATTAAGAATATTGGCCCCATTTTTGTCTTAAAAAGGTTTACTGGTTCTCATTTCTAACCTTAATTTGCTTGAACGTGTGATGCTAGATACACATTTCCTGTAATCTCTTAATGAACGATTTCTGACTACTGCAGTTTAAGATTATTCTGGAGCCCCTTCTGTGGAAGAAAAGAAATAATTCAGTAACGTCTGGTGATGGGCAAGAAAGGTGGCTTAGGCTTGTGATTTATTTTATTTTGTTTTATTAGGGATAAGTGCATTGAAAGTCCTAAAACTTGTCACGAAACTGTAATTGAGTCATAAAAATCTCAAAAAGTACAACCAAGTCTTAAAACTTGTCAATTTGGTCAAATTGAGTCCTTCCATTGATTGCGCATTCGAAAGTAATAAGACTGGATTGTACTTTCGTTACAAATTTTAGGAATTGATTGCACCTTCATGACAAGTTTTAGGACTCGGTTGCACTTTGCTGACAAGTTTTAGGACTTCCAATGCACTTATCCTTTTTTTTCAGCATCTTTGGATTTTTCTTGGCCCTTTCTCTGTTTTTCATCCTTGAACAATTGATCTTAGCATTCTATTTTCTCCTTCTGTTCATCAATGCAGTGTAGGCGAGTTTTTCGAGCGTCATTTTGGCAGAGAGGTAGAATTTATTCATATTTTATCTTTGATTCCTATTTTAACATGATTCCCAGAGATTACAAAGCAGTAGCTTCAAGATTATTTTGACTTTGTGGCTTTTATGGTCGGAAGGTTGTTGATTACCTCATCGACCCAGTTGTTGCTGGTACAAGTGGTGGTGATCCTGAATCTCTTTCTGTAAGTAACTTCCCTGAGGATGTGAACTGACCTGTAAATGTACAGCTTTAAGTCATGGCAAAGTATTAGATGTTATTCTGTTATTCCGATGAAACATGGGGCCCCACCATCTAGTGGGTACACGTGAGGGTTTGCGTGCATCCATAGATTTTAGTCGAGCCAAAGGTCAATATACCATGTTATAAGAAAATCATTCTAGATGTTGCTTCATAAAGACACCGGGCATATATTAAAACCTAATGGAATGAGGAATACGGTGAAGAAATTCCAAGAGCTTAATATCTATAAGTACCTGCTCTGTTTAGTCTATGCTAGTATTTATTAATGATTAATTGGAATAGAAATTCAGGTCTGCTTTCCATGATGGTGTTGATTATATGTTACTTGGGATCTCACATAGTCTATCCTGTCGTCCAATTAATTGTTGCCATCTCTTCTGCATGTTTCATGAAATTTCTGATTGCTTTTCGCTGTTTTGAACAGATGCGCCATGCTTTTCCAGAGTTATGGAATTTAGAGGAACGGTACATGTTCTGTTGATCTTTACACTTGTAAGCTTGTGGCAAGATGCAAGAGTTTCCATTCATTGTAGTGTGCAGAATTTGCTGGTCATCAGTTATAGTGGGAGCCTCGAACCATTCTAATTGTTGACAGTAGCACGCTAGCCGCACATAATGACTTGTTTGATGTGGCTTTTGAGTAGTTTGTTATAGTACATTGATGTTTTAGCTGCTGTATAAATGAGCTTTTGTCTTGTTGAGCAATGATCTAATCCTAATTATCCACAGCTGTACGAATGCGGCAATTCATTTAGGTATAAGTGGTTATATTGATTCTTGTCAGGTTTGGTTCCATTTTTGCTGGGGCAATTAAATCGAGGCTATCAGCCAAAAGAGAGAAAAAAGGAGAACTAAAGAGCTCTCCTGAGAGAAAAAAGCGTCAAAGAGGTTCATTTTCTTTTCAGGGTGGAATGCAGGTCTGTCCAATGTCTTAGCTTTTCTTATTATGCAAGCTCAAAATACTTATATTGATATACCTGTAGTTGAATGCAATTTGTCTACTCTTTGGGAAAAGACTGCTTAGCACTTATGGTGGGCCACTGTAGGGAGCGTTGTATTCCTTTTTTAAGCTCAGAGAAGCCCATCTTAATGTGTTGTAGCATCCAATCTTTATGCATTAAACTCAGCATGTCCCTCTCCATTGTGCAGACACTTGCCAACATGTTGTGTCAGAAGCTTAGCCAGGATGACCTTAAATTGAAATCAAAGGTTTTGTCGTTGTCGTACAGTCATGATAGTGTACCTGCAGCAGGGGATTGGTCAGTTTCTTACTCTTCTGACCATACCAAGCATTTACAAGACTCAACATTTGATGCTGTGATCATGACGGTTTGTCATCTTTGTTCTAACTGAGATATGGCTTTGCTGTATAATTTGAGTGCTTTTATTTGTAGTGTCTAGACCTTCAACTTCTGTTGCCTTTTGCATAAACATATAGTGTGGATCTTTAAAATTCTTTCAGACCTGTCATGGCATACTTGTCCATACTTAAAAAAGAGAGTTGCTGGCTTCCTGCATAGCTTTAGCTGCAGGTGAAGAACTACAATGCTATTAACTATCAGACAGAAATTCTATGGGTTTACAAGGAGGGCTGCATTCTGCTTACATCCGTGGTGACATGTGCATACTTATATTTGTTTTGCAAGAGCATCCAGTATATTATATGCCGTCAACCCAATGCCTCTTTTCTTATTTTTCTCACTCTTGCTTCTTTATTCTTTATGCACGGTAAAACTGTAGTTATCTATTAATTACTTGTCAATAATGTTGTAGGCTCCGTTATGCAATGTTAAGGAATTGAAGATTACAAAAAGGGGAAACCTCTTTCCGCTTAACTTCATTCCTGAGGTGTGTAATCGTAAAAGCTCGAATCAAACCGTAGCTGCAGTTTCTTTTTTTGAGCAAATCTTCTACTTTTGGACCTGCACTTACAATTTGTATAGAGGGAGAGAGAGAGAGAGAGAGCAAATCCTTGCTTTTGTTTTCTTGTCAAAGCTAGACATTTGCTGGTTTCCACTTCCAATTTGGTAGAAAATTAGGCAGTTTAGTTGTGCATGCTCACCAAAGTTGTAATGAGCAGTTAAGTAAGGTCTTCACTTCCTGAAAGCGTTGGACAAAGAGCAAATTTTTTTAAGTAAAACTATGACTTGATCTTGCTGATTTTTCAATCCTCAACATCTGCAGGAAAAGTTTTGTAAAGGTTATTGAGGAACTAATTAGGATCAATAATTTGTGTTTGTGACACAAGGAATGAATATTCTCATGTGTCATTGATTCCCGTTTTGGGAATGCTGTATTCTTGTAACAGTAGCTTGTTTTATCTATCTAGTCAAGCGATTTTCTTTTGTTATGGATCTCACATAGGTTCCCTTTTGGCTTATTGTCAGTCCTTGGAATCTACATTCCTATTTTACCTAGATCACAATTTAATTGTATGAGGGAAACATTTGCATGCTGTTACCCTCAGCACCTTGGAACTAGAGGCAGTCATCTTGCCTCACCATATTCCCTCATCAATGTTATAGCAGATTCCCTTTTTTTGACATGCATTGTGTGATGTAGATAACTTATGCGCCGCTGTCAGTCATGATTACTACCTTCAGGAAGGAGAACGTGAAGAGACCACTTGAGGGATTTGGAATTCTTGTTCCCTCAGCGGAGCAGAAAAATGGGTTGAGGACTCTTGGTAATGCTTGTCTGTGGCAAGACATCTGGATAATGCACAGTGCTCTCCTTTATACCCGGGGTAATTGTATATCTTTCTTTTGGCAGGAACACTCTTTTCCTCCATGATGTTTCCAGACCGTGCCCCTACTGACCTGTACCTATACACAACCTTTATTGGGGGAAGTCGAAACAGAGAACTTGCAAAAGCTTCGAAGTAGGAGCTGATGAGATGCTTGAATACTTTAATTTGCAAAGCAGTCATGTTATTCTAATTTACTTCTGGCTTCATTTCTGACTGAGCCCTTGTTTATTTATGATTGTCCTACTGTATTGCAACACTTATGCTTCCCGTCTTTTGATGTTTCTAGAGATGAGTTAAAGCAGATAGTTACTTCTGATCTAAGCCAGTTGCTGGGAGCTGAGGGAGAGCCCACATTTGTGAAGTAAGCGAATGATTACAAACTCAAGAACTTTTTCTTTCTTAAATAACTCTATGTTCATTTATGTAAATGCCTCTTATTAACTTGTGCACTTGATTGCAGCCACTTTTACTGGAGTAAAGCATTCCCCTCGTATGGGCGGAACTATGACTTGGTTCTGCAAGCAATCAAGAAGTTGGAAGAAGATCTTCCTGGATTCTTCTATGCAGGTAATTTTTCCAGTATCAACTTCCTACTAGAATAGGACTTTCTTCTTTTTAATATAAGAAAAATAGGTCCATAATTTGTAGAGTTGAATAATCAAATTTGTAAGTACAGTCATATCTCATGACATTGATAACTGTCAAGCAACAGTCTGAGTTAGATTCATTGGGTTAACATTAAAAGATCCACAATGGCGGGTGTGAGATTCACATCATGCTAATAGCCTAATATCAATCATCTGTCCTTTTAAGTCCCGTTCTTAATCTGACCACTGATGACATGATATTGTTGAAGATAGATTTTTCCAACTTATCCCAACCAAGTTCCCAGCCCGAGTGGTGGTATGAGAATGTACCTTTGTTGTGATGGACATTGCTAATTATGGAATTTCCAGGTAACCACAAGGATGGGCTGTCTGTTGGCAACGCTATGGCGTCGGGCCGCAGAGCAGCTGATCTTGTGATATCCTATCTCAACTCTTCTTCAGATGCGATCGAGAACCCCGGTGAAGATTGAGATATCTAGAAATAGTACCGTGCTCTGTATACCCTTGGCGATTCGCACTCTTTTTTTGTTTTCCTTGTTTTCTACCTGGAAAGTGAGCTTACTGACTTCTCGCCTCTACACAGATGAGATACGGTACCAACTACTGCCATATGCAACTTTTCTCTTCTCGGGTAGCTATAATTCAGTGTCCCTGATATAAGTTACCATGGTGAAAAGTATGGGGCCGCTTTCTTTTTGAATTCTTCAAATTCCTTCAAGAGAGGATAGAGTATGAAAACTGCTCATGCCGGTGTATGCCTTCGTATGCTTCCGTTGGTTTTTATTTCCCGAAAGCTAATTCTTCTACACTTAGCTTGCCGAAAACCGATTGCTGTTAAATGTATTGTTCTAATGTATCCCTGAATGAATAGACATGAGGATCTTTTCCTTCAAGCTTCATTAGCCAACAGGTCTCTGGTTGCTACCCTATTTGCCCTGGTCACCTCCTGTTTGTCTGGTTCTCTGTTCCATGTTTCTCTCTGAAGTTACATTCCTCTCACTCAAAGGTGTTGGTTCCTTAGAGTTCAAGTGCACATCCCACTTTGCTGGAGGGATTAGGCAGAGAGGAAGGCGTGCAGGCATGAACTGCTCAGCCTACGCTTAGTGCAACTTAGAGCCGTTTGGTGATTGTGATGGTTGGTCAGTCCTTCTCCCTGCTTAACTGCTTATGGCTTTAATTGGGTCTCATGTCATGTCCAAACTGACTTTGGTGAAGTGGAGAAGTTGGGGGACTGACAACGCCTGAACATTCTTCTTTTCTACGTCGATTAAGTTAAAATAAACATCCTTACCAAAAAAAAAAAAGAAAAGTTAAAATAAACTTTGATTTGGGTATTGTCTAGGGACCTTTGATAAACTTTAGGGGCAAATGTCGGACTTTCCACACTAGGTGATGACGGCAGAGGGGCTCCATCCAATTAATAACTTTTCGCTTTTGAGGACCTTAGATTTAAAGGGAATTGCAGATGGGCCCCAGCGACGCGTCGGCAGTCGCCACCGGCCAATGAGGAAGGCTGACCGATGCTTTAACCCTCAAACGAATTTACTGGACACGTCAATAAGAAAAAGATAATTTAACTTTGAGAAAATGGGATGATTTGCTAAAATTTAATAAAATATGCAAATTTACCTATTTAAATAAAAGGGTATAAGCGAATGGGAGCCATAATGACGACGACATGATAAAAAACGGTTTTTTTAAATATTTTATTTTGCTTCATCATGAAGAGTTTTCATAAAACAAATAATAGTGAGATGAAATCACGCATTTTATTAAATCATTAGATTAGATATATCAACTTGATAATCATAAAATTGATGTGTTAAATGCATACACATTTGATCTTTCAAGGTAGCTCTCATTGAAAATATCATCCGGAAAAAAATACATATCATTCGGTCGGATTAATACGAGTAAATTAAGATCTTAAAAATTGAAAATCCCCATGAACAAGGCCAACTCAATTTGACTGCCTCGGAATTGTGCACCGACCGGGATGTCATGTCACTGTCCACCGACTAGAAAACGACACGGAGCTCGCGAAACGACGGCGCTTGGCTCGGTGAAATACTGTAATTCTTTAACTATCCTTCAAGTTACTTACCTAGGAAAAATAGCGAGGTTACGAATTGTTTATTAATTTATGGAAATTCTTGCGTGTCTTTTTTACCTCCAATTTCTGCATTTTCATTTAAAAAAAAAAATTTCTGTGTATTATATTGAGGCCATTGTCCTTGTCTCCCTACCTCCATTCCTTTTCACTTCACTCACACTCTCTCTCTTGCGGCTTCCGAACTTGGAAGTTCAGACATTGCGGTCGGGAGCGGAGCAAGAAGCCGACAGCCGACAGCCCTTTAACGTTTCGTTTCCCGGTTGCTGATTCCGCAGGTGAGTGTCGGTTTGGAGTCTTGCGGTGGTTTTTTTTCTTTTTCATTTTTAAGCTGAGATATCGTCTTGCTTTGCGTCGATTGGTTCTGGCATTCTGGTGATCGGAGTCGGGGGGTTCTAGTTCGAGCTTGGGAATGATGGAATTCGGCTTTGTGGGTTGTGGCGTTTCTGGGTTCTTTTGATCTGAGCTCAGTTGGTGAAATGAACGTGTAAAGCTCGCTTTTTTCGGTGTAGGCGCCGCCACATTGCCAACGTAAAGATCTGCTTGTGATTTTGGAGCTTTTGTGCGTTGATGCAGTCATCGTGGTTTCTGTTCTTGCACTTTGCGTATCCAAATTAAGTTCCTTTTGATTCCTTTTCTTTGCCCCTGAAGGTGTTTATTTTTCAGGACAGAGAGCTTTCTGAGCTTATACTTGATGTTTCCTTATTTATGGGTCGAATTTTGTATCTTTCGTATTTGTTGGGTCGATGACATTGGACGATCTTTCTCCATGACTGCAGAGTCAGTTATCCCGGTATAGCATTTGCCTTGGAGACGATAGAAAATGGTTCTTGGCCCAGGGGCGAACGCTAGAAAGAGCGCCTCGGTTCAACTTGATTATATAATCCATGTTCAGGAGATCTCGCCTTGGCCTCCATCACCAACGCTCAGATCCCTCCGCTCTGTCCTGATACAGTGGCAGAATGGGGAAAGGACTTCCGGTGCTACTAAACCTGTCGTTCCGTTTCTTGGTTCTAATGTTGGTGAGGGAAAAATAGAATTCAATGAGTCCTTCAGATTATCTGCAACCCTGCTGAAGGAAATCAAGGTCAAAGCTGGGAATGGTGGTGCGTTCCAGAAAAATTACTTGGAGTTTAACCTGTATGAGCCCCGAAGGGACAATATCATGAAGGGGCAGCTGATAGGCACTGCAATGATAAACTTGGCGGACTATGGCGTGATTGACGAGCCCCTGAATATAAGTGCTGCCATGAACTGCAAAAGGAACTTTAGGAATATGGCTCAACCTATTTTGTATGTCAAGATTCAGCCTGTTGATAAGGGGAGGACTGGTTCAATGTTGAGGGGAAGTAGTCTCTCGAAAGAGGTGTCTCTAGGTACAAATGACTGTGAATCTGTTATGGATTCAGTTAATGAAGAATTTGCAGAGGAAGCAGAGATTACATTCTCCACTGATGATGATGGTTCTTCCCACTCTTCTGCGACTGCTTCTTCTCCTGTGGAGCATAATGATGGTTCGGCACATAGAATGCAGCCGGTAGTCATCTGTTTCTTTGACTTCATCCTTTTCCTTCTGTAGCCATCCTGATTATCATGTGGTTACACTGAATTTTTTATTTTGTGTTGACATTCTAGAGATGCTACAAATCCCTTTTGTTAATATTGATTGTATTAGGCATAAAAATAGTGTGTGCACTTACGCAAATGAAATGAGGTGTCCATCAGGGAAATTCATCTAGATATAGATGGCAGGATTTAATGTTCCTTTGGACGAACAAAAGGACAATTTTTCACTTCATGCTTTTCCTGCTGCAACCATCTTTTTTCTGACTATCTTATGGTTGCAGTGAACTTTTTGTTTTGTTGACATTCTAGTGATGCTACAAGTCCCTCTTTGCTAATATTGATTGTGATAGGCATACTAATGGATGCTTTGTGTGTATTTTTGCGCATGAGATGAGGTGTTGGGGAACTCATCTATATATAAATGGTAGGCTTAGAGTGTCCTCTGGCTGAGCTAATGGATAATGCACCTGAATAGAAGACACATGCAAAGGCCGGAAAAATCATGGCAAGAAAATCCATTCTATCATTAGTTTTGCTTTTAGAAATATACTTTACACAATTACCTCATTGGATATAAGTTAGTGAATGTCTTAAATCTTCCGTGTTTGTGCTGACTTGTGTGCTGTGGATTAATGATGGCATCACAATTAAGGTAAGAGTTACAGTATGTTTTCACATGTTATGACAGTACTAAATGAGAATAATTTATGTTGATTGCCAGAGTGGAATGGGTGTTATGGATAACAATTTAGAAAGCAATGGAAAGGAGCATATCTTAGATTCTAAATCTGGGCATAAAAGATTGAACATGATGCCAGGCATCAGTTCGCATGGTAAGTTCTCTCAATTGCCCTGACTTTCATTGTCAGTTGAGTTGTCCTTTGAGGTGGGGAGGCCAGAAAAATGATACTGCTTCTTTTGACTCCTCTCAGCCTAGTTTGACGCCCTTCCCAAAAAAATTTCCATCAGGCTAACTTGTATTATCTACTTCTAGGTACTAACGGAGTAGAAGCCGATTCCATCCCAAGAAGAACTGGGAAAGTAGGTTCTGCGCAGGAAGTTCACTGGAAAGTTTCCTATGAAAGAACTGAAAGTAGAAGCAATAACCCAACAAATGCTGAGAATGGCATGTTACCCTGTTATTCTGCCAATGAAGTTTCATCTGACGAGATGCAGGGATTTGATGACTATACTGGCAGTGAGGCCAACGACGAGAAGAGGTTAACTTCTAAAACTGCTACCATTTTCCTAGGGAGCAGAAATGAGTATTGCATAACAGAGGAAGAAAAAGAAAGAGGTCCTGTGCGGGATACAGGGGGAGCAAGATACCACAGTGGCTGTGACATAAAAGTGGACAAAGTATATCCTAAGGATACAAAACGCACACTTATGGATGCCAAGCTCCAACGGCTGGAGAACAAAATTCAAATGCTGGAGGGAGAGTTGAGAGAAACTGCTGCCGTTGAAGTTGCTTTATATTCGGTGGTCGCTGAGCATGGTGGTTCCATGAGCAAGTTTCATGCTCCAGCTAGGCGCCTTTCTCGATTTTATCGCTATGCTTTTGGAGAGCTTCCTCAGGCAAGCAGAGCTAATGCAGGAAGGAGTATAGTTGCAGGATTATTTGTAGTGGCAAGAGCATGTGGAAGTGATGTCCCAAGGTGCATTTTTTATCACTGTTTCTTTCTTCTGCTTGTCGAAATTTCTTTTTTCACATTCCTATCATCATTGTTTTGGTGTATTTTGTTTGCCAAACATCATATTCTCCATTAACAGTATGTCATTGTTCATGTATTTAATGTAAATAAGTTTATTATAACTTTTTGCCTGCATGTGTAAGCAAATATATTATATGCCTGTTTTAGTTGATGAGGAAGGGTACCAGAGTCTGGCTGCAATTACTATGGGAAACAGGTATTAGCTTATGTTGATCTGGGGATTTTAAGATAACATCGTTTTGGTGAAATTGAGTGGGGATGCTAGAGTTTTGGTCTTGTCATTGCACTCCTTTGCCTGCATTGCCTGTTGCATGTGGGAAACATTTTTGAGTAGAAATAGTTTTTGAACAGCTTTTATTCAGTTACATTGTTATTACAGGTTAACTTATTGGTTATCAAATTCTGTGGTGCTAAGAGCAATTATAAGCCAGATGATACGAAATGGAAATATTGGAGTACCATTATCTTCAAAATCGAAAGAGTCCTACCCCAGAAAGAAGGGAAATAAGAATGCCAGAACAGACGATGACAGTGAGAATGTGCATGAGCTCATATCTGAATTGGAAAAAGTTGAAGCTTGGATCTTCTCCCGCATTGTTGAGTCTCTGTGGTGGCAGGTTTATAAATTGGCCTTCTCTCATCTACCCAAGTTCCTCTACTTTTCTCCAACTGAAATTTCTACCTTCCTGCTGTCAATATAATTGCAAATGTTTTGACTGATTGACCTGATGGGCATCTCCTGTTTTGTGTTTCAGTCTCTGACTCCGTACATGCAGTCTAGTGCTGCAAAGTTGCTTGGTAGTGCCAAGGGATCTAGCTCTATAAAAAACAACAGAAAAGTGGCATATGCTGAAGATCAAGAGCAAGGCAACATTTCAGTGGATCTCTGGAAGAAAGCATTTACAGATGCATGCGAGAGACTTTGTCCTGTCAGAGGTGGAGGCCATGAGTGTGGTTGTTTGCCCGTGCTTGCTAAATTGGTATTTCTCTGAATTACCATTATCACCTTTCGGGCTGGATTAGCATAAGAGACATTAACGATTGCGAACATCATGTGTAATGGTAAATAGGAGGTCATTAGAACATAGAACATGAAAAAGTATAGAACTTCTCTAGCATTTGGAATGGTGGTGGATTCTTGCCTTCTTGATGACGTGGAGTTACGCTTGATACAAAGAGAGGGAAATAACTGATTGATGATTTTCATTGGTCAAAAATGGCAAATATTGGGGTGCATCATTAGTCAATTGAATAGCTGTTGCCCATCTATTCTCTCAGCCTGTGCTTACCAAAGTAATAACTCTATGAATTGCCATAATTCACCTTTCTGGTTGGATTAGCGAAATAGACATTGGAGATTGAGAACACCATGTGCAATAGCAAATTGAAGGTCATTAGTAAATAGAATGCAGAAAGTACAGATTTTCTCTACTGTGGAATGGTGGTGAATCCTTGCCTGCTTGACGACATGGAATAATGCTTGATTAGAAAGAGAGGGGCGATAACTGATTGATGATCTTCAGCAGTCAAAAAGGGTCAAATAGTGGGGTGTATCAATAGTCAATTCAATAGCCATTGCCCATGTATTCTCTCAGCTGGGAATTGTCAGATCCTGTTCATGCAGATTACGCATATTATATAGCACTTCATTGCAAACCATATCTAATCGTGTTCCATGCAACATTAAGAAGTTCACTCATGAAAAGAAGGTGATATACAAAGGAGGATTTTGGTCTTGGCCTCATTATTAGATCATTAAGGGTCTTGGTCGCACATTAGGGCGTCACTGTTTGAAAACTCTAAACTTATTGATTCCAAATGGTCTAATATATTATTATACTTTATTTGGGAAAAGATATGCCTTTTATTATACAATGGGCAAGTCTAGAATACTACAGAGAGCATAACCATCTCAGTGTAGGGATACTGGAATTTTTTTCCAAGTTTTACTTACTACCTTCTTGATTTGATGTTGATCACCACCCTAATTTTGTTGGTGCTTGCTCCAATTTCCTATTTTCAGATGTATAAAGTCTTCACTTTTCAGTTTAGTCCTATGAAACTGAAGTTAGTATCTGTGCAGTTAATGGAGCATTGCGTGGCTAGGTTAGATGTAGCCATGTTTAATGCCATTCTTCGGGAATCTGCAAATGAGATTCCAACAGATCCGGTGTCTGACCCCATTAGTGATCCCAAGGTTCTCCCAATACCTGCAGGAAGGTCAAGCTTCCATGCTGGTGTTCAACTGAAAAATGCTGTAAGTGATATTCGATTTCTAGTTCTTAAGTTTATGCAATGCATTGGCCTTCTTTTTCCTGTCTATGAAGTCAAATTGCACTGCGATCAGATCAAAAGCACAAGCTACACATCATTACTCAAACAGAAAAATGATTGCTTTAACCAATATCGTGTAACCTGCCTTTGCCATTTCTTCAGAGCATTACAGTAGGAATCATGTTGCAAATCAGATAGCACAGAAGAGATGCATTTTGTTTTGCTTAAATAAGAAAAGAAGAGGAAGGGGAATGGTCATCATGATCTTTATTGATTTGACTAGATCTGAACCAATCATGTATCACATATAATTTGGCCCTTGCAGGTTTAAGTTGTGCTCTTTCTTTTCTTGTTTGGCATGTCAGATTGGGAACTGGTCTAGGTGGCTGACTGACCTATTTGGCTTGGATGATGATGATTTGCATGGAGACGAGAACAAAATTGTGGATGAGGATGAAACACGAGATGCTACCTTCAAATCATTCTATCTCCTTAATGCTTTGAGTGATCTTATGATGCTTCCAAAAGACATGCTTTTAAGTAGATCGACCAGGAAAGAGGTATAGTTTTAAGTTCTATATCATTTCCACTATTGTCCCAGAGAAATGGTATCGTTGAGTATACTCTTTTTGCCCCATGAAGGTATGCCCTACATTTGGTGCATCTCTGATTAAGAGGGTTCTCGATAATTTCTCTCCGGATGAGTTTTGCCCTGATCCGGTCCCAAAGGCCGTGCTAGAGGCCTTGGCCTCTGAGGTTAGTGATTACATCCGCCTGATAGTATTAATGATCCTTCAAAAGCACACTTTGGCACTTCTTTTCCTGACTAATCATTCGAAGTAGACAAAAGCCCCATTACTGTTCTCAATGATGCAGGACCCTTTCGAAGTCGGGGAGGAATTAGTCACCAGCTACCCGTACATTGCAGCCAACCCAGTCTATCCACCACCCTCAGCAGCTTCTGTGGCAGGATTCATTGGTGAGCTCGGCAACCGATCTCAATTGAGAAGAAGTAGGTCCTCTGTGCTCGAGAAAGCGCAAAATAGCGACGACGAACTTGATGAACTGAATTCACCATTAACATCAATCTTCCTCAATGAGTCCTCCTCTTCATCCACATCTGCGGAGCCCATCCAGATGAACGGCAAAGGACACCGCCGACAACCTCTTAGGTATCAGCTTCTGCGGGAGGTCTGGATGAACTGTGAGTAGCTGTAGAAAGTTACTCCGTGATCAAGAAAGGATTGCCACTCCCTCCTCCTCCTCCTCCTGGCTATACTGTGGTGTAAATATGCTATACGATCTTGTTTCTACCGGTATCCTTGAAGCTCCTGTATAGAGAGAATATGGCAAAAGCTAAACGTGTGAACCGCTTTGAAGAGTCACTTGGTTTTGTGCAAATAAAAGAAAGATGGAAAGAATAATTAGAATAAAGTGACAATGGAGAAATTTGTGAAAAAGAGAGATATTATTATAATGAACAAAGCAACTACGCTAAGGTGAGAACTTCACTGATTTACTGCTACCATCGGCTCTGGGAACCGTCCTTGACTATGGCGCGGATGTGGTTGGGACACGCGAGCAACTATGGCTGCGTGTGTCCTTGCTGCTCTCTCTTGGGTTGATCTTCGAGCGATGAGAGGGGTCGGAATAGTTCTCATATAGCGCCGGAGATGACGACCACCACCACATGGGTGGTACACAGGTCTGTCGGGAAGGTGACAGGATGTGTGTTGTCGATCCTCGATGGCGGTTAAGATTGTACCTCACCGGAACACAAAAGCTCGAAAGCTTTGTTGGGTCCTGCTTGCCAACTAATCTTAGTGGGTTGAGATGATTGCTTTTTTCATTTTAACTTGTCGGTATTTACATGCCCCAATCTCCAGAATTAATTTTTTCTTCCCCTTCTTAGTAAAATATATTTGAATTTTATGTCACAGAGTTCAGACGTAGTAATTTAAGGACATATTACGGTCCACAGTGGTTGTGGATTAATATATTTTTTTTCTTTTCAAATTTTTAGTTTTTCAGTAGGTTGGAACTTCGTATCTAATCTAATTCACTATTTTCTTTCGCCTATGCCAAAGTCACAAACATGAAGGTGGTGGCGGATTCGAAGGGGACGGTTGTAGGGGGTTGAGGGGTGACAATGGAGGGTAGAGTCCAAATATGAGTCGTTTCAATCGAAATATCTAGCTGTCTGATTTAATTATTATGTATATAATTTCTTCTTAATTTTTATAACCTCCTAAATTTATGAACAAATATCTTTTATTGAGGGATTTATAATGGGCTTAATTCACTGAGGTTCTCAAATGGATTGGTCTTGGAATCCACAATGTCCTTGACTTACCTCCTAACGTTTTTCAATGAGTTTAGTATCGACTCATGTCCTCTTAGTACATAGCAACTTAGTATGGACTAATATTTTTCTTAAACAGCGGCAATCGATCATTGGCCTATATCTCCATGACATGCGGGAACGCATCCTCCATCAATTTCTGTACACAAGAATTGCCACCCAGCACAATCGCATCCATTAGTCAACGCAACTCTCGATATAAATGCTTCACCAGTCCATTTCTAGGCGGGTGCAAACTTTTGAATGTCGACACTTCTAGTTCTACGGGCTCTTTGACTTTTGCACTCTTAAACTTCGGTTCCCCTACTCGGCACGCCAGGGATATCCTTGGGCCCTCCATGACATCAGGCACTAGTGTTGTTTCTACGTGAACGCTTTTACCCAAGAAATTCTGGAAACCTCCTTGCATACTGAGTGAATACTAACTTGGTCCACTATTTTTGACACCTATAAATTGATGACGCTGGTCACAATATATTTTCATTTCCTATTCCAAATTGTATCAATAGTCATCATCAGAATTCATTTATTTTTTGTAGCCTGTACATATTCAGCTTCATAAATCCAAAAGTCAGCGCACCATCGTGATCAACACAAAAGAAAACATCTCAAGCCTTTTTTATATCATATAATTTTTTTATTGAGAGTTGGTTTGCTGTGATGTCCAAATAGATTAAACTTCCATCCACCGGGTAGTCGTCATTGAGGACGGTATAGCTCATGAGGTTCCATGCAATGGAAGCGCGGAGACACACCTAAATGAAAACAGAAGGACGCGTCACATCGAAATAGAAGTACAGCATCATTTGGTTCCAACTTTTGCCCCAAAAGCCAAGAGATTATTTGGTTCCAAGAAATAGAATTCGGTAAACATGGCCTTGCAATTAAACAGAGCCTTGCGTTTACTCGTTCGCGAAGTAGAGAAAAGTTTGAAGACTGCAGAGAATGGTGCTCTTCTCAGTGCTATGAGATTCATGCACCTGAATATGCTCTTAGATTAACAAACAAAAATTAAATCATCCCAAAGAATCAAACTATTAAAATATAAATGGCACGTACTGGAGCCAGCTTGCGCTATTCTTTTTTTGAGTTTCTACGGCGACCATGGCTTGGACGTCATCATAGAAATTTCAAACCTGGATGATGATTTCTTAAAGCTATAACTACAGCATTTTTGTTATCGTTGCTATGCTACAAAGGTACAGAATAGTGAATTTGAACTTGACATTCTTCCGCTTCCCTATGTTGAACATGTGCATCTCTTTCAATTGAAATTATTAAGATCAATTCAGAGAAACTAAAAGCCAAGAATAGAATTTGAGAAAGTCACAAGTGAACATGGGACATCACTGAAATTGAAGAAAAACTACGGTCAAGACTAGAACTCTATAATCTGCAGTCCCTGATATATTGTGTTCTTTGCCAATGAAGACAAACCCCATACTTCGTCAATGAACAGACCCAATAGCAACTCCGATGAAAAGAAAAAAGGACATCAGACACAGTAAGAACAAATTATTCCAATCACGAGATATATGAACATGCTCTCATATAATGGTCATACATGCCAGTACTTTCTGTTCTTCAATCTCCTCACATGGAAAAACACAACACACTGCATCTCAACTTGGTTGATGCCTCCAAAACTAATACAAAATTGGAATACTTGCCAGAACTCAACTCGCTCTAGACTCGTATATATTTACGATATGCCGGGTTGTGATCGGGGAAATGCTTCCACGAATCACCTACGAATAGACTCATGCAGTCAGCTTTTGGGAAGAGTCGACAGCATTCACATGCTGAAGCTGTAGTGCCACCAACAGCCCACGCCAGGTTTCTCCAGGCGCACTTGCAACTTGGAAGTTGAGAAGTTTCTTTTGTTTCTGATAATACTCTTCCAGCAGCTTAGTCTGTTGAAAATAGAAGACAAATGAGCGAATCATTCTTTCCTCTACTTACTATATGTATGACGGATCAACCAGAGGCCTAAAGAAGCATCTTAAGCGCATGCATAACCCCACACATATAGAAGGATAAAACTGAGACAAGCCAGCACCTTGGAAGCTATTTCCCAGAAGAAGGAAACAGCACATTGAAATAAGAGAAAGAAAACTGGTTCGAATCTCACATATAAGACTTCAGAATTATATTCGAGAGTACACCCCCTACCTGTTCTGCATACACAGTCAAGTTTTCCTTCCAGGCACTGTTAACATCAGCAGAAACCAGTTGCTCTCCTGATGACCTTAAACCAGGTTTGGAACCAGGTAAGTGCAAATTGGTAGAGTCCAGGGATGGAGGAAATGCTCTGGTCCCTAAATTCTTTGCTAGAGGGTCTTGCTCTGAGGACTTGAAGTTCAAAACTAGATCAATGTCGGCAAATTGGTCGAGGATCTCCTGCGAGAAAGGACCGACATTCATGAGAACTACAAATTAACAGTCCTCTGTCAAAGATCCCGTCCAAGCATAAAAAATTCAAATGCATGACTCAACAGCCATGCGAATTCGCATTATTATCAACAAGTAGATTCAGCCCCAAAAGCTGATTAAGGGCGGCGTGGAGAGCTATTCCACTTACAGCTTGGACCCTTGTTCTGGGGATACCCTCGAGAATGAACCCTGTTTCTCCTCTGTAATATCCTTCCTCTAGCCTCCTGGACAACAGTGCGAAAATCACTTCCTCTGGTACAAGCTTTCTCTCATTCAGAGCACTCGCAATCTGTCAGATAAATGAAAACGGAGAAAAGCTTTAATTTTTCAAAACAAAATTGAAAAGAAAATCCACCAGATATTACATGAGGCTAGAACAGAGCGACACGCTTCAAAATTAATACACTTCCCCAAATTAATAATAAATGAATACATAAAGATCCTTTGGATGCTTGCAAAAGAACATTCTTTCGTCTCTTGGAATGAAGATACACGAATTCGCTAAGTCTCCACAATCGCACATAAGCAACGAAAAAAACTTTGAAAAATCACGCTGTTCTTCATCCGAATCAGCGACGCCAGCAGATGACAATTCATAATCAAGCCCGCTAATTTTGATTCCAATAACGCCAAGAAAAAAAGGAGAATCAAAATCAACAGGACCTGCTTATACAGCGAAGAGCGAGGGTTGAGCTCCTGGCGCACGAGCGATCCCATGGAAATGTGAGGGACTTCCAGAAGCTTCGCGAGCATCTCGGCGTACACGTGCTTCTTCGCGCCCCGGTCCCCCATCACCACCCACTGCACCCCTCTCTCCGGCACGAGCTTCTGCGACCCGGCCCTCGGCGGCGGCCCCGCGGCCTCGCGCGGCCCGCCGAGCTCCTCCTCCTCCTCCGAGTAGTAGTCGCAGAGGACCGCGCTGGCCGACGATCCGTACGCCCGGCCGGCGGGGACGCGCAGCCGCTCCGGCAGACTCCGCGCGGCGGCCGCGAGGTGGCGGCTCAGTCCGGCCATGGCGGCGAGGCGGTAGCCGAATTAGGGTTTTAGATGGAAGATGGAAATGGCAGACGGTGGGGGGAAAGGCCTTTGGGAAAAGGATGCAAAGAAGTGAGGTTTTAGCGACTCCTCGGGAAATGAGGCGCGATCCCATGGATTTCGGTGCAGCGGAACATCTGCACGGGCAATGGGCCGAAGTGTCACGTGTCTCTAGATCATTGGGGGAGCTCCGGGAAAATGGAGGCCAGAAGGCCCGGGGATCGGCTAGGGCGCGACGCAGGACAGCGCGGCTCGAGGGGTGCTCAGGGCGTCCACAAGCCTTGATGGAGGAGATCGGTCCGATGTGCGACACGTGGACGGTCGAGAGATGTTCCAAGGTTCGAAAACGCATTCCTTGCTACGTGCGGGCCCAATAAAAAGCCAGAGCTGGCCGGCTACGGCCTCTTTACTTACTACTAAAATAGAAAAGGATTTGACGATGATCGTCGTGGGATAAGGATTCCTCAAATTAAGTAAATCCTATTTTAATTGTTAGCCAATTTATACGTAAGTTAGGGTTGTGTTTTCGCCACATGAAATACTTATCTTCTCACTGTAATAGAAAATTCGCAATTTACATTTTGTACCTAGGAAATTGAAAATCATTTTTTGATTCTACGCGACGAAAAACCTCAAAATGCTTATGCATATATCGTTGGTAATTGATAGAAAATCTTATGTTGAAATTGCATGATCATTTAAAAAAGGGTAACTTGATATGGCTATTGAGGAGAAAAAGATATGGTCATTAATTTCATAAAGAGTCCCATTTGGACTATTTGGCACCATGAAAATCTTTACATATTGGTGTTGGACGCAAATTACGTAACCCCAAGATCTCCATAACAAGAACAAGAACAAGTAGAAAGATTAACGCACCTGTTTTGAAATCCATCAAATATAAAGCGGAAGCGAAAAAGGGATTACCCACACATCAAGGGGATCCACTGCTTGTTGAAGCGGAAGCGGAAACACAATGTTCCACGCGCAAGTCCTATGCCCTCCGTATCACCGGCTCAATGAGGCGACCCCCCACGTGTAGCGTTAGGAAAACGCCCTTAGGTGAGGATACATGTGAGAATTAGGGTTAGAGGAGAGACTTGGCCCACTATTTATAGAGTTTCCAGCCTAGTCCTCTCATTACGGGCCAGCTCAACTCGGCCCACACTAAATGGCCCCATATTAGACTAATTAAGAAACTTTCTATCTCACCTTAGACCAAACCCCGTAAAACGGTAAACGTTAAACGGTAAATTACAATATCAATTAATGTAGTCCACAATTAGAAAAACTCTTACATTCTCCCACTTGGACTATATTAATTGAAATCGTACCTTATGTGCGCACATTGGTCTAGAGATAATTCTTAATAGTCAATCATATCCCATAAAGTCTTAAACACCGAATCATGGCGGTAATCGTGCATGTATACACACGAGCCTTCCATGGTCACGAGTGCTCTCGACTTTATTAATATGGATTCATATGGTAGTGTGTCAAATGGATAACATCTCTCATAAAGAGATCCCATTTGTCAGTCACCATTCTCTTACCTTAGGTGTCATAAAAAACTTATGCCACTAGAGAATGCTTTATGGTTCCAATGAACCCACATATGTCTTGTTCTTATGGTTAACATTTCTTTGTGTATCACAAGACATATGCACAAGGCTAATAACCGGGATGCCCGGATGCCCCTAGCCTTCACTCAAGGTTTATACAATCCCTTGAGACTTTATCAATATGTATTCATCATAATAACAACACATTCAAAATATTTTATTGAATGCAAAAGTTGATACATATCAAACCATTACAAAGTGTAACGAACACAGGTGAAACCTTTATCAGAGTAAAGCCAAAATAGCTCCCACTAAACAACAGTATCCGAAGATACTCCTAGGCCCATGCTTAATGACATGTCACTCAAATACACATGGACGTAGGTTTTTAATTAGTGGATCTGCAATCACAACATTTGTGAAAATATGTTATATTATAAGTCACATTTCTGTATCGTTTCTTTATGATAAAAAATATTTGACCACCATATATTTAGACCCCTTGAGACCTCTGTAGTAAATAAATAATACTACAAATTTGTTATCTCAATACAACCGTATGGGTCTATCCATCAAGTTAAAACGATCAACTCCGTCATGAGGTTACGGAGCCTAAAAGCCCAAGTAACAGCCCTAAAAGAATGTTACTAACACTCGCTTACATAGTATAAGATAACAAAGAACTTTATTTACTGCACTTCCTACTAACATAAATCTGTATTCCGTTATTGATTGCATGTCATCAGAACAGCCAATAAAGTTTACATCTAAATACTCTACTAACTGCAAGAATTGAACATAGCTATAAATTAGCATATAATCTCTTGTCTTCTTTAAGTACCTTAAAACCTTCTTGACAGCAACCCGGTGATCATGTCCCGAATCGACGATATCTCGCCTAGAAGTCCCGTCACAAAGACAACATTTAGTCTAGTGCAAATTCGAGCATACATTATACTTTTAAGTGCAAGACTGACACAAGGTACACCATTTAATTAGATTTTTCAATATCTAAATAAGGACAATGTGATAGATTTAGTCCATCACCCTTAACAACAGGAGCAATTCCCTGGCTTGCAATAATGTATATTGAATATTTCCAATATACAATCGAAATGTCCTCCGAGAAAATCTAATATAATATGGCAAAAATAATCCTTATAGGCGCCTCGATCTGAAAGGATAAAAGATGTCTCAAGGTCACAACTTGTAAGCAAAACATCATGTACATAAAGTATGAGAAAAAATAAATTTCCTCCCACTGACCTTGCAAGTATATTGAATTACTTTGTTCCCAATTGAACAAAATAACAACACTATGAAACTTTAATAATATTGTCCGGAAACTTGCTTAAGACCATGAATTAGAATTTTTCAGTCTACATACAAGTTTACTTGAATCTGCTGCAAAATCACACACAAATTTACTTGAATCTGCGCAAAATCATCCAGGTTGCACAATATAGATTTTGTATCTATTTGGCGTAACTCCATATATAAATAAATAAATAAACTATTAATGCCGCATTCACTCTGAAAGAATCTTTTAAAGAAATAGTTATTTCTTCACTATAAACAATCCACCCCTCTTTCGTAGTGAAAACTTTAGTTACCAATTTGGCTTTAAATTCCACAATCTTTCTTTGAAATTCTTTTTTTAGTTTTGTACGCCAATTTGCAACTAATAAACTTGTGATTTTTTTAGACAAGTCAGTAAGTTTCCAAACACGTTTCATAGATTGTATATCGCCTTTTATGGCATTGAATCACATACTTGATTGAGGATAAGAAACAACATTTATTTATGTCGCTAAATCAACCATGTAGTGGATATTATAGTTATGCTCTCACAAATAGACTATATAGTCTAATGGAATAACGATCGTCTTTCCCTAACAAATCTCCTTAATAAAGTTACCACCACTTCATTCTGCACTTAAGAGGTTTAAGAAATTTCATTATAAACTATATCAAGAATAGTACCTTGAACCTCAACAAGTTTAGTCTATGGTACAGGAGATTCCATAATTATTTGTATAGGTAAAGACAAAAACATAGTAAGATCCCTCATACTATTATCTTTAATAGTCGGAGCCAGCATTATCCTTTACAATTACGTCAATCTTTAGAAACTTTAGAGTATGTGATTCCATAATTGTTGTATCTTTTTAGGGTCATAAAATTAATATCCCTTCGAACAATTAGAGTAAGATACAAAATAATTCCAAGTGAATCTTTTGTCAGGATTTTCAGGCATAGTAATTAAGTTATCACCCCAGAATCTATCAAGTATTTGACAAATGACCCTTTAAGCTATTTCGCATTGTCATACTTGCCAAAATACTCATGGCCACTGTTAAACCTGACAACCTTTTAATCATATACAAGATGTATATGTCATTAGGACTTAAACACAATCTTTGCGAGATATGTCCTAATTTCAATATCGATAAGATATAATTTCAAGCAACTAAGGCTTCCATCATCTCATAACGGTGCGGTATGCGAGCAAAAACTCTTTTTAAGTGTTCCGAATGGAACACTTCATGAGACATAAGCAAATTCAATTGCTCTTTTCTCAAGCAACAAATCATATGTCCACAACTTAAAATTTGAAGCGAAAAAAACCTCAATGATGACGGAATTACCATTTACGAAAAAGGTGGCTGAAAAACAAGCGTATATAATTAGCATCATGTGAGCATTGTGTAACTTGACGTACAAGTACACATCCGGAGAGTTACATGCAAAATCACATAATCACCTTTGGGCGAGAATACATGACATGCAATTGTACACTCCCACATGATAAGGTTTATGAGAATATGTTCCAATTCTTCGTGAATTCATCACCTTTGGGTATATGAATCACTAGAATCGATCACTCCTCCACCACACTATCATGTATCCCTCCATGAACTAATACACAATCACCTCCTTTGGGAGTATGATTACGCATTAGACCAGGAGACATCCCAATCATCATACGAGACCGAAATTTCTCAAACCCAATCAAGCGTGCCACTTTGGCGGTCACTACTCAATTGAATCATTGAAATTCTCTCATACCAGGGATATAAATTTTACTCCTCACATACACCATATACATGTGATTTTAACTTTAGTGATAGGGGCAGCATATCACCAAAATCACATATCATGCTAATTACATTGCTTTATTAATTAATAAAAATTAATCATACATATATATATAAATATATATATAGCGAACCCGTAAGACAGATTCCAATGAGATCATTGATCACAAGAATACAAGAAACTTCCCATAACGAGAGAATAAAACATCTCTTATGCACCCCAATTACATATTACCGTAACAACAAAAAGAATGCGATCTAAAATATCTCTCACAAATTAACATCAATAGTAATACATGGTACACCATATCAACAAGTTTAACAACTAATCAACTATTGCTCATGAGTTTCATACGGCAAAACATGACTTCAAGGCCAACAACTGATTTATTAATCAATTTAAGTAACAAATATCATTACTTCAATCAGTGGCCTATAAATTGAGTCAAACCACAGAACTAAATATCTAAACTATAACAAAGTAGATACTATTGCTCTGCATAAATATTGCCATACTCCTTAACCATAAAAAATATTAACTTGATAGACATTAACAAGTGACCAGGATGAATTCATGTATGATATGCGGTAACTTAATCGACATGCATTACCCACATACGACGGATATGTTAATTAGTACAATCGGTTTGGTCACAAGTTCTTAAGACGTCCATCATTCAAAGATTATCAGCGTGTCAAGGAGTATGCTTGAGCAACAAAAATTTCATAACCTCGTTTCTCATCGGTTGTACATACCAATTCTATTCCATATTGATTGTATCTCATTAAAAGCCTTCGATTCACAATAAAGTTTGATTTTAACTGATGAATCACACCAATATAATATTTATGTGATAACATATCTGTAACCCAACACTTATATTTCCAATTTTCACAGAAAATATAAGAAAAATACGCAAAAATACACTAAAAATACACGTATTTAGGGTTCCGTATGTATTTTCACATCCATAAAATTATCAAATATGTAAAATAAATACACCACGACGTAGAGGACGGCCATACGAATCCAACGCCGCCAGCCACGCGCCGATCCGACGCTCCACGAGCCCTCACGCGCCGCCTAAGTGCGCGGCGCGTGGAGCTCACGCGCGGCGCGCGTTCGACGCCCAGGCGGCGCGTGGCCGCGCGTGGGGGCGCGTGCGGCCTCCCCCGGCGACGCGCCGCCGACCTTCTTGCTCGTCTCGTCGATTCTAGTCCGAATTTGTGATTTAATTTTATTTTTATTGAATAAAAAATCTCGAAAATCACAAATTAGGGCAAGATCCGTACGAATTAGGGCTAATCCGTACAAATTAGGGCAAAACCTTTATGTGTTCAAGTTCTAGGGTTATGGTTGCTCACGTCTGCCACATGTTGGACCAAAATTACGTAACCCCAAGATCTCCATAACAAACAAGAACAAGTAGAAAGATTAACGCACCTGTTTTGAAATCCATCAAATATAAAGCGGAAGCGAAAAGGGATTACCCACACATCGGGGATCCACTTGTTCTTGAAGCGGAAGCGGAAACACACATGTTCCACGCGCAAGTCCTTCCCTCTATTGCCCTCCGTATCACCTTTGGCTCAACGAGGCGACCCCCTCACGTGTAGCGTTAGGAAACGCCCTTAGGTGAGGATACATGTGAGAATTAGGGTTAGAGGAGAGACTTGAAAGACTATTTATAGTAGTTTCCACCCGTCACTCTCATTACGGGCCAGGCTCAACTCGGCCCACACTAGCCATGTACCCCATATTAGACTAATTAAGAAACTTTCTATCTCACCTTAGACCAAACCCCGTAAAACGGTAAACGTTAAACGGTAAATTACAATATCAATTAATGTAGTCCACAATTAGAAAAACTCTTACAATTGGTTCTATAGGAAGGAGTCACCTCTTCGCTATTCATATATACAAGTTGACTATGAATTGAATTGAAAATGGTTGCAATCGCCCCTCCTCTTTCTCTCTCTCTCTCTTGATTTTACAAACTTGAAAATTATGCTTTCAATATCTACTAGAACTAGCGCATTCCTAGTTTCAATGCCTCCAATGAAATATATTTTTATTAAAAGAAAGAAAATTTGATTGTGGAGACACAAGATTTGAATATTCCCACCTCCAAGATAAGTAAATGGCAAAGCTCAGCCGACTTAATTGATCATTTCTATACTTAATTGGCCAGGTTAATATATATATATAGCACAAGACGACCGGCCATAAATTAACATATAGGAAATCATAAAGGATGTCAAACCTTTCTTTCTTAATACACCACATTAATTAAATACGTCGATAGTGTGTGTGTGAGCGAAAAGTGGGGGAGGTGTTGTCTATGTTCAACGGGAGAAGGGGACAAAGAGGGGATCCATACTTTGTCAGCAATTGATTCACCTAGAGGTGCAATTTGCTATTGGACAATTGGGGACCAAAGAAGCAATTGGCATTAGGCACAAAATCCCAAGACAAACCCAAAAAGAATCAACACAACCCGTGAACCAGTAAAGTACTCTTGTCATTGGTGATTCCTAACTCGTGCTTCATTTTCGACCATGACATCCATTTTCCCAAACTAGTAGGTCAGTCTCCCATGGGTATCATGTTATGCCTTCGTACTTCAATGTGAAAAGTACCTAATTTTCTTTTGTTCGTATGAGAACTTTGTCTTCTCCGTACACTTTTATAGATACAAAGGGGAAAGAATAGAGGCCAACAAAAGAGACTGACCTACCGAATCTAAGAATCTTTTCTCGCATTCACTCGAGGAGAAGGGAAATTACATTTTTCCTTAAGAATTTGGTTGCACCTCCCAAGAGCCTAATTGATCGGATTCAACCCAAGAAACCTATTTAGGCTAATGCATCTCAAGAGGAAAATAATTGGGATTAGACACCCGGTATCGCATCATTCTAATTGAGAAGTAACTAGACTTATGGACCCATTTAGGTATTATCCAGATCACCCTCCTCACTCGTGCTTCATTCTCCGCCACGACATCCATTTTCCCAAACTAGTAGGTTAGCCTCCCATGGGTGTCAAGTTGTAGCCTTGCAATTCAATGTGAAATGTGCCTAATTCTCTTTTGTCCCTATGAGAACTTTATCTCTATAGAACACTTTCACATATGATAAAGGGGAACGGATAGAAATCAATGAAAGAGATCGATTAATCGAGTCTAAGAATCTTTTCTCGCGTTTGCTCGTGGAGAAGAGAAATAACATCTTTCCTTAAGAATTTGGTTGCACCTCTTGGGAGCCTAATTGATTGGACTGAATCCAACAAACCTATCTTGGCCGAATCGTCTCTAGAGGAAAATATTTGGATTGGACACTTGACAACATATTGTTCCAATCGAGAAGTAAGTAGACTTATGGGCTCATTCGGGTTTCATCCAGATTAGCCCTCCAAATGGGCGCAACAGCGACTTCATAAAACTCGGAAACAAGTTGAGCGCGTCCTGGATTGAACTTATCCAACGATCACCTCTACTCGCAATTGCACATTCTTGGGAATGTTCCCCTGTATTAAACGGGAATGTACATATATAGATTCCAGCTCCGAGGGAAACTTCTAGCTCTCCCGCCCTATCTCGCGGTCGCGGAAAAAGTTTACATGTTCACTCCTCTCTTTAACACCAAATGTAGAGAGAACTGTAATTTAGGGTTAGAAAATCTCTCTCATTTCTGGGTGAGTTGGGGGGGGGGGTGGTGTTCTTGGTAATTACTGTCCCTCCCTTGTTGACCCTTTTTGTGACGCATGGTTTCCTCTTCTAGAACGCTCTCCCTCCAAGGGTTTCTGACCTTGACAGAGGAGATCGATCCGATGGGAGACACGTGGACGGTCGAGAGATGTTCGAAGGTTCGAAGACGCATTCTGCGCCAGCCAGCGTACGTGCGGCCCTGGCCAGCCACGGCGTCTTTACTTATTGCTGAAATGGAAAAGTATTTGACAATGACCCTCGTGGGATTCATCAAATTAAGCAAATCCTAATTTCATTCATGGAATCATAGCCTATTTACAAGTTGAATATGGTTTGAATTTAAAATGGTTCCCCCCACCCCTCTTCTCTCTCTCTCTCTCTCTCTCTCTCTCTTAAACATTGAAAATTACATGTTTAATATCTCTATAAATGACACAACGTCTCCAATGAAATATTTTTTTAATTAAAAAAATAAAATTTGACCAGGAGATGTGGGAATCGAATATCCCCATCTCAAAGATAAGTAAGTAAATGGCATTGTCATTTCTATACTTAACTGGCAAGCTTAATATATATAAGAATAAGTAAGCACTAGACTCATCGACCAAAAATTAACTTATAAGACATCATGGTGGATACTCCAGCCTTTCTTTCTAAGTACACCACATTCCTTGCCGGCCTCTTTACTTATTACTAAAACAGAAAAGGATTTGACAATGATCGTCGTGGGATAAGGATTCCTCAAATTAAGTAAATCCTATTTTAATCATTAGCCTATTTTTACGTAAGTTTAGGTTGTGTTTTCGCCGCATGAAATACTTATCTTCTCACGGTAATAGCTAATTCGCAATTTACATTTTGTACCTAGGAAATTGAAAATCATTTTTTGATTCTACGCGACGAAAAACCTCATAATGTCTATGCATATATAGGTGGTAATTGATAGGAAATCTTATGTTGAAATTGCATGATCATTTAAAAAAGGGTAACTTGATATGGCTATTGAGGAGAAAAATATATGGTCATTAATTTCATAAAGAGTAGAATTTGGACTATTTGGCACCATGAAAATCTTTACAAATTGGTTGTATCTCTATGCTATTTGCATACAAATTGAATATGAATCGAATTGAAAATGGTTGCAACCGCCCCTCCTCTCTCTCTCTCTCTCTCTCTCTCTCTCTCTCTCTCTCTCTCTCTCTCTCTCTCTCTCTCTCTCTCTCTCTCTCTCTCTCTCTCTCTCTCTCTCTCTCTATTTTACAAACATGAAAATTACGCTTTCATTATCTACTAGAGCTAGCGCATTCCTAATTTTGATGCCTCCAATGATATATATTTTTATTAAAAGAAAGGAAATTTGATTGTGGAGACACAAGATTTGAATATTCCCACCTCCAAGATAAGTAAATGGCGCTCAGCCGACTTAATTGATCATTTCTATACTTAATTGGCCAGATTTATATATATATATATGCGCAAGACGACTGACCATAAATTAACATATAAAAAATCATGGTGGATGGTCAAACCTTTCTTTCTTAATACACCACATTAAATAAATATGTCGATAGTGAGTGTGTGTGTGAGTGAAAAGGGGGGAAGTGTTGTCTATGTTCAACGAGAGAAGGGGACAAAGAGAGGATCCATACTTTGTCAGCAATTGCTTCACCTAAAGGTGCAATTTGCTATTGGACAATTGGGGACCAAAGAAGCAATTGGCATTAGGCACAAAATCCCAAGACAAACCCAAAAAGAATCAACACAACCCGTGAACTAGTAAAGTACTCTTGTCATTGGTGATTCCTAACTCGTATCCATTTTCCCAAACTAGTAGGTCAGTCTCTCATGGGTGTCATGTTATGCCTTCGTACTTCAATGTGAAAGGTACTTAATTTTCTTTTATCCGTACGAGAACTTTGTCTTCCCAGGACACTTTTATAGATACAAAGGGGAAATAATAGGGGTCAACGAAAGAGAACGACCTATTGAATCTAAGAATTTTTTCTCGCATTCACTCGAGGAGAAGGGAAATTACATTTTTCCTTAAGAATTTGGTTGCACCTCCTAAGAGCCTAATTGATCGGATTCGACCCAAGAAACCTATTTAGGCTGAAGCATCTCAAGAGAAAATGGATGTCGTGGCGGAGAATGAAGCACGAGTGAGGGGGGTGATTTGGATAATACCTAAATGGGTCCATAAGTCTAGTTACTTCTCAATTAGTTCGATATATATATAGACACACACTTGAGAGAGAGGTTTTTCCAAGACACCAATCTTTAGATGTTCAACAGGAAAAATGGACAGAGAGGATCAAAATGGACAAAGAGAGGATCCATGCTTTGTCAACAATTGATTCTTCTAAAGGTGCACTTTGCTGGACAATTGGGCTCAAGAGAAATTAGCAGAAGAAGCAGAGTTGGCGTTTTGGCACAAAGTCCCGAGTCAAACCCAAAAAGAATCAACACGACCCCGCAAGCCAGTAAAGTACTATTGTCATGGGCAATTCATACTGGTGCTTCATTCTCGGCCACAACATCCATTTGCCAAACTAGTAAGTCAGCCTGCCATGCATGTCACGTTATAGCCTCACACTTCAATATAAAATGTACCTAATTCTCTTTTGTCCCTATGAGAACTTTATCTTCCCAAGACACTTTTACAAATGACGGGGAAAGAACATAAATTAATGAAAGAGATCGATTTATCGAGTCTAAGAATCTTTTCTCGCATCTACTCAGGGAGAAGAGAGATCACATTTTTCCTAAAGAATTTAGTCGCACCTCTTGAGAGTCTAATTGATCGGATTCAACCCAAGTAACCTATTCGGGCCGAATCATCTCAAGAGGGAAATAATTGGGACTGGATGCTTGGTATCGCGTTGTTCTAATTGAGAAGTAACTAGACTTACGGGCCCATTTAGGTTTTATTTAGATCATGTCCCACCCCCTTCCCCACTACTCGTGTTTCATTCTCCGCCATGACATCCACTTTCCCAAGCTAGTAGGTCGGCTTCCCATGTGCGTCGCGTTTTAGCCTTGCACTTCAATTTGAAATGTGCCTAATTCTCTTTTGTCCTTACAAGAACTTTATCTTTATAAGACACTTTCACAAACGATAAAGGGGAAAGAATAGAAATCAATGAAAGAGATCGATCAATTGAGTCTAGGAATCTTGCTTGCATTCACTCGTGGAGAAGAGAAATTACGTCTTTTCTTAAGAATTCAATCACACCTCTCGAGAGCCTAATCATCTTAAGAGGAAAATAATTGGATTGGACACCTGGTAATAGATCCAATCAAGAAGTAACTAGACTTACTAGCCCATTTGGGTATTAATGTGGTCTTACATCGGTTATGAAATGGGTTGGCAGTTACTTTATAAGTGCAAGAAAAAAACCTTTCAATTTTAGCTAACTTTTTGGGCAAAAGAGGTTTGAGATGACTTAACATTGAGTTCATCTAGATCGACCTCCAAAAAAACACAACATATATTATAGGCAAGTCCGGAGAACAAATTAAGCATAGTTTGGATCGAATTCATCCAATGATCATTTCCCCTCGCAATCGCACATTCTCAGGAAGGTTGCCCCTATGATATAGGAATGTACATACGCATATTCCATCCTCGAGGGAATCGAAGAATCTTCCCGCCCCATCTCGCCGTCACGAAAAATGGTCATACGTTCACTCCCCCTTTCACCGCCAACCGTAGAGAGAGATTCCATTAGAGAAGCGAAGTTAAGGGCTAGAAAATCCCTCATTTCTCGGTGGGGTAGGGGGTTGTTCTTGGAAACTCCTGTCCCCCGCGCATTGTTGACTTCCACGAAAATGGGAGGCCCCTTCCTCTTCTCCGGTGGAGCTTCATCCGTCGGCACAACAATCCGAGGGTCAAAAAGTTGCTTTGCCCGCTTTTTCTTGTTTTACGGGCTCTCGTCTTGTCCGTTCCGTACGGCTTCTTTCGGTCGTGCGTGACGCATGGTTTCCGCTTCTAGAATGTTCTTTCCCACTTCTTTTTTGGTTTTCAACATTGCGGGGGTTCGTTCTCGGCTGTTTCCGCTGACCGGTCGGGAATGATGTTCTCCCGGTCGTAAAGCCTTCATCATTGCTAAAATTGGCAAGGAAAACCCTCCACACGATCGCGACGTTGTTGCCCAAGGCATACTCTGAAATATGTCTAGATTGTCGATTTCGTGATTAAGATGAATCGGAATGTATATTCGAATCCATAAGTGTAAAATAATGACATTTATTTCTCATACTCATCATCTTGAATCAAAGGTACGAGGTGAAACCTCGTTTATTGACTCTTGATCTTAAACTAATCTCACAATATCTTTGTGACATGCATAAAATATAGGATCTTGTTGAAAATATGTGTAAAGTATTGATACGGTAATTAATTTGAACTTTTATTTTTATTTTCAATACACTAACCTTTTTCCAAACATGGCTACAGAAGTGGTCTTGTTGATGATGATGATGATATAATGATTAATATTAAAAAAAAAATTCAAACAGGTACGTCAATAACGAATGTATGTCAAATTAATTTTTTTTTGACTATAAATATCCCAAATTAATATATTTGTAATAAATTTATCACAAATTAATTTTTAAAATACGAAAAATTCAAAATTAGTACATCTATAATAAATTTATAATTTGTTAGTTTATTATATATTCTTATTAAATTATTAAGTTGGATGGCATATGATAAATGACGGGTATATCGATTTTGGATTTCACTATTTATTTGTCATTGGTTAATTTAATTTAACGGAAAATAATTGATGGTAAATTTGTCACAAGTATACTGGTTTGGAGTTTTCGGTGATTAAAAAATTAATTCGGGATATATTTATTTTAAATATATTAATTTATAATTTCTTGCGATATTAATTTTAATTTAATAATAATAGAAAATGATAATAAGGAAGCGTTTTCTAGGAAGGACGAGGGCAATGTCTCATCAATGACGTGAGTCGATTTCTTTTGACTTTCATGTTAAACGAAGGAAGAGCACCAGCACCCCCCATTCCCCCTCCTTCAAGTTACGAACCCAAGCGGTCAACGCACGACACGCGTCTTCTCCACCTATACATAAGACCATCCCCTCGTCTTCAAAAACACCACGTCAAAATTCACAACATCATCAACGTAGAACTCGAGTTCAGCCCTTTGCAGCTAAAATAAAACATCGCCAGACATCATGGATAAGCGCGAGCAGTACGAGCGCGTGTTCAGCCACTTCGACGGCGACAAGGACGGCAAGATATCCCCTGCAGAGCTGCGCCAGTGCGTGGCTGCCGTCGGTGGGGACATGTCGCCGGCGGAGGCAGAGGCGGCCGTGGCGGCCCTGGACGGGGACGGGGACGGCCACCTGGGGTTCGAGGACTTCATGGCCTTCGTCGAGGGAGGCGGGGCGGAGGAGAGGGCTGCCGACCTGAAGGAGGCGTTCCGGATGTACGAGGTGGACGGCAGCGGCGGGTGCATCACGCCCAAGAGCCTGAAGAGGATGCTGAGCCGGCTCGGCGAGTCCCGGAGCCTCGACGAGTGCAAGGCGATGATCGCCAGGTTCGACCTCAACGGGGACGGGGTCATCAACTTCGACGAGTTCAGGGTCATGATGTCGTGACTTTCTAGTCTGAATTTTCATCCGTGTTTGATCCTTCGAGTTTGACCGTCCATTCTTGCATGAGACGAGTGGGATAGTTTAGTGAAATTTAGTCACTGGTATTCAGTTGATTTTGGCAATCATGTCATGTTCTAACCGCACGAACATTAAACTAAACATTCATTTATTCCTTGCGGCCGATGTACTTGGATCGAAATTAGATGTGTGAATGATTTTGGCAACACATACATAGATATGTCGTTCAAACTTTTTATATAGGTTTCCAAAATTTTGTCATGTTAGCATTCTGTCTTATATCTCGTTAATAAGTCACATGGCCGATGCCTCCATGCCATGAGACTCGACTTGGACAGGCTTGGGATGGATCGCCCGTGCTCGAGCTTTGCCTGGCTCACCTTTGCAGGCTTGCTCGAGCGAATATCAATTTCGAGTAGGACTCACGATTTATTCATGCGGACTCACATGTTTTGATTGATTTAACTTTGATTTAGTCAGTTAGTTGTATATCACTTATAAATTTGTATGGAACATTTTTTTTTTTTTTTGGTTTGATTTTGAAAACACTAATTCATTAATTGAATTGGAAGTCAAAACTTCAACAGTCAAAAGTAATTATGAAGTCACTGCATCATCCAATCGAATTTCTGTGCGAGCATAGGAATAAAAACGATAGAATGATGCTGCGACAGTAAAGACTGATAATTGGTAAAATCCCTCCTCGAGCTATGAGTCAATTATAAGTGGCTTGAAATGTGTTCCGGGAGTGCAATTCGACCTATGTAGTGCTCTCTAGTGCATTCTAGTGCACACAGACCCCATCTTTCTTTATTGACCTTTTTTTTAGGTAGTGTCATTCAATGGTCGATAATGAATAGCGTAAATGACATAAGAGTACGTTTGGAAAGGCTTTTTTTTGAAAAAATGTAAATGCTTTTGAATTAAATGAGTTTTTCAAAATATAAATTGTGTTTGGTAAATCGTATTTGTGAAAATTCATTGTGCAGTACTTTTGAACAAAATAGTATTTTTTTTTTTGTCGGATAACAAAATAATGTTTGGACAAATTAAATTTGCAAAAGAGTTTTGTTATTAAAAAAAAAGAAAAAGAAAAAAAAAAGAGAGTTGGCTAACCAAAGGCTTGGCCAGCAAAGAGCTATCAGTTGCCGGCGAAGGGTAGGTAGTGCGGTGAAGGGCAGGCATTCGACGAGGGTCGCCACGACCCATATCATGCAACTAGATCAAGTAGCCTTGGCAACCTTCGCTTGGAGGTCACGACAGGACAGGTCGCACAATCGTCTTGTGAGGGATGCGGTGACCTAGCTCGCCACTAGATCGAGTGATATAGGTTGTAGCGACCCTTGCCAAACGTTTGTGTGACCCGCCGCGTCGTGACCTCCGAGCGGAGGTTGCATCACGAGATCTGGGTCGTGGCGACCCAGATTGCGACTAGATTGCGAGAGCCGGGTTGTGGCGACCCTCGTCGGACAATCGCGCGACCCGTCGCGTCGTGACCTTCATGCGGAGGTCGTCAAGGCTGCGATTTGGTCGCCACGACCTAGATCATGTGATTAGATCTGGGTCACCGCAACCCTTGTCGTGCTGCGTCCTCCGCAAGGTGACTCTCATCGGAGGGTCGTGGGACCCTAGTTGGACCACTTGTCCTTTGCCGCGCCGCCTATCCTTCGCTGGCGACCATGCGTAGATGCTAGTTCTATTCAGTAGAGAGAAGGGAAGAAGATGAAGATGATGAACGATTATCGGGGTAGAACCGGAAAAACAAAATATTAGCGAGGACAATTTCGGGAGAATATTTTCACTAGCCTTGGAGGCTAGCATGCCGAGAAAGCCCAAGGTAGCCCCTAACCTGTCTTGGGCTTTTAGCTTTTTGAAGACTTGCATTTAGCAAAGGTAGGTAAAATTTTTTTTACCAAACACCAAGTATTTGGCCCAAAGAGCTTTGCACGCCCAAGGGGCTTTGGGTAGGCAATTCCCAAATGCACCCTAAATCATCCACGAATTTTGGCCTGTGGCTTTTGTACTTTAAATTTTATTTAATGTGATCTTTGAATTTCAGTTCAATATGTAATGTCGTCTTTACACTTTTTATTTATTCAATATGATCACTTGACTTTTGGTACATGTTCAATTTAGTCTATAGATTGTATGAAAATATTCAATATTATCCCCAAACTTGAATTGATGGAAATATAATATTAAATATTTACATATAATTTATGATTAAATTAAACATATATCAAAAGTTCATAACTATATTAAATAAGTTAAAAGTAGATAATGATACTTTACATTGGATTAGTATTCAAAGATCATATTGAATAATTTTAAAGTTCAGATAGTGCGCTTTACATTGATCAAAATTTGAAGACATTTTGTGTCATTATATCATAGTGAATACCCTACGTCGTTGGTTGGTAGAAGTCCCCGTACGACAGCGAATGCTGATCCGAGCAAAACATCACCACTTTTCCCGAAGAGGGAAAGTGAGAATGAAGAAAGTGGGGGACCGAATTCCCGTAAATGACTTCACTTTCAAGGCCAAATCTCTTCGTTTTCCAACTCTCCTTCCTCCCTTGCACGCCCAGTCCTCCTGCACATGCCCGCGTTCTCCTCCTCAAGCAATTTCCACCCTCTTCTTATGCCCAACGCCACGGCAAAAAAAAAAAAAAAAAAAGAAAGAAGAAGAAGAGGAACAAAAACAAGCAAACGCCTTCCTGGTTCTCCCTCTGCAATGGCGTGACATGCGTTAACCTCGCCGGGCACTGCCTCTGCAAGCGCAAGGACGAGGAGTTGGGACATGGGTTCGTGCCTCTCTGCCCAGAGGGGCTCTTCCTTGGATTCCGCCGTGAAGCGCAGCTTGTCTTCCCCCTCCCCGATGGGGACGCCGACGGTTGCCCCGCCCCGCCCCGCCGCCGCCTGGACGCCCGTCGGCGTTCCTATTGTATCCCGCCGGACGCTGACGTTCTCCGATTTTGGTACGTTCGGGCTTCTAAAGTTCGCTGGTGCTCGATCTCGTTTGTATCTTTTGCACTGGTTCTTCGCGACTATGTTTTCGTCTTGCGAAATGATATGAGTTTTTGTCGTTGCCGGGGGCGTTGGTCGGGTGGGCCTTGTTTTGTATGACAGAGACGCGTTCTGGAATGGCAAGTGTTTCTTTTCAAGTCCCTCACGTTAGTCCAATGACTGATTTACTATGTTTCGATTGCTATAAGTTTGGCGGTCAAATGATGATGCGTGCATTGTCGCCTCATTTGGTATGCCGGGCACCGACGGAGGGTCCGCAGATTTAATGCGAAATGTCGTCGCGGGCATGATTTTGCATCTCCATTTTGTGGACTTAACACGAGGAAAAAAGATCTGCGCCCACACGTGATTCATCCTTCAGTTTGTCCTGACATGAGATTGAAGACAGCTCCTGTCCGTCAAACCGGGAGCTACATACGTTTGGTGTAACTTACATGGATGTAAAGCTCTTGATTTGTCTCTTCTAAGATGTTATTGTCTGAACCTCTTTGGAGTCAACCACGGCGAACTTTAATTTGGCAGAAGTCTTTTGAACCAAGTGTGCCTGCTGTACTCTGCTCCGGACTACCATTTACTTGTTTTGTCCATATAGCTGCGCATATCCTTTCCAGCTCCTATTGCCTCTGCTTTCCCTACATACATTCATCGATCGCATGATTTGTTGACAACTGAAGTTTGAGTTTTTTTTAATGAAAGTGATGGTTTAGTTTAGGAAGCGGCCTTTTTCATATTTTCTTCTTTAGCTTTATGCACGTTACATTTAAGGGTCAAGACAGAGTGTTTGCTGGCGTAAGGAAAACAGAAGAACGATGTAGATTCCTGCATGGTCCTCTATTAACTGGTTTACACTGCTATCGATCATCTTTTAGTGACGTCTGATGAGTGATTGCGATTTCTATTGCTTGCTATGCGCCGTATCTCCTATTTCTTGGCACTCGAACTTGATTAATATATTTCTGTATTCAGGCAGCAAAGAGGATAGCTTTTTTGATTCTCAAGTCTGGCTGGAGTCAGACTGCGAAGATGAATTCTTCAGTGTAAAAGGCGGTAAGGGGAAAGGTTTTTCTTTTTATGCTAGTCAATCAATATAACTTCTGTAAGTCGGATCTCTCTGCGATGAGTTTCTTGATGATAACTGTGTTCCAACTTCCAAGTAGGATGTGAGACGTGGCATCTCTTTGTCAAGCTCTTCGGACTATTAAATGCAGATGTGATCCTAAATTTTTTCCTCTTTCTGGGTTCATATTTCAACCTTTGGTTGGATATACAACAAGACCAACTAATTCACTTCTAATGTTAATCACATTGAGGTCTACCTTTGACAAATCTCTCTTCATGTCTTTATTAAGCTGCATCCTTCCTGGAGTGAATGAAACAGAGTTTGCATGAGCACTACAACTTAACTTTCTTTCAGGGCCTCTCAATGATTCGGTAAGAAAAAAAGATTGAACTTTTTTTTTCTGTTTATGCTCACTGCAGATTTCACTCCCTCTCGCGGCAATACTCCAGTCCACGATGGCTTCTTTATTAGCACACCTCAAAGGATCACAGCCTTTTTCAAGGACGAAACATTGGGTTCCATTCCCGAACCAACCCCAGCTGGTGGTAAAAAGAAATTATCTGAACTTTTCCAGGAGAGTTTCCGAGGTGGCCAATCTGTCAACGGCGACAGTAAATTTTCCAATAACCCCACAAACCCGGCACAGGGGATTTCTGGTGCATCTGGGGCTAACTCTGTTCACAGCAGCAAGAGGGCTGCTGGTGGAGGTTCGAAGATCATCGAGGAGAAACATGTCACACCTTTTCCGGATTGCCTTTTGAGGTTGGTATCATGCGGCGGTTCTAGTAAAAGGAGAAGGGAGATGACCCCTGCTATAGCTATACATGGTTAGTATCTTATATTCTGTACTTTGGTTACCGATTTGATATTTATCCACACTTGCATATGTATACTTACACATGTACATATTACATACACGATGTTCCTGAGCTGCTTGAGTTAAGTTTCTAAGTGCGGTCTTAGTGCACATTACTCACGACGATCATGTAAAAGATGATTTGTACAGATTTTTTCGCTGCTGCAACTCGTTTCCCTCTTCATTTTCTGTTGTCAAATATGATACTTGAGAATCATACGCATTCTAGAGTTAGCAAAGAACTGAAATATCCTTCACCTGGATCGATTGGTCGGCCGGGACTTACAACAGTCACCGAAGTTTCACTTTTTGCTTGGTCCTTTTCTGGATGCATTCCTTCCTCATGTCAATTGTTTCTTGAACTATAGTTGGTTCAATTAACCCAAAAAATATGCTGGCCGACGATACTTGATATGCTCGACTGATGTTGTTCTACGTATGGTGAGATTTGCAGGCTTGGGCCTCAGGTCCTCAGCCTTTTGGATGAATAAGCTCGTGGGCCTAACATGTTCCAAAGAAATACGCCATCCAAAAATAAGCCTTTGGATGAACAAGGCCGGGGCCACGTACGGTCCATTCGGGTTTTCGTTTTCTCAATTTTCAATTTAGGGTTTTAGGGTTTTAGGGTTAGCCGTTATTTTCGACGGGGCGGTGAGCTCAGGAGAGTTATTGGGTCAAAGTGATTCGAGTTACGGGCATTTTGGAGCAAGGTCAATTTTTAGGTGGAATTTCCAAAAACGATGCTGGTTTGCGGGAGTCATTGAGTCAAAATGATCAACTTTAGAGGGTTTTTTGAAAACACACAACCTAAAGGGAGTTTTTTTTTTGAGAAACGGGCATCATTTCAAGGGGATTTTGGTATTTCGCGCATGAAATTTCGGCAGCAATTAGCGTTTGAAAAAAGCACTTGAAATGATTATACCCGTTTAGTAGGAAATAAAGTGGATCAATGTGAAAAGAGGAACTCTTATTCCAAAAGCAAAACATACATGGTCAGCTTTTTTTTAGGACAATGTGCGATTCCATTTCCAGACATACGTCTTCCTAGAAAGGCCTGACGAAACCCTCTAGGAATTTTCAATATTGCTATCTCCCTCTTCTTCTCATGACCCGATGAACCAAAGAGCCACCTTTTTCAATAAAGTCCCCCAGCTTCTCTTTTCCTCCACTAATCTTTAAGATCCAATTCCATGTGTGTCTACTCGCTTCGCCTTTTCGGGCACGTTGGCGCAACCATCTTTTCCACCGCGCCCGAGTGTTACGTTGGATCAACTTCCGGGTCGATGAAAGCCGCAAAAGGAGCTAACGATCCCGGCCACGCTTTTCTTTTTCCCTTGCCAAGCATTGCTGCCGTTCAGACAAGTTTTCACCACCACTGAATTAAGCCGGAAACGGATTGAGACAAGCAGAATAATTGAGCCATTATTGGATAAGAGCAAGGTGGCAGAGAGCAGGCGAAGAAGACAGAGAGTCATGCGGGGCCAAGCCAGACGATGGAACTCCTGCCGGGTTTCCTAGAATACGGTCAAAACCCACCAGTTTCAGTTCACACTTGAAAGCCTCGATCCTTTAGGATAACTGACCGTAAGGCCGCCGATGTCGAGCACGGACAGTGACTGTAGCGCCCATTAGAGAAGCCGTGCCTGCGAGTGCATAACGTCTCATCGGATCCGTGATCGGAAAGGAGTGAAAGATCTCTTCGCAGGAGATTCATTTCTGTTTTACTCAGGTCTGGATGCGCAGTTTACTTTCGAGGATCACGATTGTACATGCTAATTGCACACGGGAGTCATAAGTGCTTCGTGGATTTGCATGTTTGCAAGAACTGACAGGGAAGTAAATGAGCCAATCCTTCGGTGACATATTGCCAAACACCGAATTGGAACTCTGTGGCCATGATGCCGTTTTTACATGAGGACAGCAAACTAATTACTTCTGCACGAGCGCAAAAACCAACGGGGTTCTAAGAAATTCCTGTGCTTTCGCGATGCCTGTCACGTGCATCGTTGTTTTTCTACATGTAATTGACATGGTCTATCGAATTATGTTTATCCAGTGGCTTTCTGATTGAGAAAGTTGCATGATACTTTATCCGTCACGATAACAAAACATTATTTGGAAAGAAATTCTCTCTATATATTGCACATTCAGTATTTATCATTAATCTATCGGCCATGACTTCCAAGCTATGTTATTGGTTCTGTGATTTCTCTTCGATGCTCATTTAATACCTGTTTAGTACCACCGTGGACGGACTACAGTTGCCATGGATATTATGATCACGAGATTTTCGCCAAAAATCTTATGAAAACCGCGACATCCGTTTTTCACAGCTGAAATTCCTACAGGATAACCATACCACATAGATTCTCGAGTTCACATCAGCCTTTGGCCATAAAAAAGAACGAAAGTCATATAAAACTTTCTACAGCAATCAGCGTTTCCCATTCCATTCTTCTAGAAGGAAAAACAACATTTCAGTTCTAACTCAGGCAAGCGATGCACAAAAGGCAGTCTTGTCCATCATTACGATTCGTGGCTAAATCCATTTATTGGTTGGTTCGTTGGTTGCTTGCTATGATAAGGCCAGTCGGGACCCACGCGTGGTCGATTCCTTTTCTGTCCTCTCTCTCTCTCTTCCTTTGTTTTTCTTCCATCACCTTTCATTTTCTCCCTCAAAACGTGAAAAACCCGCACCTTTTTAGGCAAGAAATAGCCTAGTAAATACGGAAACGACCCTTTAGCAGAAACCCAGAAAACGAAAGCCGAATCCTTTTCCCACTCTTTTTGCGAGTTAATTCCAAAAAAAGAAGAAGAAAAAACTCCAAAATTTATGTCTATTCTCAAATCTACCTCGAAACTTTAATCCAATCTCAAATCTATCCTCAATTTTATTTTGCCTAAAAAAAAAGAATTTAAATTACGAAAAATCTTAAATTGGTACACATATGATAAATTTATTCCAAACTAATTTTTAATCACGAAAAACCCAAAATTAGTACACGTATAAGAAATTTACAAAAAAAAAAAAATTTAACCATGAAAAATTAAAAATTGATATACATGTGACAAATTAATTACAAACTAATTTTTTAATCACAAAAAACTTTAAATTGATACGCCTGTGACAAGTTTATTCTCTTTTAATTTTCATTAGATTTTATTGTCAAATTGCCGAATTAGATGACACATAACAGTTGTTGGACACTAATTTGAGGTTTTATCCTCTATTTGTACAAAAAAAAATCACTAATTTTTAATTCGTTCTCAAATCTACCCCATAGTCTAATCTCAACTTAACGTGGTATTTCCGCATCAATAATAAATATACATTAGTATGGTGACATGAAAAATTATCTTCAAAATAAAACTTTTATAGGATATAAAAAATTAGAGATTACTAACGACTTTTGGATAGAGGGCTAATAGGGGCAAGTCTAGGACTAGAGTAAAAATTGATAATTTTCTTTTCAACAAAAAAATTGGGATAGCTTTGGGATTAGATCTATAATTTGGGGTTTTTTTGAGATAAAAGAAAAGTTTGAGATAAATTTGGCACTGATATAAAGTTTGGGGTTTTTTTTTTTTCCAAAATTAACCCCTCATTTTGCCTTCCTCTCCTCCTCCTCCTCTTCTTCTTCTCCTCTCTCAAGAATTTCTTATATAAAGGGGTGTGTGTCTGCTTGCAGTTTCAGTTCTCATCTTCTTCCACACAGAAAACCCAACTCCCCAAAAGAGCAAAAGGCAGAAGAGAAGGAGAGGAGCTCAATGATTATGAGCGCGAGTAGCTTCCCCAGCCTGGCTTTGGGTTGCTTCCTCCTGGTCCTGGTGGTCGAGCTACATGTGGCCCGTGGCTTGAGCCGCGGTTCGATGCTCGATGTCGGCAGCGGTGGCACTGTTGCCCCTCCAGCTACCTCGGGCATATGTGCCTCGTCCGTCGTGATATATGGTTACAAATGCCAGGAGTTCGATGTAATTAAGCGCAGCTCGCAAATACCTTAAATCTTCGATTATCTTCATCTATTAGAATAAGATTTAGCGTACTATCTTCGGATGTCTGTCGTGAGAATATAATGAATATCGCGTGCAGCACTCTGTTTTCATTGGGTGTGTTCTGTTTCAGGTGGTCACTCAGGATGGATACATACTAAGCGTGCAAAGAATACCAGAAGGCCGAGCTGGGGGTGGCGGCGGCACCAACAAGCAGCCCGTCCTAATACAGCACGGCGTCCTTGTGGTGAGTGCCTTATTTTCCGGCTCGAGACCGCCGGACATGTTCATTTGCGCTGCATATGCAATACTGTTATTGATTGCGCAACTGGCTATTGTCGAATCGACATGATATAGTTTAGAACAATTTTAACTACTCATGCTATGGCTGCATAATCTTTTCTCCATCTTGAAGAGGTTGCTGGAATGGGAGACCTCTCCTTGACCAAGGCCTGCGAGTGGCAAAGGTATATTTTTCAGGGACGTAGCTGAAACTTTTTCGGTCTTTATAGTGTGAAACCGATGCTCTGCGTTTGACCAGTGTGAAAACCACAACGAAGATAAGTTTTATCATCCCCGTCCTTGTCAATTTCAACACAGGAACTCGAAAAAAGCACGCTCCGCTATTGGTGTCACCGTGTCTGAACATCGTCATGTGCTCGAAAGACGCACGAAACGGGTGAGAAAAACGAGCATGTCTTTGCTCATCATCGTGCCTCATTTGGCGTTGACGAGGCATTTGACAATCACTGAGTATTGATCGGCTCGAGAGGACAGCATTAGTGCGTGTCCGCTGGCGTCGCTTTTACCAAAATTTCCAAAAGGCAGGGCACGATTCACGGCACGTTAGCATCAATTAGTCTTTGCGCGATGATGTTGATGTCTCACTTTCTAAAGTTATCTGACTTAGCTAAACACGAATTTTTTAAATTAAGCACCCTTTAAGTTTATTGGGTCAGACCTGCCCTCGGCTGCACAACATCGACCTGCGCTTGCCGTCGCTGACTCCGGGACAGATCGTGACGCCAGAGCGGGGTGCCGGGCAGGGATTGCGACAAGAACTCACCCTGCCTCAGTCCTTAACCATCTTGGCTTGGGGGCGGGGTTCAAGTCTGGCGTCGCCTGAGCTTGGACAGTGATGGCGACATCGATCTTACTTCTTGACGAAAAGAAGCGCATTTAAATAAACCATGAACGGTCGGTCGACCTGATCTTTCGTCTTTTGGGCCTCTAAAGTATTTACCAAATTAAGGCTGAAAATTGGGAGGATTCGAGGGACAAGATTTTACCAAATTCGATATGATCCTGCAAGAATTGTGCAGTGTCTCAGGCATAACGCCAATTAGATCCGCAAGAGCTGCGCCGTGCATGCATAGTTCACTTATGTGTCTCCTTTGCTACGTGCCACAACATTCTGTGACATGGGCCAAGACGTTAAATATCTCAGGTTGCTTATGTAGATATCGTTTCTCACAATGTCTATCATTCCCATGTTTTTGTCCTAAAGGAGGGAGATTATCTGTTTATGGCGGTAATGCTGTGAATGCAGGACGGGATGACGTGGCTGCTGAACCCACCAGAGCAGGACCTGCCCTTGATCTTGGCCGATAACGGGTTCGATGTGTGGATCGCCAACACCCGAGGCACCCGATTCAGCCGGCGCCACACTTCCTTGGACCCCGCCAACGCGGTCAGTACATCTCTCTCCCTCAAATCTGAATCATTGAAATTGGCGAGTTTCATGTGAGTCATACATGAGTTTTGCTGGATTGATGATTCTCATTTATATTGATATCCTTACTGGATTCACTGTATCACTTATTCTCAAATAGGAAATACTTAAATGGGCTCAATACTGGTCACATGGTCCGTGACGAGTGCCTACCGCACCTGAACTTGGGCCCATCTAGATTTCGAGCCTGGATAGGATATGATTGCTTTCCGATCCATCAAAAAACAATTTCTTAATGAGTTAGCAGTTATTGGATCACCCAATAACGTATCATAATCATTGATTGAAAATGAGTTCATCTAATTTTTCATTACTGCTCTATTTGCAAGTGTAGCCAACGTTCAGAATCTCTGTATGTAGTAAATGTAAATGGGATCTTCACGTTAATTGTAGTTGTAACCAGTGAATGCAGAAGAATTGTGCATCGCCAATTGAACAGGTGATTGAATTGCTGACAGGATTTTTGGGATTGGTCGTGGGACGAAGTGGTGCAATTCGATGTCCCGGCCGTGTTCGACTTCATCCATGGGAAAACGGGGCAGAAGATAGATTACGTTGGTCACTCTCTGGTGAGAAATTATTTTCAGTACACTTTATGGAATCAAGTCGTACGCCACATACATACGCGCGCATGTTATTTGACAGAAGATGCAATCGATGTGCCTATCCTTTCCAAAAAACTTGATTTGTTCTGCAGAAACTGAGGTTCTTGGGTAAATTTCCTTTCTGATTCCAGGGAACTTTGGTAGCTTTGGCATCCTTATCGGAAGGGAAACTTGTGGACAAGCTGCAATCGGCAGCTCTGTTGAGCCCCATCGCCTATCTCAGCCATATGACCACTGCCCTAGGCGTCGTCGCCGTTAAAGCCTTTGTTGGCGAGGTGAGCAGATAATTACCCTTGGCTCTTTCCCTTCCGTTTCAATTAGAGAACTAGGGCATTTTGTGCATATTTGTCTACCATGACGCCTGAGGGAGCTGCATTTGATGGTTCTGCAATTATTGACAGATCACCACGTTGTTCGGACTGGTCGAGTTCGATCCAAAAGGGTAAGCAACAGAACCTGCGAAAATTCCTAGAAGTTCTTGCGTTCGATTCAAGGCTTCACTTATCTTCTCTTTCCTCTTGCATTATAATTCTGCATTTGTATTTGGTGGCAGCGAGCCCGTGGCTAAGTTTCTCCAGGCCTTGTGTGCTAATCCTGGCGTCAATTGCTACGACTTACTAGCTGCATTGACTGGTACTAACTAACTTCGCTGCGCGAGATATGTGCCAGAACTCGAATTGGGAAGAATTGAACTGATCGTGTTGATTTTGACTGATCCGTTTCAGGGAAAAACTGCTGTCTCAATGTTTCCACCGTCGATCTCTTTTTGAAGAACGAACCGCAGCCGACATCGACCAAGAACATGGTGCATCTGGCTCAAAGTAGGTTTAGTGCACGGTCGATCCTTTTTCTTGAGGACTTCATGCAGAAAGCACATGTTAATGATGAATGCTCGTTCAAATTGACTACCTACATTCCTTGACGTAGAACTTACGATTTTGAAAACGAATTGGTGTTGTTGCTCGCAGTAGCTCGCGACGGTGTGTTGGCAAAGTACAACTACGGGATCCCCGGCTTCAACGTGATGCACTATGGGGACATGAGGCCGCCAGTGTACAACCTCTCCAACATCCCCCGCGACTTTCCGATCTTCCTCAGCTATGGAGGCAAGGACGCGCTCTCCGACCCGAAAGACGTCCAGCGTCTGCTCGACAGCTTCAAGCTCCATGACGTCGGCAAGCTCACCGTCCAGTTCATCAAAAATTATGCTCATGCTGATTTCATAATGGGAGTGAATGCCAAAGACGTTGTGTACAGTCAAGTGTTGTCTTTCTTCAAAAACCAGCAGTAACTCCGAGCGGCTAGCCAATTTTACTAACAGGAATCCAGGGAAATGAATGCAACATGAACATTTGCTTTCACTTCTTCTACTCACTGCCATTTCTAATTAGTGCACGAAATTCATCGAGCTTGATCAGTCATACGAGAGTCGAGCGCGTAGTCCGTCTTTTTCTTTGCACGAAGGTCATGTAGACCACAGTGGACTCATATAAGAGTCGTAACTACGCATCGTATTTCATCAAATTGGTACCAACGAAGCAAAGAAGCTTCCGTTGTCGGCGTTGTTCGTCCTTCAAGAGATGGCTAGATGGAAGAAAAGGAAAGAGAAAAAAATGTTTAGGTTTTTATTTATTTTTGCATTAGCTACGGATTTGGTGACATGGACCGTTAGGGTGTCATTCATACTTCTTGTCAACCATACAAGAGTAGCGTCGGGTGACACTAGAGAGCTTTTATAGTTTGAGTTCATATTATATTAGTAGTTTGAGTTTGGGCTCATTATACATATATATATATATATATATATATATGTATATGTATATGTATATGTATATGTATATGTATATTTCTCTTTTAATTTGAGGGATGTAAGAGAGGTATGAGTGCTATTTATAGTGGAATCCTCGGTTAGATGTAACCTTAGTTTAAGGGTAAACCCGAATAAAACCTTGTGTCTTAAATTCTTTTTCTTGCTTGTACTCTCCATTTTCTTTGTGATTATGCAACAAATCCTAACATCCGGCATCGGAACAAGGTTTGAGGTTAGTTTTCTTGGTGAAGAGAGATCCCAAAAAATGGAATCTTGGGAAGATGTCGTTGATTGGTTAATCATAGATTGAAGTAGAGAAATTTAGAGGAAAATATTTCGAGTTATGAAAATTGAAGATCGAGGCTCTGCTGGTGGATAGAGATTTGTGGCATGCGATCAAAGATGATAAGCCCAAGGAGAATACCAAGGGAAAGTCAAAGGAGGACGAGTTGAATGACTCCATGTCCACTAAATTGAAGGAGTGGAACATTAGGGATCATCAGGGATCGGAGGGTTCTACATGATGGTAAGTGCAGAGCATATTACTAGGATTGATTAGAACATCTCTAGTTTTGATGTCTTGTTCATAATGCCCTAGTGAATGTGACATCTGATAAGATGACAGAGGATCTTTGGACAAAATTGAAAAACCTTTATTAGAACAAGTCATTTGTGAAAAGGCTATTTCTATGGAGGCAACTCTACAATTTTCAAATGAGTGAAGGTGATTCATTCTTTGCACACTTAAATGAGTTTAATACTATTTGTGCTAAACTTGCATCGATTGATGTCAATCTAGATGAGGAAGACAAAGCACGTACTTTATTGTGTTCACTATTGAATTCATTGGGACATATGATTGTTATACACAATTGTTAGTGCGTTATCCTTTGAGAACGTTGTGGCTACCTTGTTGTTTGAGGAGATGAGGAGAGCAGGTTCTGATAGTGTAACGCAAGAGGCTTTTTTGGTAAGATGAAGGAATAATGAACGATTTGAGTCTAGATTTGGTTGCAAGAATAAGCTTAACGGAAAATTTAATAACCGAGATTGAGAAAAAAATAATGCATTGGAAGTGCAAAAAGCTCAGACAATTGAAGAAAGATTGTAGAAGCATAAGTGTGGGTCTAGAGAAGCGAGGTGAGCAATCATCCTCTAGTACAAAAAAGGATGATGACATTAGCATAGAAAACATGTATCTTGTCTGCAATTTATTATAGCATGACCACAGTGCACGGATTATTGACACTGGATTGTCTCTCCACCTGATGTTTTATAGAGATTGGTTTTGCTATTATAGGCTAAATCAAGGACATACGGTGTGAATGGGGAATAATACGACGCTTGATATGGTTGGGTGCAGAAAGGTGAAACTATTAGGGCCTATTTGTTTATTTTTATTTTTGTTCCCCGGAACAAAAATTTCTGTTTTTTTGTTCCGGGGAACAAAAAAAGAACAAAAACATATTTGTTAAAAATTTTGTTCCTAGAAACAAAAAATATATTTTCTTGTTCTTGGGAACGAGTTGAAACATAAACAAGAAGCGAGAAAAAAAGTTGTTTATTGTTCCCGAAACAAATTTTTTCTCTCTTCTTTTTTTCTTCTCTTTCTTTTCTTCTTCTTTTCTTCTTCTTCCTTTTGCTAGTCACTGGCCTTGGCCATGGTTGGTGCTGGTGATTGGCCGGATGAGGGCCGGCAACCTTGCTAGAGCGTCGCCGGCCCCCGGAGACGTCTAGCCACGGCGAGGCTAGGCCTCGCTAGGCCGGGGCAAGGCCGACCTTGCGTCGCCTGGCGAGGTTGAGCCTCGCTGATGGCCTCGGTGGCTAGGCGAGCCTCATGAGGCCACCGGCGAGGCTTGACCTTGCCCGGGCAACGCAAGGTCGGCCTCGCCGGCCGGCGGGAGGCTCGCCCGGCCATTGAGACCAGCGATTGGCCACAAAGAGAAAGAAGGAAAAAAAGAAAAAAGAAAGAAAGAAAAAAAAAAAAAAATATATAATAAAAAAATTGAAAAACTTAAAGAAACAACAAAATTATATAAATTTATTAAACGCATTTCTATTCCCGGATAGAAATTTTTTGCGCTTACCAAGTGCGTTCTTATACTTAGAAATTGTTCCCCGGAATAGAAATAAAAAAAAAAATATTTCTGTTAAAAAATTGTTCCCCTGAACAGATTCGATGCTCTACGTTTAGTTTGGTACACATATTAGACTCGTCATATCACTTATTGTCGCCGAGGTGAACAGATGACTCCGTTGGCTATTTCCCTTAGAGAACCAGGGCATTCTGTCCATATTTGTCCACCGTGATGCCTGAGGGAGCTGCATTTGATGTTTCTGCATTATTGACAGATCGCCATGTTGCTGGGACTGGCCGAGTTCACTCTAAAAGCGTAAGCAAAAGAATCCGTGGAAATTTTGAGAAGTTCTTATGTTCGATTCGAAGCTTCACTTATCTTCTCTTTTCTCTTGCGTTATGATCGTGCGTCTGTATTTAGTCCCAGCAAGCCCTTGGCCGACCTGTTCCAGGCCTTGTATGATTATCCTGGTGTCCATTGCTACGATTTACAAGCCGCATTAACCGGTATTGCCTAATTTTGCTGCGCCATATATTGAACTCAAATTGGGAAGAATTAAGCTGATTATGTTGATTTCAATCGATCCATTCCAGGCAAAAACTGCTGTCTCTATGGTTCCACTGTCGATCTCTTTTTGAAGAACGAACCGCAATCGACTTCGGTCAAGAACTCGGTCCATTTGGGTCAAAGTAGGTTTAGTGCACGGTCGATCCTCTTCTTGAGGGTTTTAAGCAGAAGAACATGTTAATGATCAATACTCATTCAATCGAATTGGTACTGTTGCTTGCAGTGGTTTGCGACGGCGTGTTGATGTACGACTATGGGGTCGCCAGCTCCAACGTGATCCACGGGGGGGACGCGAGGCCATCAGTCTACAACCTCTCCAACCTTCCCCACGACCTACCGATCTTTCTCAACTATGGAGGCCAGGATCAGCTCTCCAACGAGAGCGATGTCCGGTATCTGCTCGAAAGCTTGAAGCTCTATGACGCTGGCAAGCTCACCGTCCAGTCCATCGAAGATTACGCTCATGCGGATTTCATAATGGGAGTGAATGCCGAAGACAAGGTGTTTGGTCGAGTGTTGTCTTTCTTCAAAAACCAGCAGTAACTCCTAGCGACTAGCCAATTTTACGAAAAGGAATTGACGGAAATGAATGCGACATGAACATTTGCTTTCACTTCTTCTGGTCAATTTTTTCTTTCGTCATTTTCTTCTTGTCATTGCCATTGCTAATTAGTGCACGAAATTCATCGAGTTTAATTGGTCATGCCATGAGAGTCGAGCCCATGGTCTATGTCCTTTCTCTTTGTATGAAGGTCATATGGTCCGCGATGGACTCATATAAGAATCGTAATGACAAGTTATATTGAGTGATTTGGGTCATGAAGGAACTTGTGCTCCTATGAAGTTATTTTGGAATAACCAAGCAGCAACTTACATTGCATTAAATCTAGTCTTTCGTGAAAGAATATAACACATAGAAATAGATGGTAATTTTGTTCGAGAGAAATTCCTGACAAAACTATCAAGACTGCTTATGTTCAAAGCGAAGAATAACTTGTTGATATATTTATCAAACCCCTTTCTAAAGGAGTATTTCAACAAATGTTGGCCAAGTTGACCTCAAAAGCCATCTTTGCTCCAAATTGGAAGCGGAGTGTTGGCACTTGCCAAGTCATGATAAGATTGAGAATCAAGGTACAATTGTATTTACCATAAAAACCATAGATTATATTTAGCAACTAGGATGTACTTTTTTCTTTATTTGAGGAGAATGAATCGCTCATAAGAAATTAAAAAAATATGAAGATTTCTACAGTGGTAGGCTTCTAAGGATTTTTTTTGGTTGATTGAGCCACGTATTAACGCGCTATAAGTGGCTAGAAACTACCACGTCAGCTTCAGACCTAGAATGCAAGTTTAGTCTTGGCCATTCATAACTTGACACGGTGGAATTAAATTAAAAAAAATGGAAGATTGCCCAACATCTATTCATCCATGGAAGTTTTTCTCCATTCGAGTTGCAGTACCTCCCCCTCGCCGTGGCCACCAACGGAGTCGCCAACACTGCATCCTGCACATCCAAGCCGAGCTGCCCCTTTCGGCATTGCTTGACGCCGATGACGACCATGGACGGGCAACATGATGCCTGAACACCTTTCGTCATGGAAGGCCAAATCTTGAGGTTTGGAGAGGGACGCTGGCGAAGGCGACGATGGCCATGGGTGAGTGATGTCATACCTGAACCCGATTCTAGATCTAGTGGTCAATGGAGAAGTACAAAAAAAAAGAAAAAAGAAAAAAGAAAAAGGACGAAGCCAGAGGGGTGGCTTTGACTGACCGCAAGCAACGCCGGCAGGGTTCCTCCATCATTCATGGCTTAGGTGGGTTCTTTACCCCTGTTTTTTGTCCTTGAACAAACCTCTGGGACTTAAAGAGTTTATTGTGTAAATGCTCCGCTAGCTCAAGGATGACCAGAATGTGGCAAAAATAGAAAATAGAATGGAAGCAAATGGATGGTTTGCTTGTTTCGGGAAAAAAAAAATGAAGAAATCTTTTGAGGAAGGAAAAAACAGAGGAATAAGGGTCTAAAAACAAAGTGGGTCTCTTGGGTTGTCCTTGGCCAAAAGGTTTTAAAGGCCTTAGAAGACATGGCCCCAACTCCCAGTTTTGACTTTTCCGTCTTCCTTCTGCTCCAGCGTGGCTTCCTCCGAGTCCATTCACCGGGCAACATGCTGGAATCAGATGCCTGGCTTTAAATATTCGACGAGCTATCCTGCTGGGCCCACCAAAAACCTTTCCCTCTCGGTCAATTTGAAAAATTCGGCGCGCTCTCTCTCTCTCTCTCCAAGAAAATAATAGCTGGGCCCCACAATAGATCCTTCTCTCTTACAATTAATTTGAATGGAAGCGTTGGACTCTCTTACAATTAATTTGAATGGAAGCGTTGGACTCTCTCTCTCCATTTTTTCGTTGGACTCTCGCCCAGTTGCTTTGCTCTCCACTTCTTCTCCGATCGGACGATGGAGCTGCCCATTTGACGAATCACGCCACCGCCACCGCTTCCGCATTCGCCTCGTCGGCTGCCGTTGCATCTGAGCTACCGCTAATATTTTCTCGTTCATTTTGCCTCTTTGTCGCGCTGCTCCTCCGGCGAACGATGGAGCCCGCCGTCCAACGAACCATGTCGCCGCACTTCCGCATCCGCCTTGTCTACCACCTCTGCATTTGCATTCTCCTTCGTCTTCAATGACGATCGGGCTCTTCCTCTCCTAGTTGCCGTCCGAAGAATCCGTACTCGAAATCAACGTCCGGGCTGATGCAGGGGATGCTGTTAAATTGCTAAAGGGAGGAGAGATGAGACTGAAACTTCATCTTTCGTACATAACAACAAAGTCTTTTACAAAAGACAAATACATAACGTAAAAAAAAAACAACACCACTAAAAGAGGACCCATAACTACCCATGTTCTGCATAAAACACTTACTCCACTAACACCTAAAAATTAGGATAACCAACACACATGACTCCACTAACTCTAATAACTGAAAAACCAAATCAACAAAACGTGCAAAAGGAAATAACTATTATTTTAACAATCCCTCCCTTAAATTGATGTTTACTAACATTCAGTTTAAAGTAGGGGTGTGCATGGTCCGGGCGGGCGGTTCCCGACCTAGAACCGGAACCGCCCGCTAAGGACCGGTTCCGAAAAATCGGAACCGGATCCACCCGTTTATTGCATGGATCCACCCGGGAACCGGACCGCCGGTCCGGTCCGGTTCCCGGGTGGATCCATGGAATCGATTTTGATGCCAAAAATTCTGGTTTCGCGAGGAGAAACCCACCGAGAACCCAATTCAATTGTCGTGAGAGAAGAGAGACAAGGTGACGGGGATGGACAAAAGAAGGTAGCGAAGGCGAGCGGAGAACTGTTGGACCCTTGTACACAAGTGATTACTAATGCACCAAGAATTGATGCAACGGTTCCCACAATGGAGCAAACAAACAAGTCAAGAATAGAGCAAACAAATAAGTCAAGAACTTAAAACTCTTCTCCCCCTTTCGCCCGCCATCAATGGAGCTAGCGAGTGACAGGGCATGAGCAGAGCACGAACTTGCGAGAGATGATGAAGGGGCAAGGAAGGAGGACGAGAGAGGAGAGGGCATTACGGTAGAAGGCCAAGGTGTACTTGTTGAGCCCGTCGGACATTGGCCATTTTCGCCACCACCATGCTGCTCGCTTGAACCAGAACCACCATTATCATCCCCACGAACGGCAGTGAACCCCCGGCCCTCCCCTCCATCTCCATCTCTCTCTCTAGCTCTCTAGCTCTCTAGCTCTCTTCTCAGTTCGTGGGTGAAATAATTGGAGGACCCCGAGAAGCTTTCCTCCATTTTACGGGACCGCCATCGATTGGATGATTTTGTTTGACTTTAAACGACGGAAGACAAAGATCTCTCCCTCCAACGGAAGACAAGGTGGTGGAGGAGGAGCAAGGCGGCGGCGTGGATACTCGGGGATGAATCGAAGACGAAGAGAAGAAACAGAGAGAATCGAAGGCTGAGGAAGAAACAGAGAGAGAAGAGACGCGAATTAGGGTTTCGCGAATTAGGGCTCCACGAGTCGCGACTTTTGTTTTGTTTAGTATTTTTTTTTTTTAAATTATAAATAGGTACCGGTCTGGTCCGGGTGGGCGGGCGGGCGGATCCGCCCACGGAACCGGGAACCGGACCGGTTCCCACCGGTTCTCAACAATTGGACCGGGAACCGGACCGGTTCCCTCAAGAACCGCCGGTTCCGGGCGGTTCCGGTCCGGTTCCGGCGGTCCGGGCGGTTCCCGGGTATTTTGCACACCCCTAGTTTAAAGCCTTGATTGTTTTCAACGTGCAAACACCTAGTAATCTTCTCGAGCTTCACAAATGACTCCATATTGAGGGCCTTGGTAAATATATCAGCAACTTGATCTTCACTTTTGTAGTAGATTAGATCAATTGTTCCATCATTGCTAAGATCTCTCAAGAAATAAAACTTCACATCAATGTGCTTGCTTCTTTCATGTAGCACAGGATTCTTGGAGAGTTTGATTGCTGAGTTGTTATCACAAAAAAATTTAGTAGCTCCTGGTTGCTTGAATTGCAGCTCCTCAAGAATTCTCAGCCAAATAGCTTGACAAGCACTAGCTGTTGCAGTAACAAATTCAGCTTCTGTACTTGACAATGTGACAATTGACTGCTTCTTGGATGACCACAAAATAGCACCTGTCCCAAACATAAAAGCATAACCCGAAGTGCTCCTCCTATCATTTTGATCTCCTACATAGTCATTATCAGTAAATCCCAACAAATTGAACTTTTCACATTTTTCGTAATATAGCCCAAAGTCTCTAGTTTTTTGCAAGTAACGAATGATTCTCTTGGTAGCTAACAAATGCATTTGTGTAGGATTCTCCATATATCTATTGATTAAACTCACATAATACATTATGTTTGGTCTTGTTGTAGTTAAATACATCAAACTGCCCACAATTTGTTTATAAGGTGTGTTGTCAACCATCCTCCCTTTAGCAATTTAATAGTGGTGCTAGTGCTTGTCAAGCTATTTGGCTAAGGAGAATTCTTGAGGAGTTGCAATTTAAGCAACCAGGAGCTACTAAAAGCATAACCCAAAGTGCTCCTCCTATCATCTTGATCTCCTGCATAGTCACTATCAGTAAATCCCAACAAATTGGACTTTTCACCCTTCTTGTAAAATAGCCCAAAGTCTCTAGTTTTTTGCAAGTAACGAAGGATTCTCTTGGCAGCTAACAAATGCATTTGTATAAGATTCTCCATATATCTATTGATTAAACTCACATAATACATTATGTCTGGTACTGTTGCAGTTAAATACATTAAACTGCCCACAATTTGTTTATAAAGTGTGCTGTCAACCTTCCTCCCTTCATGATCTTTGTATAACTTTAAGCTAAACTCAACTGGAGTGTTTACAGGATTACAATCCTTCATTTGAAACCTATCCAAAATTTCTCCCACATATTTCTTTTGAGAAATAAAGATCCCATCATCCGATTGTACCACTTCTATGCTAAGGAAGTAATGCATCATACCAAGATCGGACATTTTAAACTCATCCATTATAGATTTCTTGAATTTTTCAAACATGTTATCACGACTTCTAGTAAATATAAGATCGTCAACATACAAGTAGACAATAAGCATTTTCCCTTTATCTCCAATCTTGACAAAAAGCGTATGCTCATAAAGACATTTTGAAAAATCAACTTTAAGAAAATAAGTTTCAATACGACTATACCAAGCCCGATGGGCTTGTTTTAGCCCATAAAGAGCTTTCTTCAATTTATAAACTTTATGCTCATTTCCAATTTTGATATAACCAGGGGGTTGCTCGACAAATACCTGTTCCTCCAAATACCCATGCAAGAATACCGATTTGACATCTAGCTGGAAAATAGGCCAAGAATTATGTGCTGCCAATGCAACCACCAATCTGATCGTGTCATGTCTCACAACTGGAGAAAAAACTTCTGTATAGTCGATCCCATATTGCTGCTTGTATCCCTTGGCTACCAAACATACTTTGTATTTGTCAACTTCACAATTTTCTTTCAGTTTTGTTTTAAAGACCCACTTTATACTAATGGTTTTTTTGTCCATTTGGAAGATTGAATAGCTCACAAGTATCATTTCTTTTGATGGTATTAATTTCATCATCCATCGCTTTTCGCTATTTTTCTTCTTTGATAGCACTCTCAAAAGTTGTAGGGTCATAGTCTGAAAATAAGGCAAAGTGAGTAATTGAATCTCCAATTCCAGTTACCTCATAATCTTCCATCTAAGAAGGCCTTCTTCTAACGCGACGAAGAGATTGGGCTTCTTCTTCATTCACTTTAGCGACTGTCGGTGAAATTCCAGCAGCTGTAGAAGTCGTATTTAATGATTTTTGGGCATACAAGGTGCTGAAATTTGCTCCTGTTCAGCATTATCGTCATAAAGGACTTGGGTAGGCTGTTGTCTATTCCAATATCAAGTGTTCTCTTCATCAAAAACAACATCCCTGCTAGTCACAATCTTCTTTATTAGTGGATTGAATAATTTATATGATTTGGATGCTTTACTTACACCAAGAAAGACACATTTTTCAGCCTTGTCATCAAGTTTCTTCCTTTTCACATCCGGGACATGGGCATATGCGATGCATCCAAAGATTCTGAAGTGATCTACAGCCGGTCTTCTCCCACTCGAAGCCTCTTCTGGTGTCATATTCTGAACAGCAAAAGTTGGACTTCTGTTCAAAATATGAATACTCCAATTTACTGCTTCTAGCCAAAAAGTCTTTGGAACTCTTCCTCTTGCCAATAAGCTTCTCACCATGTTGAGAATGGTTCTATTTTTCCTTTCAAATACATTATTTTGTTGTGGTGTATATGCAGCATTAAGCTATCTTCGAATGGCATGCTCTGCACAAAAAACTTCAAATTCTTTTGAGCAATATTCACCACCACAATCTGTTCGAAGAGTCTTAATGGTATTTACTACTTCATTTTCAACACAAGCTTTGAAGCTTTTAATGTAGAGAAAGCTTCTGATTTTTCTTGTAAAAAATAAATCCAAGTTTTTCTGGAAAAATCATCAATGAAGGTAATTAAGTATCTTTTACCTCAATTAGAAGATGAGTTTATAGGACCGCAAATGTCCGAATGCACCAGCTGCAAAACATCTTTTGCTCACCATGACCTCTCTTTTGAAAATTGAGAACGATGTTGTTTGCTAACAACACATTCTTCGCAGACTTGGGAAGGAATAGTAATTTGAGAAAGATCTGTCACCATGTTTTTCTATTGGAGGGTCTTTAATCCACAAAAACTCAAGTGACCATAGTAAAAATGCCACAGCCATGAGGGATCTTTCTTTTCAGCCATCAAACAAGATTGAATATTTTCAATCTTTAATGGAAACAATCTATTTGAACTTATAGGAACAACTGCAATAGCACCTCTAACAAAATTATAAATTTCACAAGCACCCCTCTGAATGGTGATTATATAACCCTTTTCTTGTAATTGACCAGCACTTAATAGGTTTCTTTTCAAGTTGGGAACATACAACACATTAGAGATTGTTTCCACAAAACCATTCTTGGTTCTTATCTTAGTATCACATTTTTCCATCACTTTCACAGTAGAATGATCCCCAAAACTCACAGTGGAATGAAAATCTTCATTTAGATGAGAAAAAGAAGACTTACTTTCACTCATGTGGTTACTGCAGCCTATATCCACATACTAAATATCTGACTCGAGCTTCTTTTCATCTTGAACATCCATCAACAATGTTTCAACTTCTTTTTCTTCAACAAAAGTTGAATTCTCTGCCTTTTCTTTATGGTTAGGCAGCCTAGTATAATATTTAGATGCATAATGACCAAATTTATGACATCTAAAATACTCTACCTTGGATTTGTTAGGATCCCGTCCTTTGCCTTTGCCTTGAAATTGATCATTGTTGGCTTTAAAATTCCCGTGAACATCTCTATTTCCTCGATCTCCCCTTCCTCTACATCTACCTCTACCCCTTCCTTTGAAATTGTTGGAATGAGTATTGGTAGAAGCTTTCAACTCTTGCTCCTCTACTGTTGAACTTTTGTTCATCTTCTGTTCATGGACCAATAAGGAGCTTTGCAATTCATCAAGAGAGAGCACATCTATGTCTTTCAACTATTCAATTGAGTAGACAACATAATTAAACTTTGGTGTCAAGGAATGCAAAATTTTCTCCATAATGGTGACGTTGTCCATCTTCTCGCCATGGAATCGCATCTTATTGCTGATCTCCATTGTTCTGGCACAATAACTAGTGACAGATTTTCCATCCTTTATTGCTAGTGTCTCAAAATCTCTTTTCAAGGCTTGAAGCTGTGCACGTTTCACCCTAACAAAGGCTTGATATTTCTTCTTCATAGAATCCCAAATATCCTCAGAAGTTTTTTTGCAAAGAATAGTCTCCAAGATGGGACGATTAATAGCTTGAAAAAAATAATTTTTTGCCTTCAGGTCTTTCAACTTTTTAGCTTCCAATTCTGCTTTATAGGGATCTGTCAAAGCCATGCCTGCTGGTGGCTCTTGAATTCCAGATTCAACAACTGAACAATACTCCTTTGATCGTAAAAAATTCTCCATCAGCATGCTCCATTGGTCATAGTGACCATCAAAGCGTGGAATTGCTGGTTGAATAAAATTGTCGGTGGCCATTGGAAATATTGCTATTGCAATTTTCTCAGGAAAGTATCTCACACCTCTAAACCTTCTTTATCTTTTTTTTTTTTTTTTAAGAAACTCTCTCACGCTTCTCTCAGGCTCTGATACCACTGTTAAATTGCTAAAGGGAGGAGAGATGAGGCTGAAACTTCATCTTTCGTACATAACAACAAAGTCTTTTACAAAAAACAAATACATAATGTAAAAAAAAAAAAACAACACCACTAAAAGAGGACCTATAACTACCCATGTTCTACGTAAAACACTTACTCCACTAACACCTAAAAACTAGGATAACCAACACACATGACTCCACTAACTCTAATAATTGAAAAACCAAATCAGCAAAACTTGCAAAAGGAAATAACTATTATTTCAACAGATGCGAGGGAGGCGGAAGCGGGACTTCGTGGATGCTCCGGGTCGATGCATCTTGATGTGGAAGACCAGGGTCTTGTTGAATGAGAGCTCGTGCTCCCCGTACCGGATAGGCATTGAGTTGCGGTAGGTGCAACCGCCACCGATGCTCTTGACGAACCCAGCCACGGCAAGACGGAACTTGACCGCGAGGAGCCGCTTGGACGCCCTGCCTCTCCTCGGCCACAGCAGCGCAAGGCGGACCACGTCCCAAGCTCTGCGGGTGACGCCGGAGTCCCTGCTTGCCATTTTCGGATGTAGAACGTGTTACAGAGACAGTGAGGACGGGGAATCGCAAGCGAGCGGAAGCCCAACAACGGAGAAGATGCTCTCTTGGCAACGGCCTTTTCTCCCTGATTATCTAGGTATTGATTTTCGGAGCCTTTTCTCCAACATTATGTTTTTTTGCCATCGATTTGTAATTTTGGGATTTTCCTTCGACCTCTCCCTGTTCTCGCCCTTCCCGAACCTACGCGGAAGTTACAAACTTTCTCTTTCTTAGGAAGTTCTATAAGTCCTAGTAAAAGAACCTACCCAGAAAAGACGATACAAATAGGAATCTCCACCATTGATGTAATGAATTCTATAGCTCATGGGCAAAAGATCCCACCTAAGATTTTGGACTCGCCTCACTGGCACAACAAAACCAGATTAGCAAAATGGGTTAGTCTTCTAGTGCTTGCCACCGTGTGCATGAATCAGAGCACTACCTAAAGAGGATCTTTTCCTAACGATTCGTCGTCGTCCGTCGACTCTAGTGATTTCTTAGCAGTTCTTTATAGAGCTCACTTTAGGTGATTTCTAGTTTTTGCAGAATTCGCATTGAATTGGAATAAGAAAATGCCATCAATTGTTTGTGGTTTGCTTCAGATTGTGATGAACTCGGGGAAGGTTTTTCGCGACGCTCAGTCGTTTCTCTTTCTATTTTTAGGCTGCTTGTTACATTGAGAATGAGAAAGTTGTGTGAGGTGATTGCAGAGTCGCAAGGATGTGAAGGATCTTTGTTTGTTCTTAAGAGGTAGCTGTTGTAAAAGTTGTAATCTTCTGCTTCGGGAAATAAGTTTCTTGACAGTTGTGTTTGATGATCTCCATCCATGACATTTTGAATAGAAATACTCATCTGCGTTTCAGTTCATTGTGCTGAATAGGCGAAGCGCCTCCATTTGTGACATTTTGAATAGGAATACTCAGCCACGGTTTCAATTCATTGTGCTGAATAGGTGAAGCACAGGTTTGTCGCCTCGTTTTTCTAGGGTTTCAGATACTATGTGTAACAAACTCAAGTAAAGATGTAGGAATTGTATTTTCTTCATTGAATTGTACACTGTTACAGGGATGTATATATTATACACGAAGATTCAATAAAAATGTAAAGAAAATATTCTGGACCAGAAAATATTCCTAGCCCTAAAATAATTACAATCCCAATCAATTACAATCTTCAATCTGATTTCATATCTTCAAATCATATCTTCTTTCAACACTCCCCCTCAAGTTGGTGGCTTGTATATATCCAAGGCGCCAAGCTTGTTTAGAAGATATGCATGCTGTCTCTGACAAAGAGGTTTAGTAAATATATCCGCAGGTTGCTCCGTGGTTCTAATCCCTCTTGTTTCGATGATACATTCTTTGATCTTCTCTCGTGTAAAATGGCAATCAACTTCTATATGTTTCGTCCTCTCATGTAATATGGGATTTGCTGCAAGCTTGATTGCTGAGTCATTATCACAAAAGAGTAGTGTCGGACCTCTAACTTGTATCCCAAGATCCTGAAGTCGACCTCGTGACCATACCACCTCACAGATAGTCTTTGCCATAGATTGATACTCGGCTTCTGCTGATGATAATGATACAGTGGATTGCTTCTTTGTCTTCCATGAAAGCAGTGACTCCCCAAACTTAATATAGAAACCAGTAATAGATCTCTTGCTCATGGGACATGTAGCATAATCCGAATCACAATAGGCTGTCATCTCCATATTGCATTTTCGAGAAAGAAGTATCCCTAGCCCTGGACATCTCTTCAAGTATTTTACTACTTTCAAGGTTGCGTTCATGTGAGATTGCTTTGGATTGTGCATGAACTGGCTAAGAGTCTGTACAGCATAGCAAATGTCTGGCCTAGTCATGGTGAGATAAATAAGTTTTCCAACAAGTCTCTGATAACTTGTCAGGTCCTTCAGTAATGGATCGTCAAAGAAAGACATCACAGCGTCATAATCAACACTGGTTAGCTTTGCATTCTGTTCAATGGGAATGACTGCCGGTTTGCATCCTGATAATCCCACTTATGATATAATCTCCATCACAAATTTTCTTTGGCTAAGAGAAATCCCCTGATCAGAACGAGCTATCTCTATTCCAAGAAAGTATTTAGGTGGCCCTAAATCTTTGATATGAAAAGAGGAATGTAGATACTCCTTAAGTTTCCTCACAGCGGAATCATCATTTCCCATAATAAGTATGTCGTCAACATAAATCATCAAGTAGATAGACGTACCTTTTGTCCAAGTGAAGAGAGCATAATCATGCTTGGACTGCTTGAATCCGGCACCCGTGAGTGCATCAGTAAACTTGGCATACCACTACCGAGAGGCCTGTTTCAAACCATAAAGAGATTTGCGGAGACGACATACCTTAGACTCCCCCTGTCTCCGTAATCCTTGTGGAAGATCCATATAAATCTATTCTTCTAGATCACCATGAAGAAAGGCATTGTGGACGTCCATTTGATGCAACGACCAGTTGCGAAAAGCAGTAACCGACAAGAAAGAGCGAACCGTGACATCCTTGGCTACTGGAGAAAAGGTCTCATGGTAGTCAAATCCTTTTCTTTGTGTGAACCCCTTGGCCACCAACCGGGCCTTGTACCTTTCCACAGAACCATCTGCTTTGTATTTAATCTTATATACCCATTTACAACCAATGGGCTTATGATGAGGAGGTAATGATACGATATCCCAGGTGTGATTGTCAATCAGGGCTTTAAGTTATGCTTCCATGGCCCTTTGCCAGCGTGGATCATGTATAGCCTCATGATAACTAGATGGTTCTTGTTCCTCAGAAATGCGACTAATGCAACATAAATGTTTTGATGACAACTGATCAAAAGACACATAGGAGGAGATAGGGTAACGAGTACCTAGCAATTTTGATAAAGAACAGACATAATCTTTTGTCCAAGCTAGTGGACGAGTGACTCGACCAGATCGTCGAGGTGGCTCATTCAACGCTTCCAACAATGGTTCTTCAATATTTGCTGATTCTATGGAATTGATCACTTGAGGTTCCTTTTCTATGAAATCCTCCTTAATTGAATCTCCAGTAGAGTGCTCATCAGGTGGTGAAGGTGATACTGTATCCACTATCTGCTGTCTTGGAGGAGAGGTAATAACATAGGATCCTTCAGAAGATAAACCTTCTTTTGATAGAAATCTATGATTAGTGCCCACATCATTTCCAGACGTGGACGCAGAATCTCGGAAAGGGAAAGTATCTTTATGAAAAACCACATCTCTACTGATAAAAAATTCCCTAGTAGACTGTTCATAAACTCGATAACCCTTTTTGAGATTGGCATACCCCATGAATATGCACTGCCGAGCACGAGAGCCCATTTTATCCCGAGGCCCTACTGTAGTCACATGACAGAGACAACCAAACACTCGAAGATGACTCAGATCTGGTTTCTTTCCATATAATAATTCAAACGGAGTATTTCCCTTCAAAATCCGAGATGGCATACGATTTATTAGATATGCTACAGTGACCACACAATCTCCCCAGAAATTCTCTGGTATAGATGCCTGGAATTTAAGGGCCCGTGCCACTTCTAAAAGATGACGGTGTTTTCTCTCAACAACTCCATTTTGCTGTGGTGTATAGGTGCAAGTACTTTCATGCAAAATCCCATTTGAGGAAAAGAAAGAAGCATATTCACCACTGAAGAATTCCTTTCCATTATCAGTACGGATGCGACGAATTGACTTTCCAAACTGAGTTTTGGATAAAGAGATGAAAATTCTAAGGTGAGATAGAACTTGATTTTTGGATTGTATGAGAAAGACCAGGTGGCACGTGAGAAATCATCCACAATTGTGAGGAAGAACCGTGAACCATCATGATTCAAGGTGTGATATGGTCCCCAGACATTAGCATGAATTAAAGAAAAAATGTTGTCCACACGAGTGTTACTAGTTTGAAAAGGAGAACGAGTTTGTTTCGCCAAAGGACAAATAGGGCAATGAGGACAAGGGAAAGAAGCAGTGTGGCCCAATCTTTGATGATGAAGGAAATTCTTTTCATTGCTAGCAATATTACACATTGATTTATTGAAAGCAACAGAAGAGAATTTAAAATTGCTTGGAAGATGGATCCAAAAATACAATTCTTGATAGATTTTACCCAAGCCCATCAAATTGCCAGTCGAAAGGGCCTGAAATAGACATTTATCAGAGTCAAACAAGGCATGACAGGAATTTTCTTCACAGGCTTGAGAGACTGATATGAGATTAAATTGGAAACTAGGGACATAAAGGACATTTTAAAGAGTGATGAGTGGGCTAAGATTCACGATTCTAGTCATACCAACATGTGTGGTGTTTCCATTTGGGAGTTGTACTGATATAGGAAAGGATAACTTCTTAATGTTGGAAAAAAATTTATGATTGTAGACAATGTGATCACTAGCTCCAGTATCAATAATCCATGCATCCTTTGTAATTGAGTTCATCAGACAATGAGAAATACCTGTGAAGTTCCCTGCCTTGTCAGAAGCATCCAACTTCTTTAAAGCTTCCATTAGCTCCTGATATTCCCCATGAGAAATTGATTTGTCTGCTTATTTACCCAATACCTGTAAAACAGTTGAAAATTTCCCTTTTTCTTTTTCGCTAGGTTTACCATGGAGCTTCTAGCAATTTTCAACCGTGTGATGTGGGCGTTTACAATAATCACAGTACATCTTACCCTTTCCCTTTTGGTTATTTTTTGTGAATGAAGTGGGCTTGTTCACGACATGGGCCATCGTCGCCCCATACGGCCCATCAGGAATTGCGAGGAAATTACCTCGCGGCCCATCGGAATATGTTGGATAACGCCCGCGTGGGCCATTCGGCCCATATGCATTTGAGCCGCGTGAACCGTTCAATTCCATCATCCCCTTGCTTCCTGAGCCATCGGATCCAGCGTCTCCAAAGAACGACCGGGAGCCGTCCGATCGATCAATCACATCGTGGCCGCTCGTCATGGAACGATACCCCCTGGGGTTTTCTTCGTGAAACCCTAAATTGGGTTTGAGAACATCTCTTCCTCCCGTGGCTCTTTGTAGCGGGCGAGAAAACCTCTTTGCCGCCAGAGCCACGCTCTCGCCATTCTTCCCGTAATCGGCTGCTCTTTGTTGGCTTTCTTCTTGGATAGCAAGTTGGTAGATGCGGCAAAGGGTCGGCATTGGCTCCATTGTCAAGATTTGTGACCTAAATGAAAGGTAGGTTTCGTTTAATATGAAGAGAAAACGTAGTGCTTTCTCTTTGTCCCGCATCCTTTTGTATTGCTGTAAGATGGGTTCTGGCTAGTCGAATTTCTCCTCGGCCGCCTCTAACTCGTTCCACAGACCTGAAATTTTGTTAAAAATCGCAGCAACAGTCATATTTCCTTGCTTTAAATTCGAGATCTGTTGCGTCAAGGAGAAAATTTGCACTTGATCTAATTTTCCAAATATCTCTTTGATATTTTCTCACATCTGTTTCGAGTCCTCCGTCGGGGGAAGACTGGCCGCGACCTCGGAAGCGATGCAATTTCGGATTCACGTTAGGACCAATTGATTGCATTTCTTCTAGAGTCGTGCCATTCGCTTGTTGGATGGAACCGGAACCGTTCCGTCAATAAAGCCCTCTTTATCTTTCGTTACCAGTGCACGCCGGAACTCGCGTGACCAATTTGAGTAATTATCCGATCCGGTTAACTGTTGAGCAATAAGCTTTAGTTCTGGTCCGTCGGCATTAGTTGTGAAAAGAGGGTCGCCGGGCTCCGGCCACACGTTGGCAGCGAAGATCTGGTATGGAAGAAACCCTGGCGGCGGATTCAGGTAGGGATTTGCTCCAAAACCCAATCCGCCAGATTCGGTTGCAGAATCCGCATTGGAAAAAAACGGACCCGGGTAGGGATTCGTTCCCATACTCGGTTCGGTCGACCCGCCTATCTACTGTGGATTGATGGTTACGCCTGCCCCATTGCCAGTTGGTTGGCCTCCATCAGTACGCACACCATCTCGATAACCCGGCGATGATGTATTTGGGCTTGGCCCATAGTACCAAGGATACGGTACCTATTGGTAAGGCGGCCCCGAATAGGGCTGCCCCATATTGAACTTAGCCAGAGCAATTCCCCACTGCGCATGTTGAGGTTGATTCTGTGGCTGAATTTGTTCCTGAGACATAGTGATTATCGCCGAGGATTCTTGGATCTGAGAAGGTGGTGGCGTTGTTTCTCCTGTGGACTGATCACTGGATCCTGAGGTAAGTGCTTGTGGATTTGCCATGATGACAATTTCCTAAGAATTCTGCAACAACTCTGTTTTGCATATTAATTTTTTGAACAAATAATTGAAAGCTGGATGAAGAACTTCCTGCCGGATGCTGTTATGTTTTGCGAGGGTTGCAGCAACAAAAAAAGAGAAGACTGAAGGCTTTTCTGTTCTGCAAGGTTTGCAGCAACAAAAAACAGAGAAGCAACATAGGTTGATTTTAGTGCGGAAGCTATGTCAAGATCAAGACACGCTATGATACCATGTAACAAACTCAAGTAAAGATGTAGGAATTGTATTTTCTTCATTGAATTGTACACTGTTACAGGGATGTATATATTATACAAGAAGATTCAATAAAAAAGTAAAGAAAATATTCTGGACCAGAAAATATTCCTAGTCCTAAAATAATTACAATCCCAATCAATTTCAATCTTCAATCCGATTTCATATCTTCAAATCATATCTTCTTTCAACACTATGCCATGCCTTACTAGCAAATGAGACTTTTCTCTTGACATTCCAGTCATCTGTTCATGCTTCATACATGTTTTACGGTATATGGTGTGATATGACGCAGATTTTGATGCAATTGAGCTAGTAGTAGCTTGCCTAGTTTGGGATACGATGAAGGTCGGCAAATGAGTGTCAAGTAATGCATTGTATGTTATTTTATGATTAGCAGATAATTTGGTAGAGAATCTGCTTGGAGATTTTGAGTATGAAGTTCAGGTTCCATACTTGTTATATTGTAATGCGGCGCAAGAAGTTAATGGCATTTGGTTCTACAATCCACGTGAATGCGAGGATGTTGCAAATCTCTCTACTAGGTAAAGTATCATTTCTTGTTTGTTTCCTATACCAGTTAAATTTCTGTTGTGATTAAAAAATTAATGATGAAATAGCAATGCAGATGAGGGGATGCGTAATCAGAGTAATGTCAGATAACATTTGTCAGCTAAACAGATGTGGGTTTAGAAGAAAAGGTAATTTATTGAAATGATGTCATTGAAAAATTGGCTGGACCAGCAAACGTGACTAGGTTAAGGGGATACCAGTCTCGAGATTAAGATAGCATGTGAAACTGGATAGGTGAGAACTTGTACCCGTTTGGCCATCTGTTGCACAGATTGTCCATTCAACTATCGAGCTTGCTTTATTAATTTTGGCTCTATGGTGAGGCTATTCTGTCCTGGACGTTCATTTTAAGGCCTATTTACCTGTTAGCACAGGATTCTAGAAAGGTTTCCAGGTAAGCCACACCACTAACAACTGACTTACTGATCGATGATATCTAGTTTGCTTTCATCTAGAAAGCATATAGGGAGAAATTGCTGAGAAGGGACTTTGAATCTTAGGAGGGAAACATGGTTTGACTTTGGTTTTACCTTAGATGGCAACTACTACTGCTTGAGTTAACCAGTGCTTAGAGTAGGACAAACAATTCTTTCTCTTGTTTAGGCATGCACACTAATTGGAACTCCTGCCGTGTTTCCTAGAATACGGTCAAAACCCACCATTTTCTGTTCACACTTGAAAGCCTCGATCCTTCAGGATAACTGAACGTAAGGCCGCCGATGTCGAGCACGAACAGTGGCTGTAGCACCCATAAGAGAAGCGGTGCCTGTGAGTGCATAACGTCTCATCAGATCCGTGATCGGAAAGGAGTGAAAAATCTTTTCGCAGGAGATTCGTTTCTGTTTTACTCAGGTCTGGATGCGCATTTCACTTTCGAGGATCACGATTGTACATGCTAATTGCACATAAGAGTCATAAGCGCTTCGTGGATTTACATTATTGCAAGAACTTACAGGGAAGTAAATGAGCCCATCCTTCGGTGACATATTGCCAAACACCGAATTGGAACTCTGTGGCCATGATGCCGTTTTTACATGAGGACAGCAAACTAATTACTTCCGGACGAGCGCAAAAACCAACGGAGTTCTAAGAAATTCCTATGCTTTCACAACGCTCGTCACGTGTAGCGTTGTTTTCTACATGTAATTGACATGGTCTATCGAATTATGTTTATCCAATGGCTTTCTGATTGAGAGAGTTGCGTGATACTTTATTCGTCACGATAACAAAACATTATTTGGAAAGAGATTTTCTCTACATTATACATTCGGTATTTATCATGAATTTATCAATCATGACTTCCAAACTATGTTACTAGTTCTGTGATTTATCTTCGATGCTCATTTAATACCTGTTTAGTATCATTGTGGACGGACTACAGTTGCCATGGATATTACGACCGTGAGATTTTCGCCAAAAATCTTATGAAAACCGCAACATCTATTTTTCACGGCCTAAATTCCCAAAGGATAACCATACCAAATAGATTCTAGAGTTCACATCAGCCTTTGGCCATTAGAAAGAAGAACAAAAGTCATATAAAACTTTCTATAGCAATCAGCGTTTCCCATTCCATTCTTCTAAGAGGAAGTTCAACATTTCAATTCTAACTCAGGCAAGCGATGCACAAAAGGCGGTCGTGTCCATCATTACCATTCATGGCTAATCCATTTCCTGGTTGGTTCGTTGGTTGCTTGCTATGATAAGGCCACTTGGGATCCACGCGTGGTCGATTCCTTTTCTGTCCTCTCTCTCTCCCCCTGTTTTTCTTCCATCACCTTTCATTTTCTCCCTCAAAACGTCCCGTACCTTTTTAGGCAAGAAATATCCTAGTAAATACGGACACGGCCCTTTAGCAGAAACCCAGAAACAAAAGCCCAATCCTTTTCCCACTCTTTTCGCGAGTTAATTCCAAAAAAAGAAGAAGCCATCTATTCTCAAATCTACCTCGAAACTTTAATCCAATCTCAAATTTATACTGAATTTTATTTTGTCTAAAAAAAAAGAATTTAAACTATGAAAAATCTTAAAACTAATTTTTTGACCACGAAAAACCCAAAACTAGTATACTTATGATAAATTTACCAAAAACTAATTTTTTAACCATGAAAAATTAAAAACCGATACATATATTACAAATTTATCACAAACTAATTTTTTAACAACAAAAAACTTTAAATTGATACGCTTGTGATAAGTTTATTCTATTATGGTTTTCGTTAGATTTTATTGTCAAATTGCTAAATTAGATGATAAATGACAGTTGATGGATATATTAAATTGGGGTTTTATCCTCTATTTGTACCAAAAAAATCACTAACTTTTAATCTATTATGAAATCTACCCCGTAATCCAATCCCAACTTAACATGGTATTTCCGCATCAATAATAAATATACATTGGCAATGTGACATGAAAAATTATCTTCAAAATAAAATTGTTCTAGGATATAAAAAATTAGAGACTACTAACAACGACTTTTGGACAAAGGACTTATGGGGGCAAATTTTGACTAGAGTAAAAATTGATAATTCTCCTTTCGACAAAAATAGATTTGGGATTAGACCTATGATTTGGGTTTTTTTTTTCTTTTTTTAGACAAAAAAAAAGTTCAAGATATATTTGGGATTGGATATGAAGTCGGGAATTTTTTTCGGAATTAACCCCTCATTTTGCCTCCCTCTCCTCCTCCTCTTCTTCTTCTCCTCTCTCAAGAATTTCTTATAAAAAGGGCGTTTGTCTGTTTGTCTGTTTGCAGTTTCAGTTCTCATCTTCTTCCACACAGAAAACCCAACTCCCCAAAAGAGCAAGAGGCAGAAGAGAAGGAGATGAGCTCGATGATTATGAGCGCGAGTAGCTTCCCCAGCCTGGCTTTGGGTTGCTTCCTCCTGGTCCTGGTGGTCGAGCTACGTGTGGCCCATGGCTTGAGCCGTGGTTCGATGCTCGATGTCGGCAGCGGTGGCCCTGTTGCACCTACAGCTACTGCGGGCATATGTGCCTCGTCCGTCGTGACATATGGTTACAAATGCCAGGAGTTCGATGTAATTAAGCGCAGCTCGCAAATACCTTAAATCTTCGATTATCTTCATCTATTAGAATAAGATTTAGCGTACTATCTTCGGATGTGTGTCGTGAGAATATAATGAATATCGCGTGCAGCACTCTGTTTTCATTGGGTGTGTTCTGTTTCAGGTGGTCACTCAGGATGGGTACATACTAAGCGTGCAAAGAATACCAGAAGGCCGAGCTGGGGGCGGCGGCGGCGGCGGCACCAACAAGCAGCCTGTCCTACTACAGCACGGAGTCCTTGTGGTGAGTGCCTTATTTTCCGGCTCAAGACCGCCGGACATGTTCATTTGCGCTGCATATGCAATACTCTTATCGATGAGTCTTTGCGCGATGATGTTGATGTCTCACTTTCTAAAGTTATCTGACTTAGCTAAACACGAATTTTTTAAATTAAGCACCCTTTAAGTTAATTAGGCCAGACCAGCCCTTGTCTGCACAACATCGACCCGCGCTTGCCGTCGCTGACTCCAGGACAGATCGTGATGCCAGAGCGGGGTGCTGGGCAGGGATTGCGACGAGACCCTCGCCCTGCCTCAGTCCTTACCCATCTTGGCTCGGGGACAGGGTTCGAGTCCGCCGTCGCCTGAGCTTGGACAGTGATGGCGAAAGCCATCTTACTTCTCGACGAAACGAAACGCATTTAAATAAACCATGAACGGTCGGTCGACGTGATCTTTCGTCTTTTGGGCCTCTAAAGTATTTACCAAATTAAGACTGAAAATTGGGAGGATCCGAGCAACAAGATTTTACCAAATTCGATACGATCCTGCAAGAATTGTGCAGTGTCTCAGGCATAACGCCACTTAGACCCGCGAGAGCTGCGCCGTGCATGCATAGTTCACTTATGTGTCTCCTTTGCTACGTGCCACAACATTCCGTGACATGGGCCAGGACGTTAAATATCTCAAGTTGCTTATATGGATATTGTTTCTCAGAATGTCTATCATTCCCATGTTTTTGTCCTAAAGGAGGGAGATTATCTGTTTATGGCGGTATGCTGTGAATGCAGGACGGGGTGTCGTGGCTGCTGAACCCACCAGAGCAGGACCTGCCCTTGATCTTGGCCGATAACGGGTTCGATGTGTGGATCGCCAACACCCGAGGCACCCGATTCAGCCGGCGCCACACTTCCTTGGACCCTGCCAACGCGGTCAGTACATCTCTCTCTCTCTCTCAAATCTGAATCATTAAAATTGGCGAGTTTCATGTGAGTCATAAATGAGTTTTGCTGGATTGATGATTCTCATTTATATTGATATCCTTACTGGATCCACTGTATCACTTATTCTCGAATAGGAAATACTTAAATGGGCTCGATACTGGTCACATGGTCTGTGACGAGTGGCTACCGCACCTGAACTTGGGCCCATCTAGATTTCGAGCCTGGATAGGATATGATTGGTTTCCAATCCATCAAAAAACAATTCTCAATGAGTTAGCAGTTAGCAGTTATTGGATCACCCAATAACGTATCATAATCATTGATTGAAAATGAGTTCATCTAATTTTTCATTACTGCTCTATTTTCAAGTGTAGCCAACGTTCAGAATCTCCGTATGCACTAAATGTAAATGGGATCTTCACGTTAATTGTAGTTGTAACCAGTGAATGCAGAAGAATTGTGCATCGCCAATTGAACAGGTGATTGAATTGCTGACAGGATTTTTGGGATTGGTCGTGGGAGGAACTGGCGCAATTCGATGTCCCGGCCGTGCTCGACTTCATCCACGGGAAAACGGGGCAGAAGATAGATTACGTTGGTCACTCTCTGGTGAGAAATTATTTTCAGTACACTTCATGGAATCAGGTCGTACGCCACATACATACGCGCGCATGTTATATGACAGAAGATGCAATCGATGTGCCCATCCTTTCCAAAAAACTTGATTTGTACTGCAGAAACTGAGGTTCTTGGGTAAATTTGCTTTCTGATTCCAGGGAACTTTGGTAGCTTTGGCATCCTTATCGGAAGGGAAACTTGTGGACAAGCTGCAATCGGCAGCTCTGTTAAGCCCCATCGCTTATCTCAGCCATATGACCACTCCCCTAGGCGTCGTCGCCGCCAAAGCCTTTGCTGGCGAGGTGAGCAGATAATTACCCTTGGCTCTTTCTCTTCCATTGCAATTAGAGAACTAGGGCATTTTGTGCATATATGTCCACCATGACGCCTGAGGGAGCTGCATTTGATGGTTCTGCAATTATCGACAGATGGTCAAGTCGGTCGGAATGGTCAAGTTCGATCCAAAAGAGTTCGATCCAAACAGGTAAGCAACAGAACCTGCGAAAATTCCGAGAAGTTCTTATGTTCGATTCAAGGCTTAATTTATCTTCTCTTTCCTCTTGCATTATGATTCTGCATTTGTATTGGTCGCAGCGAGAGCGTGGCTAACTTTCTGCAGCCCTTGTGTGCTATTCCCGGCGTCAATTGCTATGACTCAGTAGCTGCATTGACCGGTACTAACTAACTTCGCTGCGCGAGATATGTGCTGGAACTCGAATTGGAAAGAATTGAACTGATCATGTTGATTTCGACTGATCCGTTCCAGGGATAAACTGCTGTCTCAATGATTCCACCGTCGATCTCTTTTGGAAGAACGAACCACAGCCAACATCGACCAAGACATTGGTGCATCTGGCTCAAAGTAGGTTTAGTGCACGGTCGATCCTTTTTCTTGAGGACTTCATGCAGAAAGCACACGTTAATGATGAATGCTCTTTGAAATTGACTACCTACATTCCTTGACGTAGAACTTACGATTTTGAAAACGAATTGGTGTTGTCGCTCGCAGTAGCTCGCGACGGTGTGTTGGCAAAGTACAACTACGGGATCCCCAGCTTCAACGCGATGCACTATGGGGACGTGAGGCTGCCAGTCTACAACCTCTCCAACATCCCCCGCGACCTTCCGATCTTCCTCAGCTATGGAGGCAAGGATGCGCTCTCCGACCCGAAAGACGTCCAGCGTCTGCTCGACAGCCTCAAGCTCCATGACATCAGCAAGCTCACCGTCCACTTCGTCAAAAATTATGCTCATTCTGATTTCATAATGGGAGTGAATGCCAAAGACATTGTGTACAGTCAAGTGTTGTCTTTCTTCAAAAACCAGCAGTAACTCCGAGCGGCTAGCCAATTTTACTAACAGGAATCCAGGGAAATGAATGCAACATGAACATTTGCTTTCACTTCTTCTAGTCACTGCCATTGCTAATTAGTGCATGAAATTCATTGAGCTTGATCAGTCATACCATGAGAGTCGAGCACGTAGTCCGTCTTTTTCTTTGCACGAAGGTCATGTAGACCACAGTGGACTCATATAAGAGTAGTTACGGATCGTATTTCATCAAATTGGTAATAAATTGTAGATTGCAAGGATAATTTGTTATCCCGTCACACATCGCAAATGCCATTCTTAGATGAGTTCTTTACCCCTGGGACTTAGAGAGTTTATTGTGTAAATGCTCCGCCGTGTGATGTCAAGGATGAGCAGAAACGGAATGGGAGCAAATGGATGGTTTGCTTGTTATGGCGAAATAAAAAAAAGAAGAAGAAATCTTTTGAGGAAGGAAAAAAAAAAAAAAAAAACAGAGGAGTAAGGGTCTAAAAACAAAGTGAGGCTCTTGGCTTGTCCTTGGCCGAAAGGTTTTGTTGACACCTAAATTTTGGCGATCTAGTCATTTATTTATTGCATAGAAAATTAGGGGTTAACTTTATCCCTGAAAAAATATTAATTGCATAGCATACAGATGTAGGTGCATTTATTTTTAATTTACATGTTTTGCATTTATTTATTGGGCTGGTGACGGGTGAATTTGAATTAGTTATTCTGAGCTTTAAATTGACAGGCCAGATTAAGCCCATGGAGTGAGTAAATTGGTCCAAGCCCCTTTTTTTAAAGTGATCGGAAATTATCTCGTGAGAAAATAAGAATTTGAAAAAAAATTGAAACCGTAATCGGTGGCCTATAAATAGGTTTGTTTGCGTAAGGTTTGGAGGCCTCACGTTGAATATACACGGCTACAAAAAGAGAGAAAAATTTCCTATTCTTCCTGCTGGTTCTGAAGGTACAAGGAGAAAATACGTTCACCACGTTGGAGAAGACGCCAAAGAGGGACTCATATACTGCCAGAGGATGATCACGTCCCCACTTGGAATCTCTAGTAGCGTCCCTTAACCCAGCATCTTCATTGTGCAAAGCTAGCGCTTAACCACGCATCGACTACATCCCATAAGTTCCAGCAATTGTCGTATCCGCGTTGCCCCTTTGCGATGAGCACGAGCTGCTGCAATATGTACTGCCAGTGAGCTGAGCCCCGGTCGTGAACCGTTCGCCATTGTGTTCATGAAGCCTTGACGTGAGCTGCTCCTACAACGTGCCGAGTTCTCCACCATCAACGCTGATAGTTATCTCGAGAGATTTCTCGGAGTCTCTCTCAAGACCAGCAGCGGTTCACTCAAATCAGATTTTTTTTTTTGTCGAGGATTGTTTCAATATGCAGGTCTTTGGTGAGGCCCTTTCTTGCTGATTCAGATGCAGCTCCTGTTCTTGGCTGCATCCACGAGAACGCAGCTATAGCTCCCGGTGATCCAGTGACGACGAGCCTCATCGTCGCGAAAGTTGCTCCCCCACGTCAATCTAATGGCACAACTCAAGAATAATTCACATGAGTCCACTTAGCTCTTTGCAGGTTTCTTTTGGGGGCAAATTTATTTCTCCTCTTGTTGCTGCGCCCAGTCCAATACGGGAAGTGTTGAACATCTCCAGCTTTTGGCCGCAGCCAAAGAATTTGCCGAGTACCACCCACGGGCACCTCGTTGACCCACCACCACGGCAACTCATTCTCGAGCCACGTCGGGCTTCCATAGCGATTCACAATCGTCGTTTGCTAAGCTCGATTAGGAAATCGAAATTCGAATTAGGTAGATTTAATTTATTAGGTAGATTTGTTTTATCTTATTTTAGTTTTTGATATTTTATCTCTTTGTTTGATTTATTTTCCAATGCATGATTGAAATTCTGTGATGTAGCATCCACTCCGCAGAATCGCACGAATTTTTATTCCAACTATAAGGCTTTAGATGGAATAATTAATTACGTGGGAATAAGATTGATATCTTGATCTTTAAGACTTAAAATCAATTTATCGATTTTATTAGCGGAATAATCAAGTTTGATTAGAAGTCATTTCCAATTTCGAACAATGGATAATATTTTTAATGACCATGGATGATTTGGTGTTTATCTCTTAATTGTTTTGTTTATCTCGAAAATACCAAAAAAATTGCATTTGCATTCCATGTATATTAGAATTGATTGCATGATAGGTTAGTTGGATTTTTTTTAAATGCATGTTTAGAAGGTGTTTAGGATAGATAACATTTCACTTTAGTTGGATTTTTTATTTTTAGTGATTTTAATCACAAATTTTCTTTAAAAAAAAGTACAAAAAAAATCATATGCATGTCATGTAGGATTAGGTTCATGAAATGCCTGTCATCTAGTGATTGTTGCTAGGTTCATTTAGTTAGAAATTGCTCGTCATTAGAATTAGGTCATTTGATTAATTTAGATTGCATATTAAAGTGAGGCATTTCTTTAGTTTCGAATCTCATGGAAAATACAAAAAATCATTTTTTTATAGAATAAATCCATCTCATGCTTTAGGATAGACTGCATGCTTATTTATGTCATATAGTTTAGGTCATATTGCCATGTCATATCATTTCATGTCAGATTAGTAGCACGCATTGCATAAAGCATGATTCTTGTTAAATAAGTGAAACAAAAATTGAATGTTTGCGTATTAATTAGAAATCATATCTAGGATTGCTGATGTGAATTTTGATCTAACAACGCAGATGCTTTCGTTGCTTTGACGTAAGTTTTGCAATTTATTCACTGTTTTATCTGAGTGTTAAATTGGTGGTTTGCGCACTCATATGATCACCTTACATGTTAGGGAAGTGAATTAAAATCAATTCAAGTTGCTTGTCAAACATTTTTCAAAATAAAAGAAAAAAAGGTACCGAAATGGCGTTAGAGAAATCTAACGTAATCAAGTCCCCGTATCCAAAATCTCTAGTTCGTAGAAGTGAAATAATTCTCATATTATTTTACTTAGGTGTTTAATTGACCTACCGAAAATAGATTAGTGGCGACTTCTGATTGAAAATCATTTGCATGTTAAGAACTTGAACCTAAGTCACGAATTGGTATGGGTTTAGGAGAGCTCGAGTTAAGTTAGACTTAGCAATCAATTAGCCTAATTTTAGGTGGATCACCCGAAATTTAGGTCGCGACAGGTTTTAAAGCCTTAGAAGACATAGCCACAAGCTTTGCTTGTCCATGGCCTACAAGGTGGCTTGGCTTGGGCGCAGTGTTGACGACTCTGTTGGTGGTGATGGCAAGAGGAGGTACTCCAATACCAACGAAGCAAAGAAGCTTCCGTTGTCGGCGTTGTTCGCCCTTCAAGAGATGGCTAGATGGAAGAAAAGGAAAGAGACAAAAATGTTTAGGTTTTTATTTATTTTTGCATTAGCTACAGAATTGGTGACATGGACCGTTAGGGTGTCGTTCATACTTCTTGTCAACCGTACAAGAGTAGGGTTGGGTGACGCTAGAGAGCTTTTATAGTTTGAGTTCATATTATATTAGTAGTTTGAGTTTGGGCTCATCACACACACACACACACACACACACACACACACACACATGTATATATGTATATGTATATGTATATGTATATGTATATGTATATTTCTCTTTTAATTTGAGGGATGTAAGAGAGGTATGAGTGCTATTTATAGTGGAATCCTTGGTTAGATGTAACCTTAGTTTAAGGGTAAACCCGAATAAAACCTTGTGTCTTAAATTCTTTTTCTTGCTTGTACTCTCCATTTTCTTTGTGATTATGCAACAAATCCTAACATCCAGCATCATAACAAGGTTTGAGGTTAGATTTCTTGGTGAAGAGAGATCCTGAAAAATTGAATCTTGGGAAGATGTCGTTGATTGGTTAATCATAGATTGAAGTAGAGAAATTTAGAGGAAAATGTTTCAAGTTGTGAAAATTGAAGATGGAGGCTCTACTGGTGGATAGAGATTTGTGGCACGCGATCAAAGATGATAAGCCCGAGGAGAATACCAAGGGAAAGTCAAAGGATGACGAGTTAAATGACTCCATGTCCACTAAATTGAAAGAGTGGAACATCAGGGATCAGAGGGTTCTACATTATGGTAAGTGCAGAGCATATTACTAGGATTGATTAGAACATCTCTAGTTTTGATGTCTTGTTCATAATGCCCTAGTGAACGTGACATCTGAGAAGATGACAGAGGATCTTTGGACAAAATTGAAAAACCTTTATTAGAACAAGTCATTTGTGAATAGGCTATTTCTATGGAGGCAACTCTACAATTTTCGAATGAGTGAAGGTGATTCATTCTTTGCACACTTAAATGAGTTTAATACTATTTGTGCTAAACTTGCATCGATCGACGTCAATCTAGATTAGGAAGACAAAGCACATACTTTACTGTGTTCGCTATTGAATTCATTGGGACATATGATTGTTATACATGAGATAGCTAGTATAAGCACCTAGAGGGGGGTGAATAGGTGTAAAAATAGTTTCTCGTGATAAGTGAGCAATACTAAATGGACAATAGAAAGGAAGTTCGCCTTTTGTTAACAAAACGAATTATGATCAAAGTAAAAGAGAGTGAGGAAGATAAAATGAACACATAAATTATAGTGGTTCGGCTTATTCCAAGCCTACGTCCACTATTCCACATTGACAGCTCACCGACTGGATTTCACTATGAACAAAAGAGTTGTTACAGCAAAACTCTCCATTGATTCCACAGTGTAGATACTCTACCACACTTCCTCAAGGTTTCTCAAAGATATAGACTCTCTTTTGCATACAAGATTTCGCTCAACAAATGAATTGACTAAGAACAAAGAGCTTCAGACTTTGGAATTCTTCTATCGCGCACACACTCAAACAACTGGAACGTCTTCCTTATATACTCCTTTACGCCATTATACCCGTTGGCACTTACCAAAGGAATTCTTCCAATCTACCCGTTTGACAGAATCAATTAGGAAGATCTTCGAGCTATTTAAGGAACATGACGATACCCCATCAATCCTGCTCGCCCATACAATCAGGATCTTGGTTTCCATAAGTAGAACATTCCAAGTATATTTCACCAATCAATGGATCCATAATCCCTAAATCAATCTTTATTTGAATAATGGATTCCGACATGCTATATCCAGCCAAGAGATCTTCTCCAGTCGATAAAGTCAAATCCTTAACGAAACATCCAGTTTTGGATAAGTCTTCTTCGACAGACTAAAAACTGTCAATGAGGATAGACTTTGAGTCTTGAGTCTGGCAGTTCGGAGGTCTTCAGACTTTGATGAAAGAGTCTATAAGTCTTTAGACTAGACTGATGGAAACGTTTTGTCAAGTTCAAAACACTCAAGGAAGATTTCTCCAATAATCTCCCCATTTTTTATGGTGACAAAACTTTCCTGATTTGGATATCTTTGACTTGCAAAACATTACTCAAGCAAATATGGATATCTCACATAGATAAATGGCTTAATAACATACTAGAATCTGCATCCGCAGAAGGTAGATTAGTTCTTTAAATAAGCAAAGCTATGAGATATCAACGGTGCTTAAGATAAACAAACAGTCAAACCCAAATCCAGTCTAAATCCAAATAGCCAAACACAAAAGTCAAGTCAAAACATTATAAAAGTCAAGAGTTCAAAAATTTTAATCAAATCTGCACCACATCTCTCCCCCTTTTTGTCATCATTAAAAAGGTAGAGATGAAAAGAGAATGGAATTTAAGATTGCTTGGGAACATGAACAAGCTGGAAATCTCCCATTGACTGGACAATGCCTTCTCAAGTCCTCCTTCAGTTGCGCCACATCTTCACCCTTAGCATTTGCTTGAACTTGAAGAGTAAGAGCTTGAAATTGATCATTCAAAGAAATTGAAGAAGCTTGACCTGCAGTCTGCAAGTTCTGTACTTCGCATTCCAGAGCATATATTTGACCCCGCATCTCTAAGAGAACGTCAAGAATTCTGCGAAAATTTACTGAATTATCAGTCTGAGTACTGACTTCTACACGATCAACGGTGTAAAGGCAGATGATGGTAAATCAGCATAGTCACGCAGATTAGGCGATGAAACATCATGTCCCTCTTTAGGAAATTGAGATGCATAGATGTCCTCTGGATCTGCTTGAGAGCGGCTTACTCCTTCACTGGTAGCAGGGTATGAGGACATTCCTCTTTTCTCAAGATCTCCCCCTGTGTTTATGCCTTCAGGTGGAGAAGAGTGTTCCTCATGCTCTGCTTTCGCTTGATCTCCTCTCTCCTCTTCTTCTTCTTCAATTCTTTCCTCTTCTTCATCTCCTTCTTCTGCTTCTCTCTCCTTTGCTTGTCTTTCCTCTGCCTCCAAATTTTCTCTTTCTCCAGTCCTCTGTTCTGTCTCATCCATGTCTTTTTCTTGTCTCTCTGTTGATTCTGGAACATAATGACTCAAGTTCTTCAATGCCATTGCAGAAATGGTGATACCATCCTCATCCTCTTCATCCTCAATGATGAGAGCTCTTCTTTTCTTGGATGAAGCAACCATAGGCTCCTTCCATTTTCTCTTTGCAGCCGAAGAGATTTGATGAGTCTTGACAGAGGTTTTCTTCTTGAATTTCTCCAACACCTTGTTGAGTTCCTTTAGACGCATTTTGGAGACCATTTTCAGTCTCACCACCATTTGATCGCTCATTCGAACACAGAGAATTCGAGGAGGCTGAACGTTCAAATGTCTAAATAACTTGGTCACAAGAGCTGGATAAGGAAGTTGACCCTTGTCCTTCACCACTGCCCTGTACATGTGGAACATAATAGTGTGTGGAAGAGATAACTTTTTCCCAGCATTGATGGCATACATCAGCTTTGCCTCCGATTTTGAAACGTCGGTTTTTGAAGTAGATTTTAGTCTGAGGCAATTAATCACAATCTTGTGAAGCAGAACGTTGGTCGCATTCATTCTCATATAGGAAATCTTTCCCTCTGTCCTTCTATCCTGAACAAGCTCCAACGTTACACGAGCAATAAACACACTAATAGGTTGATATCTCCCTCTTTCAACCCCAATCGCATCAGTCAATGTATTCATGTCAACCAAATAATCCTGATCTCGAACACTAAAAGAGAATCTATTCGCATCCAAGAAACTGAGATTCGAATAGAAATAAGCCGTAATTTCAGCATACGCTTCGGTAGATTCAGAACAAAACTGTTCAAGTTGAAGAAGACTGAATTTCTCTCGAAGATTAACATTCACAGAGTGAAGAAAATCAAAATCCACACTTCTAGGATTTATTACCCCATGCTTCAGCAACTTAGAGTACAGTTGCTTGTGTTCCTCCGATTGAAACACCTATTCTTGGTTTAAACTGACTATACATCCTATCATCATCATTCCCATCTGGTTGATTAAATCCTCCAACCCGTGGATCACTTGGGATATTAACAAAGGCTTCTTTCGTCGACCTAGCAGGGGCAATTCCCAAACGTTACATTATGCGTAAAAAGAAAGTTTCATTTCTATACCCTTTGTCTTTCAGAAATTCATCGATGTGGCTCAAAGGAGTACCACCCTTCTTCAAAGCACAATAAAGCTTGTAGGTAAAAGATGGCTTATGAATTCTTACAGGTTCTGCGTCTTCAATTATTTCTTCCTCTTCTCGATGTACAACATCCTGAGGTTTAGAGGGAGGAGATGGACGCTGCTGAGAATGTTGGGGGCTCTGTTGCTGATTAGGAGATTCTTCTTCTTCGGTTAGATCGAAGTGTATAGGCCCCTCACGCATTTGCTGTGGTCCCCTGTTCGCGATCCTTGAAGACTTTCTTTGGAAAGACATTTTTCACAGTCTTTGAGAGATTCCAAGCTTGTTTTCCCAAGAAATATGACAACTTTTCGAGGATTAAACAAGAGAAGAAGACAGAAATAGAAGATCGGTGCTCTCTTAGGGTTTTTGAAAATAAAGTGAAGAGGAACCAACAGTATATAAGACAGTCGAAGAGAGGCATACGGAACGTCATAAAAGAAAGTATAAAGATGTCTTTTAAAAATAACTGCTTTTTAAAAAAAATTAGATAACTGTCATTTAAAAAATAACCCATTTTTCGAAAAGGAAAGATTGCAATAATCATGTAAATTAAAGATAGCAATAATCAATCACGGGTTGATGATCGTACCTTTTCGAGATGTGATTCGAGAGATAATAAAATAAAATAACTTACGAAAGAAAATCTTGATCGTCTGAGTCTGAGTATCTTTAGACTTTTAGTGCTGGGTTTGAACTTCCTCAGACTTTAAGATTTTGAGTCTAGAACGAATAACTTCAAATTGATTTTTCTCCAAAGGCTTTGTAAAAATATCCGCCAGTTGATTCTTTGAGTCAACAAACTGAATCAAAACTTCTCCATTTTGAACATGATCTCTAATGAAGTGATGTCGAATCTCTATATATTTTGCTCTTGAGTGAAGAATTGGATTCTTGGTGAGATTGATTGCGCTGGTGTTGTCACACTTAATCTCCGTGCATGAATCTTCGATTCCAAAGTCTCTTAACTGTTGTTTTATCCACAGAATTTGTGAACAACAACTCCAAAGAGCTACATATTTTGCTTCTGCTGTAGAAAGAGCTACTGTACTTTGCTTCCTTGAAAACCAAGACACTGTCCTGCTTCCAAGTAGTTGACAGGTACCCGAGATGCTCTTTCTATCAACTTTGCATTCGGCTAGGTCTGCGTCTGAGTATCCAAGAAGAGTAAAGTCTCCCTTTTTAGGATACCAAAGACCAAAGTCTGAATTTGATACAATGTATTTGATAATACGCTTTGTAGCACTTAGATGAGATTCTTTAGGGTCTGCTTGAAATCTGGCACAAATGCAAACACTAAACAAAATGTCAGGTCTAGAAGCGAAAGATAAAGAAGTGAACCAATGATACTCCTGTATAACTTCTGATCAACTTTCTTTCCTCCTTCATCTTTGTCTATCTTCAAGGAACTTGACATTGGTATATCAGCCTTTTTGCAATTTTTCAGTCCAAACTTTTTGACAAGATCATTAGCATATTTTTCTTGATGAATAAAACTTCCTTCCTTCAGTTGTTTCACTTGAAGCTCGAGAAAGAAGGTTAGTTCACCCATCATACTCATTTCAAATTCATCCTGCATAGACTTAGAGAATCTCTTGCACAGACTTTCATTAGAGGATCCAAAAATAATATTATCAACATATATTTGAACAAGCAGAAAACTTTTACTTTCTCTTTTGATAAACAGAGTAGTATCTACTTTACCTTTGACAAAACCGTTTTGAATTAAAAACTTACTCAGCCCGTCATATCAAGCTCGATGTGCTTGCTTTAAACCATATAAAACCTTTTTCAGTCTGAATACCGAGTCTGGTTTCCTTGGGTCTTCAAAACCGGGTGGTTGTTCCACATAGACTTCCTCTTGGATAAATCCATTTAGGAAAGCACTTTTGACGTCCATTTGGAATAACCCGAAATTCTTATGACAAGCAAAAGTAAGTAATAATCTAATTGCTTTTAACCTCGCTACTAGTGCGTAAGTCTCATCATAGTCTATCCCTTCTTCTTGCGTATATCCCTTGGCCACGAGTCTTGCTTTGTTTCTTACGACATTTCCTTTCTCATTCATCTTGTTCCTGAAAACCCATTTAGCTCCAATAATAGATTTACCTTTCGGTTTAGGAGTCAATTCCCAAACATCATTAATACTGAATTGTCTGAGTTCTTTTTGCATAGCTTCAATCTAGCTTTCATCAGATAAAGCTTCTTCTATGCTTTTGGGTTCAATTTCAGAAATAAGAGCCACAGCACTAGACTCTTCGCGCCTTTTGGATCTTGTGCGAATTTCTTCATTAATGTCGCTAATAATGAGATCTTTGGGATGATTGGACTTATGCTTCCAGTTGCTGGTTGATTTGTCAAATTGTTGATCTTTTTCTTCATTTGAATATTCGACAATCATTTGTTGCTAGTCTTTTGAAGTCTGAGCTGCTTCTGAAGATTTAGACTTTGTAGAGTCTAGAGTAGGTTCAGATTCTTCAAGATGAGTCTAAATTCATTTTGCATAGAATCTTGGAATTTGACATTCATTGATTCCTCCACAGATTGAGTCTTCTTGTTGTAGACTCTATAAGCTTTGCTTGTGGTTGAATATCTAAGGAAGATGCCTTCGTCTGATTTTTCTTCAAACTTGCCAACTCGATCATTTGCATTTTTCAATATAAAGCATTTACATCCAAACACATGAAAATATGAAACAATAGGTTTCTTTTCTTTGAATAACTCATAGGGGGTTTTTTTCCAGAATAGGTCTTAGAAAAACTCTATTAATGATATAATATGCTGTAGAAACTGCTTCAGCTCAAAAACGTGAAGAGATGTTATTTTCAATTAAAAGAGTTCTAGCCATTTCCTAAAGCGATCTATTCTTTCTTTCCACGACTCCATTTTGCTCTGGAGTATATGGAGAAAAGAACATATGCTAAAAACCAGATTCATCACAAAATCTTGTAAAGTCTAGATTTTCAAATTCACCTCCATGGTCAATTCGTATACATGAAATAACATACCCTTTATCATTTTGGACATTTTTAGCAAACTTTTTAAAGTAAGAAAATGTTTCAGACTTACTTACCAGGAAATATACCCAAGTGAATCGTGAGTAGTCATCCACAATTACTAGGCAATATTTCTTACCTCCAATGCTCGAGTTACGGTTGGTCCAAAGAGATCCATATGCGTAAGGCTGCAAAGTACACGGTTAGTGGAAACTTGGTTCATTGGTTTAAATGAGTTTCTTACCTGTTTTCCTAACACGCATAGTGTGCATAGATCAGTCTTTTGGTATGACAGATTGGGTAGATCCCGAACAAGCTTCTTTGCTGAAATTTTGGCTATTTGTTTCATGTTGATGTGCCCGAGTTTTCTGTGCCATAAGTTTGCTTCGTCTTGTATTGAGATTAGACATTGGGTTTCATCTAGTTTGATATCCAATTGGTAGATATTTCCATGTTTTTGACCCATGAATGAGTGAGTGGAATCTTTACTGGTTCCTGAACATATTCCCTCTTGAAAGTTGATTTTGAAACCGGTGTCGCACAGCTGACTAATACTAAGCAAATTGTAGTTGAGTCCTTCCACTAAGGAAACATTACTGATTGTGAGGCTTCCAATCTTTACAGTTCCGAATCCCACAATTCTTCCTTTACTGTTTCCTTCAAATGAAACTTTTCCACCATTTACTTGAATGAGCTTTATGAAGCAATTTGAATCTCTTGTCATATGTCTTGAGCATCCACTATCCAGATACCATTTAACATTTTTCTTGATAGTGACCTGCATTTAGAAAAGAGACTCAAGCTTTCTTTGCTACCAATATTTTCTTGGGTCCATTGGTGTTAGTATAATATACGACATTTGCCCATACTTTCTTAACATGTTTCCAAACTATAGGACATTCTTTTTCAAAATGGTCTGAGTTATTGCATTTAGGACATTTAAGAGCATTGCGACCTACTGGTTTTACAAAAACTCTTTGAAAATGATTTTTGTAAGCATTTCTTGTAGGTCTTTACTTAATTCGTTCATTTACTTTAGGAAAATCAATTAGAGGAATGGTTTCCGCAGTCATTCCCAAACCAGATTTATTGAAATAAGGTCTTTGAGCAGAAAGAATTTTTTCCAGTTTCTCGGATCCTATAGAAAATCTTTTAGAAATATTTGAGATGTCATTTTTCAAGAATGCATTTTCTTTTGAGAGATTGCCTTCATTTTCTTTCAAGGTAGAAACACTTTTGTCCAAACTTTTGACATTTTCTTTCAAAACATTTTCTTGTTGTTTTAGTGCAGAATTTTCTCTTTTAAGTTCGAAAATCCTTTTAAGAGAAGATTTGAGACTAAGACACAATTCATCAATGTATTTAGAGACTTTAGTAGGGATTTTCAAATTACTTACCTCGATTTCATTGTCTGAATCTGAGTCTGTTTCGGAGTCTGAATCTGAGTCTGATTATGTCATGAGACAAACGTTGGCATAATCATCATCACTTTCTTCACATTCTGTATCACTCCAAGTTTCTGATTTGAGTGCCTTTCGATATTTCTCAGCTTTTCCTTTCTTTTTCCTCAGAATGGGATAGTTGAGTCTGATGTGTCCATTTTTCTTACATTCAAAGTAGACTACATCTTTATTGGATTCATCATCCTAAACAGACTTACTCTATTGCTTTTGAAAACTCTGTTTCTTTAGATTGAATCTTCTTCCTTTTCTGTTTAGCTTTTTAAATCTTCTTATCATGATAGCAAGCTCTTCGTCATCCATATCGTCTTCAGAATCATCATTAGATTTTAATGCAATGGATTTCTTACTTTTAGGATCTTTGTCTTCGTTAATTCGCTCCACTTCATAAGACTGAAGAGTCCCAACCAATTCATCAACCGAAAGTGGCATAATTCTTTGTGTCTCCCTTATTGAGATCTTTATGTGATTTCAATCCTTGGAGAGTCCACGCAGTAACTTGTTTACTTTCATGGGATCAGAAATTGGTTGACCTTGATTTTGAAAACCATTCACGATTTCTGTAAAACGACTAAACATGTCAGTAATAGATTCTCCTGATTTCATTTTGAAGGCTTCGTATCGACCGAGGAGAATGTTGATTCTGGTTTCTTTCACTCGATCAATTCCTTCATAGGTGATGTGTAATCTATCTCAAACTTCTTTGGTTGTAACACAAGAAGATATTCTGTTATATTTAGTAGGTGACAAAGTGCAATATAAAGAATAAATTGCTTTTACATCAAGAGCTTGTCTCTTGGTTATCTCTTCCTAAGTCATTTCACTAGACTCAACAGCTTCTTTTCCTCTTTCTGAGACAGATGCGGCTTTAGGAATGATACCTCTGTCTACCACATCCTATTCCAGAGGATCCTTTGATCTTAGAAATGCCTTCATCTTGTTTTTTCATATGTTGTATTCCTTTCTATCAAAGTAAGGCGGCCTGGTATTGCTTTGCCCTTCTACCAGCCTTGGAGCCAACATACTAGCCATGAATCTTTAACTCTGAAGTAAAACACTTCAAATTAAGTGAGTACACAGGCTCTGATACCAATTGAGATAGCTAGTATAAGCACCTAGAGGGGGTGAATAGGTGTAAAAATAGTTTCTTGTGATAAGTGAGCAATACTGAATGGACAATAGAAAGGAAGTTCGCATTTTGTTAACAAAACGAATTATGATCAAAGTAAAAGAGAGTAAGGAAGAGAAAATGAACACAGAAATTATAGTGGTTCGGCTTATTCCAAGCCTATGTCCACTCTTCCGCACTGACAGCCCACCGGCTAGATTTCACTATGAACAAAAGAGTTGTTACAAAGAAAGCTCTCCCTTGATTCCACAAAGTAGAGATACTCTATCACACTTCCTCAAGGTTTCTCAAAGATATACTCTTTTTTGCGTACAAGATTTCGCTCAACAAATGAATTGACTAAGAACAAAGAGTTTCAAATTTTAGAATTCTTCTATCGCGCACACACTCAAACAACTGGAACGTCTTCCTTATATACTCCTTTACGCCATCATACCCGTTGGCACTTACCAAAGGAATTCCTCCAATCTACCCGTTGGACGGAATCAATTAGGAAGATCTTCGAGTTATTTAAGGAACATGACGATACCCCATCAATCATGCTCGCCCATACAATCAGGATCTTGGTTTCCATAAATAGAACCTTCCAAGTATACTTTGCCAATCAACGGATCCACAATCCCTAAATCAATCTTTATTTGAATAATGGATTCCGACATGCTATATCCAGCCAAGAGATCTTCTCCAGTCGATAAAGTCAAATCCTTAACGAAACATCCAGTTTTGGATAACTTCTTCGACGGACTAAAAACTATCAATGAGGATAGACTTTGAGTCTTGAGTCTGGCAATCCGGAGGTCTTCAGACTTTGATGAAAGAGTCTACAAGTCTTCAGATTAGACTGATGGAAATGTTTTGTCAGGTTCAAAACACTCAAGGAAGATTTCTCCAACAATACACAGAAGATAGATTACGTTGGTCACTCTCTGGTGAGAAATTATTTTCAGTACACTTCATGGAATCAGGTCGTACGCCACATACATACGCGCGCATGTTATATGACAGAAGATGCAATCGATATGCCTATCCTTTCCAAAAAAAACTTGATTTGTACTGCAAAAACTGAGGTTCTTGGGTAAATTTGCTTTATGATTCCAGGGAACTTTGGTAGCTTTGGCAGCCTTATCGGAAGGGAAACTTGTGGACAAGCTGCAATCGGCAGCTCTGTTGAGCCCCATTGCTTATCTCAGCCATATGACCACTCCCCTAGGCGTCGTCGCCGCCAAAGCCTTTGCTGGCGAGGTGAGCAAATAATTACCCTTAGCTCTTTCTCTTGCATTGCAATTAGAGAACTAGGGCATTTTGTGCATATATGTCCACCATGACGCCTGAGGGAGCTGCATTTGATGGTTCTGCAATTATCGACAGATCGTCAAGTCGGTTAGACTGGTCAAGTTCGATCCAAAAGAGTTCGATCCAAAAGGGTAAGCAACAGAACCTGCGAAAATTCCGAGAAGTTCTTATGTTTGATTCAAGGCTTAATTTATCTTCTCTTTCCTCTTGCATTATGATTCTGCATTTGTATTTGGTCGCAGCGAGAGCGTGGCTAACTTTCTGCAAGTCTTGTGTGCTATTCCCGGCGTCAATTGCTACGACTCAGTAGCTGCATTCACCGGTACTAACTAACTTCGCTGCGTGAGATATGTGCTGGAACTCGAATTGGAAAGAATTGAATTGAGCATGTTGATTTCGATTGATCCGTTCCAGGGAAAAACTGCTGTCTCAATGATTCCACCGTCGATCTCTTTTTGAAGAACGAACTGCAGCCAACATCGACCAAGACATTGGTGCATCTGTCTCAAAGTAGGTTTAGTGCACGGTCGATCTTTTTTCTTGAGGACTTCATGCAGAAAGCACATGTTAATGATGAATGCTCATTCAAATTGACTACCTGCATTCCTTGACGTAGAACTTACGATTTTGAAAACGAATTGGTGTTGTTGCTCGCAGTAGCTCGAGACGGTGTGTTGGCAAAGTACGACTACGGGATCCTCGGCTTCAACGTGATGCATTATGGGGACGTGAGGCGGCCAGTCTACAACCTCTCCAACATCCCCCGCGACTTTCCAATCTTCCTCAACCATGGAGGCAAGGATGCGCTCTCCGACCCGAAAGACGTCCAGCGTCTGCTCGACAGCCTCAAGCTCCATGACGTTGGCAAGCTCACCGTCCAGTTTGTTGGAAAATAATCCAAAAGAAAACACAAACTGTTTGTTGCAATCAGAACATGAAATTGGAGGTGAGGTGCGGATATCCGAATCTCCTTAAGGCAATTAGTTCCCGCCAATGGTGCTCCGCAGATTCACGAACTATGCCTCCCAAGATACAACACCTCGAACCTGTTTGGATTAGCACTATGTTAACAGGACTTAGTCGAACCGTTCAATTGAACCAGCACACTCAGAAATTCAGAAGAGTAGAAAAGTGTATCAGAGCCTTTTTGGAATCAAGTCGGAAAAACCAAAAACCATAATGAAGCTCTATGCTCCCATCTATTTATAGAGATTTTTAGTTCATGTACAGAAGAGATCATGAATTAAATAGACGCATGTATCCACGAAATTCATGAATCAAGAGATACATGAATTCAAGAGATTCACGAATCCAGAGATATGTGAATTCAAGAGATTCGTGAACTCAATAAATACATAAACTAAAAGATACATGGATCTAGGAAATTCATGAATTCAATAGATACGTGAACGGAAAGGTTTAAGAAATTCATGAATCCAAAAAGAGATACGTGAATAGAAAAGACGTATCTTAATTTATTGGCATTCATTGATCCATTAACCATAATTATAACCATAATTATAACAATCCCCCACATTAATGGATCAACAAAATATTTTTGACTCAAAGGAATCTGAGCATACCTGTTGAAATACATTGCATCAAGATAGGTAGCTTTCGCTTTGAACCTTCTTTAGTGAAAGCCTATCAGACTTACTTAACTAGTCGATGGACTAAGCCTTGAATCGCCAGTTGTTTGTGTAAGCCTAGACAATAAACCTCACACATAGTATCTCCAATTCAAGATTGGTTCTCATTTGTGTTCGTTCTTTCGGCCCTGAACCTCTCGGGATTCATGCGTGCTTTAGAAAATCTAGCCTTTAAAGATTTTCATAGAGTTGGCCAGCTCCACGCATATAGGTGCATTCCTATTAAAGATATCCTACCTTATCTTACTTGGATGTTATATTCCAAGTTATAGGAATCATTAAACGCATAACGTACCCTTAATAACGTTGTAAGAAAGCACTGTTGCATCATAGGAATGGGAGACAGTGCTTACACTAGAGTTTCCAAAATTTGCGTTGTCCTATTGAACCTAGACCATGGGATCTCCAATCGCATAGGTTAGGTTTCCACCACTGAATCTCTTTATTGGGTTAAGGCTCTTAAACCCATTCCCCTTGATGCGCGGTTTATCTCGCTCTTTTGACAAACCTTTTGTCGGCGGATCCGCAATATTTTCCTTTGACTTTACAAAGTCTAAAGAAATTATTCCATTTGAGAGCAACTGCCTTACGGTGTTATGTCTACGACGAATATGTCTAGACTTACCATTATAAATCACATTATGCGCCCTTGCAATTGCTGCTTGATTGTCACAGTGTACGCAAATTGCAGGCATAGGTTTTGGCTACATTGGAACATCTTCTAAAAAATGTCGAAGCCATTCTGCTTCTTCAACAGCTTTATCCAAAGCAACAAACTTTGATTCCATTGTAGAGCGTGTTATTAGAGTTTGTTTAGAGGATTTCCATGACACTGCAAAGGCACCTCCTAGCGTGAACACATATCCGCTAGTCGATTTCGATTCATCGAATCAAATCCAGTTGGCATCACAATAACCTTCCACAACAATTTGGATATTTGCCATATTGTAGAACATAGTCTTTTGTCCTTTTCAAATATCCTAATACTCTCATCAAAGCATTCTAATGCTCGTGACTTGGGTTACTGGTATATCTACTCAGTTTGCTTACTAAGTACGCAATATTAGGTCTAGTGCAATTCATGATATACATGATGCTGCCGATTACTTGAGAGTATTCTAGTTGTCTAACACTATTTCCAGTGTTCTTTCTTAAAGTTAGGTGTGGAAGAAAAGGATTGTTTGCATCTTTAATGCCGAATCCTTTAAATCTCTCAAATACCTTTTCAATGTAATGAGATTGTGTTAAACCTAAGCCATCAGAATTCCTTAGAATTTTGATGCCGAGTATAACATCTGCAACACCTAAATCTTTCATCTCAAAGTTCTTCTTGAGAATGTTCTTGGTGATTTTGATGACCTCAATGTTATCTCCAAAAATTAATAAGTCATCAACATATAGACAAATAAGTACATATCCAACTATAGTGGATTTAGTGTACACACATTTGTCACACTCATTGATTCTATACCCATTTTGAATCATTACCCGGTCAAACTTCTCATGCCATTCCTTAGGAGCTTGTTTAAGTCCATACAATGATTTGACAAGTTTACACACTTTGTGTTCTTGTCCTTTGACCTTGAACCCTTCAGGTTGTTCCATATAAATCTCCTCGTCGAGATCACCATTTAAGAATAAAGTTTTCACATCCATTTGATGTATTTGCAAATTGTATAGCGAAGTTATAGCAATCAACATCCTTACTGATGTTATTCTTGTGACAGGTGAATAAGTATCAAAGTAGTCAAGACCCTCTTTTTGTCTAAACCCTTTGGCTACAAGCCGAGCTTTGTACTTATCAATGGAACCATCGCTTTTAGTTTTTCTTGAAAATCCATTTACATCCAATTGGTTTATTTCCAGGTGGAAGATCAACCAATTCCCAAGTATGGTTACTTAGGATAGAATGGATTTCATTGTCAACAGCTTCTTTCCAGAAAGGAGCATCTGGAGATGACATTGCCTCTTTATATGTTTGGGGCTCACCTTCTAACATGTATGTTAGAAAATCAGGTCGAAAAGATTTTTCGATTCGAGACCTTTTACTCCTTCGAAGTTCGGCTTCTTTGGCCACAACTTCATCATTCTCAAATTCTGATTCTCTAAGCCTTTTCCGAGAAAGTTCTCCTTGATTTCTTTTTGCAGGATATATATCCTCAAAAAATTCAGCATACCGTGATTCTAGGATTGTATTGACATGAATTTCCACATTTTCAGATTTATGAACCAAAAATCTATATGCGCTACTATTTTGAGCATAACCGATGAATATGCAATCCACGGTTTTAGGTCCCAACTGAGTTTGTTTCGAAGGAAGAATCGCCACCTTGGCCAAGCACCCCCACACTTTTAGAAAATTGTAGGATGGCAACTTTCCATTCCATAACTCGTATGGAGTTTTACCTGTCTTTTTGTGGTATATTTTATTAAGAATATAATTTGCAGTTAAAACTGCCTCCCCCCACAAGTTGTGAGGTAAACCTGAACTCAAAAGCATGGCGTTAGCCATCTCTTTTAGTGTCCTGTTCAATCGTTCAGCAACTCCATTTTGTTGTGAAGTATAAGGTGCAGTTGTTTGGAGAATTATTCCAAAACTAGCACAAAACTCTTTCAAATTGATTGAACTGTATTCTTCTCCTCTATCAGACCTAAGCACTTTGATTCGTTTATCAATGAAGTTGCCTTGCTAAATAATTTAATTGCAATTAGCTCACTCACTGTTTGTTGTTTTTGTCAGATTATTGAGATGGCTGGAAATAACCAAGTGCCCTTCAATGTCCTAAATGTTTTTGGAGACATTCCTATGGTCGATTCGATTATTGCTATGGAAGATGTTCAACCCTCAGGGTCTGAATTTGTAGCAGCCAATGCTACGGGCCCTTGGGCTAACACCAATTTTGGTGGTGCGGGTACAAGTCATATGACTAGTATGCCCGAGATTGTTTTTCAGAATAGTGTAGGCCAAATGGCTTTTGGCTCTGTTTCTGGAGGGATGGTTCAACGAACCTTGCCTACTGTGATTGCAACACCTCCAGTTACAACTAATGAGAAACCGGAGAAATTTACTGGAGTGGGCTTTAAATAGTGGCAGCAGAAGATGTACTTCTATCTGACCATGCTCAATCTGACGAAATATTTATCAGAGGTGTGCCCGATAATTAGTCCAAACGAGCAAGATGTCACGACGCTCGGTGCGTTGGAGGCTTGGAAGTAGGGGGACTTCTTATGCCGAAATTATATCCTTAACTGTTTAGTGAATTCTCTTTATAATGTTTATTGTAATATTGAATCATAAAAAGCAGTTATGGGAGTCCTTAGAGAAAAATACAAAACGAGGATGCCGGCACCAAGAAATTTGTGGTTGCCAAATTCTTGGACTACAAGATGATGGATTCTAAATCATTATGAGTCGGGTTCAAGAATTGCAATTAATTCGAGTGACATCTCGGGCGAGGGAATGATACTTAGTGAATCATTCCAAGTGGCAGCCATGATTGAGAAACTACCTCCGGGCTGGTCATACTTCAAAAATTATTTGAAGCACAAACGGAAGGAGATGAGCCTTGAAGATCTCATTCTGCGCCTCAGAATCGAGGAGGACAATAGAAGGAATGCAAACCCTTCTTCTGAGCCAAAGGCCAACATTGTGGAATCTTCCAAATCCAAGCAAGATAGAAAAAGGAAGATGTCTTTTCAAGGAAAAGGCAAGCAAAAGGAGCAGTTCCAGAAATTCCAAGGGACGTGTTTTATATGCAACAAGCTTGGCCATCGTGCTAAGGATTGCAAGAAGCGTCCGCAAAAAGGCAAGAACGAAGGTGCAGCCTAGCAACTGAATTTGATAGAGCATGACAATATCGAGAGACTGTCTGCTGTGGTAATGTCTGAAGCATCTCTAGTGTCGAACACTAATGGCTGGTGGCTAGACACGGGTGCCACAAATCACATCTGTGCAGATAAACACATGTTCTCATCTTATGAGAAGGCTGAAGAAGATGAGAAGCTTTATATGGCTAACTTTGCATCAGCAAAGATCGCCGGAAGAGGAAAGGTGATCCTGAAGTTTACATCTTGCAAGGAAGTCGCCTTGCTGAATGTGTTGCATGTACCAGATATTCGGAAAAATCTAATTTCTGGCCCTATACTTGTCAAGAAGGGTTTCAAAGTTGTATTTGAATCTGATAAGTTTGTACTTTCAAAAGGAGGGATGTATGTGGGGAAATGGTACTTGTGTAATGACCTGTTTAAGGCCAATGTGGCTGTCATTGATGTAAACTCAAAGTATGTGTACCCAAAGACTATTAATAAAGAAAAGTCTTCGCCTTTACACTTTGTTGTGTCTCCTTATCTATGGCATGGTAGATTAAGACATGTAAACTATGGTACAATGAAGAGAATAGCAAACTTGGGGTTAATTCCAAGATTTGAGTTGGATGCCCGTTACAAGTGTGAGACTTGTGTTGAGGCCAAGTTTGCCAAGAAACCTTTCAAATCCATTGAAAGAACAAGTGAACCTCTACAATTAATCCATAGTGATCTATGTGATTTAAAATTTGTAGAAAGTAGAGGTGGAAAGAAGTACTTCATCACATTTGTGGATGATTGTACTAGATTTTGCTATGTCTATTTACTAACTAGCAAAGATGAGACTATGAGCATGTTTGTCAAGTATAAAAATGAAGTTGAAAACCAACTTGATAAACGAATCAAAGTGCTTAGGTCTGATAGAGGAGGATAATACAGTTCAATCAATTTGAAAGAGTTTTGTGCTAGTTTTGAAATAATTCTCCAAACGACTGCACCTTATACTCCACAACAAAATGGAGTTGCTGAACGATTGAACATGACACTAAAAGAGATGGCTAACGCCATGCTTTTGAGTTCAGGTTTACCTTAGAACTTGTGGGGGGAGGCAGTTTTAACTGCAAATTATATTCTTAATAAAATACCCCACAAAAAGACAGGTAAAACTCCATACGAGTTATGGAATGGAAAGTTGCCATCCTACAATTTTCTAGAAGTGTGGGGGTGCTTGGCCAAGGTGGCGATTCCTCCTCCGAAACAAACTCGGTTGGGACCTAAAACCGTGGATTGCATATTCATCGGTTATGCTCAAAATAGTAGCGCATATAGATTTTTGGTTCATAAATATGAAAATGCGGAAATTCATGTCAATATAATCCTAGAATCAAGGGATGCTGAATTTTTTTAGGATATATATCCTGCAAAAAGAAATCAAGGAGAACTTTCTCAGAAAAGGCTTAGAGAATCAGAATCTGAGAATGATGAAGTTGTGGCCAAAGAAGCCGAATTTCGAAGGAGTAAAAGGTCTCGAATCGAAAAATCTTTTGGACCTGATTTTCTAACATACATGTTAGAAGGTGAGCCCTAAACATATAAAGAGGTAATGTCATCTCCAGATGCTCCTTTATAGAAAGAAGCTGTTGACAATAAAATCCATTCTATCCTAAGTAACCATACTTGGGAATTGGTTGATCTTCCACCTGGAAATAAACCAATTGAATGTAAATGGATTTTGAAGAAAAAACTAAAAGCTGATGGTTCCATTGATAAGTACAAAGCTCGGCTTGTAGCCAAAGGGTTTAGACAAAAAGAGGGTCTTGACTAATTTGATACTTATTCACATGTCACAAGAATAACATCAGTAAAGATGTTGATTGCTATAGCTTCGCTATACAATTTGCAAATACATCAAATGGATGTGAAAACTGCATCATTAAATGGTGATCTCGACGAGGAGATTTATATGGAACAACCTGAAGGGTTCAAGGTCAAAGGATAAGAACACAAAGTGTGTAGACTTGTCAAACATTGTATTGACTTAAACAAGCTCCTAAGCAATGGCATGAGAAATTTGACCGGGTAATGATTCAAAATGGGTATAGAATCAATGAGTGTGACAAATGTGTGTACACTAAATCCACTACAGTTGGATATATACTTATTTGTCTATATGTTGATGACTTATTAATTTTTGGAGATAACATTGAGGTCATCAAAATCACCAAGAACATTCTCAAGAAGAACTTTGAGATGAAAGATTTAGGTGTTGCAGATGTTATACTCGGCATCAAAATTCTAAGGAGCGTTGGCCATCTCTTTTAATGTCCTGTTCAATCATTCAGCAACTCCATTTTCTTGTGGAGTATAAGGTGCAGTCGTTTGGAGAATTATTCCAAAACTAGCACAAAACTCTTTCAAATTGATTGAACTGTATTCTCCTCCTCTATCAGACCTAAGCACTTTGATTCGTTTATCAAGTTGGTTTTCAACTTCATTTTTATACTTAACAAACATGCTCATAGTCTCATCTTCGCTAGTTAGTAAATAGACATAGCAAAATCTAGTACAATCATCCACAAATGTGATGAAGTACTTCTTTCCACCTCTACTTTCTACAAATTTTAAATGACATAGATCACTTTGGATTAATTGTAGAGGTTCACTTGTTCATTCAATGGATTTGAAAGGTTTCTTGGCAAACTTGGCCTCAACACAAGTCTCACACTTGTAACGGGCATCCAACTCAAATCTTGGAATTAACCCCAAGTTTGCTATTCTCTTCATTGTACCATAGTTTACATGTCTTAATCTACCATGCCATAGATAAGGAGACACAACAAAGTGTAAACGAAGACTTTTCTTTATTAATAGTCTTTGGGTACACATACTTTGAGTTTACATCAATGACAACCACATTGGCCTTAAACAGGTCATTACACAAGTACCCTTTCCCCACATACATCCCTCCTATTGAAAGTACAAACTTGTCAGATTCAAATACAACTTTGAAACCCTTCTTGACAAGTATAGGGCCAGAAATTAGATTTTTCCGAATATTTGGTACATGCAGCACATTCAGCAAGGCGACTTCCTTGCCAGATGTAAATTTTAGGATCACCTTTCCTCTTCCAGCGATCTTTGCTGATGCAGAGTTAGACATATAAAGCTTCTCATCTTCTTCAGCCTTCTCATAAGATGAGAACATGTGTTTATCTGCACAGATGTGATTTGTGGCACCCGTGTCTAGCCACCGGCCATTAGTGTTCGACACCAGAGATGCTTTAGACATTACCACAGCAGATAGTCTCTCAATATTGTCATGCTCTGTCAAATTCAGTTGCTGGGCTGCACCTTCGTTCTTGCCTTTTTTCGGGCGCTTCTTGCAATCCTTAGCACGATGGCTAGGCTTGTTGCATATGAAACACGTCCCTTGGAATTTCTGGAACTGCTCCCTTTGCTTGCCTTTTCCTTGAAAAGACATCTTCCTTTTTCTATCTTGCTTGGTTTTGGAAGATTCCACAATGTTGGCCTTTGGCTCAGAAGAAGGGTTTGCACTCCTTCTATTGTCCTCCTCGATTCTGAGGTGCAGAATGAGATCTTCAAGGCTCATCTCCTTCCGTTTGTGCTTCAAATAATTTTTGAAGTCTGACCAGCCCGGAGGTAGTTTCTCAATCATGGCTGTCACTTGGAATGATTCACTAAGTATCATTCCCTCAGCCGAGATGTCACTCATAATTAATTGCAATTCTTGAACCTGACTCATGACAGATTTAGAATCCACCATCTTGTAGTCCAAGAATTTGGCAACCACAAATTTCTTGGTGCCGGCATCCTCGCTTTTGTATTTTTCTCTAAGGACTCCCATAATCATTTTAGCGATTCAATATTACAATAAACATTATAAAGAGAATTCACTAAACAGTTAAGGATATAATTTCGGCATAAGAAGTCCCCATGCTTCCAAGCCTCCAACGCACTGAGCGTCGTGACATCTTGCTCGTTTGGACTAATTATCGGGCATAATACCTCCGATAAATATTTCGTCAGATTGAGCATGGTCAGATAGAAGTACATCTTCTGCTACCACTATTTAAAGCCCACTTCAGTAAATTTCTCCGGTTTCTCATTAGTTGTAACTGGAGGTGTTGCCATCACAAGAGGCAAGGTTCGTTGAACCATCCCTCCAAAACGAGCCAAAAGCCATTTGGCCTACACTGTTCAGAAAAACAATCCCGGGCATACTAGTCGTATGACTTGTACCCGCACCACCAAAATTGGTGTTAGCCCAAGGGCCCGTAGCATTGGCTGCTACAAATTCAGACCCTGAGGGTTGAACATCTTCCATAGCAACAGTCGAATCGACCATAGGAACGTCTTCGTAAACATTCGGGACATTGAAGGGCACTTGGTTGTTTCCAGCCATCTCAATAATCTGACAAGAACAACAAACAGTGAGTGAGCTAATTGCCTTAAGATTGTTGGAAAATAATCCAAAAGAAAACACAAACTGTTTGTTGCAATCAGAACATGAAATTGGAGGTGAGGTACGGATATCCGAATCTCCTTAAGGCAATTAGTTCCCGCCAATGGTGCTCCGCAGATTCACGAACTATGCCTCCCAAGATACAACACCTCGAACCTGTTTGGATTAGCACTATGCAAACGGGACTTAGTCGAACTGTTCAATTGAACCAGCACACTCAGAAAATTCAGAAGAGTAGAAAAGTGTACCGGAGCCTTTTTGGAATCGAGTCGGAAAAACCAAAAACCATAATGAAGCTCTATGCTCCCATCTATTTATAGAGATTTTTAGTTCATGTACATAAGAGATACATGAATTAAATAGACGCATGTATCCACAAAATTCATGAATCAAGAGATACGTGAATTCAAGAGATTCACGAATCCAGAGATACGTGAATTCAAGAGATTCACGAATCCAGAGATACGTGAATTCAAGAGATTCGTGAACTCAATAAATACATAAACTAAAAGATACATGGATCTAGGAAATTCATGAATTCAATAGATACGTGAACGGAAAGGTTTAAGAAATTCATGAATCCAAAAAGAGATACGTGAATAGAAAAGACGTATCTTAATTTATTAGCATTCATTGATCCATTAACCATAATTATAACCATAATTATAACACAGTTCGTCAAAAATTATGCTCATGCTGATTTCATAATGGCAGTGAATGCCAAAGACATTGTGTACAGTCAAGTGTTGTCTTTCTTCAAAAACCAGCGGTAAGTCCGAGCAGCTAGCCAATTTTGCTAACAGGAATCCAGGGAAATGAATGCAACATGAACATTTGCTTTCACTTCTTCTAGTCACTGCCATTGCTAATTAGCGCATGAAATTCATCGAGCTTGATCAGTCATACCATGAGAGTCGAGCGCGTAGTCCGTCTTTTTCTTTGCATGAAGGTCATGTAGACCACAGTAAACTCATATAAGAGTCGTAACTACGCATCGTATTTCATCAAATTGGTACCAACGAAGCAAAGAAGCTTCCGTTGTCGGCGTTGTTCGTCCTTCAAGAGATGGCTAGATGGAAGAAAAGGAAAGAGACAAAAATGTTTAGATTTTTATTTATTTTTGCATTAGCTACGGAATTGGAGACATGGACCGTTGGGGTGTCGTTCATACTTCTTGTCAACCGTACAAGAGTAGCGTCGGGTGATGCTAGAATAGTTTGAGTTCAGATTATATCAGTAGTTTGAGTTTGGGCGCGCGCGCACACACACTGGCGACATGGACCGTTAAGGTGTCGTTCATACTTCATGTCAACTGTACAAGAGTAGCATCGGGTGACGCTAGAATAGTTTGAGTTCATATTATATCAGTAGTTTGAGTTTGGGCGCTCATCGGGTGACGCTAGAACACACACACACACCCGCTAGAATAGTTTGAGTTTGTAGAATAGTTTGAGTTGTTTGAGTTTGGGCGCTCACACACACGCACGCACGCACGCACACGCACACGCACACACGCGCGCACGCACGCACGCGCGCCCGCACACGCACACGCGCGCGCGCGCGCGCACACACACACACACACCACACCCGCTAGAATAGTTTGAGTTTGGGCGCTCACACACACGCACACGCACCCACAGACACACACACATATGTATATATGTAAATGTATATTTCTCTTTTAATTTGAGGGATGTAAGAGAGGTATGAGTGCTACGCACGCACAGACACACACACATATGTATATATGTAAATGTATATTTCTCTTTTAATTTGAGGGATGTAAGAGAGGTATGAGTGCTATTTATAGTTAGATGTAACCTTAGTTTAAGGGTAAATCCGAATAAAACCTTGTGTCTTAAATTCTTTTTCTTACTTGTACTCTCCATTTTCTTTGTGATTATGCAACAAATCCTAACATCCGGCATCGGAACAAGGTTTGAGGTTAGATTTCTTGGTGAAGAGAGATCCCAAAAAAATCAAATCTTGGGAAGATGTCATTGATTGGTTAATCATAGATTGAAGTAGAGAAATTTAGAGGAAAATGTTTCGAGTTATGAAAATTGAAGATAGAGGCTCTGCTGGTGGATAGAGATTTGTGGCACGTGATCAAAGATGATAAGCCCGAGGAGAATACCAAGGGAAAGTCAAAGGAGGATGAGTTGAATGACTCCATGTCCACTAAATTGAAGGAGTGGAACATCAGGGATTGGAGGGTTCTACATTATGGTAAGTGTAGAGCATATTACTAGGATTGATTAGAACATCTCTAGTTTTGATGTCTTGTTCATAATGCCCTAGTGAATGTGACATCTGAGAAGATGACAGAGGATCTTTGGACAAAATTTATTAGAACAAGTCATTTGTGAATAGGCTATTTCTATGGAGGCAACTCTACAATTTTCGAATGAGTGAAGGTGATTCATTCTTTGCACACTTATATGAGTTTAATACTATTTGTGCTAAACTTGCATCAATCGACATCAATCTAGATGAGGAAGACAAAGCACGTACTTTACTGTGTTTGCTGTTGAATTCATTGGGACATATGAGTGTTATACATAGTTGTTAGTGCGTTATCCTTTGAGAACATTGTGGCTACCTTGTTGACTGAGGAGATGAGGAGAGCAGGTTCTGATAGTGTAACGCAAGAGGCTTTTTTGGTAAGATGAAGGAATAATGAATGATTTGAGTCTAGATTTGGTTGCAAGAATAAGCTTAGAGGAAAATTTAATAATCGAGATTGAGAAAAAATAATGCATTGGAAGTGCAAAAAGCTTAGACAATTGAAGAAAGATTGTAGAAGCATAAGTGTGGGTCTAGAGAAGCGAGATGAGCAATCATCCTCTAGTACAAAAAAGGATGATGACGTTAGCATAGAAAACATGTATCTTGTCTGCAATTTATAGCATAGAAAACATGTATCTTATCTGCAATTTATAGCATAGAAAACATGTATCTTGTCTGCAATTTATTATAGCGTGACCATAGTGCATGGATTATTGACACTGGAGTGTCTCTCCACCTGATGCTTTATAGATATTGGTTTTGCTATTATAAGCCAAATCAGGACATATAGTATGAATGGGGAATAATACGACGCTTGATATGGTTGGGTGCAGAAAGGTGAAACTATTAGGTCCTGTTTGTTTATTTTTGTTTCTGTTCCCTAGAACAAATTTTTTTGTTATTTTGTTCTGGGGAACAAAAAAAGAACAGAAACACGTTTGTTAAAACTTTTGTTTGCGAAAACAAATTTTTTTTTTTTGTTCTTGAGAATAGATTTGGAACATAAATAAGAAGTAGAAAAAAGTTGTTTCTTGTTCCCGAAACAATTTTTTTCTCTCTTCTTTATTTCTTCTCTTTCTTTTCTTCTTCTTTTCTTCCTTTTGCCAGTCACCGGCCTTGGCCATAGCTGGCATCGATGATTGGCCAGACGAGGGCTGGCGACCTTGCCGGAGCGTCGCCGGCCTTCGGAGATGCCGAGCCACAGCGAGGCTCGCCTGGCCACTGAGACCGGCGACCGGCCACAAAGAGAAAGAAGGAAAAAAAAAGAAAAAAGAAAGAAGAAAAAAAAGGAAAAACATAATAAAAAATTGAAAAACTAAAAGAAACAACAAAATTATACAAGTTTATCAAATGCATTTCTATTCTTGAAGTAGAAATTTTTTGCAGTTACCAAGCGCGTTTTTATACTTAGAAATTGTTCATGAGAATAGAAAAAAAGAAAAAAACTATTCCTGTTAAAAAATTGTTCCTCTCAACAGAAACATTACTAAATGCTCCCTTATTAGTAGTTTGAGCTTGAGCTTATGAATAGCTATTGCATATATATATATATATTCTTTTTCTTGTAATTTGAATAATGTAATAGAGAGGTGTGATGTGTTAATCATAGTGGAATTCTTCGCTGGACATAACTCTAATTTCAAGGTGAATTATGATGAAATCTTATGTCTCAAATCTCTTTCTCGCTTTTACTCTCAATTTTCATTGTGATTGTTTGGCCAATCTTGACATGGACATGTGTGAAATTATAAGTGGCTAGTAGAAAACATAGATGCCATGTTAGCTAATGACATGGTGATCTTTAATCACTAAATATATTCTCCTATCTATCATCATGATTCATGGCTATCAATTTCCAATTGGTTGCTATGATGTGGCCAATTGGGACCCACGCATGATTAATCCTTTTTTGTCCTTTATATCCGTCTTTCCGTCTCCCTTTGTTTTTCTTCCGTCATAATTCATTTCCTAGAAATGTGAAAGACCCGACTCTTTTTAGGTAGCCTAATCCCTTAAAAAAAACCTTCAATTTAGGTCTAGCGTCAATTATATCATAAATATTTATTGGTCTCATCCAAAAATTTAATTTTAGGTCTAATCTCAATTCTACCCTAAACTTATTTTATTTTATAAAAATCACAAATTTTTACTTGAGTTCCAAATTTGCCTCCATTAACTCTTTTTCTAAAATTTCTTTTGACAGTCGAGAAATGGAAAAATCCCGCGCATGAGCTATTTGAACATCTGAATCAAGTGTCTTGAGCGCAAGCTCTTTGATTGAGAGATATGGAAGACTCCAAGTATGAGAGATTGAAGACTAAGCATAAATTCAAAGATCCTTAAGCGAAATAGAAGGAAGATTCTTTTAAAAGTAAAAGCAATTGAAGAAAGTCAACCCTAATTGCTGCTGTTTTTTTACCAATTTTAGATTCAATAATGTCATTTGAACTAATATAGAAATTAATATCTAGAAAATGTCTTTTTGGATATGAGATTTGGGAAAAAAAATTAGAGTAATGACTTGGAAATGTCGCATCACCGTGGGCGATTTTGGATGGAAGCTTAGTGGAGACAGATATGAGACTCAATTAAAAGTCAGTGATAGTTTATGTGACAAAAAAAGTTTAGGATAGATTGAGATTGGATCTAAGGTTTGTGATTTTTTATGAGACAAAAAAAATGGGTAGAATTGAGACTGGACCTGAAATTAAAGGTTTTTAACGAGATTAGAATTAAAGTTGGATTTAAAAAAAGAAAAAAAGAAATTAGGCCAATTTTAAGCAAGAATCTTGGTAATTACATATAAAAACCTTTTAGCAAAAACAGAAACGGAAGCAAATCCTTTTCCCGTGCCTCATCTGTCACGATACATGGTTACCAATGCCCGGAGTTCGATTTAATTAAATCTTGATTAGCTTCATTTATTGGAATGAGACTAGGGCAGTATCTTCGGATGTATGAGACAAAAATATAGTGAATAACGTGTGTAGCACTCTATCTGCATTGGGTGTGTTCTGTTTGAGGTGGTCACTCAGGATGGATAAATACTAAACGTGCAAAGAATACCAGAATGTGGAGCTGGGGACAGCGGCGGCGGCAACGGCAATAAGCGGCCAGTCCTAATACAGCACGGCATCCTTCTGCTGAATGCATTATCCGTGGGCTCGAGACTGCTGGATTCGTTCATTTGTGATGCCTGTGCAATATTCTTTCGATTTACGCGATTGGCTCGTGTCCGATCGTCTGGAGATGCATTGAACTTTGAGCTTGCTAATCTTTTCTCCATCTTGTAGTAAATGAACCACTTTAAGTCGGGAAAATATAGTGTAGGCTAGCCTTTCCACATCATCATGGGACTGGCCCATTCAACGGACGACACATCGCGCCACATGTCATCCTGGGTGGCACACCACACTCTCCCCCTTCCCGTGAAATCTCTCGTCCTTCTCTCTCTTCTCTGTCCTAACTTTGCTTTTCTTCTTGATGATACTCCCGCTATTTTCTCATTTTAGTATGTTTATCACTTCGATGTTTTGTCCTAAAGAGGGAGATTATCTGTTTATGGCGATAAGCGGTGAATGCAGGACGGGATGTCACGGCTGCTGAACCCGCCAGAGCAGGACCCGCCCTTGATTCTGGCCGACAACGGGTTCGATGTGTGGATTGCCAACACCCGAGGCACCTGATTCAGCATGAGCCCCCACTTCCTTGGACACCACCAACCCCGTCAGTACATCTCTCTCTTTCTCTAAATTTATCACAAGAGAGGAATGCACGTATTCAACTCGATCTGAATCATTGAACGTGACAAGTCTCGTGTGAGTCCTGTGCGAGTCCCATTAGATTCGACACTCCACATTTAGTTTGGTACACATGCTGGACTTGTTGTATCACTTATCCTCATGTAGGGAATAGTTAATTGGGCCAGTACCAGTGATGTGGTTTGTGGCAAGTGGCTATCGCACCTAAGCTTAGGCCCATCTAGATCTCAAATTGCATTAGTACCATTAGCAAGAGCCACTAGTGCATCTGCAACACGAACCTAATTTATTCACTCACGGTGCACTTGATTCATACAAGTGTTTCATGCCTATATTTATGGCACCGTATGTACGTTATAATACATTCATTGGGAAAATTACCGAACAAATTCTGAATCTATTGTAATTGTTCATGTCAGCGTCAGTGACGTCATGTAGACTGCCAATGTCCATGTTAGTGCTAGTTGGCTACTAGTTAAAATCGATCGAATGGATTGAATTGGTATAAATGCAAAAGGTTTATGATTCAATTGGCAAAAAAAAAAAAAAAAAAAAATTATTATTGAATTGACGTAGGTTAAAGGTTTTTGGGTAACTTTCCCCACGTACATTTGTTGTGCTTTCAATTCCAATCTTGACCCACCTTATCTAGTAAACCTTTCACCACGACACCTAAATATTGGCCTTCGATATGACGGCCATTCGTTTGGGGGCACTTCAAGGAATTCCTACGTAGTTGTCGCTCTGTGATTGATATTATATCCGCCGCATCACCCACAAAGGCGAGTTCACATAATTTTACACGACCGCTTATTTTCAGGAGTAGCTAACTTTCAGAATCTTTTGTATGCACTAAATTTAAATGGAATCCACGTTATAATTGTAGTTGTAACCAGAGAATGCATAAGAATTGTGCATTGTCAATTGAACTGGCGACTGAATTGCTGACAGGATTTCTGCAATTTGTGTGGGACGAACTGGCAGCATTCGATCTACCGGCCGTGTTCGACTTCATCCACCGGCAAACTGGGAGGAAGATCAATTACGTTGGCCACTCTTTGGTGAGAAATTAGTTTCGGTACACTTCATGGAATTTGGTCGTTAGCCACATATGTGCGTGCATGTTACATGACAGAGGATGCAATCGATGTGCCTGTCCTTTCCAACAACTTGATTTATACTGCAGATCTGAGGTTTTGGGTAAATTTTCCATCTGATTCCAGGGAACTTAGATATATTTGGCATCCTTATCAGAAGAGAGATTTGTGGACAAGCTGCAATCGGCAGCTCTGTAGAGCCCCATCACTTATCTCAGCCATATGACCACCATCCTCGTCGTCATCATGGCCAAAACCTTTGTCGACGAGGCGAACCGATGACTCCGTTCGCTATTTTCCTTTCATTGAGATTAGAGAACCAGGGTAATCTGTCCATATTTGTCCACCGTGATGCCTGAGGGAGCTGCATTCGATGTTTCTGCATTATTGACAGATCGCCATGTTGCTGGGATTGGCCGAGTTCAATCTAAATGCGTAAGCAAAAGAACCCGCGGAAATTTCGAGAAGTTCTTATGTTCGATTCGAAGCTTCACTCATCTTCTCTTTTCTCCTGTGTTATGATCGTGCGGCTGTATTTGGTCCCAGCAAGCCCTTGGGTGACCTTCTCCGTCCTGGTGTCGATTGCTACGATTTGCTAGCCGCATTAACCATTACTGCCTAACTTTGCTGCCCCATATATGTTCTTGAACTCAAATTGGGAAGAATTAAGCTGATTATTTGATTTCAACCAATCCATTCCAGGCAAAAACTACTGTCTCTACGGTTCCACTGTCGATCTCTTTTTGAAGAACGAACCGCACTTGACGTCGGTCAAGAACTCGGTCCATTTGGGTCAAAGTAGGTCTAGCGCACGGTTGATCCTTTTCTTGAGGGTTTTAAGCAGAAGAACATGTTAATGATCAATACTCATTCAATTGAATTGGCATTGTTGCTTGCAGTGGTTCGCGACGGCGTGTTGGTGAAGTACGACTATGGGGTCGCCAGCTCCAACGTGATCCACTAGGGGGACGCGAGGCCATCAGTCTACAACCTCTCCAACCTTCCCCACGACCTACCGATCTTTTTCAACTATGGAGGCCAGGATCAGCTCTCCAACGAGAGCGATGTCCGGTATCTGCTCGAAAGCTTGAAGCTCCATGACGCCGGCAAGCTCACCGTCCAGTCCATCGAAGATTACGCTCATGCGGATTTCATAATGGGAGTGAATGCCAAAGACAAGGTGTTTGGTCGACTGTTGTCTTTCTTCAAAAACCAGCAGTAACTCCTAGCGACTAGCCAATTTTACGAAAAGGAATTGACGGAAATGAATGCGACGTGAACATTTGCTTTCACTTCTTCTGCTCAATTTTTTCTTTCGTCATTTTCTTCTTGTCATTGCCATTGCTAATTAGTGCACGAAATTCATCGAGTTTGATCGGTCATGCCATGAGAGTCGAGCCCATGGTCTATGTCCTTTCTCTTTGTATGAAGGTCATATAGTCCACGATGGACTCATATAAGAATCGTAATTACGAGTTATATTGAGTGATTTGGGTCATGAAGGAACTTGTGCTCCTATGAAGTTATTTTGGGATAACCAAGCAGCAACTTACATTGCATCAAATCTAGTCTTTCGTGAAAGAATAGAACACAGAAATCGACTGTAATTTTGTTCAAGAGAAATTCCTGACAATACTATCAAGACTCCTCATGTTCAAAGCGAAGAATAACTTGTTGATATATAGTATTTCAACAAATGTTGGCCAAGTTGACCTCATAAGGCATCTTTGCTCCAACTTGGAAGGGGATTGTTGGCACTTGCCAAGTCATGATAAGATTGAGAATCAAGGTTAGAAGGCATCTTTGCTCCAACTTGGAAGGGGAGTGTTGGCACTTGCCAAGTCGTGATAAGATTGAGAATCAAGGTTAGAAGACATCTTTGCTCCAACTTGGAAGGGGAGTGTTGGCACTTGCCAAGTCCTGATAAGATTGAGAATCAAGGTTGGAAGGCATCTTTGCTCCAACTTGGAAGGGGAGTGTTGGCACTTGCCAAGTCGTGATAAGATTGAGAATCAAGGTTAGAAGACATCTTTGCTCCAACTTGGAAGGGGAGTGTTGGCACTTGCCAAGTCATGATAAGATTGAGAATCAAGGTTCAATGTGTGGTAATTGTATTTACCATAAAAACCATAGATTATATTTAGCAACTAGGATGTACTTTTCTTTATTTGAGGAGAATGAATCGCTCATAAGAAGTTAAGAAATATGAAGATTTCTACAAGTGGTAGGCTTGTAAGGTTTTTTTTTTTGGTTGATTGAGCCATGTATTAACGCGCTATTAGTGGCTAGAAACTACCACGTTAGCTTCAGACCTAGAATGCATGTTTAGTCTTGGCCATTCATAATTTGACACGGTGAAATTAAATTTAAAAAAAAATGGAAGATTGCCCAACATCTATTCATCCATGGAAGTTTTTCGCCATTCGAGTTGCAGTACCTCCCCCTCGCCACGGCCACCAACGAGTCGCCAACACTGCATCCTGCACATCTAAGCCGAGCTGCCCCTTTCGACATTGCTTGACGCCGATGACGACCATGGACGGGCAACATGATGCCTGAGCGCCTTTCATCATGGAAGGCCAAATCTTGAGGTTTGGAGAGGGACGCCGGCGAAGGCGACGATGGCCATGGGTGAGCGACGTCATACCTGAACCTGATTCTAGATCTAGAGGTCAATGGAGAAGTACACCAAAAAAAAAAAAAAAAAGGACGAAGCCAGAGGGGTGGCTTTGACTGACCGCAAGCAACGCCGGCAGGGTTCCTCCATCATCCATGGCTTAGATGGGTTCTTTACCCCTGTTTTTTGGCCTCGAACAAACCGCTGGGACTTAAAGAGTTTATTGTGTAAATGCTCTGCTGTGTGAGCTCAAGGATGACCAGAATGTGGCAAAAATAGAAAATAGAATGTAAGCAAATGGATGGTTTGCTTGTTTTGGGAAAAAAAATGAAGAAATCTTTTGAGGAAGGAAAAAACAGAGGAATAAGGGTCTAAAAACAAAGTGGATCTCTTGCGTTGTCCTTGGCCAAAAGGTTTTAAAGGCCTTAGAAGACATGGCCACGAGCTCCCAGTTTTGAGTTTTCCGTCTTCCTCCTTCTCCATCATCCGTGGCCGTAAACTTTGCTTGACCGTGGCTTATGAGGTGGCTTTGCTCGGATGCGGTGGTGACAACTCCGTTGGTGGTGACGGCAAGGGAAGGCACTGCAATACCAAGAAGGATTGCGGAAGCAAAAGTGTGAGTTTAGAGAAGTGAGATGAGCCATCGCCCTCTAGTACCAAAAAGGACGATGACAACAACACAATAGATATGTACCTTGTCTGCAATTTATTGCAGGGTGACCACAATGTATAGATAATTGATGCTATAGCATCTTTCCTTGTGAGGTCTCATAGAGATTAGTTCTACTGTCGTGAGCCATATTAGGGAGGTATAGTGCCAATGGGAGATTATAATAGTTGCTTGTGGACAGGTGAAGTTGAAGATGAAAGATAAGACAATAATTTTTTTTTTCCATATTCCCGGTCTTACTAGGACTCCTATCTATGTGGGAACTACAGTAGATGTTGGCATCACTTTCACCACCAACAAGTACACATGCAAGCTAACCCATGAATCTTTGGCTATCGCCAAAAGTGAATGATATGGAAAATTGTGAAAGTTATTGGGAAACATAGTGATTAGTGATGAGAGTTATTTCTCAAAACAGGTGGAAAAAGATCTTTCGATGCCATGGCATTGGAGATTGAGTCATAATGGCGAGAAAGGGCCAATGACCCTTACCTCAAAGTAGATAGTGGAAGGTATCCCAAGATATTTTATGGGTTTTGAATTATGTGAACATTGTCTACATGGGGAACATAATTGGGTATTTTTCAAATCCATAGAAAGGAGAGTAGAAAAAATTTGGATTTGATCCATAGTGACATCTTCGATTCACTTATGTAGCATCATTTCAAAAATCAAGGTATTGTATTTCTTTTACTAGGGATTATTTTAGATATGCATGGACATATTTCTTGCAAAGGAAAGATGACATGTTTGAAAAATTTCGCAAGTTCAACACAATGGTGGAAAATCGATTTGATAAGAAATTAAAGTTTTGTCGACTGACAATAGACGAAAATCTGGATCAGCGAAATTTGATCAATTTTGTGCGACTAGTGGCATTGCAAGGCAGAAAACAACACCTTATTCACCTCAATAGAATGGAGGTGGCAAAGATACTTAATTGGTCTCTCATGGAGAAGGTAAGAAGTATGCTTAGTGGTGCAGGCTTAGCAGCTGAATTTTGAGCAAAAGTAGTGGCTATCGTGCGTTATCTAAAGAACAAGTTCCCTACATCGGCTTTGAAGAACACCATTTGAGGCACTATTTGGGAAGAACCCGGACATTTCCCATGTTAGGGTGTTTTGCTATGAAGTGTATGTACATGTGCCAAAGGAAAAGAGGATCAAGCTTGAGAGCAAGTCAGAGAAGTGCATATTTATTGAGTACAAGGATGATCGAAAGGTATAAGTCGTGGAATCCCAATGCTAAAGGTATCATCTACAATAAGGATATAGTGTTTGGAGAATTTATGACAAATCATATTGTTTCAAAAGATCTTGAAAAATTACATATGGTTGATTTAGATGTCTATTTGAAGGAAGAGACAGAGGTTACACAAGTTGGAATAGAAATTTCAGATTCTAAAGTAGATGAGCTTGATGGAATGGATGATATAGTAGATTTTGAAATTGAATTTGAAAATGAAGTGCCACTTGAACTGGTTTTAAGAAGGTCCACAAGACTAAAAAGACCACTTGAGATGTATACTTTGTTTACCGATAATGAAAATTATGCTCTAACTATTACAGACGATGATCCAAGCACTATCAAGGAAGCAAGAAGCATGAAGAATGCCAAACAATGGGAGAAAGTCTTAAAAGATGAGATGGACTCATTGGATAAAAATGGAACATGAATTTAGTAAAACTGCCTAGTGATCGAAAGCCAATTGGTTGCAAGTGGGTGTTCAATTTCATTTGGTTGTGAAGGGATACCCATAAATAGAGTGAGTCAATTATGATGAGATTTTTTCTCTCATTACTAAATTAAATTCCATAAGACTTGTCTTATTTGTAGCATCTACATATGTGGAGGTAGAGTAGCTTAATATGAAAACAACATTCCTCCATGATGACTTGGAAGACGATATTTACATGAAGCAATCAAAAGAGTTTGTGGTCAAAGGAAAAAAAGACTTTGTTTGCAATTGAACAAATCTTTTTATGGCCTGAAGCAATCTTCAAGGATGTGCTCCTGAAAGTTTGACTTATATGTATTGAAGCTTGGCTTTATTCATTGCAATGCTGATATTGTGTCTGCACGAAAAGGTTAGAGAATGATTTTATTATATTATTTTTATATGACGATGATATGTTGCTAGTTGGGAATAATTCAAAAATGATTATTACTGCAAAGGGTCTGTTGCAAAATAGTTTGAGATGAAAGATTTAGACCCATCAAGCATGCAAATTAAAAAGGGAGAATGAGAATGGAAATTTGTCGCTAAGTAATAAAAATATGTAAAAAGTGTGTTGAAAAAGTTCAACATGACTAACTATAAACCCGTTGAGACCCCCATGTCCACAAGTTCCGAGTTATCGGCGCTCTAGTGTCCTAGGACTAAAGAGGAAGCTAAAGATATGACAACATTCCCATGCAAGTGCAATTGGGAACTTGATGTATTCCATAATGTGCTCCATCTAGATATTGCATAGGCAATGGGAGTATTAAGCAGATATATGTCAAAAATCCTGGGAAAGAGCATTGGATGGCAACAAAATGGGTGCTTCGTTTCGCAGTACTTCTAACTTTGAGTTATGTTATGAATGCATGAAAAGCTCAAAGGGATAAAAGGCATTGGAATTGAAATGTCTTGTGGATATTGATTGGGGATGTGACATAAATAGCAAAAGGTCAATGGGCGGATATGTTGTTTTCTTATCCGGTGAATCTATGAGTTGGATGAGTAAGAGACAGAACACGATTGCATTATCTACTATTTAGGGAGAGTACATAGCCCTTACTCATGTGGCTAAGGAAGTGATCTGGCTGCGCATATTGTGTAAAGAGTTTGGTTTTACACAATGATAAGGGAAGATTGGTGTGTGATGACCGGAGTATTTTATTCTTGGCTAAGAATTTTGGATTTTATGTAAGAACAAAGCATACCAGGCGACATACAATATCACTTCATCCAAGAGAAAACGAAGTCAAAGGTTGTAGTGGTGGAAAAATTGACACATGGGGTGCATAGTATAGATTTCTTGAGGGAGAAGAACACTAACAGTGCCAAACTTTTGTACGACATTCACTGAAGTGCTAAAATTATTTTCACTCATTTGAGTGCCACAAATTTGAAAAATCATTCACTTGAATATTAATTCCGATTTGCCTTGCTAGAAAATCCGATGTAGGTGCCAGTTGTCCGACATGGCAACACTGTTGTGATGTGGACAATTTTTTAATATTTATAATATTTATAATATTTATAATTATTATTATTATTATTAATTTGTGTTTTTTCTTTGGCTACTTTCTTTAGAGTCGGTGAAGGTCACCAATGACCCTCATTGGCCACGAAACTCTCGCCTAAATTGAGCACCCTTGGTTGTGAAGGCCGCGAGGGCCCTCACCAATGTTGGGTGCCATAGGTGATGCCGCCTTGCCTACGGTTGGCGAGGTCAGGATGCCCTTGCCTTGGCCTTCATGGCCAAATTTGGGCAAGGGCCACCTCGCCCTCGCTAGGGGTGTGCATGGTTCGAGTGGATCGAGTGGGTGATTCTTGACCTAGAACTGGGAACCACCCATTAAAAACCGGTTTCAAAAAACTGGAACCGGGAATCGCCCGCTAGTTGCATGGATTCATGCGGGAACCGGAGTGGACCGGGTCCAGTTCTCGAGTAGATCCATAGAATCGGTCTAACTTCTGCGCCTTCCCCTTTTCGCCCTCCTCACATCTATTTATTCAGACTCTCCTAACCATGGTAGCTTTATTCTCCTCAAGTACTAGTGCGATGGCAATGGCGGTGGTGGCGGTCGGGACCCTCGCGTCGCTTCCGTCCCGACCACCACCACTATCTTTGCCACCGCCTTCGCCATCTCCCACTCCTCCCTCGAGATCGACAATGAGGAGGACAACGGGAATGATGAGCCATTCTTAGACCTGGAGTTCGCCCCTTCCTCAAAAATGAAGACGATGGGGGGAGGCCTGAGGAGGGGGAGGAGGAAGAGGGGAGGTAGAAGCGGGACGAGCCCAACAATGAAGAGGATGATAGTGATAGTGAATGTGGAGGTGGCGACAAGGATGGCGACGACGTGGAGAGAGAGTTCAAGTTCAAGGGGAGGAAAGAGAATCAACTCACTATTTCGCCGAGTTTGAACTAGGATTTGAAGGGAGATGAGTGGATCCAAAGGTTAATTGGAGAGGAAGAGGGAGCTCGGGGAGATTTTGAACTAAGAGAGACGAGATGGAGTAGGAGAGTAGTGAATTGAGACAAGATGGTGATTAGAACCTTAAATTTTAGATTTGCCAATTTCAATTTTTTTTTAAAATATTAAAAATTAATATATTGTTATAATATATCCGGTCTGGTTCGGGTGGGTGGTTGGGCAAATTCGCCCATGGAACCGGTAACCAGACTGGTACCCACTGGTTCTCATAAATTGGAACTGGGAACCGGACCGGTTCCCTTAAGAACCACCGGTTTCGGGCGGCTCCCGGTTCTTTTGCACACCCCTAGCCCTCGTTATGAAGGCCTTTAGTGAGGGCTCTGCACTCTCATTGGCCGCAAGTGACGCTGGGCATCGCAACCTCACTAGTTGTTGGCGAGGACATCGAGGCCTTGCTAGTGGCCAATAAGGCCTCGACAGCCTTGCCGAGCATCTTTACAGTTGAGGGCGAGGGGGGTGAGAGTTTCACGGCCAAAGTCAGCCCTATAGAAAAAAAAAGCAAAATAAAAATAAAAACAAAAATTCAAAAAAAAAAAAATTCCATGTAGGACGTTTGGCCGAAAGTGGCGTTTAAGTGAGTGATTTTACTCTGGTATGGTACTCAAGCGAGCGAAAAAAAATTTTGGCATTCAATGGAGTGGCATATGAAAGTTTTTACACTTCTAGTGTTCTTCTCCCATAAATTTGACCAAGGCAGTGAGTGTATAAAAGTTTAAATGGTGTACAACTGTTGGATTTAAAGGAGCATGTCAAGTGTTCACTAGAGGTGAGTATGGTTCTAAGTAGAATCTGGAACTTGAGAACCGGACTGATGGGAATTTGTTGATTCTAGGTTCCAAAATATATAGAGTAAGATTTACGTTCCAAAAAATGAACTTATTTTGATAGGTATGTTCCAAGTTCTTAATTGGAAGAACCTAGAACCTATAATCTATAACCTATAACCCAGAATATAGAATAAGTTTTAATGTTTTTCTTGATTCATATGGTTATGTGATTTTGCGATATTCCATATTGTTCAAAACTGAGAGTATAATCCGAAAGCACTAGTTTGAGCTTTCATTTTATGATTGAGATTTTTACTTTATTAATATTCATATTTTTCATGTATCTTTATGGTTAGTAAATTGTAGTAACAAGTGGTAATCATCGAGAGTTTTAATTCACTGCAATAATTCAATTAATAATATAAGTAAAATGTGAGTAGATCCGATCTTGGAATCTATAACACGATAGGTTTTGGATTCTAAAAATTGAAGAATTTATTCCAATGGATAGGTTCCGGGTTTTATATGGAACCTCTACGGTATCTGGAACCGCTCACCCCTAATATTCACAAAGTAGGAGAATGTTGGGGTGTCGTTCATACTCCTTATCAACTATGTAGGGGCAATACCCTTGTGATGCTAGAACACTTTTATAGTTTGAGCTTATAATTGGTAATTTGGACTTGGGTTCATGAATAGTTATTGAACATATATATTTTCTTTGGATATAAAGATATTCTCTTTGTCATATTTTATTGGTAGTTTGGGTTTGGACTCATGAATAGCTACTGGACGTATATATTCTTTTTGGATTCTTTCTCTTGAAATTTGAGGAATGTAATAGAGAAGTGCGCAATGCTAATTACAATGTAATTTTCAGCTGGACATAACCCTAGTTTAAGGATGAACTAGGATAAAATCTTGCATCTTAAATTATTTTCCTCGCTTTTACTTTCAATTTGTTTTATGATTGTGCGGCGAATCCTAACATGAACACGTGTAGTAAAAAAACATAAATGCCATGTTAGCTAATGGCGTGGTAGTCTCTAACCACTAAGTTTTTTCTCCTGTCTATCATCACGATTCATGGCTATCTATTTCCAATTGGTTGCAATGATGAAGCCAATTGGGAGCCAAACGTATTAATTCCTTTTCAATCCTTTATATATGTTTCTCTGTCTCCCTTCGTTTTTCTTCCATCATAACTATTCCCTAGAAATGTGAAAAACTCGAATCTTCTTAGGCAGCCTATTACTTTAAAAAAACCTTCAAGTTTAGGTCCAGCCTCAATTATACTCTAAACTTTTTTTTTTTTCATCTCATAGAAAACTCCAATTTTAGGTCTAATCCTAATTCTACCTTAAACTTTTTCTATCTTAAAATAACCACAAATTTTTATTTGAGTCCCAAATTTGCCCCCTTTTAACTCTCTCTCTTAAATTTCTCTTGATAATTGAGAGATAAAAAACTCCCAAGCACGAGCTATTCAATCATACTAAATCGAGTGTCTCGAGCATGAGCTCTCTAATTGAGAGAAATGGAAGACTCCCATGTACGAGAGATTGAAGACTGAGCACAATAATCAAAGATCCCCGAGCGAAATGGAAGGAAGATTCTTTTAAAAGTAAAAGCCATTGAATAAAGTCAACCCTAATTACTCTAGTTTTTTTATCCAAATTTCGAATACAATAAGATCTCATTCGAGCTGATATAGAGAGCGTCTTCTTGAATATGAGATTTGGGAAAAAAAATTAGAGTAATGACGTAAAAATGTCACATCACTAAGGGCGATTTTGGATAGAGAATTAGTGGAGTTAGATATGAGACTCAATTTAAAGTTGATAACTTTTTATATGACAAAAAAAAAGTTCAGGATAAAGTTTGTAATTTTTTATAAGACAAAAAAAGTTCAAGGTAGTGCTTTACCAAAAAAAAAAAAAAAAAAAGTTCAGGGTAGTGGACCTAAAATTGAAGGTTATTTATGAGATTAGAGTTAAAGTTGGATTTCTTTTCTAAAAAAAGATACGCGTAATTACTTATAAGAACCTTTTAGCAGAAGCAGATATGGAAGCAAATCGTCTTCCCACTCTTTTCGCCTCTCTTATCTCCTTCTCTCTCAGAAATTTCTTTAATTCAGGGGCATGCGCGCTTGTAGTTTCATTTCTCATCTTCTTCGACACAGAAAACCCGGCACCCCAAAAGACAAAAGCAGAAGAAGAGAAGAGAAACTTGATGATCATGAGTGTGGGTGGCTTCCTGAGCTTGGCTTTGGGCTGCTTCCTCCTGGTCCTAGCGGTCGCACCACATGCAGCCCATGGCTTGAGCAGCAGTTCAACGCTTGGTGTCGGCAGCGGCACTGTTGCCCCTTCAGCTACTGGGGGCATATGTGCCTCATCTATCATGATACATGGTTACCAATGCCAGGAGTTCGATGTAACTATGAGAAGCTCACAAAAATCCGAAATCTTGATTAGCTTCATCTATTAGAATGAGATTGGGGTAGTATCTTCGGATGTATGAGAAGAGAACATGATAAATAATGCGTGTGACTCTGATTTCCTTGGGTGTGTTCTGTTTCAGGTGGTCACTCAGGATGGATACATACTAAACGTGCTAAGAATACCAGAAGGCCGAGCTGAGGGTGGCGGCAGCGGCAATAAGCAGCCAGTCCTAATACAGCACGGCGTCCTTGTGGTGAGTACAACATTTGCAGGCTCGAGACCGCGGACTCGCTCATTTGTGCTGCATATGCAATATTCTTTCGATTGCACAATTGGCTAATGTCCACTCGACAAGAGAGGCGTTAGACTTTTAGACTTGCTTATCTTTTCTCCATCTTGTAGTTCGAGAAAATATTGTGTAGGCTAGCCCTTCCATGTCATCATGGGGCTGGCCCATTCAATTGATGACACATGAGGCAACATGTCATATTGGGTCCCACCATACTCTCTCTCTCTCTCTCCTCTCTGTTCTAACTTGCTTTTCTTCTCTCTCCTCTTTGTGTTGCCATAGCCATGGTACTCGACCTTGAGTAACCGGGGTCGCGAGCTCGTGCTCAATCAACCATGGCTGCTTTGACTAGAGTAGCTGCAAGAAAAAAAGAAGAAAAGCAGTTAGCATAGAGGAGAGAGAAGGACGAGACAGATCACAAGAAGAGAGAGAGAGAGAGAGAGAGTGAGAATGATGGGATCTAGAACGCCACATGATGCTAGGGGTGAGCATAATTCGGGTTAGGTGGGTCCAGCACCCAGCCCAAGGACCAACCTACACAATGTTGGTCCCCAATTTTTGGACCTGAGAACTGAACTAACCCTATGGGCTTGGCCTTGTTTTAGGGTCAACGTAGGACTAATCGATTTTTTTTTTTTTTAGTTTCATATTTTGTATTTTTTAAAGAAAAAAATACTTTTTCAAATTACATATCCATTAATAATGCGATATTGACTACCCAAACTATGAATACCGATATAGATCAAACATAAATCTAAGATAAAATAACAATAGAAATCTCCATTTGTAATTATTGAGCTGTGTGCATGAGGCGGGCCAAGAGAAGCAAGTGATTTCACTAGCTGAGCTGTGCTTGAGAGATGAGTGAGGAGAGGATAGAGGTAAGTAGAGAGGTGAGGGGTGAGGAGAGCAAGGCGAGTGAAGAGAGGTGAAGGACTAGTGAAGCTAAGGTGAGTGAATAGAGTGAGGTGAGCAAAGAGAGTTTCTTTTTTTCTTTTCTTTTTTTATTGAATCTGGATAGGTTTTTACCTTCTAATTTACACGGCAGAACATAAAAGAAAGAATAAAAGTGGAGGCACTAGAGTTTAGAGTAGACAAAATATATATATATATACAAGGGTGGTCCAAGACCTATCCTAAAGTCTCAAAATCGAGGACCAATTTGCATAGTACATGATCCAAGGGTTCCAAGACCAAGGACCGGCTTAGTCCCTTTAGGAACCTGACTAGGACCGGTCATGATCGGCAAGGTTAGGCCAATCCAAGGTTGGCGCAAGGTATGCTCATCCTATGTGGCGTCCATTGAATGGGCCGATCTATGATGACGTGAAGGGGCCACAATATATATATATATCATAACTCCCGCTAAACTTCCTCAATGAAGAGGTTGCGGGAGAGTAAAAGACCCGGAAAACATCAGCCGAAGGGAAGTCCTAAGTGGCAAAGGCATATTTTCAGGAACAGAGCCGAAACTCGTCTTTTACGGTGTGAAAGCGATACTCTTTGTTTGAGCAGAGGATAAAAAGGGCAAAGAAGATGAATTTACACATAGAAACTCGAAAAGAAAGCACGCTATGTGTGTCGCAGTATCTGAACCCGTATGTTCGAAATTGTGACACGCACCCCGACGTTAAATATCTCAGGTTCCTCTTATAAATATGATTCTTTAGCATGTTCATCATTTCGATGTTTTTGTCCTAAAGAGGGAGATCATCCGTTGATGTTGGTATACTGTGAATGCAGGACGGGATGATATGGCTGTTGAACCCGCCGGAGCAGGACCTTCCCTTGATTCTGGCCGATAACGGGTTCGATGTGTGGATGGCCAACAGCCGAGGCACCCGGTTCAGCAGGCGCCACACTTCCTTGGACCCCGCCAACCCCGTCAGTACATCTCTCCCTGTTTCTTCAAATTTATTCTGTGAGTGGAATGCACGGATTCAACTCTATCCGAATCATGAACATGGTGAGTCTCGTGTGGGTCCCATGTGAGTCCTGCCAGATTCAATGATCCACGTTCAGTTTGGTACACATATTGGATTCGTTGTATCACTTAAGTAGGTCTGATACCATTCATGCGATCATTGGAAAGTGTCTATTGATATCAAAAGATCCCAAATCTATTGTGATTGTTCACGTCAGTGCTTGTGACATCATGTAGATAGCTGGCGTGAGCCATCAGTGATTGGATGGATTGAATTGATATCAATATAAAATGTTTATGATTTAATTGATCAAAAAAAATTGAGGACTGAATTGACATGATTACAATAGGTCTAGGACTTTTTACATAATTTTCCCCACATTCATGTTTTGTGCTTTCTTTTCTAATCTTCTTGACCCACCTTATCTCATAAACCTTTTGCCATGACACATAAATATTTGTTTTCGATACAACGATCATTCATTTGGAGCGACTTCCATGAATTCCAATATAGTTGTCGCTCTGTGATTGATTTTATATCCGCCGCACCGCCCATAAAAGCCATCACTGCTTATTATCGAGTGTGGCTAACGTTCAGAACTTTTGTTTGTACTAAATTTAAATTTGATCTTCCCTTTATAACTGTAATTGAAACCAGAGAATGCATAAGAATTCTGCATTGTCGATTGAACGGGTAACTGAATTGCCGACAGGATTTCTGGAATTGGTCATGGGACGAATTGGCAGCCTTCGATATACCAGCCGTGTTCGAATTCATCCACGGGCAAACTGGGAAGAAGATCGATTACGTCGGCCACTCATTGGTGAGAAATTATTTCCAGTACACTTCATGGAATCTGGTCGTACGCCACATACATATGCGCGTGTTATATGACAGAAGACGCGATCGATGTGCCTATCCTTTCCAGACAACTTGATTTGTACTGCAGATCTGAGGTTCCTGGGTAAATTTTCTTTTTGTTTCCAGGGAACTTTCACAGGTTTGGCATCCATATCGGAAGGGAGACTTGTGGACAAGCTGCGATCGGTGGCTCTGTTGGGCCCCGTCGCTTATCTAAGCCATATGACCACCCCCCTCGGCCTCGTCATGATCAAAAACTCTGTCGACCAGGTGAACAGATGATTCCCTTGGCTATTTCCCCTTCATCGAAATTAGAGAACTAGGGCATTCTGCACATATTTGTCCACCGTGATGCCTGAGGGAGCTGCATTTGATGTTTCTGCATTATTGACAGATCGCCATGTCGCTGGGACTGGCCGAGTTCAATCTAGGAGCGTAAGCAAAAGGACCCGCATAAATTTCGAGAAGTTCTTATGTTCGATTCGAAGCTTTCACTTATCTTCTCTTTTCTCTTGCATTATGACCGTGCATTTGTGTTTGGTCGCAGCAAGCCCTTGGCCAACCTTGTCCAGGACTTTTGCCATTTTCCTGGCGTTGATTGCTTCAATTTACTAGCTGCATTTACCGGTACTGCCTAGCTTTGCCACGCCAGATACGTTCTTGAACTCAAACAGGGAATAATTAAGCTGATCATGTTTGATTTCGACTGATCCGTTCCAGGCTCAAACTGCTGTCTCAATGATTCCACCATCGATCTCTTCTTGAAGAACGAACCACAATCGACGTCCGTCAAGAACGTGGTCCATTTGGGTCAATGTAGGTTCAGTGCACGGTCGATCCTCTTGTTGAGGGTTTTAAAGCCAAAAGGACATGCGATTTAGGTCAATGCTCATTCAATTGAATCGAAATTGTTGCTCGCAGTGTTTCGCGGCAGTGTGTTGGCGAAGTACGACTACGGGAATGCCAGCTCCAATGCGGCGCACTACGGGGACGCGAGGCCGCCGGTCTACAACCTCTCCAACATCCCCCGCGACCTCCCTATCTATCTCAGCTATGGAGGCCAGGACGCGCTCTCCGACAAGAGGGACGTCCAGCAGCAGCTCGAGAGCTTGAAGCTCCATGACGCCGGCAAGCTCACCGTCCAGTTCATCGAAGATTACGCTCACGCGGATTTCGTAATGGGAGTGAATGCCAAGGACATTGTGTTTGGTCCACTGCTGTCTTTCTTCAAAAACCAGCAGTAATTCCTAGCAACTAGGCCAAATTTACAGATAGGAATCGAGGGAAATGAATGATGCAACATGAACATTTATGGCGTGTTTGGTAACGTTTAAAATGGGTATTGGTAACGTAAATGACTATTTCATTCCGGGAACAATTTTTCACCAGAAATACGCATTTAAGAACTGTTCTTAGGAATAAAAAAATGAATAAAACACGTTTGGTAGATTCTTTTTTTGTTTCTTTTAATTTTTTAATTTTTTAATTTTTTTTTTTTTTTTCTTTTTTTTTTTTTTTCTTCTTTTGGCCGATTGCTGCAACCGGCCGACGGGGCCAGTAGCCTTGCCAAGGGCCGGCGATGCTCCGGCAAGGTTGTCGACCTTCGACGGCGTCACCGGCCCTCGACGGCCAGTTGCCGGCCATGGCCGAGGCCAGCGACCGGCCAAAGAAAAAAGAAGAAGAAAAGAGAAGAGAGAGAAAAAGTATTTCTTCAAAAGTGTTTCTAGAACAAAAAATAACTTTTTTTCATTTTTGTTCTTTTTTTGTTCTTAACAAAAAAAAAGCAGATTTTGAATAAAAACGTAAACAAACACGTTTACTTTTTTTTTTTTTGTTAAAACAAAAAAACAAATTTTTTATTCATGAACAAGAAAAAAGAACATTACCATGCGGGGCCTTAATTTCACTTCTTCCGGTCATTGCCATTGCTAATTAGCGCACGAAAGTTGTCGAGCTTGATCGGCCGTACCATGAGAGTCAAGCGCATGGAATCAAATCGCTAACAAATTGTAGCTTGCAAGGGTAAATTCGTGATCCGGTCGCACATCACGTGTGCCATTCTCATGGGGAATCGGATTCTATCCTCTGCGGACGAACCAAATAATGAAACGTCTATTTCACTACGATTTCCCTTTCAATTGCTGCGTAATAACGCCAATAAGAAAAAGAAGAAAACTAAAAAGAGAAAAGAAGAAAACCTTCACAATCAGCATCTTATTCCCAATTTCAGGATTTCTCAAGCAAAAAGGGTTAGAAAAGAAAAGGCCGACATGCTTCCCTCGTTTGTACATCACAAACACAGGGAGGAGTGTTATGAAATCTCTATATCGTCATTCATATTTATTAGGCATATAGAATGAAAAAAACCACAAATTATGACCACTCTGATATAGATATCCGTAACTTTTTTTTTTTCGTTTTACAAAAAACTTTGAATTGGGAAACAGATGCAAATACCCTCAATCTTTTTTTTATGTCACAAAAGGTCCAAATCTATACATATATAACATATATATGTACTTTATTACAATTTCAATCAAAGTATATGTGTCACACTAGTATATATTCAAGATTTGTTTGTGTCATAATAGATAAGTTTGGAGTTTCTAGTGACATAAAAGGTGTTTATATATTTGTGTCATAATGAGCGTAATTTAGAATTTTTGGTGATATAAACCCCATTTTTTAAGAGCAAGTCAAAGATGTTGAGCATATCCACGGGCCAAAAAAGCATCTCTACCACAACTTTACAAAAAAAGTCAAAAGTAGTATTTTTTGTTTTCTCCTTTTTCTTTAAATTTTTTCTTTTATCTTTTTCTCTTTTTCTTTTTTTTTTAAAATTCTATATAGGAGCCTAGAGTGTCATTATTTTTTTTAAATAAGAGTCTGAAACGAATCTTATTTCAAAAAATGATTTAAAGTGACCACGAGAGTTTTAAATAACGGCTTGGCGTAGTTGGTTGGCTAAATATTCCGGCTAATTAAGCGTATTTTTGTTAAAAGACAATTTTAACCAAAATTTTCATTAAACTAGTTTAAAGATTAAGCTAAAAGTCTATTGAAAAAGGAAAATACAGGCGAGGGGGCTGGAATCAACCCTCTTGTGTGTGGCCGTTGCCCCATCAGCATCAGCAGTGGGGCGGCCGTCACGTGTGGGAGGTCTGGGTTTTCTTTTTGTGTGTTTTCTTTTTATTTTTTATTTTTAATTTTAGCCTTTTTCTCTTTTTTGGGTTTGCCTTTTATGGAAAAAAAAAACTTTGGATTTTTTAACCTAATTTAATAAAGGTTTTGTGTGAAAATTAGAATTCGGATCAAAAAGACATTTTGATGCTTTAGTTAACCTTAACATCGCATAGGACGTCACGTGGGAGAGATAAAATATTAAAAAGAGTTTTGTCAATATTTTTTGTTAGTTAGGTCAACGGAAGGACTCGATTTTTATACAAAATTGGGTCTTAGGTGAAGGCCGGCAATTCCCTATTGGCTGTTGGTGAGGGCTGGCGTTGCCTATGGCTGGCGAGGCTTGGTCTTGCTTGTGGCCTTCAAGGGCGACCCTCGCCTGATCCTCTTCGATATCACCGGTGGATAAAAAAAAAGAGGAGAAAAAGGTGAAAAAAGAGAGAAAATAACAAAAATGCCTTTAATTGTGCTCTTTTTTTAGTACTAATATGATTATTTCATACCCTTATTTGAAATAAAGTTCACTTTATACTTCTATTTAAAATAAAAGATATCATTTTAGGCTTTTATTGGAATTTTTCCTTTTTTTTTTTTAAACCATTTGCCGAGATAATAACATTTCTTAAATGAATACGAGATACACATAATGTTCCGAGCGCATCTTATTTTGATCTAAGGTAACGATTGATATGTCCTCAATTCAAGGATTAAAATTGGGTTAAGGAGTTAGAGGGTACTCCCAAATTTGGAAAAGAATACATACAGGCATACCTAATATATCAACTAATTTTTCACATGTCCTAAAACCTGTGACTACATATCTGAAGTGACTTTTACTTTATATGCATTTTGCTTGATTGCGGCATACCTTTTATGAATATTTCTTTTTCATCCAAAATATCTAACTATTTCCTAGCATATAAATGTTGACGGATTGATTTATATACATATAACTTTTCTCATAATTTTTTTGAAATTAAAGCAATATATTAAATCATGACCGTATAAGTAAAGGTTTTATTTTTGCTTTGGGCTAGCATGCCTTTAAATCGGAAAGTGCCCCTTGCTTATTCTTTTGTCCTCAAACGCCACTCGCGTCGGAGTCCACGGAGGCTGCCAAAACTTCCCCACTCCCTCTCCCGCTGTGGTCAAATTGATCGAGGCGGAGCCACCGCGAGCGCCGCCATGCCGGAGGATTCCTTGGCCGTCGACTACGTCATGGAGGCGGCCTCCGGGGCCCACTTCTCGGGCCTCCGCCTCGACGGCCTCCTCTCGTCGCCCTCCTCCTCTCCCCGCGCCCCCGCCGCCGGAGCCGGCGCCGGCGCCACCGCCGGCCAGCCCGATCCCAGCACCCCCAGGCAGAGGGAGCCGTTTCTCATCGGTGACTCGCCCTGATCCCTCTCTTCTCTTCTCGATCCCGCTCGTCGGCAGTCTGCTTCGTTGCGCGTTTCGGCAGGCCGAGAGTCTCGCTTCGCTTATTCGCGTTCGGATTGAGATTTTAGATTGCAGCCACGTTTTCTGCGCGTTTCCTGTGTTGCTCGGCGGCTTCGAGTGCCGGTTTAGATTGCGAGAGTTCGATTTAGGTGCTCTACTGCTTATATTGCGCGCCCTGAGGTTTAAGGATTTGCTTGTCGATGTGCCTGGGGAATGTGCTGCGTGGAGATACGCGGTGGTTGCTGCCGTCGACTCGATTCGATTCGATTATGTAATTGTCGTTCCGCATCTTTTCTTGATTGGTGATCGTCTGTGCAGGTGTTTCTGGAGGTACTGCTTCCGGCAAGACGACGGTTTGCGACATGATTATACAGCAACTCCATGATCATCGCGTTGTGCTGCTTAATCAGGTGCGCTTGGTCTTGCTTTCCAGTTCTGAGCATACGCTTAGGAGGTGTTATACTACTAATGTAGCTCGAGCTGCGTGTAGCGGTGGTGGTCAAGTAATTATGTGTTGTTAGCATTCTGATTTGTTTTGGTTATTTTGAAAGGATTCTTTTTACCGTGGTTTGACCCCTGAAGAATCGGATCGGGTTCATGAGTATAACTTTGATCATCCTGGTAATTTTTTGCCACCAATTGTTGAAGCTTGTCGTAGGATCAATCTTGTCTAGGATAGTATATTTTTCTGTATAAGCTCTTGACTGTATATTTGAGAGATGTGTTTAACTGTCTATTGGTTTTCTTTAGATGCTTTTGACACTGATCAGCTTCTAGACTGCATTCAAAAGCTCAAATCCAGTCAATCTTATCAGGTTCCAATATATGATTTTAAGACTCATCGTCGCTGCTCAGATAGCTTCCGTCAGGTACTTGGTCCACAGCCTTTTTCATCAGTTATTAAAGTTTTGTCTGACCACTTTCACATGGTTTCTATCATCCAGCACAATGCTTTAGAATATGTAGTTACATGAGAGGATTGTGCTACTTCTGCTCACACTTTCTGGCCGTGTAAAATAACTTGAAACAAGGGAACAAGGGGCAAAACCATCAAAACTCACTAGAGAGTGCCAGCACTGTAACTTGAAGAAATGGCGTCTTAGCCCCTTCTCATTGTTTAAAATGATCTGTTTCGAATTCTTTTGAAATTTGAACAATTTGTAGGATTCTTTTTAATGATGTGAGGATGATCTTGTTGTCAGGTGAATGCATCGGATGTTATTATTTTGGAGGGAATCCTGGTTTTCCATGATCAAAGAGTCCGAAATTTGATGAACATGAAAATATTTGTTGACACAGGTATGAAATCACATAAAAAGGAGAAAAGAAAGGTTCCCAGAGGTCTCTATGTACATATAATGCCCGCTTCTAATTGTGCTGTCTGCTTTTGCTTTATTGAAAGTACAGTGGTTGGAAGTACTATGTAACCACCAATGGAAACCCAAAATAACTTAAAGTTGAAACATGGAGTAGTGCGGAAGTTTACTTTAATATTAGAGTTTTCCACTTCTTGGTGTAGATTTGATATCACAAGAGTGAAAGAATTGATCTGTTATTTAAAACCTGACCATGAGAAAAAAGTGGAGAAAGTGCTATATCTTCACAAGAATAATTAAGGAAAATAATGATGAATTATGGTGACAAAATGAGATGGCTTTGCAAAGAACCATTTTTAACAGTATAAAAGATATGCTCTGCTATTTCACTGGCTTTCACAAAACAATTTACCCTGCACTCTCATAGTTCACTTATTCTGTTAAGAATCTCAGACCATTTTGCTGAACTTTCTTTCAACAGGCTTGTTTTCATTTATTTTCTTGGTTGCCTCAAAATGTTTTAGTAGTCTTATAAATTTTTTGTTCACTACAAATACAAAAATGTAACTAAATAAAATAAAAACCCAACCCGGAGTATGAACTGTAAAAGAAAAGTTTTCTCTTGTACTGTTTCTTTGTGTCAGTGTATGAGTTAGTCTAGACATAAATTGTCTTGGAACTCTAAAATTATTCCCTTCATACTCCATCCAGAGCACTTTTGATTTTGATGTTCTTTAATTAATTTGATTTTGAATTTGAATGTTTAAGTGACTTTTCTATTTTTTCAAGGAAAGGTGGTTTCTTTTTGCTGTGTCTCTTGGATTTTCAAATAGGTAATTCTCCATGATTCAATTGCTGTAGATGCTGATGTGAGGCTGGCTCGAAGAATAAGACGTGACACGGTTGAGAGGGGTAGAGATATAGATTCTGTCCTTGAACAGGTACTAAGTTCAAGATCTTGTTTCGTTACAACAACTACGTGAGAATCTTTGTATTCTAAACCTTACTAAAACAAGATATTGATTTTGCTGTTATTTTGAGAATCTTTTCTCCCTCCAAATAGAAATACTAAGTTCTCCAAGAAGTGTGGGCAAGAGAATAAGCTTTCTGTGCTGATTGTATTTTAACATTTAGTGCACAAATTATAGTTTCATTATCAGGTTGAGGAAGCCAAAAGGAGAAGTTATAATTTCAAATGAGCCTGTTCAGTGACATTCCTGGGTTTTGATGATTTAACTCACTATGCCTTATGGCTCAAGAATATCTACCCATTTGAGGCATTTTTGAGTTTTTTGTGCCATTGCTCTCTCTCTCTCTCTCTCAAGCTGCTTACTGCGTTTTTTGTGTGCATATGTACTTGAATTTGCTGCATATATTTGAAGTTATATAACGGTTGTCATTTAAATTGTGCAGTACGCAAAGTTTGTTAAGCCTGCCTTTGATGATTTTGTTCTTCCTTCAAAGAAGTATGCTGATGTAATCATACCTAGGGGAGGCGACAATCATGTTGCAATTGATTTGATTGTGCAACATATTCGTACGAAGCTAGGTCAGCATGACCTATGCAAAATATATCCAAATGTATATGTTATTCAGTCAACATTTCAGGTATTTTTTTTCATTGACTACACCATGAACCCTAACCCATCCTCCTCACATTCATAAGATCTCCCCTTGAACCCCCTCCTCCCTCCCCTTTCTTTTGCCTCCTCTTCAATCAGTCGTATTCTTTGTAATTGCTCCATTGTCTTTGGTAATTGTTGATCTGGATATTTTTTTCCCAGATAAGAGGCATGCACACACTGATTCGCGATCGTGACATATCAAAGCATGATTTTGTCTTCTATTCTGATCGACTTATTCGGCTGGTACCTGCATGAGTACAAATTGCAAACAGATTTTTCCATCCCTGCATTGGCATTATCAAAACCTTATTGCTAAACTTGATTTTCAGGTGGTAGAGCATGGGCTTGGTCATTTGCCATTTACTGAGAAACAAGTGATTACTCCAACAGGTATTTGCCTCTTAATCTGTATAGATCTCTCATTGTGCTGGTCTGAATCAGGTGGAATTTAAAGGAAGCTGTCACCAGAAGCTGTTATTTGCCTGTCTGAATGGTTATAGCTCATTGACTTGTAATTGATTTTAAGTGGCTCGAAGCTTGGAAAATGATAAGTTATACATAATCTGAGTATAGATTTTTTCTTCTGCTCATGACGTTTTTCTTTCTCCTTTCCTGATTATGTTGTTTCAGGGTCATTATATACTGGAGTTGATTTTTGCAAGAAATTATGTGGAGTTTCTATCGTTCGAAGGTGAGCCTTGATTAAGGTACTGGTTCATAGAGAGAATTTGTGCAAGCGAAAAGATAGATTACATGGATCGCTTAGCACCTGTCAGATTTTGATCCTGGTTTTAATTGAATGGATCTCTTCATCAATATAGGGCTTAACTTAAACTGAATTTTTATGAAAAACATACGGCTGTTTGCGCACTCCTTTTTATTCCTCTCCCTATCACGTGTCTAGTTTCAGCTTTCTTCTGCTATTTCAAGCGCCATAACCTCCTGTTACAAGGTTACTAGTGAAGATGGATATTCATTTTGCACTAATGGTTATGTTTAGCATGATTATTGTTGGGCTGCACTTAATTTATGTCAAACTGATGCTGATTTAATGCTTGGGATATACTTTGTCTTTTTAGTGGAGAGAGCATGGAAAATGCATTACGTGCTTGCTGCAAAGGAATAAAAATTGGAAAAATTCTGATCCATCGAGATGGAGACAATGGGAAACAGGTGCCTTTGCCTCTCCATTTGACGTATTTTCGTCCTCTTAGTTGCCTGTTGTTTTCTCGTTCATGGGGACATTTCACTTCTATGAGTGTGATCTGTGCACTGGATGTATTTTGAGCAGCTTATATATGAGAAGCTTCCCAAGGATATATCTGAACGTCATGTTTTGCTTCTGGATCCTGTTTTAGCTACAGGTAAGTACAGATCATGTCATCCTTGTAAGATTCTTGAACTTTTTGATGCCCAAGGAGGTCTGCGTTATAGAATTTTAATTCCTTAACAACTTTATGTGCCAAGAACTGCGTATCAGGAATAGGTGAAATGATTCAAAGAATATCAGTTAATTTGTCTTTTTCTGAGTTGGAATTCCTATGAAGGGTTTCAGTCCTTATAGACATCCCACAAGCTCGTTGGCAGCTCTGATGAAATTGATGACACAGCTGATGCAACTAGACAAGCTAGTATGCTTTTCTTCGTATTCATTTTATGCATGGCATTAATGGGTGTACTTCTCTGATGGCTATTTTGGAAGGTAATTCTGCTAACCAAGCAATCGAGCTGCTCATCCAGAAAGGAGTTCCAGCATCCCACATCATATTTCTGAATCTCATCTCTGTGAGTGGTTTTTTCCATATTGGTTATAAATGCAGTTTTTTGCAAATCAAGTTTGGCTTATCCTACTGCTGCATAAATGCAGGCTCCTGAAGGGATCCATTGTGTCTACAAAAGATTCCCCTCCTTGAAAATTGTGACTTCAGAGATTGATGTTGCGTTGAATGAGGAGTTTCGTGTTATTCCGGGTATGGGTGAGTTCGGTGATCGTTACTTTGGTACTGACGATTGATCCTTGAAGAGCAGACATTTGTTTGACCCGCTATTGATTGGGGTAGACGCCCTTAATTATGGTATATTACATAGAGAGACAGAGGGAAGGAAGAGGGGGGAGGGGTTGTTCCTCATGTAGTCTCAAATACAATTAAACTGTCCTGAAACTGAGTATGTAAATAAATGCAGTTAGCGATTTGGATCTGTTATTTTAATAAAGGAAACTCTGATGATGCTGAATAGTGGGTTAGGGTTAGATAAGCTAATACAGTTTCTGTAAGAATCTCCTTGAAGGGATCTTTGTCCTTTGGCTTTTACTGGGGTCAACTTTGACGATAACCCTTAGTGGGAGTTTGTAAAGGTAAGCCCCTGTAAAATTGAAGAGCCGGAGTTGGCAGAAGCACAGTTCTAGCTTCATTACCCATGAACCATTATGGATAAATTTTTGGGGTTAGATATAGTAGCGGACTAAGCTCTAAAGGATCTATTGAGTAGGTGAAATGGAACGACAATTTTCGATGGGAAGCGAGGTCATGAGTTTGACTTCAATTTTAAATGACCTCTCGAGGTCATGACGAGAGACAATTTGAGAATGAATTTATCATTTAGATCGAGGCAGCATAGACTTAAGAAGCATCAATACTCTCTGAAAACTTTCGTGTCATGTCCGACACTCCGACATGTTCCGACACGCGGTTAACGAGTGTCGGAAAATCCGACATGTGGTCAACTCTTCCCAACACGCGAGTCTGAAATTCCGACACACAACTCCGACACGCATGGGGTTGATTTTAAAAATTTTCAATACTTGATGGGTCAAAATATAAATATATGAAAAAGTAATGAAAATAACAAAAATAAAGGGGAAAAAAGAAAATTTTCACTCTCAAGCTTCTCACTTATAAGTTTTGACCTTCCCGTGAGGGATGATGGAACGCCTCTCTTCTCGCCAGCATTGCTCCGCTACCCTCGCAGAGTTGAAGTTGTGATTTTTTTTTTTTTTTGCTTCTTTCCACTTCTCGCTGGCGTCGCTTGCAAGTTATCTCTTTTGGTCACATTTTTCATGGCAAATTTAGTTATTTCCTTTTCTTTTGGTCGTACTTTGAGAGTTCTTGTCTTGGATTTTCATTTTTCTCGAACCTTGTTTTTTAGAGGAGCTCAAACCAATCTATATCATAAACTCTGAATTCGGTCTGAAACTATAAGAAATCTCATTAATTTCTGATAATGTAAGAAAATAGGACATGTTCCTTCAAATTTACTCTTTTGTGTTTGCAATTTTTGAATTTCTTATTCAATTTCTGTCAAATTGAAATAATAAATGATATTAACAAATGTTGGATTAATATTTTTAGTATAAATTAATTCTATACTATTATTATTATTATTTATTTATTTTTGCATATATATATACCTGTCGAAACATGTTGGAATTCTCTATTTTTTGAGAAATAATATGTCGGCGTGTCATGTCGTATTGCGTGTTCGTGTCGGTGTTACATAAGCAGAGACAAAGCTCTTAAGAAGACCAGAGTGAGAAAGGACGTGAGGACTTTCACGAGGTGCTGCTCGACAAATCATCTCTTGAGGTCATGCCGTGCTGGCGTGGATGTTTGTCTGATTGTCCAGAAAGCGCAACTGCTACGGAACATCCTTTCCGATGGAGACACCACGGCTTGAGGTATTCGGAGGTCTTCGTTGGCGATGCAGCGGAAATGGACTGCCCTGTGTTCCCATATGAATCGTTAGAAGAAGAAGAAGACTGGAATGTTTCTATGGTTTTATACGAGAAATATCTTCATAGACAAACAGCGTAACATGCACTTCGTGTAATTGTCCGAAACCTCCGGCGTTAAGGTCGTTTTTAGACTGGTCACATGCGTTCTATGTTTTAGTCCTACGCCAATTTCAACTAGCGACTCGGTTGGTCCAACGTCCCTTTACATATTTAAGATGGATACATTTGGTCACAGGCAGCGTGACTTTGAAGTGGTCCAAGTCGGTTGTATCGTAATTTTACACGTTTGATAATAGATGTTTGGAAGTATATCCTCCAGAAATTTGATGGCGCGGTGCAACCGGGGCGTTTAACGAGCACATTGTAAATTCCCTCGCGTTTCTTTTTCACTACCGCGGGTTCTTTGTCAGGATGCCGGCATGATACTTTACCTTTGGAGTCAACACAGCGGAATGGGATCGTAATTCTTCGTAGTCAAACCGTGTGATCAACCTTTGCTCAAGAAGCCACGTCTGCGGGATACGTCCTCTTCAGAAGTCTTTTTCTTTCATTGCGCTTACGAGGAACGTCTCGTTCCCCATTTAGATCCAAACACGGACCAGAAACACCGCAACTTGCCACCCCAAGTTCTATCTCTCTCTCGGAAACGACTTCTTGGATTGAGCTCTCGCCGCCTAAGCTGAAGAAAGGAAAAGCTAGTGTGAATGGTCTTAGAGAAGACGATAAAATCTAGAGTCAATCCCTTCAAAGTTCAAAGAGCCCCAGCGTGTGTGGACCCTCATCACTCCATGGTCCAACGCTATCGTCTAGATGCAATGCCTTTCGCTTGCGACTTTTCACACTCCTATTCCCTAAACCAAGAATCAACGTGGCCGAGCAAGCGAATCCTGGATACAGATGCTGAGTTCATGATTCATGTCGCCCAGACCGCTGCCTCCCCCATGACAGTAGCTGTGAAGGGAAAAATATCATTACACAGACTCGATTCATGCACCGGTGATCAACTGAATTCGGTGGACTTCGGGGTGAACTATCAAATTCTGACAACTTTCAAGAACATGGGCGAGGACATATAATCTTCTGATCGTCCGGATGGCGCTTCGATGTCATAAAAACCATAGACCAGAACTTGTCGTCCAAGTCTTTAAGTTTAAAATGCGTCCTAGACAGGGGTAAAGCAAGGACAGTTTAGATGACATGGTTGATGACGCTTGAGTGACATTTTGATGTCGTCAAGTCAAGTCAAGTCAAGTAAGACTAACAATGGATGCTGCCTAGCTTTGCATTATAGCAGGACGCTTGTCCACTATATATGTCTAAACAAGCTAAGCTGAATTTCTGATACAGCCCTCCTTTCGACTATTCTTGTTTTGCCTGCAAGAATGGCTCATAAGATCTCCTGCATTGAACTTCTTCCTATACTGGTCCTATCAGGATTTCTATTTCCTGGAACTATAAAATTTGCACTTTCCACTGGGGGAACCGCTTCAGGTTGCTTCGAAAGTGAAAGAGAAGCACTCACCAAGTTGAGAGGTGGCTTCACAGATCCTTCAGGCCGGCTTGCTTCGTGGGTTGGGAAAGATTGCTGCAATTGGAGAGGAATTGTATGCAGCAACCTGACTGGGCGAGTCGTCGAGATCAATCTCCACAACCTGTATGTGGATGATAGTCTAAGTGGTGATCTTAAGCCAGGGCAAGCGCTGGGGGGTGAGATCAGTCCTTCTCTGCTCGATGTAAAAGAGTTGAAGTACTTGGATTTGAGCTTGAACAATTTTGGAGGCACCGAACTCCCTGGATTCATCGGTTCGCTAAAGCAGCTGAGATATCTCAATCTGTCAGGTGCATCTTTTGGTGGAACGATCCCTCCGAGTCTTGGGAATCTTTCACGACTGCATTATCTGGACCTCAGCAATTGTTTTGCCGAATTGAGCCAAAATGATCTTCTCTGGCTTCCTGGCCTTTCCTCCCTTAGATACCTTAATCTCGGAGCCATCGATCTTAGTAAATCCACAGATCATTGGCTTCGAGCTATCAACTTTCTACCTTCTCTCACAGAGTTGCGCTTGCCCAACTGTTTCCTGTCAAAGCTTCCTCCTTCTCTTCCATTCATCAACGTCACATCACTTGAGGTCCTTGATCTCTCGAACAATAACTTCAACTCTACTTCACCCACGTGGCTGTTCAATCTCACTCGCCTCGTTCATCTTGATTTAAACTCGAATAGTCTCAGGGGCGAGCTTCCAGATGAATTTGCTAATTTAGCATCCCTCCAAAAATTTGACTTGTCCCAGAATTATCTTGAAGGTGAGCTCCCGAAATCCTTGGGGAGCTTATGTGATTTGAGTGTCCTAAAGCTTTCTTTCAATAGAATCACCGGTGAGATAACTGATTTTATCAACGGGTTAGCTCCATGCAACGATAGCCAGTTGGAGAATCTGGACCTGGGAAACAATGGATTGTCTGGCAATTTGCCAGATTCTCTAGGAAACTTGTCGTCTTTGAAAGAGTTTTACGTTTTCAAAAACAGTATGAGTGGGATTCCTGAAAGTTTTGGGCAACTGTCGACGTTGGTTGCTGTGGATCTCTCTGAGAACTTGTGGGAAGGAGTCGTGACAGAGCGCCACCTGGCCAACCTCTCGAGTCTCACGGATCTTAACTTGAACAAACTGTCTCCAAACATTTCCTTGGAATTTAACATAGCCCCCGGTTGGATTCCTCCCTTCAAGCTCAGGTACCTTTACATCAGGTCCTGCCAATTGGGTCCCGAGTTTCCCACTTGGCTCAGGAATCAAAACGACCTCAAGACCGTGGTGTTGAACAACGCTAGAATTTCGGGAACCATACCTGAATGGTTCTTGCAGCTGAATCTGCAATTAGATGAACTAGACGTCGCGTATAATCAACTCACTGGCAAGCCACCCACCTCGCTGACGTTTGTAGACGATGAGTCCAATGTCGACTTGAGTTCAAACTCTTACGAAGGTCCTCTTCCTATGTGGTCTTCCAATGTGACGACACTGTATCTCAGAGATAATCACTTCTCCAGTCCCATTCCTCCTAACATCGGCGAACTCATGCCTCGCCTGACAGATTTAGACATATCTCGGAATGCCCTAAATGGTACCATTCCCTTGTCCATCGGGAAAATGACCAATTTGACAACCTTAGTCATCTCCAACAACTACCTATCCGGAGAAATACCGCGGTTCTGGAGCAGCTTGCCCTTCCTGTATATTCTTGACATGTCAAACAATAGCCTTTCGGGTGCAATACCGAGAGAGGTCGGCTTTCTTTCCTCTCTCCTGTTCTTCATACTCAGTAACAACAATCTCTCTGGCAAACTTCCATCGTCCTTGCGGAACTGCAGCTCTCTGGACAGTCTTGATCTAGGCGAGAACAAGTTCTCAGGAAACATTCCCGCATGGATTGCAGAGAGCATTCCTTCATTACTGATTTTGCGCCTGCGGTCCAATTCGTTTACCGGGAAAATTCCTCCTCAGATATGCCGTCTTTCGAATCTCCACATATTAGACCTCTCTCACAACAGCTTGTCAGGATCAATTCCGCCGTGCATTGGAAACTTAACAGGCTTGAAAGTGGAGCTCACGGATGCCGACACAGAGAGGTACGAGGGACGCTTGACCGTGGTGGCCAAAGGACGGTTTGTTGTATATGACGCAAAGATTCTTTACCTCGTCAACAGTTTGGATCTCTCGGACAACCGCTTGTCTGGGGAGATTCCTGAAGCGATAACGAACCTCGTGAGGTTGTGGACCTTGAATTTGTCCATGAACCATCTCACTGGAAGAATACCAATCGACATTGGGAACTTGGAATGGCTAGAGACTCTCGACTTATCGAGCAACAATCTCTCGGGACCACTTCCTCCGAGCATCACCGCTTTAACAAAGCTGAATCACTTGAAACTGTCATACAACAACTTGTGGGGGAAAATCCCGACGACCAACCAGTTCCAAACCCTCAACGACCCATCGATTTACGAGGGCAACGTCGGCCTCTGTGGGATTCCATTGCCAGAGTTATGCCCGGGAGACGAGAAACAGCCACAATCTCCTGACGATGGCGGCGGAAACACCAAGAGCGAAGACGGAGGCGATGATCTCGAACGTTTGTGGCTCTTCCTGAGCATTGGGCTCGGTTTCTCTGTCGGGTTCTGGGGCGTCTGCGGCACTTTGATCGTAAAGAAGTCCTGGAGAGAGGCTTACTATGGTTACGTCGACAGGATGAAGAACAAGCTAATTGTTGCTGCACTCATCGCATGTCGGACGGACTAGTATGCAGGCATGTATTCAGGGATTTGATTCAGGGCTTACTATCGTTAGACATTTAATGAATGTAGCAGCTAAGCAAAGGGAACATACTCCACATGTTTCTGGCATTGCCAATAAAACGAGCCTTGGGCAGTAAGAGAAAACTGAATTCTGTGGAAATTAATCCATAAGCTCATCTTGAGACTGGGGTCTGAATCCTGTAGCATTTTGCACAACTATGGCTCCATTTATTTTAACAAAAGATGAATGATTTTCCTAAAAATAATCGCTTGTATTGCTTAAAATAAATAATTAATAGAATATATTTTAAACATATTTTCGTCCATTCATTTTTTGAAGCGATATAAGTAATTATTTTAAAATAATATTTTAAATTATTTACATTTCGCAAAACTTACTGAATGAGTTTTGGTCCACTAAACAAATGTTTTATTTACCTTTGATGCTTCGGAATCGGACGGGTCCAAAGTCCGTTTGAACCGGATTCCATCCCAGACCCAGATTCGAATTGAACCGGGAGCACCCAAACGGTTACCCGACCCGGTGGTTGTTCGAAGATATTCTTCATTAACTTCATCGACTCCATTTTATCCACTCCGGCCAAAAATCAAGTGCAGCGAAGCTCTGTCGCGCTCGCCCTGCTCCGCCGATGTCACTGTGCCTCCTCTCCTCCCGCTCCCTCCACCCAATTACCTCCTGCCACCCGTCTCCCACTGCCTCAGCTCCTCCCTTTCCGCCGCCACTCGCTTCAGCGTCTTTCCATCTAAGTCCGACCTCGGCCTCGCCGCCCTCGCCAACCTCCGCGCTCCAGTGCCCCTCACTTACCATCGTCATGTTCGTGTTGATAAATCTGGCCATTTGCTGTAGGTGTGTCCAAAACACCCGAGCCGACCTGACCCGAATATGACCCGAACACGAAACAAGTTTGGTACATGTTTCAGATCTTAATATTGTTCGGATAACAAACATAATAAAACAAGCGGAATACATGTTTCGGGTCGGGTCAAGGTTGAAACATTGTTTGATCCTGAACACGTTACTTATGTGAAACCCAACACGTTCCTCATACCCAACGTTACAGAAACATTCATGAAATGAAACAGAGAGTGATTAAAACTTCAGAGCCCTTCCCTCGACTCCGCTGCCATCGAGGGCTCTTCCTCCTTCTTGTTGAATCTCCTTGGCCTCTTCTCGTCCCTTGTGTCCATCCGACGCTAGGGTTTGCGGATTCGCCCAAATCCCCTACCGCCCAGCAACGGCCCTCTTTCAGCCTCCGTCGCCGACATTTGCAGAGGAGAAAAGTTCTGATCTTTCTCGAGGTGGGTCGATGGAAAAAGGGACAAACTTGGGTTGATTTTTCCTGGAGCTGGACAAGGTGGCTCTCGATATCCATCGCCACTTGCAGAGCATTGGAGTCTTCAAGACCAGCCACAATAAAGTGATGATAACTGCTGCGTTGCCTTTCTTTTTGTACCCTCTATTTTTGGTGTTTCCATTTCGACTGCGTGATGAAGAAGAAAGTGAAAGGGTTGGTTTTGATTTTCGATTTTTTTTTTTGTCGATTTTGCTTCTTCAGGTGAGCCCAATAATAAGAATGGGAAACGACGATTTGGGTCTGCTGTGGCTGAAGCCAATGCTCTGGGCGAGCTACTTCGTGACTTGGAAATAACCCAAATGGCTTAATTCTGCTTGTCTAACTGTCATTTCGTTGTTCTTTCCACATTCTGGAATAGGTTTTTAAGAAGCTCTTGTTTTAATCTTGATTGATTACGTAATGATGTGGGGATAATACTACTTTCCAATGTACTCTGAATTTTTGTCATGGCAAATTAAATATGTTTGATTAAGAGAGTTTTCTGTGATTAATGCCTTCACAATTGTCTTACTAGAGAAAGGGAGGGGAAAAAGGGAAAATCCAGAACCCGACCCGAATTTTCGATTATGCTCTAATGTATTTCAGGTCGGTTTGGGTCGGGTCACAATACACGACGCTTACGATTCAAGTCAGGTCGGGTAACATCAAAACCTGACCCATTGACTCCCCTAATTTGCTAGACTTGCATCATTAGCTTATAAAAGAAACTCTCATGTAGTCAGTTTGGGTCAAATAAGCCAGTACACTTTCTAGGAGAATCTCCTTGAAGGTATCCTCGCCCTCTAGCTTTTACTGTGGTTCAACTTTGATGATAGTCATTAGTGGAAGTTAGTAAACGTGAAAAACCCTTTAGGCTGTGTTTGGCAGTCGAGATAGGATATGATTTAACTTATCTTATGTTTGGTGCTCACTCAGGACAGGATAAAATCGAATATAAAAGGGATATAGGCAGGATAAAATTATCTCATGAGGCGGTGGGATAAAAGTAAATAGAATTTATAATATCCATAATATAAAAGTTATTTTTCTCGAATAACAAACTTATTAAATTAATAAAATTGAAATTATATTTTAATATAATAATAATTGAATTCTAATTTAAGAAATTAAAAATTAAAAATTATTTTTAATTAATCTTATTTTAATTTATATATTCAACTTTAATTCTATCTTATAATAAACATTCAATTTATAAATTAAATATTTATATTTATTATATTTAGGTATGTTAGTATAGTTTACTATTTGATAAAATTTTATTAAAGAATGATGAAAGGGGAAAAAGGAAATAATAGAAAATAATATAAAAAGAGGAAAAATAAAATAAAATTAAAATTAAAATAAATTAAGGAATAATGTTACAAGAGATTTTCACCATCTCCGTTTATAAACATTTAGGTTCATTTATAATGATATAACATTTATATTAAAAAAATTATATGATATGGTGTGAATATATCCGATTTTAATACCGCAATTCACCAAATAATGGATATGATATAAAAAAATCCTAATATTTCATATTTTATCCTATTCAATTCTATCCCGATTAGAAATTTGAACGACCAAACACAACCTTAGAATTGAATTCTGAAGATGACGAAAGGGCAGTTCTAACTTCATTACTCGGGAACTATAATTGGGGCAGATGTCTGTGGATGCATGAGCAGAGACAAAGCCCTTAACATGTGGTTCTTCAATAAGAAACACATTTCTTGATCTATTTGGAATACTTCTCCTGAATTTTCAGGCTTAACGTAACATGTCAAGCTGGTGTACCAAAAAGAAGCATGATTTGACGTTGGCTATGCTATCTGATTGTCCAAAGAACACAACTATTGAAGAGCTTCCTTTGCGATCGAGTCCCCACAACTCAAGGTATTTGGAGCTACTAGACCAAGTGAATAAAAGTCTAGACAACGTGGACGTTAATGCAGGAATTTTCGTGACTTAAGGTTGGAGGGTTTCTTTGCGGTCGTACTTGAACTATAATTCATGAACACATAACGTAAAATGCGCCTCGTGCAATTGTCTGAAACCTCCAAACCTCCAGCATTAAGGTCATTTCTAGAGTGACCGCATGCGCTCTACATTTCACTTTATGTCAATTGCAGCTGGCGACTCATTTAGTCCACCGTCCCTTTCGAAATATATGATGAATGCAGTAGGTCTCTTCTGACAATACGGCAGCTATCTGCAGCACCGTAGTCCCTAGTTCAGCTATCAAGTATTATAATTATGTGTTCTTTTGTATAAAAAGGAAGGTCTAAGTCTTTTTATTGTAAGTTATATGTTTTTTTTTTTTTTTTTTTTTTGTGACCCAAGGAACTCCCGCACGGCCGACAGCCGGAGAGTAAACCCTGGGGGCAACGTGGGGAAACCACCACCCCACGCACCGGGCAAGGCGCACAAATGACCCAACTGCCTCCCTGCAACTTGCGTTGCAAAGGCTTCAAACCCAGGCCTCCACGGAGGAATGCACTGGGATCTACCATCGGTGCCACCACGGCGGGTGGTATAAGAAGAAGAAGAAGAAGAAGAAGTAGTCATTGTGAATGGTTTGGAATAAGACTGCTTCAAAGAGGCTGACGTGTGTTGACCTCCATCACTTCCCTTTGTCCAATCCTGTCGACTGGTTACAATCGCATTCAGTCGTTCCTCTTCTCGCTTCTATTATGTAGACCAAGAAACAACGAATGAGTAAGCTATCCTGGAGATACCTAAATGTGCCCACATTTTGCGATGGATGCAGCAGACGTAATTCGTGTCACCTGAACAACTGCCTGCCCATGACGTTGGCTGTCAAGAGTCGCTACATGGACTTGATTTATGCGCTCCAAGTCCCCACAGCATGATCAGTTGAGTTCGGTGGACCTCGTACTGAACTATTGAATTCTAACGTATTTCCGATCATGGGCAAGAAACATAAGTGTCCCAATGGCGCCTTCAATGCCGTAAAACCATAGAACAGAACTTGTCAGTCAAGTCCAGAATGTGTCCTGGGCAAGGGAAAAACAAGAACAGTATATTTGACGCGGTAGATGCGCCTGACCAGTTTGATATAACACATTATATTGAAGATTCAACATCATTTTGCATTATAGGAGGACACAAGTCCAGTTTATATGTCTAAACAAAGCTAATCTGAACTTTCAAATACTCTCCTGTCTATTTTTGTTTCGACTGCAAGGATGGCTCATAGGAACGGGTGCATTAGCCTTGTGAATCCTTAATTTTTCGTTTAGTCAAAAAGTTCATGTACTTATTGATTACAAGTGCTTAATATTTCAATACAAATTGTGAAGATTACGTTATTTTCTCGCATATTAATATAAAATTCGAAGCCGTATAAGATATTAGACAGTTGCAAAACATGTTCAAGTGGAAACGGGGTTAATTCTAGAACCAGACCGGAAAAAAGGTGGGTCGGATATAGGGTCCAAAAAAGGGAAACTGGTTATAACAAGGTCGGGTACCGGTCCAAGTGTAGACCTTACCCAACCTGGACCCGATCACCCCTGGTTTCTATAGGATTATGTGTGGACTATATTGATAGATGAAAAACGTAATATGCACTTTGTGGAATTTGTCCGAAACCCCCGGCACTAAGGTCATTTCTAGAGTGGTCCCATGCGGTCGGTGTTCAAATCTATGTCAATTTCAGCTGGCGACTCAGTTAGCCCAACATCCTTTTCCAGATTTGCTACGAATTGGTCTAAGTCATCTTTATTGTAATTTATATGTTTGATAATAGATGTTTGGAAGTATTATCATCCAGAAATTCGATGGCGTGGTGTAACCGTGGCATTTAACTAGCAAATTGTAAAGTTCTTCACATTCTTTTTCACTACTGTGGGTTCTTATCGAGAAGCTGGCATAATACTTCACGTTGGGAGCCAGCCCAATGGAATGTGATCATGGTTCTTCGTAGTCAAACCGTCTGGTCGGCTTTTAAGTCAAGAAGCCACGTCCACCGAGTACGTCGTCTTCAGAAGTCTTCTCTTCATTGGTATTTCGAGGAGCGTCTCGTTCTCCATTTAGATCCAAACGCAAACCAGAAACACCAAAACTTGCCACCCCAAGTTCTCTCTTTCTCTTTGAAAGATTTTGTGAGATTACTGTCGATTGTTCTAAAAACTCAAACTGTTAGACAAAAGTGTGATTTAATATTTAATCATTCTAATACCCTGAAAGTCACTTCTTAGATTGAGCTCTCGTGGCCTAAGCTGAAGAAAAGAAAATGCCATTGTGACTCTTCAGGCTCTTATTCCCTAAACCAAGAAACAACATGACCGAGCAAGCGAATCCCAGATACGAGTAAACATGGGTGCATCTGTGATAGATGCAGCGTACGTGATTCATGACGCCTGGACAGGTGCCTCCCCCATGACATTAGCTGTGAATGGAAAAAATATCGTTATGCAGACCTGATTCATGCGCTCCAACTCCACAGCGTGATCAACTTAATTCGGTGGACCTCGTGGTGAACTATCAAATTCCGACAACTTTCAACAACATGGGCAAGGAACATATAATCTTCTGATTGTCCAGACGGCACTTCTATGTCATAAAAACCATGGACCAGAACTTGCCATCGAAGCCTGCAAGTTTAAAATGCGTCCCAGGCAAGGGGAAAACAAGAACAGTTTGGATGACAAGGTCGATGACGCTTAACTGGTTTGCCGTAAGCTCAAATTCAAGTCAAGTCAAGTCAAGTCAGACTAACAATGGACGCTCCCTCACTTTGCATCATAGGAGGACACTAGTCCAGTATATATGTCTAGACAGGCTGATCTGCACTTTCTGATACTACCCTCCTTTCGTCTATTCTTGTTTTGCCTGCAAGAATGGCTCATAAGATCTCCTGCACTGAACTTCTTCCTCTCCTAGTCCTATCAGGACTTCTATTTCCTGGAACCGTAAAGTCTGCACTTTCCAGTGGGGCAATCGCTTCGGGTTGCTTCGAAAGTGAAAGAGAAGCACTCGCCAAGTTGAAAGGTGGGTTCACAGATCCTTCGGGCCGGCTTGCTTTGTGGGTCGGGAAAGATTGCTGCCAATGGAGAGGAATTGCATGCAGCAACCTGACTGGGCGAGTCATTGAGATTAATCTCCACAACCCATATGTGGATGCTAATCTAAGCAGCGATCTCAAGCCAGGACAAGCGCTGGGGGGTGAGATCAGTCCTTCTCTGCTTGATGTAAAAGAGTTGAAGTATTTGGATTTGAGCATGAACAATTTTGGAGGCACCAAACTCCCAGGTTTCATCGGTTCCCTAAAGCAGCTGAGATACCTCAATCTGTCGGGTGCATCTTTTGGCGGAACGATCCCTCCAAGTCTCAGGAATCTTTCGCAACTGCAGCATCTGGACCTCAGCAATTCTTTTGCCGAATCAAGCCGAAATGATCTTCTCTGGCTTCCTGGCCTTTCTTCCCTTAGATATCTTAATCTCGGAGCCATTGATCTCAGTAAATCCGCCGATCATTGGCTTCGAGCTATCAATTCGCTACCTTCTCTCACAGAGTTGCGCTTGCCCAACTGTTTCCTGTCAAAACTTCCTCTTTCTCTTCCATTCATCAACGTCACATCGCTTGAGATCCTTGATCTCTCGAACGATGACTTCAACTCTACGTTGCCCTGGTGGCTGTTCAATCTCACTCGCCTTGTTCATCTTGATCTTAACTCGAATAGTCTCGGGGGTGAGCTTCCAGATGAATTTGCTAATTTAGCATCCCTCCAAGAACTCGACATGTCCCAGAATTCGTACCTCAAAGGTCGGCTTCCGAAATCCTTGGGGAGCTTATGTGATTTGAGTGTCCTAAAGCTTTCTGTCAATAACATCACCGGTGATATAACTGATTTTGTCAACGGGTTAGCTCAATGCAATGATAGCAAGTTGGAGAATCTGGACTTGGGGAACAATCAGTTATCTGGTAATCTGCCAGATTCTCTAGGAAACCTGAAGAAGTTAAGGTACCTCCAACTTTCGTTTAATTCATTTCAAGGTTCTATTCCACAGACGATTGGAAACTCGTCGTCTTTGAAAGAGCTTTACGTTGCCAACAACGGGATGAGTGGGATTCCTGAAAGTTTTGGGCAACTGTCGACGTTGGTCGCGGTGGATCTCTCTGAGAACTTGTGGGAAGGAGTCGTGACGGAGCGCCACCTGGCAAATCTCTCGAGCCTTACGGATCTTTCCTTGGTTAAAATGTATCAAAACATTTCCTTGGCATTTAACATAGCCCCCAGTTGGATTCCTCCCTTCAAGCTTGGGTACCTGAACATCAGGTCTTGCCAATTGGGTCCCGAGTTTCCTACTTGGCTTAGGAATCAAAACCACCTCAAGACCGTGGTGTTGCACAACGCCAGAATTTCGGGAACCATACCTGAATGGTTCTTGCAGCTGAATCTGCAATTAGATGAACTAGACGTCGCGTATAATCAACTCACTGGCAAGCCGCCCACCTCTCTGACATTTGTAGACGATCTATCCTTTGTCGACTTGAGTGTGAACTCTTATGAAGGTCCTCTTCCTATGTGGTCTTCCAATGTGACGACACTGTTTCTCAGAGATAATCACTTCTCCGGTCCCATTCCTCCTAACATAGGCGAACTCATGCCTTACCTGACAGATGTAGACATATCTGGGAATGCCCTAAATGGTTCCGTTCCCTTGTCCATTGGGAATATGACCAATTTGACAACCTTAGTCATCTCCAACAACTACCTATCCGGAGAAATACCGCGGTTCTGGAGCAACTTGCCCTTCCTGTATATTCTTGACATGTCAAACAATAGCCTTTCGGGTCCAATACCGAGAGAGGTCGGCTTTCTTTCCTCTCTCAGGTTCTTCATACTTAGTAACAACAATCTCTCTGGCAAACTTCCGTCCTCCTTGCGGAACTGCAGCTCTCTGGACAGTCTCGATCTAGGCGAGAACAAGTTCTCAGGAAACATTCCCGCATGGATTGCAGAGAGCATTCCTTCATTACTGATTTTGCGCCTGCGGTCCAATTCGTTTACCAGGAAAATTCCTCCTCAGATATGCCGTCTTTCGAATCTCCACATATTAGACGTCTCTCACAACAGCTTGTCAGGATCAATTCCGCTGTGCATTGGAAACTTAACAGGCTTGAAAGTGGAGCTCACGGATGCCGACACAGAGAGGTACGAGGGACGCTTGACCGTGGTGGCCAAAGGACGGTTTGTTGTATATGACGAAAAGATTCTTTACCTCGTCAACAGTTTGGATCTCTCGGACAACCGCTTGTCTGGGGAGATTCCTGAAGCGCTAACAGCCCTCGTGAGGTTGTGGACCTTGAATTTGTCCACGAACCATTTCACTGGAAGAATACCGATCGACATTGGGAAGTTGGAAGGGCTAGAAACTCTCGACTTATCGAGCAACAATCTCTCGGGACCACTTCCTCCGAGCATCACCGCTTTAACAAAGCTGAATCACTTGAAACTGTCGTACAACAACTTGTGGGGGAAAATCCCGAGGACCAACCAGTTCCAAACCCTCAACGACCCATCGATTTACGAGGGCAACGTCGGCCTCTGTGGGATTCCATTGCCAGAGTTATGCCCGGGAGACGAGAAACAGCCACAATCTCCTGACGATGGCGGCGGAAACACAAAGAGCGAAGACGGAGGCGATGATCTCGAACGTTTGTGGCTCTTCCTGAGCATTGGGCTCGGTTTCTGTGTCGGGTTCTGGGGCGTCTGCGGCACTTTGATCGCAAAGAAGTCCTGGAGAGAGGCTTACTACGGTTACGTTGACAGGATTAAGAACAAGCTAATTGTTGCTGCACTCATCGCACGTCGGACGGACTAGTATGCAAGCGTGTATTCAGGGATTTGACTCAGGGCTTCCTATCATTAGACCTTTTATGGATGTTGTAGCTAAGCATAGGGAACGTACTCCACATGTTTCTGGCATAATAAAACGAGCCCCGGGCAGTAAGAGAAGACTGAATTCTATGGAAATTAATCTATAAGCTCATCTTTTGAGACTCGGATCTGAATCCCGCAAGATTCCACACAACTATGGCTCTATTTCCTTTTACGAAAAGTAAATAATTTGAAAAATATTTTCTTAAAAATGATCATTTGTATTAATTAAAATAATTAATCAATAAAAAATATTTTGAATGTTCATTCTTTTTTTTTTTTCAGCAATATGGTGATTATTTGAAAAAATATATTTTAAATTATTTATTTTTCACGGAATAGATGAGATGCGGTCCGCAAAACAAATGTTTTATTTACGTTCATGCTTCGGAATCGGATGGATCCGAAGAAGTCCGTTTGAACCGGATTCCATCCCAGACCCAGATCCGAATTGAACCGGGAGCACCCGAAAGGTCACCCAACCCGGTCGTTGGTCGAAGACACTCTTTGTTAACTCCATTCGTCTCCATTTTATCCACTCCCGGCAAAAATCAAGTTCAGCGAAGCTCCGTCGCGCTCGCCCAGCTCCGCCGATGTCACTGTGCCTCCTCTCCGCCCGCTCCCTCCGCCCAACCGCCTCCTGCCGCCTCTCTCCCGCCGCCTCAGCTCCTCCCTCCCCGCCGCCGCCGCCGCCGCCGCTCGCTCCGGCGACCCTACGCCTGAGCCCGGCCTCGACCTCGCCGGCCTGCGCGCTCCAGTGCTCTCACTTCCAATCGTACGCACGCGCGCCGACTCTTTCCTTAGTTCCTCTTCTTTTTTCTAGTTCCTTGTCAAACGTCGCGGCTCGCTCCGTTTCGTCGCGTTCGTGCCGATGAATCCGTGTATCCTGCTGGATTGTCGAATTGATATTGCTCGGATTTTTACGAGTGCGAGTATGCGAAATCCGGCGCGTTCTTGTCAGTTGCGAGCGCGTTTCTTGTGTCACATTGTCGGTTCGCTTGAATGTGCAGGTGCTCGGGGTGTACTCACGAGCTGAACCTCCACCGTCCGAGCGTCGTCGATGATGCCGCTGATTTCTTCAAGAGCTTAGGCATCTCGGATTTCACTTTCGATAGTTGCAAGCTTGTAAGTGTGCCTTCTTTTTCTCTCTCGATTTGAGTTGATGTGTCGGTGTGGTTTTCAGCTTGTGCAGCCTTAGTTTTGATTGATTACGTGCGCATGTGTGTGGTGCAGTGGGGGTGGAGATGCCGTGCGAAGTTGGCGGTTCGCGGCTCGTCAGCGGATCCTCTCATTGGACTCTATCAGGAGGGCACGCATAGTGTGGTGGACATCCCTAATTGCAAAGGTACTCATTTCGCATGTTGGAGCATGAAAAATGAAAATGTGAACTGGTTTGAGCAAAATTGGCCTCAAGGATGAAACTGGTGGCGTCAAATGTGCGGTTAATGCCTTATTTTGCTTGTTTCTTGCAGCTCATCATCCAAACATTAATGCTGCCATGGAACTGTTGAAGCAAGGTATATTTTGTGGATGATGTCTAAAAATTTGGTGTACTTTCCGGAACATTAAGTACTTGCTTTTTTCCATGGGAGAAATTGTTAACAGGAATCAGAGAGTTAGCTATAGAACCACATGATGAGGATCAAGGGACAGGTGATCTGCGCTACGTGCAGGTAGTGTTTCATTATTGGGGATATCTTGTTAAGTTTGTAGTTATGCTAGTAATCAGTGACTTATGTGTTCTTCCACTTCTGCTAGATGGCTGTGACGACATACAATACATCTATTCCCGCCTCAGAAAGATACCAACATGGTATGGATCTGAGCTCACTTCTTGCATGCTTGGTTTGAAGTTTCAGTTTTTCACTTTCTAGAAGTTTTTGGGTGTGCAAATTGCACTCACAATTCTGAACTGAACTTATTTATAGGTCAGGTTCAGGTTGCTCTAGTTTGGAATTCTCGAAATGAAAATTCACCCAATTCAGATAAGCTGAATGCCTTGGCTCATGTGAGGCTGCCAAATTCTCTTTCTTCATGTTGCTCATGCTGGACCCTATCTTAATTTACCAGTAAAATGTGTTTCTTTATCCATCTGCAGTTTTTATGGCGAAATGGTGGGTCAAAATGCAAAGTACCATTCATACACTCTGTGTGGGCCAATTTTCAGACGTCAACTAGCAATGTGAGTGGTAGCCTACTGCTTGAATTTTAATGTTTTCGAAATCACTGACAAGGAAAATAGTTAGGACATCATGCTAACAATGTAAAATGCTAATTAATCCTGTGACTAAATGTACCTTTCAATTCAATCCTTCTAGGACAAGTGGGTCTTTTTATTATTTGTGGTGCATTTGATTATATAGGTAATCTTTGGGAATAGGTGGAGACATCTTCTGGGAGATAGGGACTTCTGGGAGCACCTTGGAGGCATTGATGTTTCGCTGGCTCCATCCAGTTTTGGCCAAGCGAATACGCGGGTTAGACATATCTCCCTCTCTGGAAAGCCCTACGAACAGGAAAATGTCAATATTAACCTACTGTTAGTTTAACATAAAATTGCATTTACCATGCTGGCATCAAATTGCTTAATTGCCGGATATCATCAAATGTCATGTTAGTTTAGCATTGACTGGAGCATGTTCGTGAAATGGGCATTATAATTGGAATGCAATGTTGGATTTGCATTGTATCTCGCACAACCATCTTCTTTGATAGCCAAGAAAACTTTTGAGTGGCTTTTGTTGATTTGCTGAGGTTTTTGGCCCCATGCGATAATTCAGGCAAACCCAGTTGCGTATGAATGATAATAGATCATTCATCGACAACAGAGAGTCTATCCCCTTTTAATTGAAATTCATGTAACTGATACTTTGTAATGATACTTTTTCTTTGGTAATCTTCAGGCTTTTAATTCTTTGCTCCGGAAGTTACAGAAGTATGTTCCTTATGGTGCATCAGTTACTGACTTATATGCAGGATCTGGCGTCATTGGCTTATCCTTGGCAGCTACAAGAAAATGCAGGCAAGTATCCAGAGTTCTCTTTCCTTTTGCTTGCCAGTCTCCTCTTCCCATTAAATGCTCCAGATTGTTTGTTCTCATTCAGGAAAGGCTTACAAATTTGTAATTCATCTCTTCCAGGTCTGTAAGATGTGTAGAAATTAACAAAGAATCCAAGTTGTCTTTTGAAAAGACAGTTGAACGCCTGCCCAAATATGTGGATAGCAGCATCAGTTGGCATCAAGCTGACACTTCAGTAGTAAGTCCCAGAAAAGAATCTCATTAATGTTATTGTTAATCAATCTTGTCAACTTGATGACTTTTATATCCATTTTGCATGGAAAATTACTATTCACTGGGAGATATATTTATGTAAATCTTCTTTAGACTTGAGATTGTAATAGAGTAGGGAGTTCTTACTATTTTGTTAAAATCAACCCAGGAGCCTACTTCTTGGCTTGTGGGATCAGATGTGATTGTTGTTGATCCTCCTAGAAAAGGACTTGAAGCATCTCTTGTGGGAGCACTGCAGACTCTTCCAGCATGGGAACTGAAAACTAGATCATCACCTGAAAGGTAGGGCCTTATCTTTAGCTTTTCTTTGCATCAAGGCATGACATTGTCAGTCTCTTAGATGATCATTTGATATCTTTGCGAAAATAACGGTCATCAACCTTCCAGCATTAATTAATCCTCCTATGCTGTCTTTGGTATTAGTTTTAAGACAAAAGAAGAGAAGAGACCATGGGTACTTCGTGCTAGGGAAGCTTCTGTTCAAGTTGGAAATGATTTAAGTCAAGAGAACCGTCACTCAGTGCCTCAAACTCTTATCTACATAAGCTGTGGCTGGGAAAGCTTTAAGGAGGTAAATTGCAGTTAAGAGACTGAAGTGCAGCTGCGGTGCTTAGTTTGCTTTCTTATAAGCTGAATACTAGATATCTTGAGGAGCTAATGTCGAGCAAATAATTTACAGGACTGTAAGTCATTGCTGTCTAGCAAGGCCTGGCATTTGGAGAAAGCCCATGGATTTAACTTTTTTCCTGGCACACAAAGGTATTAGTCCCCTCATATTGCAATCCTGTAGCTTTGCATGATTCGGAAGCTAATGTTTAATTAATGTCTGTCTACTTAAATCAGATGAAAGTTGCTGAGATATTGAAATATGATCTTATCTTTAGCAAGTAGTCAGGAATTGCTCAGATTTGAAACTGAAACTTCTGTGCAACAGTCTCAATGATCTTAAAATTTAGATTGAGATACCAATTATGATGTCTTGTTTCTCAAAGATCTGGAAAAACATTTTGTCTTAGTTGGTTTTGGATTGATGCTTCTCTGAAAATTATGCAAGTTTCTTGTTAAAAGGGTGAAATGTTAGCATTGAATAGAAAGTGTATGTGATAATATTCTGAGCTGGTTTAAACTACAACGTACACCAAATGTTGTGCCTTAGTCAAATAGTCTTCCCAGATTATCAGGATTGACTTGGGAAGGTTTTAAATATACACTTTCATGTGTTTGTATTAGAAATAGCAGTGTGATATATTGTCTTGTGAAGCTTTAAGGCTCTGTTTGGGAAAGGGTGAAAAATGGAGAAATGAAAATTGGGCCAAAAAATTGTGAATACCTTAATATGTTTATGAGAAAGAAATGGAGGGAAAATTCAAATTAGGCGTGTTATCCAACCATTTTCCTCTCTCTTGGGTCTCCCACGAATAGCATAAGCTTACAAATTATGCTCAGGGATAAAGCTTGACTGCCTTTGGAATCCTTAACACATGCAGTGAAATGAATTCTTGTCTAGCTGTTGTGCTTGTGTTATGGGTAAGATGTGTCTAAATGATGAGAATGTGATTTCAGCATTGAAGTTTTGGCGGTGTTCAAAAGAAGGGAAAATATGCACATCAAGAAAAAGAAGACGGGAAAAAAAAAGAAGAAATCACCTGCGAAGAAGCAAAAGGCATTGATGCACCAAGAAGTCATGACCTAACGGATACTCTACCCCCATCCCGTCTAGTTTTACAAAGAGAAGACGGGAAAAATTTTGTTCGCTCTCTACTCCATTCTTCTAGGCCAGAAGCATTTTGCTTTGAGCTGATTAACTACTGGAGAGACTAGTTGCACATAAACTGTAGCATCGTGAGTCCTTGCTATGTATCTTCTTAACTTCTTGTATACGGAAATGCTTGCATATTAAAGGGTGTCCTATCGGCATTTGCTGATATTAATAGTTTGTACCCCCTTTTCAACCTTCTCGAATTTGCACATCAGGAAGGGTTGTAGCATTCTAAAGACCCATTTGGTCCTGCCAGAAGATGCCAAAAGATGCGCCTCCGCAAAAGAAAGGACCGATGTGGAGCCTTTTGCTTCAGGGAGAATCTTATTGCGGTCTCGGTAGATCGGCATCGTTAAAGCCACAGAAATGGGAGGGACCCACTTGTTCTATATGCTCGAACCGATAGTTCAACAGGTCACTGTCGGAACTTCATCTAGCGGCTAGCGGTATCCACAGTTGTTTTATTTTTTGTGGGTCGCAGTATCCACAAGGTTAAAACCGCTGTGATTGCTCAGTTTAAGTGCTCAGAATCTCCCACAGAATTGCATCCATTTGATAATATTTTGTAGAGTAACCCCTGAACAAGCCACTGCTGCTTTATACTCGACTAACAGTACCATATGATTTTGCCCATGTTCTGGGTCTTCACTGCCACATAACGTAAACTGCAAAGAAGAGTCAGAACTCGGAGGGAATAGCCAAGCAGTATCTTCAATGCATGCCATCCCAGCAAAGCGGATAAATGAAAAGACTTGCGCCTCTCCTTAAGAGGTTTAGCCGCGATATTAATCTGTTGAATATTGTACCTCGGCTCGCCCTCGACCACCCATTTCTTTCCTTGCAATTATGGCCAAGCTTATTGCTTTTGCTTTCTTTACATTTGATTAAGACAAAGTCTCCACCATCTGACCATCTTTCCTTCTTCACCTTTTTGCTATCTTACTCTGTAAGCAACAAGCCAGATTAACCGACCACGGCAAAACCACTGATGAGAAATTATCCTTCAGGGGATGTAAACCAGAAACCACTAAAGGCTCCTCCGATAGAAAAATTGAAGATAAAGAATTCCTGAATGCCACTCTTCGCTATTATGAATCATCAGAGGAACGAGCAGCTCCTATCTCTCCAATTTCCTCTCAATAATCCCAAATAACCAATTCTTTTCGACTTGAAATATCAACTATTGACTTATGATTGAAACTCCTTGATTTCTTTGCTTGTTGACAAAGGCAACCGGTATGCACCGACACACACACACACACACACTGAGGCTAGACCATTACATAACAAGTTTCCAAGAGGAATTGGCAATAATGCATCTAGATTTATGTTGGAAAGAATCAGGGTTAATGACACAAGTAATCAATTAAAGAACAATTCTGGCTTATGCTCCCTTGCATCACTTGTGACTACAAAAATAAGCAAGGGTAGATGAAATCAAAATGGAAGTTCTTCAGGGAGGTCCCAGTTATCTTCGTCTTCTTCCTTTTTCTTGTTAGTTGAGGTATCTTCCTTGTTCTGAGGCACAAATCTTGAATGGGGACGTCTGTTTGCACGGTAAGATGGCAACCATGAGGATAAGCATTTTTAACCAAATCTGACAGAGAATTGAAGATGCCATTGTAGTACTGGTAACATCTATTTTCTTGCAAAGGAAAGGCCTAGAGCAATAGGCTATAGAGCATTGTAAGTAACATCCCAAATAAAAAAGCTTTTCTTCATTTTGAGTGTCCAACTTGACTCAAAATCTAGCAGGAATAATCACAATAATACAGCTTAAAGAGGATGATGACAAATAGCATGTTGAAGAAAATATAATCCAAACAGGCTTTAACTTGGAATAAAAAGCAAGGGAGAATAAGAATGTCTATCACATTTGCAAATGACAAATGTTCTACAACGATACGCACTGTTCGCTACAAATATTCTCTAAGCCTGGCCCTGTCTATCCTTTTCCCTTCTTCGTTCTTAAGTCCTACTAAAACAGTGAATATTTTTTCCTCAAAAGTTCCACTTTTCGACTGGAATCTAACTGAAACATCGGACCTCACAGAGTAATGGCCAACTAAAGAATCTTACACAGACTCCACATCAAAAAAGTAAATCTAAAATGCTTCCCAATTCTTAATTAAATTTACAGCTGAAAAGTCGCCATGAGTCTAGGTGATAACACCGACATGAATTCTTTTATCAGCACCATGCCACTATGCCATCGATAACATAATGTAGGCAGAAGAATCAACCAGTCCACCGGCCCTTGAAGAGCAAATGAGTACAAAACAGACAATCACTCCTTACATTTCCCACCAACCCAAACTTAGAAGCATATTACAACGCCATCTCTTGTGACAGAGGCCGATGTCCTTGCAAATCAGTTCTAATACTTTGTAAGATGAAACAGTAGGCTGACAAATTAAGCACGTCATTGGTCATTGCAAAACCCAAAAGAAAAGTGGGTAAAGAGGGTGGAAGGGGAGGAGGAGGTCCTAAATAGCCAAAGCGAGACACGAACCTAAAACCCGCCTCGTCTTTGCTCAGATAAAAACCGCTGGTATTCTACACAATTTGATCATGCGACCTTACAAAGTAGATAGCAAAGGTAAACAGCCTCCTCCTCCACTCTGATAAGCCTAAAAATTTTCGCAATTTCGCACCACCTAACCATTACTGAAGCCCTCACCACCTCGCTCGCTTTCTCTTATGCCCCAGAACTACTGAGCAATGCTCACGACAGAGCATCTCCGTACACCATCCAATCCAAATGACATGAGAAAAATCAAAGGAGAGTAAAAAAAAAGATTATATTTTGAATGCAATGCAGCTACAACACTATTCTGCCAATGTCCCCTAAGCTGAATTAGCACATTAAACACAATCTACAATCAGTTTCGCCAGAGGGATTTCAGAAATGAGGTCAAGGAAAAACGAGGCACGCACCTCCTGCGGTTGCGCTTCGCAGCCTCGCGCGTCTTGCGCTTCTTCTCGTCCTGCTTGTTCTCGTGGAACCGCCGCCTCTTGCACTCCTGGATAACGCCGGCCCTCATCACCTCCCTCCTGAACCTGTTCAGCAGCCTCTCCTCCGGCTCGTTGTCGTCCACGGTCACCTGCACGTTGTAGCCACTGAAGAAGAGCGCGTTCGCGTGGGCGAGCGCCGGGTTCACCACCGCCGTCAGCTCGCCCGGCAGGCGCCCCGGCGCCGCGGCCAGGGGAGCAGAGCCGCCCCCAGCGCCGCGGCTGGACACGGAGAGGACCGCCGGGGGGGCTCTCGCCGGCGCCGGCAGCGTCGGCGTCGGCGTCGGCGTCGGCGGCGGCTTGGAAGGCGAGAGGAAGGAGAGGAAGCTGGATAGGGAAGTCGCCATTGGTTGAGGGAGCTTCAGCGTCTGGCTATGGCGGTCTTCTTTCTGGTCTGGATAGAGAGTCTCTCTCTCTCTCTCTCAACCTCTCAGGGAGATGGTGGATGGCTGGGTTTAATGGGCTCGCATGATGGGCTGGGCTGGAGTCAGAGTGGGCCCAATTAAGGGGCTTTTTCCTCTAGGGCTTGGCCCGATTTTCCGAGCGAAGCCCGAACCCGAGGAGCCTGCCACCTGACTGTACCTTCGATTTCATCATTTTTGTACGAGACATTCAGGATTTGCTAAGACGTGGCCTGCAAAGTCGATGCACCGAATGATGCGGCGAATCATTATGGATGTTGAATATAATCTAGTTGATGAGATATCCGCTTTGCAATCTGTAATATTTTCAAGTATACATACATCATCATCTTATCTTTATACATGATGTTATTTGACTAGTGTTCAGGACTCGTGATTTAAATGACATCTATATTTAATTGGAGTTTAAAATCAGCTTTCTCATGGCAATAGCCAAAGCTATGCTTTCGTTTCCATTTTCCCATTCAAAGATCGAAAACCTTCTGGTCTCCTTCCATCAATTGGCCGCTAAAAGGTATAATACAATGGGGTTATTAAGCATGCCCACTTTCCTTTTAATTTTCACGATTGACCTCCTATTTTTGGAATTTGCCCGAGAAAGGTAAGTGCAGCCAAGTCAATTAACCTTTTAAATCGCCCGATTACTTAGGTTTAACTAAATCATTGCGAATCTCAAGCACTAATGACTTGAATGGCAAAACACGCGATGAGTTACCTACACGCAAGAAACAACGATTCTGATGTTCGAGAGAAAAGAAAATATGAAACGGCGTTGAAATTTAGTTGCAAGGTGATAGTTTTGATTTTACGAGTCCTTAATACTCTTTCATATTTAGAAGGCTATCAATGAAAAATTATGGGCGGAATCTAAGGCCTCACTTATCCAACAACCGCGATGTGTCCACATGACCTATAAGAGATCTGCTTCCACCGCTATCATCCGCCGCCGCCGGAATGGGGTCCGGCGGTTGGCCCGGTCGGCCGCAGAAAAGGGCAAAAGCACGACACATCACGCGAATCGGACAAGACAAGAACCACAGATAACTACAAAGAAAGAGACGCAATAAAGAGAAAAGGGAAAAGACAAAGGGCAGTTGAATCGAAGCCGACGGGGAATAATCTGGTCGACAGGCAATAAATAACCTATCGATACACGAGTCTCCGTGGGAACGCTCCAAATGGGTGGATCTCCCGCCGTTGATAATAAACAAGCCTTATCCACACGTCCGTCCGTCCGTCCTCTTTTGGTGACCCACGCAATGATGCCCGAAATCAGCGCACGAAAGTCGAACGGATCGACGAGGAGGAGGGGCTTCCAGAATAAGATAAGATTGAGACGAGAGTGAGCGTACGAGGAGGGTGACCCCGGGGGACGTGTGGATCGGATCGGGGCTTTTGAATGCCGCATGCACCGCCGCTGCCTCCCCATTGGCCACTTTCCATGCCTCAGGTGGCATTTCGTTTTGTCCTCATGTGTTTATTTTCCATAGAAGGTCGAGCTTTGCATGGAAATTGAAGTATAAAACTCGCGTCAATAGTTCATCGTGATCGGTTCGGGCGTAGCGTCTCGATCCATCTGAAGAAGGGTCGTCTTCCGCCCGCGGCGGTGGCGGTCGATCGGTTTGGAGTAGATCGAGCGAAGTATAATACGAGAGGTTAGCGGGATAAGTGCCCTTATGTCGTGGCCACCGTGTGATGATGGTGGAGGCGGAGAATAATATGCTGGCTTGAAATTGTAAACGAGGGTGTGCGCTTATATATGGTACTTTCGCACGGATATGCGGTGGACATGGATAATATTTCAGCCGCCCAATTAGAAACCAATCACGGTCATGCACGGAGATCTTTCCATTGATAAGAGTCGAGGGTTCGTGAGCTGATCTAAGTCGAGTATTTTTCTATCACGAAATCAAATGGTCGAGTTGGAGTCCACTTCAAATAATTGCAAGTTGATCTTGTTCGCTTGACTTATCGAAACCTCTAATTGCGCACGTGATGTCCGGTAAATATCCACTAATTTTGTGATGAATTTCTTTTCTTTGTTTCCATGAGATTCTCATATTGGTATTCTATCTCAATATGTAATGCGTTGTAGCATATTTCTTTTCTCACCGTATCATTAATGTGTGAGAAACTTATCATTTCTTGAAACTTGCCAACTAAAATGCTTAATATTCTAAATAGAAATTGCGGTCGACCAAGTTGTTATTCCAACCTGATTTACTTATTTATTTTGGCGATGGATACTATTTATGAAATACTCGAAAAGATCAATGTGTCACTTGGAACGTCACATCTCACCTCCCCATTCATGACCATAACTTCAGTGGCTTTTAAAGTCCTATGCTCAAGATGCTTTGAAATTTGAGCAAGGATATTGGAGTACATATTTTAATCTTTTTCCTTTTCCTCGTGGCAAAATGAGCATTCAGATTCTACTCCCACATCCCTAAAGGCTCAATCAGTCGTCAAAGGCATCATTACCTTGGTGCTCTTGGTTTAAACTCACTATATCATGCACTCATTTGGTATTATTCAGTTTCACATTAGCATCCCAGCAAGGCCTGTGCAGGTATGTAATGTAGTTTTTGTTGGGATTTACTATTCTTTTGGGGACTAGAGACTTTGATTATACTTTCCACAATTGAAAAACACCGTTCGAATTCCATTAGCCTTGTCCCAATTCCTCTTAATGAAAGCTATCTGTATAATTGGATATGACCAGCTAATAGGGCTTGAGAGACGTTTTACGAATTTTCAAGTAGTTAGGGCTCTACGATCGTGTCGTGCTCCTGAATCATAAGAAAACGGGCGATAATAACCATAAAAATAAAGAAAGAATAAAACGAAGGGAAGGAAAAGAAAGCTCCGGACACGTAAAGAGCATCCCCAAAAAGTGACCAGTTTAGGTAAGTGAGCCATTCGAATTTACTTTTATTTGAACAATGCAGCATACCGCAGTTAAAAGAAAGAAAGGGAAAAAAAAATGTAGTGATGTGAACCAATGAAAAGCTCAATTAGTGGGGAGAATTGAATATATTAGGGTTCGTGTTTCTCTCCCAGGAATGCTCTTTTTCCTAATCCATGGGCTGAAAGCTGAGTATGATCTGTCCTAGAGCCAATCAAGGCTCAGCGTTCTTGACAAACGAAGGGTTGATTTTTCTATTTGATTTAATTCATGTCCACATATACACTCATATATTCACAAAATATATATTCTTTTGGCAGCAAACGGGGGGGAGACACATGTCGAAGGCTATTGCCAAACCTACGCGATTATGACAGTGATTCTTGGACTATAAAAATGGGGCATGGAAGGGACAGGAACTCCTGAGTGGAGGGACAACACACGAATCCTGGTCGTTATTATATATGCAATCCAACATGAAAAGCCCCAACCCTCAAAACAACACACACACACACCCAAAGGAAAAAGAATAGAAAAGGGCAGGCCTTATCCAATGGGCATCCACTTTCTAGAGTTAAGGCGTGCCACCTCTTCTTACTATTGGTCTTGACTTAAACTAATCTTTAGGGTAGGTTTGGTTTTGTTTTTTCTCTGTCTAATTGGTTTCTTAGCTTTATGTGAAATCTCCCCTTTTCTATTTTGTAAAGAATGGTTTTCTTTTTGGTGGGTTTTATTTATCAAATATTATCATTATTATTCTATCGGTTAGGACCTTACTACCAATCTTTTATCGTTGGGCGGTTTCGATATCGACCATTTACTCCACCACCCGCCTTCCTTCTCGATAATTATTAGTTACTCACTTTCTTTTTGTTATAATTTGTGTTCATTGGGCCATGCCTAGTTTAGGGCACAAATTAGCAATGCTTGCCCCCATATGTGTGGATCGTTTATTGGCGGTTCCTATCGTGCACTTGTGTGCGGCACACACCTGCAATTATTTTAGCACCCTTCGAAGAGCCGTTTGTGCCACGTGGTAGCTCATTACTGACCTAGACCGGAGGGTCGCGCCGTTGTCCAAGCAATGGTGGTGAGACCAGTGCGAAGAGAGAGAGAGAGAGAGAGAGAGAATATGATGGGAGTAGATGAGTTGAGCTGCGACGGCAGAACCCCGACAAAGACAATATTGGGAAATGGACGACGGGGCAACGAGAGAACATGATGGGAGCAGACGAGTTGAGCTGCAACGATAGAACCCTGATGAAGACAATATCGGGAAATGGACGACGGGGCAACGATTCAAGACGGTGGGAGAGAGATGGAAAAGGAAAAAAAAAAACGGTTGAGGTTAGGGCTTTATTTTGAAAAGCAATAGAGTTTGGTAGGGTGCACAGGTACCTGAAAAAAGCACTAATAAACTAGCGCCACCCAACGGGCTGGTTCTTGCTCCTTAGCTCATAAGCTTTCTATTCTTAGTATCCATATAGGAATATGTCCTGTCCATGTGAAATTTGCATAGCCCTAGGCGAATACCATCATTTGTCACATCCCTCCAATATCCTCTTGACCTACGGACACGCACTTGGCAAGTAAAGATCAAAAGAGGCAAGCGAGGCACGCTTCGTTTGGTCATTGCCTCAAGCAATGGAAGATCAAGAACAAGATACGGACGCTTTCCGTCCACACGCCTCGTTTCAAGTTTTTCCAAAGTGGGCAAATATGAAAAGGAAAAGGAACGAAAGACAAAAGGCGATGGCGAAAGCGTCGGCAATAGGTATGAATGTCCAAAGCGTATCGCTCCACGGTTCATGCACGTTTCGGCTGATGGAGCAAAAATTGATTTTGTCTTGCTTGTTATTTGCTCCGAAAGCGGACAGCTTTAGGAGCCCCTTTTCTCCTCGTTTCTTCTTGGATTGGACAGTCGATTCATTCTGTCTTCAAGCTTTCGCTCTTTGGAGGCCAAAAGAAGAAAAAGAAGAGGGTCGATGCATGGTGTGAACGTGCGTGTGCGTGGCGTGCAAATCCCATCATTACACGGATAGCATTTCTGATTAGACTCTTTTTGAGATGAGATAATTTCATGATGACACTTTGAATACGGAATTTCATTTTTGTAATATTAATTTACGTCTTTCGGAATATTACTATTAAACTAGACATTTATTGAATAGCTTAAAATTTAAAAAATTTTAAAAATAATTGACGATAATTCCACGAAATCACATGTGGTATTAGAGTAAGAATTTCTAAGTTCAACTCTTCCAAAGCTCTATTTGTCTTCTTAATTGCCTAGTTCTTACAAAATCTTACATAATCTTACGTAATATTAAATAGAAAGTTCTAAATTCAAACCTTTCAAATTTTTTTATTTACTTTCCCAATTACATATTTCCATGTTTTAGGTTGTTTAGTCTATGTGTGGGGAGGAGACTTAAAATATTAATATTAAACCAGGCCGTCATCAAATTGTTTAAACATTTTAAATGGATTTAGATGATAGTGATTTTGTGAGATCTCACAACATTAGTTCCAATTTTTGGTATTTACATGGCTGTTTGTGTTACACGTACCGGTTTGGTTTAAGTTGACTAGTAAAAATAAAATCCGTTACAAGTACAACTCAAGTAATGATGCTAGATGGATGGATGGTTTAATATTTAAATGATGTTATAAGTGATGGGCGTAGCTCTTTTGGTGTACAGCATTAATGATGGAGTCATTTTAATTGGAGGACGAAGTAAATGATTGTTTTATCTACTCTCAGTACAAGTGATTCTTTTATCTACAGTTAGTACAAGTGACATTCGGATTGGCATTTCACGATGGATGTACTGATGAATCTAAAAAGCACCGATTGGGTGATGTTGGAGCCAACAATTTTTTGACATTCTTTCGATCAGCAACTTCTAGTACAACACCAAACTTTAGCACACCAAATTCATTCCTAGTACAATACGAGTGCTTTTTGATTTGCCAGATTTGGGTATTTTTCCTACATTCGTAATCTACGTCAGGCTCTTGGTTATGTTTTGATTCGTAATGCTTATTGACCGATAAAACTACTCTTAAGAACCTTTTGAAATAATTATGCTTTTGTGGAATCTATAACATCATCATTCGAAAATGATGAGTTTCTATGTGGGTTAAAGAAGCAAAAAAAAGACATTTTTTTTCATAAAAAATTTCTTTCTATTCTCTTCTAACCTCGCTTTTGTGAAACCAAGATGGTGTTGGTGGGTTTAACAGTGTTCGTATAATAAATTCCATCTTCACACTTGGAACCCAACAAAATTTGTGCTTCCACTAAATTAAGCAAGTAATCCCCCCACCTAAAGTTGCAATTTAAATTAAAATAAGGGGCATCCCTTTGCTTCTCCTCTCTCCCCCAAGTTGCTATTTTTATTTCATTTTCACGCCCACTCTCTCTCTCCTCCTCTCTCCTTTACTCTAAATTCAAGGCCGTTTTTGCTCTTTTGGGTTTTGCTAATACCAACAGATGCCCGATGATCCCTCTCGGTTTTGCCTTCATTGGCCTCCTCTGTAACCGTTCCCTTATTTACTCATCTCAGTCCAAACTGCACTCAAAACTTCGTTTGACTTGACTGCTTCTCATCAGGTGCGCCCCCCCTTTGACTGGTTCTCCCTCCCTGCCCTCCCTGTATTTACTGCCGTGCATGCGTTTCCATCTTGACCCGCGTCGTTTTTCGGTTTCGTCTTCCCCGTCGGGACATCTTTTTATATTGGAGTCTTGAGTTTGGTGTGTTGTGTGTGAGAAGTTTATGTCTTTCTGGGTTGAGAGGGGAGTGGGGTGGGCCTCTCTGCTCCACATAGGTAACTTTCTCTTGCAATGTTTGCACTTGAAGGGCATGTTTCTTGGAACTCCGATGATTTGAGACCTGAGAAATCTTTGGTATCATCTGGCTCCTTGTCTGAACTATGTTGTTACATGCCTTAGTTCCTTGGTTTTGATAATCCCACTCTTTGCTGGGTGTAATATGATGATGTCCTAAATCCTGATGCTCAGCACTTGGCATACGCATGTTTTGTCTCTTTTCTTTTTTTGGTTAAAGTTCTGGTCGTCAGCTGTATTTGGACGGTGAGAAGTTAATCTCTCTGCAATTTTTCACCCATTAAATATATGCCCTGTTTTGTACTGTCCCTTTTTTAGACCAATTGCAAGAAGAAGGTTAATTTCCAGTCGTCTTGGTTCATCATATGGGCGATCCTTGTGTTCTTTCTGTCTCTGTACCCTCTGTTATAAATCCTTGAGCAAGCTTCATAGTGTGAAAATCGGGTGGCCTTATGTTAACGATTCTTTCCTTTTTGGTAGTCATGCCACGTGAATCATGATGCTCCTTTTTTCGGTCTGTTAGCTGTAACCACTTAGTTTGAAATTTCGCAGAAAGCTCAGAGCTTTTCGAGTTAATCTCGGCTAATGTCCAAAGGAAAGGGCTTGGATGGTGAAGAAGAAAGAGCCAACATGGAGGATTCAGATGGGGAGGCTAAAAGGAAATTGGAGAAAAAATCATCTCCTAGTTCCAGTGGGATTGGTTGTTCCTCAGTTGTGGAACCTCAGGATGCAGATTACAACACTCCATCGCTCAGCGACGAGTTAGAGGTCTTGATACTGGCTAGGGTGCCTAGATCTTTATACGGGAAATTTTCCACCGTCAACAAACGGTTCTTATCTTTAATTAAGAGCGGAGAGATCTTCAAAATCAGGGGGGAGATTGGATTAAAAGAGCCGTCTGTGTTTATGTTGGCGAGCGGGGAAACTAGTTGGTGGGCATTCGATCCGCAGTCCGAATCTTGTCGGAATCTTCCTATTTTGCCCTCTGACACTTGCTTTGCCGCCGGAGACAAGGAAACATTTTGTGCCGGTACTCACCTCATGGTTTCGGGCAAAGAGATCGATGGCCTTGTGATTTGGAGGTACGAATTGGCCAAAAATGAGTGGTTCAAGGGCGACTCCATGAAGAACCCGAGGTGCTTGTTCGCTTCTTCCACTTGTGGTAACTATGCTTTTGTAGCCGGTGGGATCGATACGGGCAGCAACAAGGTTCTTAATTCTGCTGAGAAGTATGATCCCGAGACTAAGTCGTGGGATTGGCTTCCCGTGATGCATCAAAAGAGGAAGATGTGCTCCGGTTGTTACATGGACAAGAAGTTCTACGTGATCGGAGGCAAGAACGAGGAGGAAGAGAACCTCACGTGCGCGGAAGCTTTCGACGAGAGCCAAAACAAGTGGGAAATCATCCCCGACATGTTGTCAGACATGCCCATCTCGACCTTCCAATCTCCACCCCTCCTTGCCGTTGTGAACGACGAGCTTTACACTCTCGAGACTTCGTCGAACGAGCTGAAGGTGTATATCAAGAGCAGCAACTCTTGGAAGAGGCTGGGGCCAGTTCCTATAAGGGCTGATTTCAACAAAGGATGGGGCGTCGCGTTCAAATCTCTGGGCAGCAAGTTGCTCGTGATAGGCGCATCCTCGGCTTCGAACACTGGCCATGGCATGACCATCCTCACTTGCTACCCCGACCCAGACACCGAGGAACTGCAGTGGACGCCTCTTGATTGTGGCAAGAACAGTTCTAGTCACTTTATCTGGAATTGTTGTGTTATGATGGCTTGAACTTGGACCGGCGACTTGCAATGTGAGCACCCGAATAAAGCGCCACGTTAGCAATCCGAGTAGCTGGTCTCGCTAATTCATACACACGTAGCTTGTTTTAAGAAGATGGCTGTTATATTCAACTTGCATTATGACAGTTGGGTTAATTTCATGACTCGGCTGTAATCTTTCTTATGCCATTCTATCTCCTGACTTTATAATTGTTTTGAGTGCCTCTGTCTTTCTAAATTAAGGGCAAGTGTTTCTATCATGGTGTACTATCTTGCTGAACTCGTAATAAGAAATTCTTCATGCCTAAATGGAGATCTCCAGCTGTTGCTGAACCTAGGTTAAGTTGCGCCAGATTTTCAGTTCATCTGTTCTTCGGGACGGACAGCAAAAAGTTCTGGCTTTCCGCATGTTGCTCAGGTTGTATCCTCGATAACATGTTACCTTTTAATTCTATGCAGTAGGGTTTGCAATATCAAAGCCTCCTCAAACGAATTACCAGTCGAATCTCTCTCTCTTTCACTCGCTCTGGCGCGCGGAATCATCTATGCTTGAGAACTGATCTGCAATGAGAGAACAGGATGCTACCTGAATACGTGTGCTTCCTTGCATTAGAGTTTTCAATGGTTTAAGAAAAACAAGCACAATGCGAAACTTGCTTCCCTCCTCATTGCAGATACTTATTCTAGAAATGATGTCACGATTGAAATTATAGTCGCCAAAACACCAGACTCGGACTCCGAAGATTGATAGTTCCTGAGAGAATGATTTAATTTGAGTAGCAGATTTGCTGTTTTGGGGACGAACGACACGAAGTTCAGCAGAGCAGAGACAACCTTAACAGATGAATATTTTCAGCAGATGGAGGTTCATCTGTTTTTACCTATAACAAAGCTCACGTTCTCTAGCTAGACTAATGCAACTCGATCCCGTTTAAGCAAAAATTCCAACGAGTCATTGAATTGGAACGCGTACATTCGGTTTAATCGTTTCTATGATGAGTCTAGGTTTGTCCATTGAGTCTAATAACATGTGCTAAATATGTAATTCTGAAGGTGCCGAATAGTTAGTTAATCAAAAAAAATGCCAACTAAGTAAACATGTAGTTTGAAACAACTGGGTTGACCTAGAAATTGGTCCGGTGTTCTTATCTTTTGGCTAAATAGAATTCGGTTTGGGTCGATAGGTCCGAGGTTCTTTCGAGCATTATGAATGATAAGAAAATCAAAACCAATCGAATTGGATCGGACCAATCTCTGTCCGTGCCTAGTGTGCATTATTTAAATGTGCCTGTTCTTCCGTTAATTACATTTAACCGCGTAATAATGCTACAATAATAATTGGGAGTTGTAATTTATTCGTTGGAAAATCGAGAGCCGAATGGAACAATAACCAAATTCATGACATTAAGCACCAACCACCGGCCCTTGCCATCTCATTGGATCGTAACCGGCCCGGCCCATTTAAGTCCCAGCCGACCCGAGATAAGATCGGGTCGGTCACATTGGATCCGGATCGCGTCCCCCGTTTGATTTGATTTTGACCTAAGCGCGATCCTGCAAGTAGAGAGAGAAAGGGGCCGAAACGAGCTGATCTCTCTCCCTCTCGCTCCATCTCTCTCTCTCTCTCTCTCTCTCTCTCCTTCCGCCATTGTCAAGCGAAGGCGAAGCTGAAACGGAGATCCGAAAGCTCGGTCGCTACCCCTCGATCACGTAAGGTGCTTCTCTGCAAAGCCGCTTGCTTGCTTGCTGGATTCGCCGAATTCGGCGCTTCCCATCCTCAATTTCAATTTCCGTATTCTGTAGGGAACAGATCGCGAATCTGTTGTTGTTTCCCCTCCATTTCGTGGTACTTATGCATATATCCTGACGATTGACCCTATGCGTGAGGTCAATTTCTTGTTCGGAGGTGTGGCGGAACTTCGAGTCTAGGGTTTAGGGTTTTCCCGTTTGTGGGTCGAGTGAAACGCTTGTTTTAGGACAAAGGAGCTGTTTTGATTTGCTGGCGGTTTTTTAATTTTGGATTTGGGAAACTGTGGGGCTTTGGGCCCGTGTATGGTGGATGCTAGGTTTCTGTTGAGTGTGTCGTCATCTTCGTGAAGTAATTTCAGTTGGTGGGTACTGGGTGATGTCCATGAATAACAATAGTAACCCGTCTAGAAACCTTCCGGCTTCTTCATCTCCTTTTGGAAATGCTGCCATCTTGAACTCGGCTATGCCGACAAACCCAGGGTTCGGGCAAGCGCAGGGTCAAGGTGGGCCCGGGTTTCAAGCAGCGCAGTTTCAGCTGTCACAAGCGCAAGCCATCGCTCAGGCGCAGGCGAAGGCACAGGCTCATGCGCAGGCTCAAATGCAAGGGGTGAACCCCCAGTTCCAAGCGCAGCTGCAAGCTTCCCTCAGTCAGATGGGGAGCCTTGGGAATTTGGGTTCGTCTTCGCCCTCCATGTCCACGCCTGGAAGTGGCGGCGTGAAGCGTTTGCCTCAAAAACCCCCAATGCGACCTCCTGGAGTCTCTATGAACACCATGATTTCACCATTGAAACAAATGGAGCTTGCTTCAGCTGCTCGCAAGAAGAAGCAGAAGGTCCCTGAGAAGCAGCTACAAGACAGAGTGGCAGCAATTCTTCCCGAGTCTGCATTGTACACACAGCTCCTTGAGTTTGAGTCTCGTGTTGATGCTGCTCTTGCAAGAAAGAAGACTGACATACAGGAAGCCCTGAAGAACCCTCCGTGCATTCAGAAAACACTTAGGATCTATGTCTTCAATACATTTGCCAACCAGATTCGCACAATACCTCAGAAGCCAAATGCTGAGCCACCTACTTGGACCCTTAAGATAATTGGGAGGATCTTGGAGGAAGGGGTGGATCCTGATCAGCCTGGAGTAGTTCAGAAATCAAGCCCTTTATACCCAAAGTTTTCATCTTTCTTCAAGAGAGTAACCATTTCTTTGGACCAGCGACTTTATCCTGAAAACCCCGTGATTGTTTGGGAGAACTCTAGATCATCTGCTCCTCAAGAGGGATTTGAGGTGAAGCGGAAAGGGGATAAAGAATTTACAGTGACTATCCGGTTGGAAATGAATTATGTGCCTGAGAAATTCAAGCTGTCGCCAGCTTTGATGGAAGTTCTTGGCATCGAAGTTGAGACTAGACCAAGAATTATTACTGCAATCTGGCATTATGTGAAGGCCAGGAAATTGCAGAACCCAAATGATCCCTCATATTTTAACTGTGACCCGCCTCTTCAGAAAGTGTTTGGGGAAGAGAAGCTGAAATTTACTGTGGTTTCTCAGAAGATCTCCAATCATTTATCTTCACCACAGCCGATACATTTGGAGCACAAAATCAAGCTTTCAGGAAATAGTCCAGTTGGAACTGCATGCTATGATGTGCTGGTTGATGTGCCCATTCCCATTCAGAGGGAGCTGTCTGTGCTGTTAGCGAATGTGGAGAAGAACAAAGAGATTGATGCCTGTGATGAGGCAATATATTCTGCAATACGAAAAATTCACGAGCACCGGAAGAGACGGGCATTTTTCCTTGGCTTTAGTCAATCTCCTGTGGAATTTATTAATGCCCTCATTGAATCTCAAAGCAAAGACCTAAAGCTACTTTCTGGAGAAGCTAGCCGTAGTGCTGAAAAGGAGCGTCGATCTGATTTCTTCAATCAGCCATGGTATTCACATCATCTTTATGAATTTGGGCATTTTTCACTTTATGCGCTTGGGCCTTTTTCAATGCTTTTTCTTCCTGCTCTATGGAACCTAAGAATTATCACTTTGGCTACACAGCACACCACTAAACCTGGTTATGATGTGGTCATGTCTCTGATTTGAGTTTCTTCTTAAGTGTGCAAAACATACCTTCTGGACTAAATGCTTTATGAACGTGAATAATGACTTATGTTTTTGTTTTTATAGGGTGGAAGATGCTGTTATTCGGTACTTGAATCGCAAACCAGCAACTGGAAGTGATGCTCATCCAAGTACTTAACTATGGTTTTTGGGTGGGCCCCTTTGCGAACCATAGATTCTTTTTGCTTGACCCCTACAGTCATGCATGTTGTTGACGACTTGAGGTAGGAGCCCTGGTGGCGTAGCTTTGACCTTGGAAATTATAGCTGATGGGGATCACATCCACGCACCTCCTGTTATATGGAGCTTAACATAATTTCGGTGATGAAACTCTTGGAGGTGGAACTATTTATTTAGAAAGGAAATGCCTACTGTAAATAGTTGTGTGCCTGCTGCTTTACCCTCCTCTGTTGTTGCTGTCTAGGGATAATGGCCCCATGTTGCTAAGTTAACTGTAATACAACTGATTCTGCATGTTGTATGGCCGAGGTTCTGTTCATGTTTTGGTAATTAGTAAACATTCAATTGACTTCATGGTCAATGTTGGTGGTTGCTGATGTTTTTTTTTAATTGTAAGGCGCCTATCTTTTGGGTTCATTGCAGTGAATCGAATTCGATGCAGGAATAAAGAATGAGACTGCCTTGTCCTGCGGTCGCAGTTCAACCTATGAACAAGGAAATCCGGTACTCTTTAATTTGCATTTGAGTGTAAATTGTAGGATGAATGCAATCTCGGTGGTCGGGGCTCAACTACTTAAAGATTTTCGATGAACGACCGAGATTTATTTATAATGTAATTAAACTATTGCCGCTCTTCGAAGATCCGAGCCCTGGAGATTTGTAGACTGGCTGATATAATCTGGCAGTTGACAATGCAGAGTGATGCGTGACGGTGGTCTATATGGTAAAGGAGCAAAAGTAACCCGTGGCGTGAGGAAAGACGCCTCAAAGATGACATCACGAAGTATCCATAGATTATCCAAGGAAAGGCAGATCCATCTAATTCGTGGTTAAATAAAATCCGATGTCTGGTGTATCGCAGCGCACGCTTCGGCCATATGATCAAGCATCTAGTCCAACGAAGCGCGTGCTTTTTGCCAGGCATCGAACCATGAAGCATCCTTTGAAGAAAACAATCGTCTAGATTTACTGTATTAAGGGCATAGTAGGCCTCTGGTTGGACCATGTAATTTTCTCCTAGGACCAGTCATAGCATAGTATATGAAATGCGATTGGCTGGTTTGTATTTACGAGTTCCGACTACTTTCTCTCGTAAAATGGCTCGTCAAGACTCGGCGCTAATTTGGGTGGGATCTGGACAAGTAGATTTCTTCTTGGTCCCGCACTCGCCTAGGCCTGCCCTTCTTCGAAGATGACGTACAATTTTCGGTGAGCGGGTTACGCAACTACTTTCAGGCTCGGCATATTAGCTTTACTCGTTCGGATCGTCTCATTGATCAGGTCTACCGAAAGGAAATCCTAGCCAAATCACATCAATGCAATCTATACAAGCAAAAAAAAAAAAAAAAAAAAAAAAAAGGCCCTTACCCTTGCAAAGGCCCATCCAACGTTGAGATGAGAAATTCAAAAGCCCAACCAAAAAAGCCCACGATCAAGATGGCGGGAAAGAGAGAGCTGAAAAACTAGAAGCGGACCATCTCCACTTTCCATCACCAGAAACAGAAACAATCCCTCTCCCTCTCTCTCTCTCTCTCTCTCTCTCTCTCGCTGGAGAAGTTCGGAAATGGCGAAGGCCGGGGAGGAGGAGAAAGCGTGCTGGAGGAAGGAGGTGGACGAGAAGCTGAACCGCCTCCACTCCCTCCTCTACGGCGCCGACCTCGCGCTGGACCGCCGCGACTTCTCCGCCGCGCAGATTTTCTCGCTCCGCCTCCTCGGCTTCCTCGACTCCCAGACTCGGACCGACGCCGACGCCGCCTTCATCCGCCCCATCCGCCGCGAGGCCTCCGCGAAGCTCGACGCCGCTCGCCGCGCCCTCACTCCCGACTCCGATCGGTAACCTCTCTGTCTATCTGTCTGTCTGTCTGTCTGTCTGTCTGTCTGTCTCTAGATCGTTTTGTTCTACATGTTTACACTTCCGATCGTGCAGCGCGTGTTCCGTTCGTCGATCTTTAGGTTAGAGTCGAAATCAGCCTTGGAGCTTAGTTATGAAGCGGAAATGAGGTTTGATTTGAAGGGCGTTGGACCGCGCTTGATTAATCGTTGTCAAAAAGAAGTGGAGCTAGTTGAGCTGGAATAGTTTACTTGATCATACAGAAGATGAATTTACTGAAGAATCTATATCCTGTGTTGAGTGATTGAGCTTTTATGGAACCTGAAACTGAGTCTAGATTCCGATGTTGTTTCACTATTCTTACTGAATGCTTAAGTAAAGCTATTCTCGAGATAAAGCGCAAATTCACTCCAACATCAGCCCTAGTCATTCTGATGGTTTGGGAAGGTTGGACATATCCCCAATCAATTTCATTTTCTAGGAGTGAGGAGAGTAATGGCACTTCTGGTACTTCTAGTACTTTGGAAGGACAATATAAATGCTCACTACTCATCTGTTCTGTGCTCTTTATGATGGATTATTACCTTCAGCCGAGCATTCCAATTGGCAGACAGAGCTCCTGGTAGTGTTTTTGGCATGAAGGGTGGCATTGACATGGAGAAATTAAAGCAGTCAGCATACTTTCAAACTCTTCTTCAGCATTCCAAGGGGGATTCCAAACAAATGGTATGAAATAATGATATACATTATTCCAAAGTGTCCACTTTTTTTGTTATCTTTACAAAATTTTGAAATTAAAGATCACATGCTTAATTCCTAAATGATGAAAATGTTGCTAATACACCCAATGATGTAGATCAATCATGTCTAACAATATTTTTTCTTCCTGTCAGGATGACCAATCAGATAGGAAGGACAAGTTCGATAAGACCGCCAAAAATCTGAAACAAGCAAAGTTGTCGTCTTTGTATGGAAACAACCTTAATAGACAAAGCAACGCCCCCTGCAAGAATTCTCTGAGTTCCAGGAGTAATAACTCTGAGGACTGTGTTATTTTAGATAAGCCCCATCCTATTTGCAGCCATCCCAAGAGTACTATTGTCTCACCATTTCCAAAGGTCGAAGAAGAGAGATTTCACGATAATGCTTTAGGGGCAAAGCGTGTTCACATGGAAATAAGTAGCCCTGGCAATGATATTGGGAAGTTGCCATCAAATGATGAAGAATCTAATGGTGATGTGGCAGCCAATGGATTTGTGACTGCAAGAGCCAAATTGGTATCTTCTTGTTTTTTGCAACCTGTTTCGCTGTTTATTAAGATGTTTAGCCTGTTGGCTATTCTTTTTTCTTCTTTTTCTATATTTGGAAGGAATACATTATATATATTGTTAAAATGAGATCAGGCATAGCTGCATACATTAGTTTATGAGATAGAACCATCCTACGGAATGATTAAGCTTGTAATGCTTAATCTTTCTCTCAATTGCTGGTGGTAAAAAACTTGTAAGGAGAGAAAAATTATTCTCACTTTCCTTGAGTTATTTTCAGATGGACTTTGCCTAATGCATGTGAACTCCTTTCATTCAGCAAATAGATAATTTACTTTCTTTTAATTCCATATAATTTGAGCATGTTAACAGATCATAACCAGTGCATGCCTCTTTTTTGTGATGGATTAGATGAAGCTGGAAAGAGTTGTACTCAAAATTTTATTTTACACGACTTGAGGCATGAAACAATTATGATTTCTTATATGTACCCAGATTAAAATCGGCTCTTTAAATCAAGATTGTAACTGTGCGTTCACAAGTTTATTATGACAAAACGTGTTACAAGTTTATCTGGTTTGACCATAAAACTTCTTTAGCTAAGTGTGGGTAATGGTTTGGTCTTCTGTATATGTGGTCACATGAAGCGACCCGTTACATAAGCTTTTTGGCTTATAGGAAATGGAGGCAAGGCAAAGGCATGGTTTGGCAGGATCACCTAGAGCTTCTCTGTCTCCTCAAAGTGATTCCACTGGTAGGGGCTATGGAGGGAGATCGTATGGTTCCTTAAGGCGCGGTGTTCGGGGAAATTTTATTCCCCCCATCAGATCCAATGGAAACAGCATGGGAAATGTGACTTCACGAGTTGCGGGAGGAAAGTCTGATGATGGAATAGATGACTCCACGAAGAGATGGTAAGTTCACAAATAGGTTGCACTCTGTAGGTTAATAGCACACAGTGTTGCTCCTAGATATTTATAATTATATTTATTTTTTTCATTCATAAAGTACGCTTATCATACATGTTTTCTTTTTTTAAGAATTGTGATTGACTGGTTGGGTTTTGTATGAACACTCTGTGATCTCTGATTTTCCCAGCTCATGAATCATAAAATTTCAGCAGTCTTATTCTTTCTATTGCATGATAGTAATCCTATTGCATTTTATTGCATGATACAGTTTGGAAATGCTCTGTGGTCCTGATGGAGAGCTTCCAGAAAAATTGAGGAACTTAGAACCTCGTCTCATTGAACATATTAGTAATGAGATTATGGATCGGGATCCTAATGTTCGCTGGGATGATATAGGTAATACGAGATGTTACATTTCTGTCTTGATGAGAAATGGGAAAAAAGAAGATTCAAGTCCTTTTATCACTTCATAGTGTGTGAAGTTGTCCTAATATGCTTGTGCTGCTGGATAATTTTATAGCGGGACTGGAACATGCTAAAAAGTGTGTCACAGAAATGGTCATATGGCCTTTATTGCGTCCTGACATTTTTAAAGGCTGTCGTTCTCCGGGAAGAGGTCTTCTTCTGTTTGGTCCTCCGGTATGTATAATACCATTCTCTATGATAAATGAAGGTTGATGCTCTTATGAACTGATACTCTGTGTATAATGCTTTACCCTTTAGGGCACAGGGAAGACAATGATTGGCAAAGCTATAGCTGGAGAGGCAAAAGCAACTTTCTTTTACATATCTGCCAGTTCATTAACAAGCAAATGGGTATGTCTTCTAGCTGGACTTAGTTTTACTAATGTGTATTTCCTCTTTTTTTTTAAGTAGATAGACCAGAAGGGAAGAAGTGTTTACAAACCATGAATTCTGACTTTTACTTGTTTTTTAGATTGGTGAAGGCGAAAAACTGGTACGAGCGCTTTTTGGAGTTGCGCATTGTCGCCAGCCTGCTGTGATATTTGTTGATGAAATAGATTCTCTTCTTTCTCAGGTAAGATGTATTCTTATCACCCTTGACAAGGCTGGAGGGGATCATACAGATGCCCATTTTGGTGCATGCACAACTTTACTGGACTATAGGAATAGGGTAGAAAGAGTATGTACATCATTAAATTGAAATGCTTTGCTTGTGCACAAAGTAACAAATTGCTCAAGCAATGTTCTGTTGTGTTAAATTTTCCTGGTAGAAGAATGAAATCTTTAGGTTAATTGCTGTAGTTATCGGCAGAAACTGGAACTTCATCGAACTCTGTAAATGGTTGCAGCGGAAGTCGGAAGGGGAACATGAATCAAGCAGGCGCCTCAAGACGCAGTTCCTCATCGAAATGGAAGGCTTTGATAGCGGCAGTGAGCAAATTCTTCTAATAGGTATTAGCAAGACCCTAAACATAGTCTAAAATCACCTGCTGTTGAATTTGAAGACAATATATTCTCCAAAACACAATTGCTTTAAAAGGCTTGATCTCACTACATTTGATTGCTTCTTGCTTTGCCACCCTTGTGTGGTTTGGTGCATTGTCATTCTATGTATTAGATGGGGCAAAATTTTAAAGTCAAAGCAATAAGATAAAAAAATATTGGAATGAGCGAATTAATGAGACGCCTCCATTAGGATGGCTTGAAACTGAAGCCAGAAGTATGTAGTAACACCACAAATTAATATGAACAGCCAATTATATCGTTTACAGGGGTATATGTTCTATGCTAAATTTGAAACTCTTTGAGATTTACTTTTATGACATAACCATTCCAAAGTACGGCAATAGGTCACCTCATGGATCTTGGCAAAAGCGCACTACATTATCAACTTCCATCAATTAATTTTTGATGCTTAATTGCTTTTAGCCTTCCTATTCTGACATTTTTACATATCACAATATATTGAAAATTGACTGGGATGATGTGCTGTTTTCTTAAATAATTAGGCGCAACAAACAGACCTCAAGAACTTGATGAAGCAGCACGGAGGAGACTAACGAAAAGACTCTATATCCCCCTACCTTCATCGGGTGCCTCTCATACTTAAGTTGACTTTCTGTATTGATTTCTTTAACGTACTGTGGCATGATTAACCGGTTTTTTTTTATATGGTTTAAAGAAGCAAGGGCTTGGATTGCACGTAATTTACTAGAGAAGGATGGTCTCTTCAAGCTTTCGAGTGAGGATATCAATACCATATGCAACTTCACCAAGGGTACTAGCTCTAACAAACCTGAGTTAGTTAATTCTTTGCTGCATGCCATTGATTACGGAGAACTTCCGAATTTTGTTTTGGATATTTGTCCTTACTTGCCTAGAATTTGTTTTCAGGGTATTCAGGATCAGACATGAAGAATTTGGTAAAAGACGCATCTATGGGTCCCCTGAGAGAGGCCCTAAGACAGGGCATAGAAATCACGAAGCTGAGAAAGGAGGACATGCGTCCAGTAACTCTTCAGGTAACGACATGCTCAGCTACCACTGCCGCACAAATACTTGCATAACCGGTGTAAGAGGCATAGTTTGACTCACCTTTTGGATTAATTTAGGACTTTGAGAACGCATTGCAAGAGGTTAGGCCCTCTGTTTCTATGAACGAACTTGGCATCTATGAAGAATGGAACAAGCAATTTGGGAGCCTTTCGCTTTAGAAGTCGTTCCTCCCAATGTTGAGAGTGCAGAACGATAGTGAAGCTTGTGATTATACAAGTCGCTTCATCCATCCGTCACTCCATGGAGAGCTCAATGCAAGATAAGGGTTAGTGATTCCCTTCTTTCGAAGTAACATGTATTATCTTTCCCACAAGGATGCGTCCAGACAAAGAATACTTGGCAAAAAGGGAAAAGAAAAACATGGGTCAAGATTGCACAGTTTGGTGAGAAGTCATTATATAATCTCCAGGCTTGCGTGGTTTAACCTATCCATATAGGTAGGTATCGCCCTGGATAGAGAAGCAGTCTCTGTTCAAATTTTTTCTGTCATGCGTTCAGCTAGCGACACCTTATCCATAGTTTGGACTGGGATGATTTGGAGCATTTAAAAGTTGAAAAAAGAAAAATAAAAAACTGTAATAATAATAATAACAACAACAACATAAAGAAAGAGCTGGAAAAGGAAAGAGGTCCTACAACAGTTGAACAGGAGATTCCTGATAAGAACTAAACAAAAAAAGAAGTGTTTGTCGCAGTTCACTTTCTTATCGCTTGGAAAAACTTCCCCACGTGAACCTACCCTTTACCGAAAAGCCCTTGTGCCCTCTAAGCTTCTTTAGAAAAATCCAACTTGGCTGCTGACGTCTGAGCACGAATACATACTTTATATTAGGCAATGAATCGAAACCTGCCCCTGGATGACTCAGTCGAACCGGCACCTGACACATCACCTACAGTATTATGCTTGATACTGAGGACGGTCTATCATACGAAGACAACCTTAATTGGGTGACTAATGTAAAATTGACTTCTCTCACGCATGCGCAGAAATAACAATAATATCGCCCATGAAGTTGCAATAAATTTCCGCACAGGGGAAAGGGCTCTGCGTCTTGGAAAACAGTAGGTTGCAGCTCGAAGACGAGTTATCGGGTACAACAAAATAATAATGTGATGTTACATTAACCTGACGATTTAAAATGGGGAGCGTTTGCTCCGATCAATCCGACAAATTCACTACCATCGTGAGTAGAAATGTTTCTTTGGCGAACCCTGACTGGGAAGCCACCGGCCATGTGAGCCGTCAAGAATGGCACGAAAACTGGACGGACTTGATTCACCGGTTCGATGTCGAACCGATGCAGAATCGAAGCTACCACGTACTTCATCTGAATAAAAGCCATCTCCTTCCCTATGCAATCCCTCGGCCCCGCCTGAAAAACCGGGTATTTGTACGGGCACATCTTCCTGATTTCTCCGGTCCCGTCCTTCTCCGGTTCGAGAAACCACCGGTTCGGTCTGAACTCCAAGCAGTCCTTCCCCCACAGCTCTTCCATCCTCCCCATCCCATACGGGAAATAGGTCACCCTATCTCCTGATTTCACGATTGTGCCGTCAGGCAAAACATCGTTTTCGACGGCATGCTTGGAGTCCCAAGCCACCGGCGGGTAAAGCCTCATGGACTCGAGGAGACATGCATTCAACAACTTCAATTCCTTGAGCGATTCATAATCCAAGTCTTTCCTTCTCTTCACCACAAGCTCGACTTCTGTCACCAAGTCTTGCTTTATGTTTGGATGCTGAGAAAGCAGCCAGAAAAGCCATGTCATGGCGGCCGAAGTCGTGTCTCTTCCCGCCATTATGAAGCTTATCATAAGGTCTCTTATCGTTCTCTCGTCATGCCCGGCCAAGATCAGGCGAGATAAAAGATCATCATTGCCGGAAGCTGCTGTTCCATTCATTTCCATGATTTTGTCCCTAATCACTCGCAGTACAAACCCGTGGACTTCTCGGACCGCTTCCTTCAGCCTCCGTTCTGACCCGACTCTGATCAATCTCTTGATCTTCCACGAGAGAGACAGAGTGGCGGCTCCTCGACAAGCACAGATCTCCGATGACACGTCGAAGGCTTTGGCGAGCGGAGAAACGGGAAACGTAGGATCCAACGAACGGTTTTGATAAGCAGTCCCCAATGAGACCTTGCATATCATGTCGAATGTAAGCCTCTTTAGGAGGTCCTGCAAGTCAACTGCCTTGTTTTCTGTCAATACGGACTGCATGACCGGCAACAACCGGTTCTCGACTTCCTCTTGCAACGTGCTCATCACGTACTCCCGCAGCGACCTGGTGCTGAATTCATGGCTCACGAGCTTGCGCTGAGTTCGCCATAGCGCTCCATCCACATTGAAAATGCCATGCCCAAGAAAATCTCCCAATATTTCAGTGAACGGTCTGCCCTTCGGGTAGTTCTTGAAGTTGCTCTTGAGGATGTACTGGACATTCTTTGGGTTTGCTGTCACGACGGTGCGCCTGGCGCCGAGCCGCCACACGACGATGGTGTTGGTCGGGGATTGGGACAGGAGTTGGGTGTACCAGTCCAAAAGGCGGCGCCTGTTCCTGTAGAAGGATATCAAGCACCCGATGACAGGGTAGGTCGGCGGGCCGTGGCCAGAGATATCGAAGGCTTGTTGAAAGAAGTTGGCCGTGAGCGCATGAAGGAAGTAGAGCACGGTGAAGAAGAAGGCGGTACTGAGAGTCTTCCATGCAATGAAAGTGAAGATCATCATTGGTGTCTTTGCCTCACAGGCAAAGAAACAAAAGCTGGATTTGGAAAGTAATGGAGTGTATGGATAGGAGGAAAGGCGATGTTGAGCGTTACTTCTGCAGTATGGTGATTAGAGACTGTTACAGGATTCTAACATGTGAAGTTCATGCTAAAGATTAGGTGCGGGAAAGGTTCGTTTCTTCTCTATGGTATGGAGATTGCAAATAATGATTTTTTTTTTTTTTTTAAAATAAAGTTGTCGTCTTTATTGACATGGGCATCGAAACATTTCAATTCAACGGATTCGAGTTGTTTAATCATTGAGCATATTGATGATGCCCTTTGATTTTGCATACTAAATAGATTCGCGGATTTAAAAAGTCTATTGAAAAAAAAACTAATCTTCTCATCTCAATAGTTTAGGCGAGAGATTGCAGAAAAGGGTACAAGTATGAGGAACTGAGCTCGTCGCTCGTGGTCCCTAGAACCACGCACTACATCATCACCATCAAGAGGGGGGCACAATGGTGGTCGGGAGATACTGCGTGGTTGAGTTGATCTGATCCATCAAGCAAGTTGCCAGACAAAATAGTCGGATGGGGTCAATGTGCATACAATATAAAAATGAAGAGATTCCACCAATTGCAACACCGAAGTGTTTTGTCCCTTCCCGATGGTGAATTGATGTTTTGTATAGGGATGTAAGGAAAATTGAAGAGAGGAACAGATATCCACATCAAATTGATACATTAGCAGTAAAAGAAATGAATAAGTATATTAAAAGTTTTAAAACTTATCATGAAAGTGTAATTAGATTCCAAAATTTTCAAAAAGTATAGTCGAGTCTAACACTTATTATGAAGAATACAATCGAGTTTTAAAACTTTCAAAAAATATAATTAACATTAAAAGTTAATTATATCAATTTGATAAACTTTAAAATTTGATGACAATTTTGAAAGTTTTAGAATTCAATCATACTTTCATAACAAATTTAAGGATTTTCAATTCCCTTGTCTCGAAAAGAAAATTACAATTAAAAGATTGGGAAGGGGCAATGAGAGCAACGACCTCCTTTTAGTGAGTAGAAGATCCTCGTCGGGTACGGAACGTTCGCTTTTTCTTCACAGCTACTTTGTCCATTGGTAGGTGTACGAGCCTATTGCCATTAGCTTTACCTTTCTAAGGTCCATCAACAGCTAACCAAATCGTCATACATAGTTTCAAAAACCCTATCATTCATGATATGTTGTTGAGTTCTTGCTAGGGCAAAAGGCTGGATCCAAAGTTAGCATTGACCCATCAGTCTATTTTGGGGGTCTCATCTAGAAGAGACGGGAATTGAAATGTCGAGTGGGGGTCACCAGTCCTCGACCCCACTATGTCCTTATCCAATCCTCAAAGGAGTACCCACTCACTCCTTACTTAAAAAGACAAGACAACCATGGGCATCGACATCAAATTTCAATCCCTGGAGAGATACATCATCATCGCTACATGCACACCTTGTATTTCCAACACACACGAAACATTGCAGGTCCCTTTTGCTAAGCTCTTGATCCCTAGAGCTAGGTTGAAATACAGGCATCCCCATGAATTATTTGATTGCTTCTTTTATTATATAGAAATGAATTGACCCAACGAGCCCATCGGTCAATTAAAATCGCGTCGATTAGTCATGGAGTCGTAGTATTTGATGTAATGGGGTGCGTCGTCAGTGCTAGTGGAAGCTCCAATCATGGACGGAATTGCAAATAATTGAGCTAGGACCAAATCGGATGAGTACAAATTTGTCTCTTTTTTTCAATGCCTCTCTTTTTGTTTTTTTTTTTGTACAGTATTTTAAGGATCGATTCAAGCAGAATGGTGTGACTTCACGTCCAGAATCTTCATCTTCTTTTGCATCCACACCCTTCTAGTGTGAGAAATTTTTCAATGCTCGTGTGCGTTTAAATCTGTATATCCAAGGATTGGTTGGATAAAAAAATGATTGGGATATAGCTGTCCTCCAAACCGTTATGTCATAGAAGATTGCCGAAAAAGAAGAGGAGGACCATGGAAATAAGAAATGGATGAGTTAATATTTTCTTTTTACCAAAATCGCTTGAGAGGATATTTTTCTAAAAATTCGAGTGGCGGGTATTTGTATACTTTGATCGTGTTGCATGGCGGTCATTTTGACATCATCATGGGTGGCATATCTCTCTCTATGGCGAAAGGGTAAAAAGAAATTGGGTTAGGTCTCTAATGCAATGTTAGGAAATGTAATTGTGAACTTTAATTGTGTCGCATGGCAATCATTTTGCGGTTAATTTCATATATTGGAAAGGGTAAAGAGAAATTCGACTCGCTCTCTAATGCCATATCAAAAAATTAACTACGAAATCAATCTGGACAAAGTATTTTACAAATTCTGATCATGTCACATAGTAATTTTTACAATTATTTTCACGATATCATTAGGGTATCTCTATAGCGTACATTTAAATCGGATTGAATCCCTAATGTTAAGATATAATACCGGATCAATTTCATCTAAACGATACACCCGCTCGCCCTGTCCACTCTCAGAAGTTAAAAATTTCTGAAAACATGAGCTGAAGCGCGGCCTGCATACATCCAAAGCTCTCTGCAACCTCAATTGTCCAATCGACATGTGAACCCTCGAGAGGGAAACCAACGAAAGCCAATGATCAAGAGAGATCCATCCACCTGCCCAATGCCCGCAGCATTAAAAAAGAGGGGGAAACACGTGTTAAAACTCCCATGCATTTACATAATTTATGTTCCGCCAGGAGTTTCTTGAAGCAAAAAGATTGAATATACGAAACCCAGGCGTACTTTTTTAAATCCAACAGCGGACAACTCCCATGTGCTCCTTGGCAAATGTGTTTTTGGCATCCGAGAAAGGTCCGAACTGAGGTTTACAAGAACCCACACAGCTTAGAAAAATAAAAGATTATTGACTAAGGTTTTTCGAAACGTGGGTATTATTATTAATCAATCGGGGAAAGAAAACACATCATGGCTGGCAGGAACTAGGTGGAAAATACGATGTCCACTGGCTTGGTCTTTGTCGTTTGTGTGTATTTTATGGCCTGATAATATCGAAGTCCTGCGAATACGACGAAGGCAAAGGACGGGTCGTTTTTTTCCTGCTTCGAGTTTTGGAGGGTTTGGCTTTCTCACGGGTTCACATTGCAGCGGGGGTGGCGTGGGCTTGGTAGGTGATGTGGACGAGTTTCGAGAGATCGGAACACGTGCTGCGACAAAAGAAAACGTGGGCCCCAAGTGCAGACAAGAAAGAGAGAGGAGAGGGAGGGACTAGAACTCGGAGGCGTATCCTCGGAAGGTGGCCGACATGGCGGGGCTCGTGTCATGTGCAGAATTAAGGAAATTAAAAGATGGAGGGATCAGAGAGATTGAATCGTGGCTGGGATTGGCTGGCCCTCGTGTTGATGGGACAAGAAGAAGCTTTTGACTAAGACGATATTTGTGATAGTGTATGATGATCCTGTGCTGATCATCTCGACAATTAACTTTAGTTTACCCCTGTACCGCGCCCGGCAGTCGTCGAGAGGCCGGGGAAGGCATCGCGGAGCTCCGCCGTGGCCGCCCGTACCCCCGTAGAGGGGGCATTGTGGCCGGGTCGGCCCGTGGGGCCGGAATCTTTTCGTCCCCTGGATCCCTGACTATCCCGTCTTTTCCTCTGCGGCTTTTGGGGCCTGCTCGGTCCTGACAATTAACTTTAGTTTACCCCCGGGAAATTTTTCATTTAACTTTGCTCATGGTGAATCGGTCTTTTTCTTTCTTTATTTCTTTTCCTTGGCTGAGCAACTTCCGAAAATAATTTAATTGATAAGACAACTCGAGTTTGGACTCACATTTTGAATCTTTAGGATCGTGAGATATGACCGACACTAAATCATGTGATTATTGATATAACCATGAATGATCTTTCTTAATAAGACACAAGCCACTTGTTAAGTAATCGAATGTGAAAATATCACGATTTTAATTCGCCGTTTTTCTAGTTTGACCAGTGAATCGGTCTTTTCTTTCTTTATTTCTTTTCCTTGGTTGAGCAACTTCTGAAAATAATTTAATTGATAAGACAACTTGAATTTGGACTCACGTTTTGAATCTTTAGGATCGTGAGACATGACTGACATTAAATCATGTGATTATTGATATAACTGTGAAAGATCTTTCTTAATAAGACACAAGCCACTTGTTAAGTAATCGAATGTGAAAATATCACGATTTTAATGGGCTGTTTTTCTAGTTTGACCTATGATAGATATTGTAAAAGTTTAAACATTCTTGCTTATCTATGCTAAACTAGTATCTAGACTTAGGCATAGCCTTTGGAGTGATTGCGTGGCTTTTCGAGCAAGTCACTTTTCCAATACAACTTTATCCTTCCTTCGAATCTTGCACAGGTCATTCGGTCACACATGAAGGAAATCACCAGCGCCTCATTTATGAACAGCTTGCTACACTTTCTTCTACGACTCTGCTCAATTGGGACCCTCCACCCATAAGATGGATTAATTTGAATATGGATGAGGCTTCTAAAGGTGACCTCAGATTTGCAGGCTTGGAGGTTTTGCCTCTTTCCTTGGAATACGTCTGTCCTTGTAAGTTGAACTTTGGACGTTGTAATTGAGACTATAACTTTGCCAAGCAACATGATTTTTGCAAGCCATTATTGAGATTGAATTTATCAACAAAAGAAACTATGGTGGCTAACACTAGGGGTGAGCATGATTCCAAATAAAACTTGAAATCAAAAAATCAGACCGGTGGAAACCTATCAGGTGTCTAGTTTCAAGGTATGTAAAGTAGGTTTTAAGTTCTAAAAATTAGAGAACCTGTTTCGACATACTAGGTAAGTAGAATTTGGAATTTTAAACTTGGAACCTCCGATAAGTTTTTATATTTTTCTTAGTTTATGTCTTTACGTGATCTTGTGGTGTTTCATGACATCCAATTATGAGTATATAATTTAAAATCATTAGTTTGAGTTTTATTTTATAATCTAGATTTTTACTTTATTAATATTTTATATTATTCGTTTGTTCAAATATAAATTATTATCATGAATTGTAACAGCAAATGATGGTTATTAAAGGTGGTGAGTCATTGTAATCTTTCAATTAATAATACAAATGGAGCTTGGATAAATCATGGAATTTGTGACAAAGTAAGTTCTAGATTCCAAAAATGAAGAATCTATTCTAATGGATAAGTTCCAAATTTCAAGTGGAACTTGCAACCACTCACCCTTGAATAACACTAGACCTGCTTTGCTTAAACACATTAGAAGAATGTTGAGCTTTCGTCTTGAATTTAAAGTACAACATAACTTCCGAAAAGAAAATAATCTTGCTAATTGGATTGTCAATCATGGAATAAACAAGCGCTTTTACACTATGCTTTATTCACGATCTCCTGAAGAGTGATTCATGCTTCGTTAGGTGATCAAGTAGGGATAATAAATTTTAGACGTTAATTTGAATTGTGCTTACTTTTATCTACCAAAAGAGAAATAGTATCTACAAACACTTCCTGAAAAGATTCAATTACGAATTGTTGATGGGTTGGCCAAATTTGGAAATGTCCCCCCTGTCCCTTGGGCTTTTAAAGCTCAGCATCAGTTTTAATTTTAATTTTTTTTATATATCCTACTCTAACTGAACCCCACACTAAAACTAAATGTCCTTATCCTACCCGATTTGTTTACTACTGGGCCGCGTGCCAGTGTATAGCGTCCGTTTCGCATCAAAGATCAAGATTTTCACCTTTTGCTTTTTCCTTGCATCCAAAACAATCCTCAATTCCAACTTGGACGAACTGGTCGTCGCAAGTAAAATCCACCAACAGGATAAAAATTTCAATTAGGCTCACATGTACCGAGATCATTTGAGAAATTTTCATCCCTTGCTCAGGCTGAATTTTTCAATTGGGCTCACATGCATCGTCATCATTTAAGAATATTTCATCCCGTTGCTCCCTCCAAGGCCGAATTATTATAGAAAAGTGCTATACACACAATTCACGGCCAGAATGCTTATATCCTTGTCTCGGCCCACTTTTGGTCGGACCCGTTCGCGAGGCACCAAGGTTTGTTTCCTTCTTTAGGGGGAAACAATGTGCAGAATTTTCTTACCAAAAAAAAAAAAAACAATGTGCAGAATCGATGTTCGCAAACACAAGGGGCCATCACAGGAGACTGCACCAGTCTCGGACAATGCCATGAAGATTTTGGTGTACAGTGGCAAAAGACTCACCAACTTGCATTGTTCGGCTGATTCGGGATAGGATATTATTTTTCAGTAGCACATTAGAAACAAACCATTACACGTTCCCCATGAGAAAAGAGTAAGAGGCAGCATTTATTTCTCGGAGCGAGTCCATGAGTTGTGGTAAAAGCTTAGCGCGACTCGTTGTCTACATCTTCGAGTGACCAACCCGTACCTGAACACGATGCCAGGAAGTGTTTAGTATCCCTCTCAAGTTCCATATGGTCTCCACGTTTTCTGGCTGGACATTAGCTGCAGTGTCAACCTGAAATAACGATAAGAGATGCATCAAGACATGTGAGTCAATCAGCAAGACCATCAAAGAGGAGAATGATTGATACTCAGGTTTATATCAGACTAATGAGCCCGCTTAGTCAAATTCATGATTTAAAGGACCAAAATGAGCTATTGCTACTCCTGATGAGTAGCTTTGCCTGCATTGCTAGGTAAATAATGCACTTTGAGATATCGATCAATGCAAAATGTGCTCCATGATACCAATCACACAAATAAAAAAGAAACAACCTAATGCTTACAAGCAAATAGGACCATGAGAAAAGCAGTGCCTGAAACAAACAGCATGTCAAAGTATCTCTGCATTTTAGCTTATCTAAAGTAAGATTAAACAACTATCTGCCACCACAATATTGTGAGTACAGTGCAACAAGTGGTAATAGCCAGAAGATCATTCATACTTTGAGATTTACCCATCATAATAGCTATTACGAGGCTCTGACATTGATAACGGGGGAGCTGCAACAAGCTTTGTGTTAAAAAGTCCAACCCAAAAGCTTAAGTTAGTAAGTGGAGAGAGACCACATGAATATATAGAGCATTTAGGATTGTTTGTCAGACTATGTGGGATAATACTTCAACACCAAACTCACGTGCATGCCTAATTATGAGCAGCAAGTGAAATTTGGACTACACACATTCACGTGGAATTTTGACCACGCACATTCGCAAAAGGGATAGGACTAACTCTGATACCATGTTAGAAAGTCTCAAACCCAAAAGCTTAAGTTATTAGGTGGAGAGAGAATACATGAATACATAGAACATTTAAGACCCGTTGTCAAGTAATGTGAGACAATATTTTGACACTTTCTCACATCAAGGAAAACATACCGCTTTTGCAACAATCTCAGTATCGTGAGGAATATCAACTGTAGCTTCAAAAAGCACCCATGCCCACTTGTCACTGCAAATATCACTAGAATCATAGGGAATGCCATCCTTTTGATATCTAGAAGCCTCCACCCAATTCTTGCCACCATCGATGGAGATGTCAACTCTCTCAATTCCGCGGCCACCTCCTGATGTTGCATATCCACTAACCTTTACCTGCATCATGATTTATCCTTCTTTCATGTGAATAATTTCTACAAATTAGGAAGTCCCTTGAATAGCATCAAAGGACATCAACATTGACTTGGGAGCATCAAGAGTTCAAGAAATGTTTATTAACCTTAGAGGTGAAACCAAAGGATTTGGGGATTAGTGGATGGCCAATCATGGCGAATATTGACTAACCCTATGCTGGGTAGGGATCAGATTCATATTTCCCACAATTTTCACTTTTGTTTTCATTTTGGGTAAAAAGCCACTAAACTTTTTATTGCAACATAGAGAACCCCAAACTTGTACCTATGTGGCATATTTTCCCTCCACTAAGGTCTCGTTAGATGACTTTTCCAGCTAAAAACTGGCATTTTTATTTCACCTAAGCCCAGTGGGCACCATGACAACAATGTTTGCTTTCTGACATCCATAAAGATATGTTTTTAGTGGAGGATAAACGCGTCACATAAGTACCAAGTTTGGGATTTTTGATGTCACGGAAAAAAGTCTAAAGAAAATGTGTACACAGTAGGCATAGTTTAGGGCTTTTGGTGGCTTTTGCTCTTTTATTTTACTTGAAGCCCCAATATTTGCTTTTCAAAAACACTCTGCAAGTTTATATGAGAAACCTTTGATTATTTTATAGGAAATCCTTTATGACTGCATGAACTCTCTAGCCGCTATTATCCCTGCGCCATGAAACAACTTAGAAATCCAAATGCAGTGATATCAACAAACTTCCCAACTACCTAAGAGTCCCAAGACTAATAAATATAGGAAATGGAGAAAGGTTCATACTAATATCAAAATCAAATCTAGCACATGGATAGAACCAAGATGAGCCCTCCTTCTTTTGGAAGATTAACAAAAGTACAGGTGCATGCCAGACCACCATAGATTCATATAGTATGTGAACCAACAGAATTCTGTGCATGCCACAATTTACTGACTAATAAACTGTGATGTCTGTGCAAGTAAAACTGTTGATAATAATCAAACCTTTCCAGGTTGTATTGCATTCACATCCTCCAAGGAGCATATTGCACACTGCCAACACAAAATCAAGCAATCAGTGCAACAATATGACACCAAAACAAAAGGTAATAATCCACCATAGTTCAATGAAGGTAAAGTTCCATCATCCTGCACTAAATCTATCTCTCCGAGATTAGTCCTTATAGAACAAGAGAAACAAACAGAATGCAACATTGTTTTTGAGTGTTCGACAGTAACATAAATTTTCTGGCACGATGCAAAATAAAAACTGAATGAGGTGTCCATCTTCAAAGCAAGACAAAGGTAGCTGTGCAATAATGGAGATTTGACATTTTCCCAGGTGCGAGTTAATTCATAATGACATTACCTGAACAGGGAAATCCATCTGAGGCTTCCTTGTTGACCAATCAATATTATCCCAATTTACTGTAGGTGGAAACATCTTATAATCCTTTTGCATGAAAAAGCCCTGCAAGACAACAATCGCTTACCTAAATAATATGGAAGACAAGATTGAGCTGTACAAACTTTCACAAAAAATAACTTTGTCCGACCTGGCACTCTTCAGAAATTATGTCGATGGAGTCTAGCCATTTAACAGAGCGGGCACCTATAACACCCGGGACAACCACCCGCAATGGGTAACCATGATCCCTGTTAAGAGTCTTTGGCAGAATAGGAAAAACTATCAATCCTAGACAAACTCATACAGGGTTGTATCCTAACAATATGAGCAGAAGCAACAGAGAGTGATTTTAGCAAAGAAGACAATATGCAAATGAAACAGAAGCATAATCAATTATTTTGTGATATAACACTGTGAAGGAAATTACCATATATGTTTCCATAAAGACAAGTTCACTAACCTCACCATTCATCTCATAAGCAAGTAAAACATCAGCGTCAGGGTTAGTAGCCTGGCTTAATGGGATTGATGCTTTGTAGGGACCTCCATTCTCTTCCTAAAGGTTTTCATTACAGAGAAATTTGGTATTTAGAAGTTCCAAACAGCGATTGCAATTTGTAAATAATTCCACACAAAACAGCAAATTAAGAAGCTGCTCCAAGAGATCATTACTTCCTTCTAAATAAAGCACACCACATGCACCGAAAAATCCTCAGGCAGAAATCCAAGAAAATCATAAGCAAACTGTGGAAACATTCTTCTGCATATAGAACACAGCCATAATTACGAAATTCTTTTTCAATCTTGCAAACTGAAAAAAGATCAGGTGAAAAAAATAAAAACACCATTTTAGTGCTTCCAATAACACATTAAAGTGAGTCAGAAAAGAACACCCTCCTAATGAACGCATTTTTTTTTATCTTGACACAAAACAACTGCCAAGAATAACTTGAACCTTTACCTTACATCTGTCAACGCTTACAAATTCAACATGTTTTCCACCTGATCTAGTCACACTTGTCAACTTAGGTACTCCAACAAGCTCAAGAACATCAGCCAACTTGGCACCACCCCACACAGCTGGAAAAATCAGGATAATTATTAGTTTCAAACTAAAGAAAAAAGAAAAGAAAAAGAAACAACTGACCAGAATTTGGGTCAAAATAAGGATGGAGAACTGCTAAAATATTTGTGAACTCTTAAGAGAATAAGGTGTCCAAAATCCATACTGCCTTTTGACATACATAGGCCAAAGAGAAACTTTTCTTTCCCCATTTTTGATAGAATTAACAGAACATCTAGATGCAATGAATTTGTATTTTGACCAAAAAAAAGAAAAAACTTTTTAACTTGGGTCCTCAAGCACAGTCCTATGCAAAATGGACATCACGATAACAAGACAAGGGATATTTTGTTTTGGCTAGAATCAAGAAGCAGGATAAAGCAGTATGATTTAACAGGGAAATGTTCTTATCAACAAAAGGAAAATCGTAAAATTGAACTCACTGTTGCCGTGAATATGCGAGCAAAATTAAAGATTTGGGTGACAATGAGGAACTAGAAGAAGAAAAAGATGCTGAGAGCCCACGGTTTTCTCCAATCATATTATCATTTTTGTGACTCAATTATAAAGCCTTTAGGCAGCATATATAAGATAACTGAGCAATATGTTATCATGTCAAGTTCAATGAATTTAAGTGCCATTTTCCCTGATAAGAACACTACTTATAAGATAACTGAGCAAAATGTGAGAAAGCAATCAGAACACACCCAATTATATATTTGGACTACCCCAACCCTCATTCTTCACCAAATAAAACCAATTATATGTACTTAAAGCATCAAATGGAGCATCAATAGCCAGAACCCATCCTGAAAATTGATCCCACAATGGGCCTTGCAAACATGCACAGAATTTATCATAATTCACTTTAAAGAATGAAAAGGAGCATGCCTCAAGTGTCGTCCATCAAATTGATGTCCACTGTTTCACATGCTTCCGCAAATTACGAAATCCAGATTCCACGATAAGACACTAAAGTATGCTGGTTACATGAATCATAATGCAGGTAGCTAGCATTGTCAACCAACAATTAAGTAACACACCATTTCCTAAGGCAGAGATATCCCAGCCAACACCCCTCACTTTTCTGACCTTGCTCATTGCTGTCCTCCTATTGCCTGCACACTTCACAGCTCCCACAAGCCAAAACAGAGAGTCCTCAAACATTTAATCAATCAGAAAACTACTCATGCTCTTAATTAAAGGCACTACAATAGTCTAAGAGATGTGTGCAGCGAGCAAGGAAAAATAAACAATACCTGTAAAGTAGCAGTAACATTGTATTTTGGAAGAGCCCTGATAACAGCAGGAATGTCAGTTGTTACCCAGCATTATAAAGAAAAAGAGAAAAACCAACAGAGTATACTAAAAGCACTCGTATGGTCTTTCGACATTATATACCAGCCAAACTTCAAGTGAGCCTACATTTGGCACTCACCATAAATCTCTCATTGATATCTTCTTAGGACTTTCAATCAGCCCATGGATTGTAACATAATAGCTGCTCTGCCAGACAGGTGTGAGATCAGTTGTGGCAAGAAGGCTAAGAGTTTATTGTGTGAATCACCCACAAAAGTATCAACCAATAGCTTCTATTGAATTGAACTAAGGAAACTCAACCTATCAAGGTCATCAACTAGAGGAATGGGTCCGTGATTTCTCTTATAGAACAGATCCACCGGAGTCACGTAAGATGAAACTAGCGCTGCACGGGGTGGCTCGGCATTGAAAGGCTCCTGCACAGTCCACCATGAAGAACATTAGCACATATTCATCTAATTAGGGTATTATTTTCTTGCAATCTGCAGAATCTCTCTCGAACAACTTGACCGCCATATATAGCTGACCCTGACGGGGAAACGAAACAAAATAGCACTCAAGTTTCACGCTTTCGGGCATTAGAAAACACCGACTTCGATTCTCTAGTCCCAACAATTGCACAACTTAACACGGTTCGAGTAGCAATGCCTAGAAGCCATCATAGCGTAGCAGCTGATCGCAGCTCAAGTAAAAGAGAAGCGTTTGCCGAGTCTCGAATTCACCGAATGAAACGCGGATGAGGACTCCCGGCTGTGTGGAGACCAGCCATAGAGAGGGGAGTTTCATTAGAAATTCGGAACAAACTCAGAGAATACGGTCTTCCAAGGCATACGAAAAGAAGCTCACATCGACTGACAACCTCAACCAATCCGAAAACTTCCACCTCATACCGGAACTAGACAAATTATCCAGCAGATTCCGAGCGAACCTCTCCAGCGTCACCTCAAAACGGACGGAATCAAACTCGCTCCACAAGCACATCAAAGCACGATCCAAAACGACACGATAAAAGGCCACGGCACAGTTCCAAAACCTCCATACGTCAGACGCCACCGGATTCTGGCGATCGCACGGTAGCAAAGCAGGCGGAGAATCGGGAGAAGAGAGAGAGAGAGAGAGAGAGAGAGAGAGAGAGACCTTGGAGTTGATGACGAGGGAGGGGTCACGAGGAGGCTCCTGCGAGTACTCCGACGGTGCTCTCAGCCCTGGCATTTCTCCTTCTCCTCTTCTCTCGTTCCGGCGATTTCCGACTCCAACCTCAAATTGAAATGGCTCAGCTTCTCTCTCTCTCTCTCTCTCTCTCGCGAGGGGGAGCTAACAGACTGGTGCTCGATTTTTGTTTCCTAATGGAATGCCGACTCGGATGCCCATTCATCGGGGCCTCCCCACCATTTCGTGGTGGAGGATTCACCTTACCTCCGTTTGTCACGCTTGGTAAATAAATAATTTAAAAAATGTTTTTCGTAAAAATAATTATTAGCATCCCTTAATATAATTAATTAATAATAACAACTTGTATCTCGATGTTTTCGTGAACGATTCAAATATGATGCGAGGCACAAGGCTTATTAAGAAACTTAATATGGTTTTAGATTCGATTGCATACATTTTATTATTTTTTTATAAATTTAATGTGTTCCGTGATTTTTTTGTGTTTAGGATCTATTCAAGTGTTTGATACAAGGCTTTTATATCCATGAGAAAATAGATTCTCGTGCAAATTAGTTAGCAAATTTAAATTTGAGTTATGATATACGAGTCCATTTAGATTTTCGATAGAGAGATTTGATTGCTAAGCTATCTAATGATCGAATATAATTTTTCATATTTAAATTTTCATTCGGGGAACTTGATTTTCAAGCTTCTCAATAATCGGCACAACATTCTTCGTTATGCAATATTATTTTGAGTCAATATAAATTTGGCCGTTCGACCTCCTATTTTTCTTTTAACCTCAAAAGAGAACATTATCATTTCCTACTCATAAACTTAAAGTACTAGTAAGTAAATAAATAAATAATGAACTAAAATAACAAAGTGTTTTTACTGTAATTTTGTCCAGGTTGATTTGTTGCCGCAAAGTAAGTAGAACCACAAACACATCAGGACAACTGGCTTTGGAACTTTCATTCCTTGGCCGCCTTTTCTTTCGTTTTATTTATTTATTTATATTTTTTTGTATGGTCGTGATGGAATTTTATGAACCTTTGCTCATGCAGTCCACACTCCGACAAGGAGATGGGCTCCAAACTACGGGCGCCAACAATTTTCTGATAATAAAATAACAACTTTTGCTTTCTTTATTCTCATCTTTCTTTTTTTTTATTATCTCTTCGTAATTTCTATACTATTTGGCCTAACTTGCAAATTATTCAATTCGAAGGCCGGACAAAAACGGACAATTTTGCTGCTGTATGGACTGATGTAATTGCCGTTGCCGGGACACGCGTCTTAGAAAAGAAAGGGATGTCACTAGGCAACCACGCATAAGACAGTTCCCGCAACGCAACTTAGAGAAAATTACCTTAGAAGGGACAACCGGTAGTCACAAAATGATCTAAAGTAGCTAAAGCTCGTCCGTTTCATGAAAAATTGATGATTTGAAAAATATTTTCATAAATCAACAAAAAACATTTTCATTATATACTTTTAATAATGCCGATGATATATTTCAAGAAAATATCTTCCTCAAAACGAATGCAGCACAATGCCCTCGGCCATTCCATGTTAGTAAGAACATGGAAGAGGAACTAAACTAATGATGTGGCAACACAACAATGCCACCCATTTGATATTGGGATGCATGCGGTGGCCTAGTTGGATAAGTGCTCCCATGATCCTTTGCGAGAGAAGAGGAGTTCGAATCCCTCTGGCTGCACAGGATCTTAAGTGCGACGTCAGGGTAGTGGGTCCTCCGCTAACGTCGCCCTAAGGTTTACCTCTCATTACCCCGGGCCTATCGAGCTGTCCGTGTTGGTACGGTGCATGGATTCCCTAGGCCATCAAAAAAAAATAATAATCAATTAGGTCATCGCTTACCAGTAATCAAAATGGAATTTGCAAACGTCTTTCTCATACTTGAGTGCTAGATGCAAAACATTTGATGACGTTGATATGGCAACTAAAAAGCAAGAAGTGGGGCTTACAATCATACATCACCCGATTTTTTTTAGTTGAACATGTCACTTGATTTGATAGCCTAATCTTTAAGTCGTGAAGGAGCCGAAACATAAACCGGTTAAAATGTGATAATACCACTTGCGAGAACATTTCAACAAAGTGACTATCCAAGTGAAAAGGGGAAAAAACTAGTATCGACCTGCGATCTTGTTGAAATTTCAAATGGTGGGGAAGGAGCACCGACGATAAATAGGTGACTATTGCCCAAACTACATCAAAAAAGAAGAAAGAGGGCTGCGCAGTGCTGCTAATTTTTTTTTAATAGTGTTGGGAATAACGGATCCCCGAAAACCGGATTCGACACTAAATCGAACCCCTAAATCAATGCGGAAGACGAAGCCCGGGAAAATCACGTATCACCGATCCTAAAGCACACCACGGATTCGAGCGTACCTTGTTAGCCACATTAGACACCAATGCTGAAGACCGAGGAAGAAATTCTGATTCGATGATGTCAATTTGCCTTGAAAAGGGAAACAACGTGCCTTAAGTGTTTGGAGGGAAAGAGAGAGTGAGAAGCGTACGTTAGAATGGCTAAAAAGTATCTTCTCTCTCTCTCTCCTCCCTTTTATACCTTCCCCCATCCACGGGCCTTATTCCCGTGGGCCGGGCTTTTGGGCCCAACTTGGGCGGACGGGCCAACTCGGGCCCATCAATAAAAAAAATCCATCATCTCCCACTCGCACATGGTGGTCCAAAACCAACATGGGTGGACAGCCCCCTACTCAACCCCATCGAAAAAAAATCCATCATGACTCTCACTTAACATGGTGGGCCGAACGTAATCCTCTTTTCCTCTCTTCAACATTCATACCGGTGAATAATCCGTGCGACCAACATACTTTGAGAGCTCGTTGCCATACATCTCGTTAGGAATATATAACATGCTCATAATGGGCATCACATCCCGAGTAGATTTAGTATGCGACTCTAGATCGATCGATCACATTTATATCTCTCCCGATCTCTTTTAAACAATGATATATATATATTGTATTCACAATTATGATTATCCCAAAGACATATCATAATTGGTTAACCGGTGAATACAAAACTACAATGTGATTCTCCAAATTTGATCTTCCTCTTTCCTTCAAACTCTCAATTTCGGTTCGACTTGCTTTTCTAGAAATGCCCCATTAGATCGAATCAAACTCATGACCATTGGCAACATCCTAAGATAGCAAACACTAAATAGAAATCTTGAGAATAAGTAAGAGTCATGAGGGGACTAAAATATTGAGGAACTCTTTTCCTCAAGAGTCTCACACGACATAAAAGTTGAGATCAAACTTTTGCCACTCTTATTGGTCGTCTTATGCATACGTAGTATGAAATACGTATTACGGTATTAACTCATTTCCCATGGAGCGTATGTCTACACCTTTCAATACCGTACAGATGATAGTTCAGACATACCCAATGTCTAACTTGAGTTCACGTATCTACTCATTCACAAAATTCATCATAACTCACATCTGGCATCTTAGACAGATAAAGTAAAATATGTGGGGTATTTTACTTTCGAACATCTTTAGTATTATGTCCTCATCTTAACACTCAGTTAAGGCGACATACGTGTTTTAAGCTTGAGCTCTCAATTATCACCTAGATAATAAGCTTAAAAACAGTCTCATCTCTATTTATCACACAGTAAATAGAGGCGATTATCCGTGTGAGTTGGCTAATCTTATATCTGTCCGACATACTTTCTCAACTTAAAATAATGCACTGAGCATTAAGATGCATAAAGATCAAACAAAGATTCATAGGCATTAATGATGAAAACACAAATTCATCAAATTGTGAACACTTAGGGAAATTACAATATTCAAGATCGGCCTCTACGCAATCCTAGAGATTTCATATGGCCACAAAAACACATCTCTAAGTATTGGCTTTGTCATAGGATCTGCTACCATTCTATGCGTAGACATGTACTGTAAGTTCACTTCCTTTCGTGCAACCATATATTTGACAAAATTATACTTGGTATCTATATGTTTGGTCTTGCCATGATATTTTGGATCTTTGGTGTACGCTTTATTTTGCTTGGTTATCACAAAATAACCAATAACAAATCTGCAAAGACTTCCAATAACACCTAAATGATCCAAAAAATCTCTAAAGCCAAACATCTTCTTATACTGCTGCTGATAATGCCACGAACTCAACTTACATCGTGGACAAGGCTATACACATTTTTTTCTTACTGCTCCAACATATGATGCCATTATTCGGTAAGAAAATAAATCCAGAGGTAGATTTCCTTTCATTTAAATCTCCTCCCCCAATCAGCATCAGAATAGCCTTTGAGTTGCAGATCCTTTCCTTAATAACTCAGCGTATAATCAGCAGTCTCCTTTAGATACCTCAGTATTCTCTTAACGGCTTTACATTGTGCTGGACCTGGATTGGATTGGTATCTACTCACCATTCCAACTGCAAAACATATGCCAAGTCTTGTACACATTATAGTGTACATCAAGCTTCTAACAGCACTAGCATAAGGAACATCTTTCATTTATTCATTTTCTTGTGGAGTCCTTGGACACAGTCTATGGCTCAATCCTTCACCTTTTGCAATAGGAGTGTCTATGGGTTTACAGTCTTGTATACGAAATCGTTCAAGAACTTTATTTATATATGTTTCTTGCGAAAGAGACAACGATCTCTTCGAACGATCTCTTGAAATCTTAACTCCAAGAATGTATGCAGCTTCACCCATATCCTTCATCTCAAAGTTGGACGACAACCAACTTTTGACAGTATTAACAAACTCCATATTGTTTCCAGCAATTAGTATATCATCAACATATAATGATATGATCACAAATTGATCATTGGATCTTTTGATATATACACAATGATCCTCATCTATCATTGTAAAGTCACATGCCCTTTTGGCATTATGAAAAAACGTATATACCATTGTCTTGATGACTGCTTAAGGCCATATATCGACCTCAAAAGTCGACATACCTTTTCTTCTTGGCCTTTCACTATGAAACAAGCAGGTTGTTCCATATATATTTCTTCCTCTAATTCTTCATTGAGGAAAGCAGTCTTTACATCCATTTGATGTAATTCAAGATCCATACTAGTCACTATTGCCAGAATAATGCGAATCGAGGTAAATCTCACTACAGGAGAAAACGTATCTTCATAATCAATTCATTCATGTTGATTATACCCATTCGCCACAAGGCGAGCCTTATGCCTTTCTATCGAGCCATCAGCCTTTCGCTTTATTTTGAGAACCCAGTTGTTCCTAATAGCTCTGTGTCCTTTTGGAAGATCAACTAGTTCCCAAACATGGTTTGACTTCACTGACTCCATTTCCTCTTCCATTGCATGAATCCATTTTTCCTTACTAGGGCAATTTAAAGCCTTATTAATTATTTCTTGGCTCATCCTCATCTTGTGGAGCAATCATAAAAGTTTCCCCTTCAATGTCAAAACGTCGACGGGGAATACTTTGGCAACTTGTTCACCGTATGGGAAATTGCACACTTAGCACATCATTCCCCATTATGCTCCCACTAGGATTAGATAATGATAACGACATCTCATCATATGGTTGCAATTGAGAATGAGTTGAAATTAATTCATCACTTCTCATATTACTCCCACTTGGATGAATTCCACTTATATCATTATCTTAATCCAAGATTTCAAAATAAGGAGTAATCTTCTCCTATTTCGCCCTTCTTAGGAAATTCATCCACTAAGAATGTGACATCCCGTGATTCAAATTCAGTTATACTCCAACTTTCCTGCTCACCTATGAACACATACCCTTTCGAGTGTTCGGAGTATCTCATGAAAATACTCTTATTTCCTTTGGGACCCAATTTCCCAAACTTGTGAGAGGAATTATGTGTATAGGTAGCATAACCCCATGCCTTAAGAAAACTTAAGTCCGGTCTTCTACCTATCCATAACTCATATGGAGTGGAAGCAACTGATTTGGAAGGCATCCGGTTAAGTATATAGGCAGCAATTAACAATACATCACTCCAAAAAGTGATAAATAAGTTAGCATGCGCCATCATGGACCTAACCATTCCAGTAGGGTTCTGTTTCTTCTCTCTGCAACACCATTTTGTTGAGGAGTATATAGAATAGACAACTGTCTTTCTATTCCTTTTTCATCACATAATTTTCTAAACTCATCAGATAAATATTCTCAACCTCGATCGGATCTCAATACTTTTATTTTCTTGTCTAATTGATTTTCTACCAAGTTCACAAACCTTTTGAAACAACTTAATGCTTCAGATTTATGAGAAATCAAATAGACATATCCGAATCGAGTATAATCGTCTATAAAAGTGATGAAATAAACAGCCCCATGCCTTCCTCTCACATTCATTGAATCACAGACGTCATAATGGATTAAATGCAGAGGAAATTCAGCTCCTTTATCTTTTTCTAAATGGTTTCCTTATCATTTTCCCTACTAAGCAATGCTCACATATGGGCAAATCGACTTTTTCAATGTCACCCAACAAGCCTTCTTTGGCTAGTCTATTCATACGTTGTTGGCCCATATGACCAAGTCTAGCATGCCACACAATCACATCATTGTCATATAAAGAAGAAGTGAAACAAGGGAATAACAAATATTGACATCACCACAGTCAACATCTAGTACAATAAAACCATCCAGAAAATAATCACAACCATAGTAGTTTGTATCCAAATACAAATTTACACCTCTATTATGGAAGTTCACACTAAAACCAAGCTTAACCAACACCAAAAACAGACACAAAATTTCGACGAATCTCCGGAGCATATAAAACATCAAGATGCGTCCACCATGCATGTTCAATTGGTAGGTGCCAATCCCTTTAACTTCCTCTCTGGAGTTGTTTCCCATATGGATCCACTCAGTTCCAGTTGGTACTCGTCGAAATTCCACGAAGGATCCTCTATCCTTCACTATATAGTCTGTCGCTCTTGAATCTACATCCACAAAAGGATTGGATTCAGCCAATAATACTGAGAACTTGACACATAAGCAAAGTTCTCAAATGTACAAGAGGTGTTTACCTTTTCGGCTCACAACATTGCGAGCATAGTGACCTCTCTTGTCACAATTGTAACATCTCACCCTTGACATTTTCTTCACTTGAGAACGTTTTCCTCTCTTGTGTTGGTTAGCTCTTGATTTCTTGTAATAAGGACTTGATCCTTTGCATTCCCACATATTGAACGAATCAATACGCTTGCGCTTAGAGCTCAAAGCCCTTTCTGAGCTAGAACCAGCATTGCAAATGTCCGTTTTCGGCTCAAATGCCGTTAGTCGGTCCTCTACTAGCTCAAGGTGGCGCATGGCATCCTCAAGATCTTCCATAACATGGTCAAGAGCTTCTAGTACTTCTTGCTTTTTCAGCACATATTCAATCTTCATATTCAATATTTCACAATTGTCGCCGTTCATATCAGCAATTACGTTCTTAGTTGCTAAAATCATCGATCTGAACACATCAGACATACATGCACGAATAATTAATGCCTATCATTTATGCATCCACTTTGCATAGACCCATCATATCAATGAATAATTTTAAGTAAGGTTTCAGAATCAAAAGGTCACTTTGTTTCCAATCATCCTCCAAAAATCCTAACTTAAAATTATCATTAATATAATTGTCTTATGGAAAATCAATTTTATGAAGCTACAAAAGCTTCTAAAACTACCCACAGCTAATTACCCACAGCAACCAGCAATAACAAAAAGCAACAATATTTAACATCCAATAGAATAACAATGCTTTCACATAATACAACTATACATTACACTCAGCAATATATACAGAGAAAAATATCAACATAGAAAGAGATATTCATACCCAAAAACATCTCAAACTAATCTAAGAAATAATTAGGGAATGTCCCTTCTAATCTATCAGTCAAAATATCTGAGAAATTTGAAGGCACATTTGCCAACCATGGAAAAACTTTTGGAGAGCTGTCATGTCGCCTCCAAGGCGCATTCACTCTGCGCCATGTAGCGCTCAATCTAAGGGTTGAAGTTTTGGTTAACTCAATCCTATAGTACTCTCTTACAAAAGCTTCCACTAGCCTCCTATAACCCGGGACCACGTTGACCTCCTATAGCCGATCTAACACTGCTTGCCATTCAAGTGGAAGAGTGTTCATTAAAGCCGGCACCTTCTCAAAATCCGGCATAAGATAACCGTTCCAGATGATTTCCTGTATCATCTGATTGACCCGACCACATGTGATACTAAATCACCGTCATGCCACCGATAATTAGCTAAATCGACATCGGCCTTTTAAGTCTTGCATTTCCCTCGTCCGTTCTCGGGATTGCAGGCATCCTTGCATTGCGCATCATAGTTCCTGCAACAAATGCAGAACAAAAAATGGATCACTTATAATCCATAATAAACATAAGGGAAAAATACATAATTTTCCATGATTCATGCAACAAATGCAGAATTAAAAATGGATTATTTATAACCTATATAGGCATGACTGAAAAAGAAACAAATTCCTTTTTTTTTTTTTTTTTTCGGGTCAACGGTTAACGGTCGGTCAACGGTCAGCGGGTCAACGGGTCGGCGGACCGGTTGGGCCGGACGGGCCGATCGAGCCGGGTCGGACCGACCGACCAGCACGTGCCGCGTACGTGTGTGGGCTGACGTCACGCAGACGTCAGCCGGCACGTGCCGCGTGCGTGCCAAGCCTCGGTCGGGTCGGGTCGGGTCGCCACCCGGCCAACCGACGTCATCGCTGACGTCATCCCAGCGGTTACGACCGTTGGGTGACGTCATGCTGACGTCAGCACGTGACGTCATCACGCGTCGGTTCGCCGGTGGCCGATGCGCATGTGCCGGTTCGCCGACCGGCGCATGTAGCGCACGCGCTGGCCAATGCCAGCGCTTTGGGCGCGTCGCGCCCACGCGCAGCGGCTTCCGGCCGCGCGTGTGGGCGCGTGCGGCGTCTCCTGGCGACGGGCGACATGTCGCCGGACTCATCTCGACGACCTCTTCCACCCAGTGCATTCAGAATTCGATTTCGACTTACGAAAACTTGAAAAAATGGCCGAACAGCGCTCGGGTGTCGGGATTTCTCGCCCCGATCCGTACGGCCGAATGTCTTTCGCAAAAATCAATCAAAAACATCAAACAAGTCGGGAAAAACGTGAACTAGGGCTCTGATACCAATGTTGGGAATAACGGATCCCTGAAAACCGGATTCGACACTAAATCGAACCCCTAAATCAATGCGGAAGACGAAGCCCGGGAAAATCACGTATCACCGATCCTAAAGCACACCACGGATTCGAGCATACCTTGTTAGCCACAGATTAGACACCAATGCTGAAGACCGAGGAAGAAATTCTGATTCGATGATGTCAATTTGCCTTGAAAAGGGAAATAACGTGCCTTAAGCGTTTGGAGGGAAAGAGAGAGTGAGAAGCGTACGTTAGAATGGCCAAAAAATATCTTCTCTCTCTCTCTCCTCCCTTTTATACCTTCCCCCATCCACGGGCCCTATTCCCGTGGGCCGGGCTTTTTGGGCCCAACTTGGGCGGACGGGCCAACTCAGGCCCATCAATAAAGAAAAAATCCATCAAATAGCTTAAAGACAAGACCTGATGGAAGAGAAACCGCATGTCCCCCCACTTACTTTTCATGCAAATTGCAGCAAGCTCAACGTGGACGGCTCTTAGGTAGAACTACCGTAGAAGGAAGTGTACAAGAATAAGTAGCCGGCTATGAAGTACCGATACTCTTCAAGAGCTTTCGTGTCGTGTCGAACACTTCGACACGTGTCCGACACTTCCGGACACTCTTCGACGCTCGGTCAACACGTATCGGAAATGTTGTCGAGCTTCACTTCTTTATGCATCTTTCTCCCATTCTTTTCGTTGGTCAACAACCAACCCAAATTCGTTTAGAAATAGTACTTCTAAGTAGTAGCTCGCCGTCTCAGACGTATGGGTCACGAACGGTCTAACACAAGGAAAAAGATGATTTCGATATTGAGGTCAATTTTAAAAATTCAATAAATAAGAGGTCAATATATATATATATATATGAAAAAATAAAATACAATAATAAAAATAATAAATGGAGAAAGAAGAAAAACCTAATGTTTTCTTCTCTTCTCGTGATACATAATTTATCCCTTAAGTTTTTTTTTTCATCTTCCAACATATCTAACATGCGAGACTATAATATGGATTGCTTGTTTTTTCTCCGAATTTTATGAATTATTGAAATAGAGTTTAATTTGTCAAATTGAAACAATAAATGATATTAATAAATGGCGGATTAATGTTTTTAGTGTAAATTCATTCTAGGCTTATTTAATTATTTATGAATTTGATTGAAATAATCATAAAAATGATAATTATAAAAATATATATTTAATATATAACGTGTCCCAACGTGTTGGAATTCTCTATGTATCGTGTCGTATCGTGTGTTAGTGTCGATGCTACTTAAGTAACTAGAGTCTGTAGAGGCCGTAGGAACGGGGTTGTCGATTGCCCATTTTTGCAAGATCAGTGCGCGCATCTTCTACGAGCCAAACCGAAGCCCTAGCTCATCGATTGTGCGATTCATTTCAGGAGAAAGCCAAAGCCCATGAGCCAAAGCCCATGGGCCATGCAAAATATAATTGAAAAATGTTGGATGTAATTATAGGCTTATAGCTCGAACGAGAGAAGTGAGTATGAATTATTGCCCAAGCGAGGCCAAGTAGCTAGCTGATTGGGCTTGCCCCAAATCCCATCGCAGAAAAATCCCTCCCTTTTAAGTGGCGGTGTCATCTCCCTTCGCCTCTTTGGAATATGTTGTGTTCTGAGACTTGTCTGTCATGTTCAATATTACTAGTATTGTCTTATGCTATCCCTCATAGTGATGGGAGTTAATATTCTCAAATATATGGGGTGAAGATTATGTTTAGTGTCCATTAAACTATGGAGAACTATTGGTACCGCACTAGAAAGATAGACAACATCTTATGAGAAGGGTATGTAGCTCGAGATAATTCTACGGACAGTTCCTTACTTGCATATGAAGAAAGGAGAAGATAGATTCGGCCATTTACTACAACTAGAATAGAATCAGATTGTACTACTGAGAATTACCCATGACTAAGGGGATAGCAAGAGGACTTGCCTAGCCTAGCCTAGCACTTGTCTTCATCATCCAGATTGACATTGATTGATGCAAGTTTCGCACAAAATAGTATTAAACTCATTTAAGTGCGCAGAATATGAATCATCTTCACTCATCCGAAAATTGTAGAGTCGCCTCCGCAGAAATAGCCTATTCACAAACAATTTGTTCTAATAAATGTTTTCCATTTTCGTCTACTCCCCTATGCAATGAAGACTTCCCCTAGATTAATGGCATGGTTCCATTTTTCCAATCAATTAATCAAGTGATCTCATTCAATAAATGCCTAATTTGTCTTTCTGATCTCACATCACTCATGCATGGGCTATTTGCGTCAGTAAAATATTAAATTCTCAAAATGGTATGGAATATCATCAAAATATTAAATTTTGATACGCCATTTTGATTATCTCTGCAGCTCATGGTCTGACCATAATAATCGAATTTATTACCTTCACACATAAGAGCAAAGTAAAGAATAAGATGCATCGGTGAGATTGTTATATTAAACGATTCGATAGATTTCACAAGTAAAGAACTTCATTAGGATACTTTTATAAACGAAATTTAGTTTTCCATCACAATTATTCTTGGAGGTACTTTCTCCCGTCTCATGGTCAAAAAGTCGCCCAAGCAAAGAATTAAACAAAGCTTGTTGGAGACAGGAGAGGCCATACCAAGAAAAGCATAAAAACGATATGTTCCAACAAATAAATTTAATCCAAGCAAACAAGCCAGCATACACACGCAGCCTTGCTCGAAACAAACACATTGATCAGGCATGGCTGCTTCCGACACGATAACATACACGTGGGCTGCTGAAGCCGCCGTCGAGATCGTGTCCCAGAAATTAGAGATGTTGCTCTCTCCCCCGGTGTGCCTAAGGTGCTCATTGACGGAACCACTCGCGAAGGAGGCCAGGGAGAAGCTGGCCATGATCCAAGAGTTCTTTTCCACGCGAGACAGCTTGTCCCCGAGCACCGTGAGGTGGTTGGGGCGGCTCCTCCAAGCCATGTACGACGCCGAGGAATTCATCGACAAATTCCACCTCAGAGAGGCCCGCGGAAGGCACAAGGCCCTGCACATTGCCACGAGGCCGCCCACCGCGCTCATCTCCAAGTGCAAGCTGCGGAGGGACCTGTCCAATCTGGTGAATAAGATGCGGGAGTTGTGTCAAGATCAGTGTTTCACAGGCAAGGAGGCCAAGGGCAAGACGAGGAAGGCCTCCCCTGCTAGTGTTCCTGGGCAAGACGAGAAACAGGAGAGGCTGACTAGTTTATGGGATTGGCAAGCGTCGATTAACTCCTTGTGGCGGGAGAAAAAGGAGGAAATAAAGGAGAGGATTGGGGAGGGACCGAAATCGGGGAATCTCGGTTGGACTTTAATTAGGGGTGAGCCAGGTGCCGGCAAGACGTCCATCGTGAGATGGGTCTACAGGGAAGCGATGTACCTGGGCTTCAAGTGGCGCGCTTGGGTCCACCTCTCGCCCAGCATGGACATGCAGGAGTTCTTGTTCGAGGTACTGAAGCAAATTAGGAAGCTGGCGAGGGAGCTGAAGGACATGAACTTGCAGGAGATGACGGAAATCCACCCCCATGAATTGGCCAAGTGGAAGAAGTTCCTCATCGTGTTGGATGGCGTGCACATGTCCAACGTGCAACTCTTGGGAGGGTTAGCGAGAATCCTGCGTCATGGGCAGGGCCACATAATCATCACGACTCAAGACGACCTCATAGCCAATACCGTGGGCGGTTTCGAAAAGCCGATCGAGCCGAAAAAATTGAACGAACAAGAAAGCCGGGAAATGCTCGCCCTTAAGTTGCGTGGAGTGCCCGACGGTCAGAAGCTCTCGAATGAGGAGGAGGCTATCCTAGAAACGTGTCAGGGCTCGCTGCTCCGTATATCCTTAATTCTCGGATTGCTGCCACATGCTGGAAAGCAGGAACGCGCGGCGTTGGCGAAAGATGGTTCTAAGATGTCATTATTAGATCTCCTGAAGTTGAGTTACCAGAAATTGCCGGCCCCTCTGAAACCGTGTCTCATCTACATGGTTTTGTTCCCCCGAGCAACCCCGATTCGAACGAGAAAGCTAGTGCGGCTGTGGTTGGCTGAGGGCTTATTGGATATGCATTGTTGTGGTGGAGAATGGAAAACGACAAGGGCGCCTGAGGATGTGGGAGAGACTTTCATTCTGGACCTCGCGGAAAGGAACATGATCGATGTGGCGAGCTGGAGGGCAGATGGATCCCCCAAAACTTGCCACATGCTCAACTCTCTGTATGACGTGATCCGCCCGATCGCGATGGACACAGGGTTCCTCTACGTGCATGACGCTAGGAAGTCGAAAGACGAGAACGACCGCTACCCAACTGGCCAGCAACAAGAGCTGCTGGCACAACCACGAGAAACCAAGGTCCGGTGGCTTGCAGAGCACACAAACATAGTCAGAGACAGCCGCAGCGGCAGCTACCCGGATTTGAACCTCCGCTACGTCCGCTCGTTTCTGTCGTTCTTCATGAGGAGAGGCATGCTCACCAAGGATATCAGCACGTTCCTTAGGAAGATGACCTCCAAGACTGCCTATAGATTGCTGAGGGTACTTGACTTGGAAGGTGTGTATAAGCCATCCTTGCATGGTGTGCTCCATAAGCTGGTGCTCTTAAAGTACCTAGGTTTGAGATCCACGGCGTTGCCCTCAATCCCAAGAGCAGTTGCGGATCTGCAATACCTTGAGACTCTTGACATAAAGGACACCTACATCACTTCCCTACCGAATTCCTTCTGGATGGCAAGGAACTTGAGGCACCTTCATCTAAACTGGTTCTACATCAACTTGAAGACCATCCTCAAGGCTCGCAGAAACAATGTCATGGCCTTGAGTAGAATCCAAACCTTAAGCGGGCTGGTTATGGGTGAAGTCAAGGAGAACTCCGTCCAGATGGACAGCTTGACCAAGCTGAAGCTTTTCTTGCACCAATTGGATAGGGACACCTCGGGCTCTGCAGGAAAAGCAGTAGCCGATTGGATTAGCTCTAGGCTCCCCAATCTCCGGTCCTTGACCTTTGGGGTGACCAAAAAAGCCCAGCCTGCGAAAGAAGCCAAGAAGAAAACATCGCAGATAGGCCTGTTACCGGAATTGTCGTTGGCAGGACATCGCGAACTGTTTGCGCTCTACTTGCTAGGCCAACTCAAAGAACCCAACTGGAAACAGCTCTTGCCAGTCTCGCTCCAGGTTTTGACTCTGTCGGGCTCGAAATTGGAGGCAGACATGATGGCCGAGTTGGGTGGTCTCCTGAAACACCTGAGGACGTTCAGGCTGTTGGGCAATTCTTTCCTGGGCACTAGTCTGAAGTTCGCCAGAGATGGGTTTCCGAGCCTCTTGATCTTGAAGATTTGGAAGCTGCCTTGCCTTCGGGAGGTGATTGTTGAACAAGGAGCAATGCCACATCTCAGAGTACTCGAGCTTAGGCACCTAAAGAGCATGACAGCTGTTGAAGATATCAAGGAGTGCAAGGAATTGGAGAATATAGATGTCACATCCGAAGGCGACACTCTTGTTAAAGAACTTAGGGGCAAAATAGGAGTGAAGACGAGTCTGAATTTTGAAGAAGACATCGAGAGGTCGGAAGGCGGTGACGACAGGTATGGGAAAATATTAAATTTCAAACATGTTCTTTATGCATGACGATGAAAATGTTTTTATAGATTGATAATTTCAATAATTACTTATTAGTTATTAAAAGGAAAGATAAAAATCAGGAACAAAAAAGGAGATGATGTATTCGCACGTTGAAAAGGACACTAAGGGCGCGTTTGGTAACGATTACTTAAGTTCCCGAGGTTCGATCGGGCGGTGCTTCTTTTTTATTCTCGTTCTTGGGAACGATTCTAAGCATTTTAAGCCATTTGGAATCGTCCAAAATTTCGATTTTGGAATAGAATCGCGTTTGATGCACGTGCTCATTAATTACGTTCCAAATCAATTTCTTTTAATTTTTAAATAATTTTTTTACTTTTTTACTTTTTTTCTTTTCTTTTTTACTTTTTTTCATTTTTTCTTTTCTTTTTCCTTTTTCTTTTCTTTTTTTTTTTCCTTTTTCTCATCTTCTTCTTCTTCTTGTAGTCGGCCGCCGGACCGGTGACCAAACCAGACGAGGGCCGGCGACCTCACCAGGAGCATCGCCGGCCCTCGGCGAGGCCGGCCCTCATCGGCCGAGCCTTGCCGACAACTGGGTGAGGCCGAGCCCCGCCGGTGGCCAGGCTGGCCTTGTCGGGCCGGGCGAGGCTTGCCGGCCACCGGCGGCGGCCGGGCGAGCCTCGCCGGTGGCAAGGCGAGCCTCACCGAGGCCGGGCGAGCCTCGCTTGGCCACCGGTGGGGTTGGGCGTCGCGAGGCTTGCCCGGCCCCCCCGCCCGGCCTCGCCGGTGGCCATGCGGGGCTCGCCAGGGCTGGACAAGGCCCACTTGGCCGGCCTCCGGCGAGCTCGCTGGTGGCTGGGTAAGCCTCCGGCAAGCTCGCTGGTGGCTGGGCTTGCCTCCGGCGAGCTCGCCGAACCTCGCCCTGGTCTAGTGAGCCTCCGGCGAGCTCGTCGGACCGGCGGGCGGCGGCGGTGGACATCGGACGGTGGCGGGCAGTGGTGGACGGCGGTCGCGAGATGGCCGAAGGGAAGAAGGAAGAGTTCTTGATTTTGATTCTTAAATTCGTCCTCGGAACAAGAATCAACTTTTTTTTGGTTCTTGATTCTATTCCCAATCTGTTCCCGGGAACAAAAATTTTACCAAACGTGATTCTAGGCTAAAACTGATTCTGGGAACAAAGAATAAGAATTTGGCCCTGTTTGGATGGTTACCAAACAGGACCTAAGATGCCCAAATTTGCAGAACATGTTCTTTACACAAAGTGCTGAAAATGTTTTATGGATTTGATAATTTCTCATTAGTGATTAAAAGCCACGATTATGATTTTTATTGGATAAGAATTGCGTTGTCTCATTTCACCAAACCAAGTCAATACATAATAAGAAACTATGAAGGCTACAGTGAATCCTACTAAATAACACAAAATCACAAGGCCAATATCATTTAACCTTTGTGAAATCTAATGTTGGATTCAAAAGTAGCCATTGGAACCAACCTTACTCCTCATAGCCTACGCATGTTGAGTGTGCCTTTCACCGAGCTCAAATAAAAGACGATGAAGAAGAGATAAAAGAGATTTTTTTTTTTTACACTGGTTAAGACCTTTCGTTCAAGAAAAGAAGCTTGTCATATAGGAACAAGGTCGCTTTATTTTCAACATCATGAGTACTATTACCGCATCTGTATGCACACGTGTGTGTGAAGCTAACTTATTTAGTGGTTTCTCGTTTCCTCCAGTGATGATGACAACAAGGCAACGGCTCCTTCTTGAATACAAGCTACTACAACGATTTTCGGAGCTGAACATATGTACACGTCCCACCTTCCCACCCCTTAACCCCTCTCTCTCTCTCTCTCTAAGTGTACCAATAAACAATTTCATATACCAGTCATATTATATGATGAATTGACACAATTCCATTCACTTTATTCATGTTGATACCTGAATTTTGCTAGCAATACGTGCGAGAATCAAAATAAGAATAAAAAGAATAATAAAAAAAAATTGTCATAGGCCCCAGCTAGTAAGATACACACTTTCTTTCCCAAAAAAAAAAATGAAAAGAGTTCTAGATTCTTCTTCTCGCTGGTGGCCTCTCACGGCCTCTCTAGCTTCCCCGCTGGTCACCAGCTCCGCCAGTAACCACCACTGCCGGCCTTCCATCTCTGATCACGGAAGACGCGCGAAGCTTGAACCTGGAATCCCCTGGATTTCTCTCTGGCCTGAGGTAACATCTTTGTCGATTCGAGTGTTCAGACGTCTCCGCCTGCTCGCATCAGCTTCTCCAGCGGCCAACCCGTAGCCCGAACTGAATCATCTCCTATTGCTATGGAAAACAACATCAAGAGTTGCGCAAATAGGCCGGTGGATTCATCGGCGTAAATGCTTCTTTGAGATCGGAGACAGAAGCTCGAGGCCTACAACTAAGTGTCCCATCGTCCCTAGGCGTCGAATTGTGAAGAGGCTCATGTCGCTGATTTTGACAATCAACTTCGGCTCTATTTCAATAGCTGTGATACGCGCTGCATGTTAAACGTGGAGAGAGAAGAATAGAGAAATCTTAATAGAGGGCCAGTTCCATAGGACGCTAAGGCGACAATGGAATTCGTCAATCAATAGTCACACTTATCAGGTCGTTTCTTTCCCAATTACGCTCATGTATCAGATCTCGAATTCATTTTCAAATTTGTCTCTTGCCCTACGCTCTGTTTTGGTGTCTTTCCATTGTAAATGCTGAACCACCCCTGTGGCTATTGCCTCAAACAAGTATTTCTTCGGTCCATGAGGTTGTTGGTGCTAATTGGTTCGAGAGTAGTGGTTTGAGTTCAATCCAGTGGCGTCAGAGTATGGGAGGTGCTGTTGCGAACAGCGAACAATCAAATAATAAATAGACACAACAAGAAAATAAATAGAACGTCAGATTTACGTGATTTAGTCATAAAGATCCATAATCACGGGAAGAGTAACAACGAATTCCACTATGGATTAAGCGATATACGGAAATAACATTCTATAGCAAACGCTTATGTGAGAATATTTTTGTGTGTCAGGATTAGAAGGACTTGAACATTATTTATAAAGTTTTTAGTCAATTTATCTTATCACGGGCCGGGCTCCAATCGGGCCACACTAACTAGACCTATATTTGATTAATTAAGAAATTTTATATTTCACTTTATTAGACCAATCCTGTAAAATGATAAATTATAATATTAATTAATTAGTTTACATCGGAAAAATTCTTACACGTGACATGTAGGAGTTCTTGTTCGAGGTATTGAAGCAAATGAGGGAGCTGAAGGACACGAACTTCCAGAAGATGACGGAAATGCACCTCCATGAATTGGCCAAGTGGAAGAAGTTCCTCATCGTGTTGGATGGCGTACACGCCTCCAACGTGCCACTCTTGCGAGGGTTAGCGAACATCCTGTTGAAACCGAAAAAATATTGGGTGGTCCGGGACCACCACGTCAGCGTGGTCCCGGACCACTCACAGAGCGCCACGTGCATGGGGAAGCTAGACAAAGGACGAAAACCGGGCCCACTTCTCTGACGCTCTCTCTCCTCTTTCTCTCTTTTGTCCCCTCCCCTCATATGTGGCGCCATATGAATGGTTCGGGACCACGCTGACGTGGCGGTCCCGGACCACCCAATATTTTCTCGTTGAAACCAGAAGAAAGCCGGGAAATGCTCGCCCGTAAGTTGCGTGGACTGCCCGATGGTCAGAACCTCTCGAATGAGGAGAAGGCTATCCTAGAAACGACGAGCAAGCAGCAGCTTTGCCAGGTGGCAAAGCTGCAATCTAACTCTTTATGATTTTTTTTTCCTTTTCCCCAAGAAATTACTAGTCTCGATCTTGCATACATATTTACTTTCTCAAAATTAAAAACTTACAAATCAGAGTGAAAATTAATCATGTTAAGGAGTCAGTGACCAAGTCATCGAACCAAAAGTTATGAACCACTTTTGAGGAGTGGCTAATTGCAGACGGGTATAAAATTTACTAGCCATTCCCAATTTGCCTTAGCTTCAGTGGAATGCCTCTGGTAAACAACTGATACACTCGATTTCATTATTTCTGACTTTAGTCCAAGTGCAACACATATTGAAATAACTCAACCTCACCATCTCAACGTGATGACTTTAATTTATTTATCTTACTCAAATAACATTACGTTTAACCAAAAGACACATTCCACCTAAAACTTCTACCCCATGGTCAGTTTGGTAACGTGTGGTGCCCCAGAATTTGGTAGCGGCTCTGCCATGCCGAGATGCGCCATGAGTAGCCAAATGTGGCTGAGAAGCTCTCCTCCTCTGCTCAGGCTCTCAGAGTGTTCGTAGCCTGTGCATTGGCAAGCCGCGTACATCATCATCCTCGCCCAGACCTTGCTGATCACGTTCCACGTTTCGACTGATTTCAGTTGTCCAGCAAGATGGCACGCATCAAACAGCACAGACATGCTTTCAGCTCCACTCATCTTCCACACAGGGATGTCAGCTCTCACTTGGAGCAGAAGATAGCAGACTTCGCACAGATCGCGAGACTCTCTCGACTCGTGCTCCTCGAAGCAGTTGCATAAACGGGAGTGAGCATGTGCCTCTTTCTTGAATAATTTCTGCGCCCACTCGATGACCGATAAGATGTTGACTTTCTTCTTTGGCAGCATCACTCGTCCTCGAAGAACTTCTGACTTCAACCAATGTGTCTTGGTATCGGAGCACCCCCATCCCTGTCGCGAACATGGAAGGATGGAATTTTAAAAGATAGAGCATGTACCGCGAGACCAACATACTCATCATGTAGTCGGTGACCTCTTCCGAGTCCACGCTGTGGCAGTCTTCATAGTGACATAGCTCAGTGGCGATGTGCCATATGATGATGCTCTGGTCAAATCCTTCTCATCCAAACTCCATTTCAGATGATCACAGTTCGACTTCTTCAGTAGTTCGCTCGCCTCCAGCTTAAGACTCGCCAATGCGCTCTTCAATCCTACTTGCTTTTCCATATAAGTGACCGCATCCGTCATGTGTTTGAAGATCAGTTCTTTGATTTCCTCGTTCAACTCTTTGTAATCGATATAGAAGTTCTTTTCCACAACGTCGCCCAACATGGCTAGCCTTGGACAGCCGAAGATGCCCTTTCTCTTCCTCATAGATGATCCCAAGAGGCTGAACTAGGCCACGGAATTTGACCATCTTGACCATCTCAGGCTCCGGCTGAAAGAGAAAAAGGTGATGGCTGATGAAATGGCGGATCCCTTGGGTCTGTTAATGGGCCATTGGTGGACCCAATCGGTTGAAATGGCTAGAATTAGCGAGAAAATCTCTAAAAGTATAGCCCCACTTATCAGCGAGAAAGTTATACATATGTCAACTTTGGAGTAATCCTTCTTATCGTGGAAGGAGAAGAATACCAACATGGCACACGGCAGGAAGAGACTGATGACCCAACGAATGATGCCCCAAAGACGGTTCAGCAACGGGGCCTTGGTGTAGAGCAGATCGTACATGAACCCGAGCTCGATCTCCACGATTTCGAAAGCCTTCGCTGCTTTCATATCTGGGCCCTTGAACATGGGCCGACTGACACCCACGTCGACAAAGCTGACGTTCAGGCCCACAAAGAGAAGCTTGAAGATCTTGAACAACTCATAGGCTTTGTCCAGAGTCGCTTGAAAGTCCTTCACTGAGTGATCCTCCAGAGCCGGAATCCGCGTGAGCTCGTCGATTCCGACCCGGTAACCCTCCTCTTTCTTCAGAGTGTACCGCGCCACATTCCTGGGGTATACGGAACCGAAATTGGGCCGCGGAAGCATCGAACCTTGAAGTCGACCTTCGCTAGCCAAGTACAAGCACAATGTCCTCTCTGCATATTTGATGAATCCCACCAGGATCATCCCCGCCGCTAATATCCGCAGTGTAGACCCCCACAACGCCAAGAAGTAAATGTAAAACGCTAGTCCTACCTGGACGCAAAGCCGCGCCAAGTGCCTCAGCCATAGCTCGTTGTCCTCCAGGGCATACGAGGTGATCGTGTCAGGTCCACCGAAGTGGAGGAGGAGGAACGGCGCCCCAGAACGCCATGATCTGGCTCTTCGAATCGATTGTCCCCTTTGTTTCCTTCATGTTGGCCAGGCGGCTCGACATGATGCCGAGCGTGAGAGTCGCGATGGAGTCCGCCGAAAGGTACGTCGTCCAGAGCACGACTTGGATCCAGTTCCTGAAAATGGATTTCCTCCAACTGGCCAGGGTGGCAAGGGTCAATTGGAGGAACAAGCTGAAGAGGACGAGTAACTGCAGCCCCCACTCTTTCCATAGACCATGAGCGTTTGTCAGCGAAAATCCCATGGTTGAACTCGAACAGATGGCACCGACAGACTCAACGATCGGGGCACTCACTTAAAGAGCGGTCAAAGTTAAGATTATATATGGAGACTAGAGAGGAAGTAAGGCAAAACAGCATTAGCTTTGAATTTACCTCAGCATTATCCTTGGAACTGCCATCATTTTATAAGCATTGCTTGGGATAGTAATCAAGTTCAGAAGCAATTATTTACACTGCATAACATTAGAAGGAACAAAAAGGCAGCAGTAAAATACTTTTGGCACCACTTTTTGGTGCATAATCATCTAGCAATCCTTTACATTTTCCCCAGGCAGAAGTAAAGTGACAAAATTAGATTCCGGTATTCGCGCTAGCACAAGTATTATCTACCATAATTGAGAAGATTGGAACTAGACAAAGAGTTAAAGTTTGGTTTCTCAATCATTGCTCCAAATTGAAATCCAAGAAACTTCCCTACAATCATTGTGATTTTCACACTTTGTCTGAAATGCATCCCTACTTTAACATGATTCATGTGAAATTTAAAAATCACCTATTTAGCTTTGCTATAACAAATAAGTCACAAACAGGCCAAAAGAAAGTGACAATGCTCCCTCCAATTTGAAGCGATTCCAAAGCATCAAGTTGATTGCTTTGATTCCAACGGATAAGCATATTACTTTCATTTAAAATTTCGAAGATCTATTTGTTTTCCTAAAAAAAAATGGAAAGCCAGTAAAATTTTCATTAAGAACGCAATGGCAAGACTTTGCAGATCATCAATTTGTGTCGTCACCATATAATTTCTCAAGAAATGTGGACAAGATGAAAGGGAGACGAACTACCAATTTTTTCACTTCATATTAAAGGAGAACGAGAGATATGGGTCACAACTTTTAAAAGCGATAGAGAGATACATAGAGCCCGGAGGAATTAAATGCCTCATGGTCAAAGCTGAAAAAATAAAAAATAAAAATGTACAAATGCAGATTTTTTATCGATTCAATCGTACGTAACTTATTTAAACCGCTGGGACTTTGCTAATCTATACTATTATGTAAAGCAAAAAGGATCCCTTTAAGGGATCACAATGCTTTTTTTCTCAAAAATATCCTCAATTAGATTTTTCACAGATATTTCATGAATGGGCAAATGCATCAATTAACGGTTCCACTTTATCTCTTATGTGTATTATTTTTAACATTTAAACATTTTGTATCTTATAAACAACCCTACTAAAAAAAAAAAAAATCAGTCTCGAAAGGTTTGTCATTTTCCACAGTATATGCAATTCCTGCATATTGTGTCAATAACTTTTTTGTCATTTTGGATGTCAATTTTTGTATACAGGCAACGCATTTGTATTTTTGCTATTACACAATAGGATAACACAATAAAAGAAGCCACTTACACACTACGGAGAAAAGCCAACTTGAGCTGATCCCGAGCTCACGATTAATTAAACACCTAGATTGGTATTATCAGAAAAATCTCTTAATTAATTTCTTTGTAAGAATTAAATCTGTACTTTCTATGGTTGTGCTTTTTCCTGCCTTTTCTTATTTTTGGTTCTCTAATTTCATGTGTTTTTAAAAGTATGCAAAGTTAATTAATCAAAAAGCTAAAAGTAATTTCCTGCAATAACAACCACAGAATCTCAGATATCTTGTTAAGCCATAAAAAGTGAAGTTGATTTCCCCTCTTTTTATCTTTAGTTAAGCATCCCTTAATTAAATTACCGATGGATGATGTGGTCATTACACTCAGAAAATTAATGTCTTCATGTGAACATTCCTATAAATAGACAAAATTTACAATTTATCTTCTCTTTTGACACTGGATATATGGATACCCCTGAAAACTCATATTTATTATAAGGTTAATATCACAAAAAACCTCTATTTACCATCTCAACATAGTGCACCCGTGCCACATTTATTGCAAAATAATTTTTATATAACAAAAAATTTCAAATTGATATACTTGTGCCACATTTACTCTTAAAAAGTCATAGATTTATCACAATTTGAGATAAAATATGGCACGAGTATATTAGCTTTGGGGCAAATGTGGCACGGGTCTACTAGTTTAGGATTTTTTGTGATACAAAAATTAGCTTAGGGTAATACGGGTGTGTTTTTTTTTTTTTTTTGGAGTTTTTGTAACACAAAAAACTAGCTTGGGGTTTAATGCAACACATTACTCGTGACATTACTTTTGGATGCATAACCGTTAAGCGATTCTCTGAATTTATCATAAAGAGAAATAAAGCAACAAATCAGGTTGAGTATGAACTACTTTAATTGAGAAGGTTTAAATATAGGCTACGAGTTAAAGTTTGATTTCTCAATCATTACTCCAAATTAAAATTCAATGATCTTCACTCTAAGCATTATGATTATCACACATTGCCCATCAAGCATCACTAATGTGATTCATGTGGAATATAAAAATCAAATATCTTAACTTGCTATCACAAGTAAAGTCACAAAAAGGTTAAAAGAGGGTGATAAATGCTCACTTCAAATTGAGGCAATTTCAGAGTATCGATTCGATTACTTTAATTCTAGCAGACAAGCATATTAGTTCCTTGAAAACCGACCTTCGTGTCAAATCCGTGAATGAAGTCATCACCACAATAAAACATTGCACCGGAGTGCATATATTTCACACCATGTCGCTGTTAGCTAATATGGTTTGTGACCATTGTGATCGTAACTTGTCATCCATGTTTGAACAATTGCCTTGTGGTGTGCAACACCGACTGAACATTTTTCTCCATTTATACATGATATTCACAAGGATGCATGTGGTGCATGATGAACATTTTTGATCTTCCACACGCTGTTCGTGAAGGACATGTAGCTGGCAGCCCACCTCTAGGTTAACTTAATTAAGCCCTAAACGGCGCAAATCAAGGCTTGAAATGTGCGACTAAGAACCTCCAAAAGTCAAGTCTAGGAATTCGTAATTTGAGAGGAAAAGAAAAGCATCAGCGCCACAACGTAGAATTCATCTGATGATGGATGGGAAGTCTTTCGCTCCCACCTGTTGTCTCCATTGTTCTTTCTCTCTCTCTTTTTCTATTAGAAGTTTCCGTTGTTGCCCAGCAAATAACAAAATACCATACATAATAACCTATATTTACATTTAGAAAAAAAAAGGGGGAGTGAAGAATAGCTGCCCGGTCTCATGCTCGCGACGTAATATTCGGTTTCAACCGTTAATGCTCCACCCGATCAATTAGAGAATTACAAACTAGCAAGAGATTTATTCACAAAATATTTCAAATTTGTGATTCCATAAAAGAAAATACAACTCTTTTGTGACCGTGCTATTATGTCCATGATACCACTTTTATGTTAAAAGTTGGATTTGGTCTGAAACTACAATTCAAGACAAAGAACACCTTAGGATAAAATAACTGTACGCTCTAAACTTATCAATTTTAAGCAAACAAAAGCCCCCTGTTGAATTTTACAGTCAAAGAAACATATGATTTGACACTTGAGAATTGTGACCAAATTCAGGATGATTTCAAATTATAGTGCATACAATATTTATATTTAAATTTAAGGTATTCTATAATCTTAAGTTCTACCTAAGTGTTTGATAAGAGGCTTTCTCGTGTCTATAGAGAAAAGAATTCTTGTGTGAATTAGTTAGCAAATTTTGCTTTCAGTCTTGATGTATAAGTCTACATAGATTTTCTTTTGAAAATTTTGATTATTACACTACATGATGATCGAGTAGAGTTTTTATATTTAGATTTTCATTTAATGGTTTTGATTTCTAACGAGTGTTAGACACTCGAAGTGCCAAAACTTGGCACAAAATGACACTTAAGTATCAAAAGTTACAAAAGTGACACTTAAATGTCCAAATCGAAGTAAAATAGATCGCTAATCACAACGGTAAGAAAATCCAACCAAAATATTGACGTGGCGATTTTTTGGCGAGGCAAGTGCAAAATGACGTCATTTTACGTGCTGACATGAATAGACAAGCACAAAAATAACATCATTTTGTTGACATGGTTAGATAATTAATATAAATATTAAATATTATATTATATATTAATTTAATTTTTTTTTTAAAAGAAGAGAGAAAAAAAGGGGGAGGAGGCAGGACGCTAAGGGCTAAATGCTTGCTGCCGCCTCCTCACCGTCACCGAAAGGGCTGGCGACGATGGCGAGGGTCCGGGGCCGGGGTCGCTAGCCCTTTCGATGACGGTAGGGAGGTGGCGACGAGGGCTCGGCCTTCAGCCGCTTGCCTCCTCCTCTTTTTTTTTTTTTTTTAGGTAAATATAAATATTTTAATTTAATTAAAATTTATATTAAAAATATTTAAAAAAAAAAAACAACGTTGTTTTAGTTCTTCGACATTGACTCAATTCTTTGGCATGCCATGTAAAAAATTGCCATATACGATTTCCGACCACCTTCGCTAAACTTGGCACTCAAGTGTTTCATTTTTTTAGAGAAAGTGGCATTTAAGTATTGCTTTCGTAACTTTTGACACTTTAAGTGTTCCTCCGTGTCAAGCTTTGGTACTCTAGTTGTTCTTTTCCGATTTCTAACCTAGTAAAGAAAAATTACCAAAAGAGTTCTAAATATATTGTAATTGTATCAATTCAATTCTAAACATTTTTGTTTTTTCAAGTGAGTCTTAAATCTTTTGCATTTGTGCTAATTCAATTCATTTGGCTATTTTTTGACTAGCCGGTACTAACATAGATGTCAGCTATCCTAAGTGGCCTCACCGGCGCTAACAGAGCAAATTTTAATAACATTTTAATATTATTTCAAATTACTTATTTATTTTATTTTCTTTTGTCTTTCTTTTTCTTTTTCCTCCAATGAAGGCGGAATCGGTGAGATCCTCGACGGCCTTGCCAGGCCTCTCAATGGCTGGCGAGGCTTGACCTCACTAGATCCTGTGAGGTCATGTCTCATCCCCTTGACAAGGCTCGAGCCCTTGCTAGAGGCCACAAGGGTGGCCTTGTCATCGCTCGCACGGAGATGTGTTATGAGTTATGGGCCCCCTTAGTTTTCTAACAATAAGATAATGGATTTGCTTTTTTATTCTCATTTTTTTTTTATTATCTCTTCGTAACTTCCAAACTATTTTGGATTGATCTGAAGATTTTTTTTTTTTTTTTTAATTTGAAGGTCGGACTAATGTAATTATTACACTTTTGTCAATCAATCATAAATTTTTCGATTCTGCTAATTAAATCAATTTAGCCAATTTTGACTGAAATTGCTTGATATGGATGCTGGCCGTTCTACATAGTATAATCGGTGATGACGTTAATAAATTTTAATAACATTTTATTTTATTTTTTGTATTTTTTGAAATTTTTTTTGGTTTTTTTTCTTTACTTTCTTTCTGGTTTTTTGGATTGAGGGACGGCAATCCTCGTCCACCATAGGTGAGTGCAGAAACTTCAAGCAAACACAAAGCGAATGAGGCACAATGCCCTGGGCAATTCCACAATAGTAAGAAGGTGGAAGAGCAACCAACGTAATGATATTGCTACACAACAATGCCACCCATTCGATATTTGGGATGCATACAACTAATCCAGCAAATCCTTTCTCTTCCTCATCAGTTAGGTTGTCACTTGCTATTAATCAATATAGAATTTGCAAATGCCTTCCTCATGTTTGAGTGCCCAGATTCAAAACATTTGATCATGTTAATATGACAAGTGAAAAACAAGAAGCGGAGCTTACACTCATGTATCATCCGATGTTTTTTCAGCTAAACACGTCACTTGAATCAATAGTCAAATATTTAAATCAGAAAGAGCTGGAACATAAACCGGTTAAAGTGCGAGAATACCATTAGCGAGAACTCAACAAAGTGACTAATTCCAAGTGAGAAGGGAAAAAAACGAGTATCGACCTGCGATTTTGTTGAAATTTTAAATGGGTGGTGGGTGACTGTTGGCCAAACTTCATGACACAGAAGGAGAGGACTATACAGTGCTGTTGATTTTTTTTTAGATCTTAAAAACAAAGACCTGATGGAAGAGAAACCGCATCTACCTCCGCTGACTTTTCATTCAAACTTTCTTTCTTCTCTTAAGAGACCATGTTCCAGCATACACGCGAAAGAAGTTTCTATCGAATATCTTCTGCCATTTTGAGTTCTGTTGCTGAGATACTGTCAAAGGTACGCCCAAGAAGGGGAAGGTACAGCCATTTCCACATCAAACACACGCATAATTCACTCTACCAAACTCCTGTCTCCCGAACAGAGCATCATGATAATTGTTCAGAAGAAGTGGCACGCCAGGAGGGCTGGCTAGTCGCCCTTCCGCCGCTTAGACCTCTGCAATTCAAATGCACTATTTCCACATCCCCCAACCCCATTCTCCGTACATGCCATTGATTTTGCAATCAACTTTTGTTCGCTCCATCCGCTTAATTTTCACATTGTAACTGGATCATCTAGAAAAGTAACTAGGAGCTAAATATGAACACGAGTTGCGAATGAGTATGAAGAATATCCTCACCTGCCAAAATCCTCGTTTTGACATTCGCTCTCTACACAAAATTTGCCTACCATCTCGTGATTTCGATTACCCCATTTTCTTTCTTCTTTCTTCGCCCATACTCTCTTGTTCCTGTCCACAAGAGTGTCTCGACTTCTAAGAACATCCGAATCAACCCCAATGACATGCTATGACATTAAGATTTCTTGCATATTGCATAATTACTTAAGAACCCGGGTTTGTGTTCTTAAGGACCGTACCGGGGGACATGAACAGGTTCATTGCATGCTGTTTTTTCTGATTCAGAGTCGATACTTTTGAATTCACGTATAAATGGCAGGAAGCATCTAGAAAGCTATCTGAAAGCCAAAGTCGTCCAATTTTTTTGAGTTCTTCAAATGGCTGTGTTTTGAGTCTTGGAGCAATAACGTGAGATAGGAATGTCCCTCACATGTCACACGATTAGTAAGATGTAGTCGCAGTGGCTTGAGAACCTAACTTTTGTCAAACGGGGATGTCGGAAAACTTAGATTGTCCATGCTATTAATGCAGAGAGACAGGACTATCACTCCAAGCAACAGGTGCTTTGTGGATACCACTCACTCACTTGTCAATCAGGAATTGGAAAAAGCGAAAAGTGCTTAGGAGACAGATGCGGCTATGTATTTGTCATTGGTCTTTAGTGGATCTAATCCGGCTCAATAGCTTTCTGATAATAGTTCGTTGCCTCCTTTGAACTTGGATGAATCTGACTTTAAGAACTCGGCGACTGTACACCTCAAATTATGGTCGAGATCAATGATCCAAAAACAAGCATTCGGTAAGTACAACAATCAAATATACACGGGGAAAAAGATTGCCGTGCATGCAGTCCTCTGGTATTTGCTTGCTGAGGACAGCTTCTGCGTCTCCATCCTTCAGGAACCTCTCAGATTCTCAAAGAGTTCTGGAAGATGAACATTGGTGAGCTTCGTCGTTTTGCTGATCTCGTGCTTCTTCTTCTTGAGCTTGGGCTTCTGCGAAATCCCATGGATTTGGGCCGCAGGCCTTCTCTGCGTCGCGTTTGTTGATGGTTTCATCCTATTCTTCTGGAGATCATGCTCGATGTCAATCATGTTCCACAGTAGTTCGATACTACGAAAGAGTTGCTTCAGATCGTCATCTACTTTTATGGGCACTTTGGGATCATTTGGTTAGGCAATATCCTCTTGAGAGTCGAAGTTTGATAGGAGCCATACTTGACCAGAAGCTTTCAGGCCTGTGAACTTTTGTAGATATGCCTTAGAAATCAAGAAGCATAACAAAGAATTCCATTTGTCATTCCCGGACCAACACAAAAACGATAATCATATACTTTTTAAGCCTCACTGTCTACTAAACACTTAATTAGTGGAGGTCCCACCTACGAGTTATGTAGAAACTTAAATTAAAAGACAATAGAGACCTAACACATTAATTCAGATTATGATAAGAACCTCCTCATGATACCAATATTTGCTTCCAATCAAAAAAATTAACCATTCCAATAGCAATAGCAAAATTTAGGTAAAGCATGAAACATTTATATCACCGTTTCACTGGTTGTGTTCTGATGTAGTAAGTGTGCGTGTGTTATTGGGTCCAATAATCAACTAGAAGTCTAGAAAAACTACCCAATCAATCTCAGAAGATAAAAATGACATGGCAGGAACTCCAACATTCATTCAGCAGTCATTTCAATTTAATTACAGGAAATGCAAAAAATGAATCATAAACCCCAGCAACAATCAAGTGGAAAGCTATAAAGACTACGCAATACTCTCAAGAACATATTTTAAACCCCTTTTACAGAAAGCCATTGTGTTCTAGCCTAGCAAACTAACTTCAGCTGCCTTTTTATCTTAGTCAATTAAAAGAATGGAAAACCAGACCCGAGTCACAATGAAGCAAGGAGAACGCACTCAGCAAGTAGATACACCTGTAAGTCCTCCATCACAGTTGGGTGTGCATCCTTAAGGTCAATGACCTTAATGCCCTCCGTGTAGCTTCTTATCAACTTCAGTAACTTATTCTCGTCCTTCACATCATGCTTTGGCTGAAGCAATTCAAAAACAAAGACCAACCTATCACCTCAAGAAAGCACAGTATACATTTATACAATAGAGGAGCTTCCCAGGAAAGTGTACCTCGTAAGAAAACTGCTGGCCATCGTAGTATACTTTGGGGTTATTTGCCAAATTGTCAACCACAGCTTTATTGGAAAGCATATCGACATAACATGCTTCGTTTATCTGCTCTGGTGTAAGCGCCAGCCTTGACTGGAGACATTCATTTCAATTAATGAAAAGTGTTCAGATGATATGCACTAGGTCTCAGAACTAAGCATCGATTGGTAATGTTTAACACAACTCGAATAGTACTTATGGAGGGATATGGGATACAACAAAGAAAGACATGAAGGGGGCAAGCACAAAAAAATAAAAATAACAAGAAACAGAACAGCAAATAGAGAATTAGATGAGAGAGATTGATGCCATTGATGGGTGCCAGGGACTTCTGGTGAAATAAATGCAATCCAATTTGGAAGGTGAAGACCCAAACATCTGGAAGTATGCACAGCAGGTGGCAAAGCTGCTGCTTGTCAATTATTCCATTACTAAACCAAGACGACTTTGGAAGACTGCCTCCATTCAATGAGCTAGTACTCAAGAAAGGTGCTCAGTTTGCCCACAGCTGTTGTTTGACTCGGCAATTACTAGAACTTTGCCTAAGTCCTCTATCATACTGATAAAATTTATTGCTCCAGATATATCATGAACCTTATTGTAAAGCCACCTTTATCAATCAATCAGCACATACCATCACACAACATTTGAGGGAGATTCAACAAATTCTCCAATTCAATGATTAATGGACCTCTAACTCCGACTAATGAAAAATCCGCATAATGCATCCTACCCTACTTTGAGTAAATCAATGCAGAGCCAAGCCAACTGTTCCAGAACTTATTCGGTTTGCTATACATGTGAATAATCATCAGTAGCCATTATAAGGGTCATAAAAGACAACACTATCATTAGGATACAACCAAGCTTGAGTACACATACAAATGAGTGCGCCTGCACAGAGAGAGAAGTTTAGATTACCTCATACAACAGGTCAATGAAATGCTTCATCTGAGCTCCTACAGGCACTTTGCGTATACCAGTAATATATTTAAGTCTTTCTGTATCATCTGAGAACTTGACAGCAGGCAATGGTGCTCGTGCACCAGCAGGAGGCATGGGCTTTGCTGGAGTACTCATGCTTCCTGCTCTGGCCAAAATACTGGTAAGAGTGGATTGACACTTCTCCTGCTGTTTCTTGAATTTATTCAACTGTTCTTGTAATGCCATGGTTATCTAATAGGTAGTCAATCCCATTCAATGTGCGGAAACCTCTCCTGAATTCAATGCTCAGCACAAATGAATCTATGCCGAAATGTGTAAGTCAGCAATAATTGACTAATAGCAGAGAACAATTCAAGCTAGCATGACAAGCAAGATTGAGCAAGCTCAGCCCAAATGTTTTCTACTGAAGAGATTAACAATTAAAGCACTAAAAGAAGCACAACAACAATGAAATCGGCAAGTTAACATCTTCTGGAAAAGTAAAGCATAAATCCGTCTTCAGCCTTAGCATCACTCGGTTAAAATAACCAAGCGAAGCCCTCACAGCAACTTAGACAACAACCACGAGCAATTGCAAAAATCACCCGATGACCATATCACAGGGATGGATCGAAATTACACAGTTCGATCGAACAAAAGTGAACGCGCATCCAGGACGTGTGACCGACAACAACAATTCCAAAGTTAATTCATGGACATCACCCATTACCCACCAACCAATATTACTTCACCAAGATGAATACACTCGACAGAAACTCACTATTGACTAACACACGGGTGCTAACACACCCCCCAACCCCCACACCCCACCCCCCCAAAAAAAAAAAAGAAAAAGAAAAAGGCCAGTAATCAAAACAGCTCCTTTGTCATAAATAAGCATTTAACTTGACCAACAAATGGGAAAACCCTAAAGCCTAGGCTCGAAGTTCTGCAACACCTCCTAACAAGAAATTGATCTCACGCTTAGGGTTAACCATCAGGACATATATTTAGGTACCATGGAATGGAGGGCATGCAACAACATACGATCCATTCCCTACAGAATATGGAAATTGGAATTGAGGATCGGAAGTGCCAAATTTGGCGAATCGAGCAAGCAAGTAATCGACTTATAGAGAAGCACCTCATGTGATCGAGGGCAGCGATCGAGATTTCCGATCTCTGTTTAGGCTTCACTTTTGCTTGACAATGGCAGGGAGAGAGAGAGAGAGAAAAAGAGAGAGAGAGAGAGAGAGAGATCAGCTCCATTCGGCCTTCCCTCTCTACTTGCAGGATCATGCTGAGCAAAATGTTAGAAAGCAATCAGAACGCACAAAATTATATATTTGGACTACCCCAACCCTCATTCTTTACCAAATAGAGCCAATTATATGTACTTAAAGCATCCGATGGAGCATCAATAGCCAGAACCCATCCTGAAAATTGATCCCACAATGGCCTTTGCAAATATGCATGGAATTTACCATAATTCAATTTAAAGCATGAGAAGGAGCATGCGTCAAGTTTCATCCATCAAATTGACGTCCATTGTTTCGCACGCTTCCACAAGTAACGAAATCCAGATTCCACAATAAGATACTGTGGTATGCTGGTTACATGAATCATAATGCAGGTAGCTAGCATATTCAACCAACAATTAAGTATCGCATCATTTCCTATGGCAGAGATATCCCAGCCAACACCCCTCACTTTTCTGACCTTGCTCATTGCTGTCCTCCTATTGCCTGCACACTTCACAGCTCCCACAAGCCAAAACAGACAGTCCTCAAACATTTAATCAATCAGAAAACTACTCATGCTCTTAATTAGAGGCACCACAATAGTCTAAGAGACGTGTGCCCGGGAAATATGCAGCGAGCAAGCGAAAAATAAACGATACCTGTAAAGTAGCAGTGACGTTGTATTTCGGAAGAGCCCTGGTAACAGCAGAAAAGTCAGTTATTACTCAGCATTATAAAGAAAAAAGAGAAAAACCGACAGAGTGTATTAAAAGCACTCTTACGTTCTTTTGACATTATTTACCAGCCAAACTTCAAGTGAGCCTACATTTGGCACTCACCATAAATCTCTCATTGATATCTTCTTAGGACTTTCAATCAGCCCATGGATTGTGACATAATAGCTGCTCTGCCAGACAGGTGTGAGATCAGTTGTGGCAAAAAGGCTAAGAGTTTGTTGGGTAAATCACCCACAAAAGAAGTATCAACCAATAGCTTCTATTGAATTGAATTAAGGAAACTCAACCTATCAAGGTCATCAACTAGTGGAATGGGTCCGTGATTTCTCTTATAGAACAGGTCCACCGGAGTCACGTAAGATAAAACTAACGCTGAGTAGGGTGGCTCGGCATTGAAAGGCTCATGCACAGTCTGCCATGAGGAACATTAGCAAATATACATCTAATTAGAGTATTATTTTACAGGGAAACGAAACGAAATAGCGCCCAAGTTCCGCACTTTCAGGCATTAGAAAACATCAACTTCGATTCTCTAGTCCCAACAATTGCACAAGTTAACATGGTTCGAGTAGCAATTCCCACAAGTCATCATAGCATAGCAGCTGATCGTGGCTCAAGTTAAAAAAAGAGCGTTCGCTGAGTCTCGAAAAATTCACCAAATTAAACGCCAACAAGGACTTCCGGCCGTGTGGAAACCAGCATAGAGAGGGGAGTTTCATTAGAAACTCCGAGAAAACTCAGAGAATACGGTCTTCAAGGCATATGAAAAAAAGCTCACATTGACTGAAACCTCAACCAATCCGAAAACTTCCACCTCATACCGGTACTGGACAAATTATCTAGCAGATTCCAAGCGAATCTCTCCAGCGTCACCTCAAAACGGACAGAATCAAACTCGCTCCACACGCACATCAAAGCACGATCCAAAACGACACAATAAGGGCGTGCATGTTTTCACTTCTTCTTTTTTGTTTAAGAACAGATTTTTTATTTTTTTGCTTCCAAGAACAAAAAAAGAACATAAACACGTTTGTTTGCGTTTTTGTTCAAAATCTATCTTTTTGTTTCCGAAACAAAAAAAGAACGGAAATGAGAAACAAAAAAAAGTTATTTTTTGTTTCAAAAACACTTTTAAAAAAACACTTCTCTCTCTTCTCTTTTCTTCTTTTTTTCTTCTTCTTTTATTCTTCTTTTTTCTTTGGCCGGTCGCCGGCCTCGGCCATGGCCGGCGACCGATCGTCGAGGGCCGGCAACGCCGTCGAGGGTCGGCGACCTCGCTGGAGCATCGCCAGCCCGGCGAGGCCGAGCGTCGCCGCGCCTTGGCCTCACCGGGATCTGGGCGAGCTCGGCCTCGCCGGATTTGGGCGAGGCCAAGCTCGCCTAGCCAAGGTGAGGTCGAGCCTCGCCCGCACCAGCATCGCTCGCCTAGCCATGGTGAGGCCGCGAGGTCGAGCCTCACCCGCGCCGGTGACACTCGGCCTCGCCTCGCCATGGTCCGGGCGAGCTCGGGCTCGCCCGGATCCGGCGACGCTCGGCCCTCGCCGACCCCCGGCGACTCTCGGCCTCGCCGAATGGGCGAGCCCGAGCTCACCCACCAAGGCAAGGCCGAGCCTAGCTAACCCCGGCAACTCTCGGCCTCGCCGGATCCGGGCGAGCCCGAGCTCGCCCGGCCAAGGCAAGGCCGAGCCTTGCCGGGGGCCGGCGAGCCTCGCCGTGGCTGGGCCAGCACAGCTACCGCCCCGTCGGCCGGTCCCCGAGGCCGGCGACCAGCCAAAAGAAGAAAAAAAGAAAAAGAAAGGAAAAAAAGGAAAAATAAAATAAAAATATTAAAAAATTAAAAGAAACAAAAAAATAATATAAAATTGCCAAACGTGTTTCTATTCATTTTTTATTCCTAGAACAAGTTTATCAAACACATTTTTCTGATCAAAAATTGTTCCTCAGAACAGAAATAGTTTTTTCTATTTTTGTTCCCTAGAACAGTTTTTGAATAGAAACGTTACCAAACGTGCCTTAAAAGGCCACGGCACAGTTTGAAAACCTTCATACATTAGACGCCACCGGATTCTGGCGATCGCACAGTGGCAAAGCAAGCGGAGGATCGGGAAGAGAGAGAGAGAGAGAGAGAGAGAGAGAGAGAGAGAGAGAGAGAGAGAGAGAGAGAGAGACCTTGGAGTTGATGACGAGGGAGGGGTGTCGAGGAGGCTCGTGTGAATACTCCGACGGTGCTCTCAACCCCGGCATTTCTCCTTCTCCTCCTCTCTTTTTCCGGCGATTTCTGACCTGAAATTGAAATGGTTCAGTTTTCTTTCTCTCGCGAGAGGGATGGACCTCACCTCCGTTTGTCACGCTTGGAAAATAATTAATTAAAAATATATTTTTTTGTAAAAAAATTATTAGCATTACTTAAAATAATTAATTAATAGTAACAATTTATGTCTCGATATTTTTGTGAAGGGTTTAAATACTATGTGAGATGCAAGACTTATTTAAGAAATTTAAGATGTTTTTAGATTTGATTGCGTAGTTTTAGATTTGATTGTGTACACTTGATTTTTTTATTTTAAATTTACTGTATTCCATGCTTTATTGTGTTTAGGATCTACTCGATAGAAGGCTTTTATGCCGGCAAAGAAAATAGATTCTCATGCAAATTAGTAAATGAATTTAACTTCGACTTTTGATGTACAAATCCATTTAAATTTTCATCAAAGGGATTTGATTGCTAAGCTCTTTAATGATTGGATATAATTTTCTATATTTAAATTATATTCGGGGGGCTCGATTTTCAATTACTCCATAATTGAGCACAACATTCTTTGTCTTGCAATATTATTTTGAATTGATATAAATTCGGCTGTTTGACCTCCTTCTTTTCTTTTTACTTGAAAAGAGCACATTATCAACTTAAAGTACTAGTTAAATAAATAAATTAATAAATAATGAACTAAAATAATAAAGTATTTTTGCTATAATTTGTCCCGGTTGATTTATTTTCGCAAAGTAAGTAGAACCACAAACACATCGGGACAACTAGCTTTGGAATTTTCATTCCTTGGCTCCCTTTTCTTCGGTTTTATTTATTTATATTTTTTGCATGGTCGTGATGGAATTTTATGAATTTTGCTTGTGGACTCCACGCTCCGACAAGGAGATGTGTCCTAAGCTATGGGTGCCCTCAATTTTCTGACAATAAGATAACAGTTTGACCTAATTTCATCTTTTAATTCTCATCTTTTTTTATTATCTCTTCGTAATTTCCAAACTATTTTGACTTAACTTACATATTATTCAATTTGAAGGTCGGACAAAAACAGACAATTTTGCTGCTGTATGGACTGATGTAATTGCCGTTACCGGAACACGCGTGTTAGCATAGGATCTCCATAGGCAACCCCGCATAAGAAAGTTCCCGGCAACTTAGAGAAAATTACTTTTTTAAGAAACCACCAATAGAGTCACAAATTGACTTAAAAGTAGATAATAAGGAGCTTCAAACAAACATCAAAGCTCCATTTATCTCTTAAAAAATGAATGGTTTTATAAATTATCTTGTTGAAATAATTAGTCGACAAAAAATATTTTCATTATCGACAACAAAGTATGTTTTAATAATATTAATTCATTTTATTTCTTCCACCCTTCTCTCTTGTTCTTTTTCACATGAGTGTCTCAACCTCCATAAACATTTGAATTAACCCCAATGACATGTTATAATATTGCTATTTGTCGCACCTCACATAATTACTTAAGAAGTAAGAACCCAGGTTTGTGTTGTTGAGGACCATACCGGGGTCATGAATAGGTTCATTGCACATTATTATTCTAATTTGGAATCGATATTTCCGAATTCAGATATAAGAGGCAGGAAGCATCTAGAAAAGTATCTGAAAGCCAAAGGTACCCAATTCTTTTGAATTCTTCAAATAGTTGTGTTTTGAGTCTTGGAGCAATAATGAGAGATGGGAATGTCCCTCCCATGCCATACGATTAGTAAGATGGAGTCCCAGTGGCTTGTGAACCGAACTTTAGTCAAGCGAGGATGTTGGAAAACTTTGGATTGACAGGACTATCACACTTCAAGCAACTGGTGCTTTGTGTGTACCGCTTACTCACTTATTCATAAGCAATCGGAAGAAGCAGAAAGTGCTCGGGAGACAGATGCGGCTAATGTATTTATCATTGGTCTTGTGGATATAATCCGGTTAAAGAGCTTTCTAATACTAGTTCTTTGCCGTCTTTGAACTTGGATGAATCTGACTTTAGAACTCAGCGACTGTACACCTCAAATTATGGTCAAGATCGATGACACAATAATGAAATTGTTACTTCACCCCACTAGAAAGAACGGATTAGCTTTTATCAGACAGGGAACCCTTAATCGAAGGGGAAGAAACAGGGAAATAAAAGCTTACCTTCTTGACCAGTTCGATGGGTTCCGCAGGCGAGTAAGTCCATCAAGATCAACGTCGACGGCAGCTCTTGGGTAGAAGAAAGTGTCGAAGGATCGATAGCTGGAGTTCGTAGAGGCCAGAACGGGGTTGTCAATTGCCGGTCTTGCAAAAACAGTGCGCGCGTCTTCTGCGGGCCAAACCGAAGCCCTAGCTCATCCAATGTGCAGTTCATTTCACTAGAAAGCCAAAGCCCATAAGCCAAAGCCCATTGGCCCAACAAAATATGATTGAAGACTGCCGGGTGTACTTATAGCCTGGACGAGAGAAGTGAGCGTGAATTATTGCCCACGCGAGACGCAAGGCCAACCGACGAAAGTGATTGGGCTTACCCCCAAAGCCCATCGCAGGAAATCCCTCCCTTCTAATTTGTTGTGTCATCCACCTTCACCTCTTCGGAATATGTTGTGTTCCAAGACTTGTATATCATATTTCGATGTTTTGCGACAATTAATTAAATAATTTTTTTACCAAAAAAAATGGATGAGACTTTTCATAAATTCAATATAATATTCTCAAATATTACTAAAATTGTCTTATGCTATCCCGCGTAATGCATGAGGGTTAATATTCTCAAATATATGGGGTGAAGGTTATGTTTAGTGTCCATTAAATTATGGAGAACTACTGGTACCAAACTAGAAAGATAGACAACATCTTATGAGAAGGATATGTAACTCGAGACAATTCTAAGGACAGTTCCGCATTTGCATACGAAGAAAGGAGTAGACAAATTCGGTGATTTACTATCGTTAGACTAGAATCAGATGGTACTACTGAGGATTGTCCATGACTAAGGGGATAGCAAGAGCACTAGCCTAGCCTAGCCTTCTAGAAAGGAGATAGATTCAATGTGACGGCCGTATTCTAAAATGAACTTTCTTTTGAAACTAAATTAATTAAGGACTTGCAATTGCACGCCCATTGTCTTGTTGTATGTCAAATGATCTTATAATTGCGAATAAATAAATCATATTTTACTAATATTTACTTTCTAAGTAGCATTGTAATTGTAATTAGCATGTATATCTATGTATATATGCGGAGAGGACAAAGCAAGGCAAAGCAGCATTAGCCTTGAATTTACCACTATCATAACCGCCTGCCACTATTATGTAAGCATTAACTTGGGATAGGAGCTAAATTTACAAGCACCCATTTACCTTGCATCACATTACAAGGAACAAAAAAGCATTACCCTTTTCAAATCACCGACGATACATTATTCACAATGCCACTTTTGGATGCATGATTGTCAAGCGATTCTCTGAATTTGCTTGACAAAATCAGGTTCCAACATTCGTACGAGCATGGGTATGATTTTCCTTAATTGAGAAGATTTGAATATACGCGACGAGTTAAAGTTTGGTTTCTTAATCACTGCTCCAAATTTAAATTGAGTGAAATTCACTCTAAATAACTGAAATTGTCACACCACTAGTCTAACATGATTCATGTGGAATATAGAAACCACCTATTTAACTTGCTAAAACAAGTAAAGTCACAAAAATACGTAAAGATGGTGATAAATGCTTACTCCAAATTAAAGCAAGTTTAAAGCATTGAGTCAATTGCCTTGGTTCCAATAGAAAAGCATGTTCTTTCCTTGAATACTAATTTCCGTGTCAAATCTACGAATGAAGTCGTCACCATGATAAAACATTACACCAGAGCGTAGGTATGTCATGCCACGTCCTTGTCAACTAATGTGGTTTGTGAACATTGTGATCACAACTTGTCATCTATGTCTAAACAATTGCTAGGTGGTGTGCGATACCGACTGGACATTTTTCTCCATCTATACACGATGTTTACAAGGATGCGTGTGGTGCTAAACATTTCGATCTTCCACATGCTGCCCCGCGAAAGTCATGTGATTGGCAGCCCACCTCTAGCTTAACTTGATTAAGCTGTAAAAGTTGCAAATCAAGGCTTGAAACATGCAACTAAGAACCTACAAAAGCGTCAAAATCCAAGAATTCATAACCTCAAACTAAGTTTTCTTTTCTTTGTCAAGAAAAAGAAAAATATTAGTGTCACAACTTTTATATAATGCTGACTTTGTTGCTAAAACCTTTCAAGAATCATTAAAGTGTGAAACGAATCACTTAAGTGACTCCAATGACTTAAATTCATCAAAAATTAACCTGACTCATCGAATTCACTTAAATGGATGCTTTTAAAAAAAAATTGGTGTTGAAATAATCTTCATAAATTTTGACAGTCTATATATATATATATATATTGATACCTAGGGAACTCCGTACAGCCGGCAGCCGGTGGGTAAACCCTGGAGTGACGCTAGCGGAGAACCCACCACCACGATGTCGCGCTTAAGATCCCGTGCGACCCGCAGGATTCAAACTCCTCCATCCTGGGTAGACATCATGGGAGCGCTTATCCAACTGAGCCACCGCAGGTGGCAATTTTGACAATATATTGATCCTTTATTAGATTGTGAAATTCGAAACTTGACAAACTGATGGCAGGAGTAACAAACAAAAAATCACAAAGCAAGTATTCTAACTTTGTCACTATTTTCCTTTGTCCTGTTAGTCTCGAAAAAGCAAAATCAAGGATCAAGCATTTTCTCAAAATATTTTGGGTTAATACCCTAAAAAACCCCAAACTAGTACACTTGTGACAAATTTACCAAAAACTATTTTTTTAACCACAAAAAATCCTAAACTGATATACCTTTGACAAATTTACCCCAAACTGGAACACTTGTGACAAATTTACCTTCTGTTAGTTTTTGTTAAATTTTAATTAAGTTAAATGACACATGACAGTTGATTGGTATACTAATTTGGGATTTTATACTTTGTCACAATTTACAATTTTTGTGATTTTTTTGTGGTATTAATCCAATTTAGCATAGGGTATAATTGTCATAAATTTACCAGTTTGGGGTTTTTTGTGGCTGAATAAATTAATTTAGGGTAAATTTGTCATAAATATACAAGTTTATGATTTTTTAAGGTTAGTCAGGATAAATTTGTTACTGGTGTACCAGTTTGGGGTTTTTTATGGTAAAAAAAAATAGTTTAGGGTAAATTTGTCACATGTGTACCAATTTAGGGTTTTTCAGGGTATTAACCCAAATATTTTTTCATAAAAAATTACAAAGATCTATTTGTTTTCCTTAAGAAAAAAAGGGGAAGTCGGTAAAATTTTCATTAAGAACATGATGGCAAGAATTGCAGATCATCCATTTGTGTTGTCGCCATAAAACATCTCCTGGAATATAGACAACATGAAAGTGAGACGAAATACCAATTTTTTTGACTTTATTTTAGTGGAGAACTAGAGATGCGGGACAAAACTTTTAAAATCAATAGAGAGATACGTAAAGCTCAAAGGAATTAAAGACCTCATGGTCAAAGCTATAAAAATCAAAGAAAAATATGTAACTTTTTTAAACCACTGGAATTTTGCTATTCTATACTATTATGTAAATAAATAAAAAACGAATCTCTTAAAAAGATCACAATCCTTTTTTTTTACCTAAAAAATATACTCAATTAGTTATTTGATAAATATTCTATGGATGGGCAAATGCATCGATTAACGATTCTTCTTTATATATCTTTCTTTTAACATTAACATTTTCTATCTTATAAACAGCCCAATCATAAATAAATTCAATCTCAAAATTCCTACATATTGTGTCAACAACTTCTTTTCATTAATTAATAATTCACATGTTGTATGAAACAGTGATTTCAAAAAGCCTTTTGGATGTCAATTTTTGTATACAGGCAATGCATGTGTATTTTTGCTATTATACAATAGAATAACACGCAATAAAAGAAGGCCACTTACACACTAGAAAGAAAAACCAACTAAACTTCTGTTCGGAGCTCTTGATTAATTAAAAACCTTGACTGATATTATCAGAAAAATATCTTGATTAATTTCTTTGGGAAAATAAAAATATATACTTTCTATAGTTGTGCTTTGTCCTGCCTTTTTTTTTTTGGGGGGGGTTCTCTAATTTTATGTGTTTTTAAAAGTATACGAAATTAGTGAATCAAAAAGCTAAAGGTAATGTTCTGCAATAACAACCTAGAATCAATATCTTCTTATGCCATAAAAAGGGAAGGTAATTTCCCCTCTTTTTATCTTTAGTTAAGCAGCCCTTAAATAAATCACCGATGGATGATGCGATTGTTGCACTCAGAAAATTAATTGTCTTCATGTGAACATTCCTATAAATAAACAAAATTTACACTTTATCTTCTTTTTTGAATTCGATAGATATATTCCTAGAAACTTGTATCTACTATAGGGTTAATATCACGAAAAATCTCAAACTGGTACATTCGTGCTACATTTACCCTAAACTAATTTTTTGTATCACAAAAACTCATGAACTAGTTTATTCATGCCACATTTATCCCAAATTAACTTTTATGTAACAAAAAATTTCAAATTGATATTCTCATGCCACATTTACTGCTAAAAAATCCCCTATTTATTACTGTTTTAGGTAAATGTGACACGGTATATTGGTAGGGTAAATGTGACATGAGTCTATCAGCTTTGGATTTTTGTAACACATAAATCAGTTTAAGGATAAATGTAGCATAGGTGTATTGCTTTGGGAGTTTTTTTTAACACAAAAACTAAGTTTTGGGTAGATGTGGCACATTACTTGCGCCACAATTTTTGAAGGAATAATCGTTAAATGATTCTTTAAATTTGCTCAATGGGCAGAATCAAGTTCTGGCACTATACTAACCCGAGCATGATCTACTTGAATTGAGAAGGCTGGAATAAAGGTTGAGAGTTAAAGTTCGATTTCTCAATCACTACTCCAAATTAAAATCCAGTGATCTTCACTCTAACCACTATGATCCTCACATAGCGTCCAACAAGCATCAGTTGCCTAATCTGATCCATAAGGAATATAGAAATCACCAGTTTTAGCTCGCTATCAAAACTAAAGTCACAAAAAGGCCAAAAGATGGTGATCAATGTGAACTCCAAATTGAAGCAATTCCAAAGCATTAAGTCAATTGCTTTGATTTCAGTAGACAAGCATATTCTTTTCTTAAATACTGATTTTTGTGTCAAATCTATAGATGCACAATCATCAAGTGATTCTTTGAATTTGCTCGAAGGGGAAGTAAAGCAATAGAATCAAGTTTTGGCATTCGTACTAACCCAAGTATGATCTACTTTAATTGAGAAGGCTAGAATAAAGGCTGAGAGTTGATGTTTGATTTCTCAATCACTACTCCACATTAAAATCCAATGATCTTCACTCTAATTACTGTGATTCTCACACAACATCCAATAAGCACCACTAGCCTAATGTGATCCATAGGGAATATAGAAATCACAAATTTTAACTTGCTACTACAAGCAAACTCACAAAAAGGAAAGAGCGTGATAAATGCTCACTCAAAATTGAAGCAATTCCAAAGTATCGAGTCGATTGCTTTGATTTCTATAGACAAGCATATTCTTTCCTTGAATACTAATTTATGTGTCAAATCCGTGGATACATAATCGTCAAGTGATTCTTTGAATTTGCCCAAATGGGAAGTAAAGCGATAGAATCAAGTTCTGCCATTTGTACTAACCCGAGTATGATCTACTTTAATTGAGAAGGCTCAAATAAAGGCTAAGAGTTAAAATTTGATTTTTCAATCACTACTCCAAATTAAAATCTAGTGATCTTCACTCTAACCACTGTGATTCTTACACTGCGTTCAATAAGCATCACCAGCTTAACACGATCCATAGTGAATTTAAAAATCACCAATTTTAACTTGCTATCACAAGTAAAGTCACAAAAAGGCCAAAAGAGGGTGACAAATGCCCACTCCATATAGAAGCAATTCCAAGCGTTGAGTTGGTTGCTTTGATTACAATAGACAAGCATATTCTTTCCTTGAATACTGATTGTTGTGTCAAATCCATGAATAAAGTTGTCCACGATAAAACATTGCATCAGAGTGCATGTATCTCACACCACATTGCCGTCTGTTGATGTGGTTTATGACCATTGTGATTACAACTTGTCATCCATATCTAAAAAATTGCCATGTGGTGTGTGACATCGGCTGAACATTTTTCTCCATTTATACGCGATGTTTCACAAGGATGCATGTGGTGCATGACGATCGTTGGACATTTTGATCTTCCACATGATACCCTGTAAAGGACATGCAGGTGGCCGCCCACCTCTAGCTTAACTTAATTAAGCCTTAAAATTTGCAAATCAAGGCTTGAAACATGCCATTAAGAACCTTCAAAAGTCAAGTCCAAGAATTCGTGACCTCAAACTAGGTTTTCTTTTCCTTCAGGAAAAGAAAAGGATTAGCGCCACAACTTAGAATTCATCAGGTTGGGATAAATGCGACTCATTACTCGCGACACCACTTTTGGATGTATAATCGTTAAGAGATTCTTTGAATTTGCTTGAGGGGGAAGTAAAGTGATAGAATCAAGTTATGGCATTTGTACTAACCCGAGCATGATCTACTTTAATTAAGAAGGTTGGAATATAGGCTGAAAGTTAAAGTTTTATTTCTCAATCACTACTCCAAATTGAAATCCAATGATCTTTACTCTAAACACTGTGATTCTCAGACATTGTCCAACAAGCATCACTAGCCTAACGTGATCCATGGGGAATATATAAATCACCAAATTCAACTTGCTATCATAAGTAAAGTCACAAAAAGGCCAAAAGAGTGTGATAAATGCTCACTCCAAATTAAAGCAATTCCAAAGCATAGTCATTTGCTTTGATTCCAATAGACAATCATATTCTTTCCTTGAATACTGATCTTTGTGTCAAATCTGTGAATGAATCCGTCACCGCAAACATTGCACCAGAGTGCATGTATCTCACGCCATGTTGCCAACAGCTGATGTGGTTTGTGATCATCATGATCACAACTTGTCATCCATATAAGAACAATTGACATGTGGTGTGCGACATTCGCTAAATATTTTTCTCCATTTATACATGATGTTTCACAAGGAACCACATGAAGGTTGCTAAACATTTTGATCTTCCACATGATGCCTCATGAAGGACATGTAACTCGCGGCCCACCTCTAGCTTAACTTAATTAAACCCTAAACATTGCAAATCAAGGCTTGAAACATGCAACTAAGAACCTACAAAAGTCAAGTCCAAGAATTCATAACTCAAACTAAGTTTGGAAAATAAAATGATCAATGCCACAACTTAGAATTCATTAGTTTGGGATAAATATGATTCATTACTTACGATATTACTTTTGGACGCATAATCATCAAACAATTCTTTGAATTTGCCCAAGGGGGGAGTAAAGCAAAAGAATAAAGTTCTGGCATTTGTACTAACTTGAGTATGATCTACTTTAATTGAGAATGTTGCAATATAGGCTGAGAGTTAAAGTTTGACTTCTCAATCACTAGTCCAAATTAAAATCTAGTAATTTTTATTCTGATCACTATGATTCTCACACATTGCCCAACAAGCATCACTTGCCTAAGGCGATCCTTGGGGAGTATAGAAAACACCAATTTTAACTTGCTATCACAAGAAAAGTCACAAAAAGGCCAAAAGAGAGATTATAAATGCTTACTCCAAATTGAAGCAATTTCAAAGCATCGAGTAGATTGCTTTGATTCTAGTAGACAAGCATATTCTTTCCTTGAATACTGATCTTTGTGTCAAATCCTTGAATGAAGTCATCACCGTGATAAAACATTACACCAAAGCACATGTATCTCACACCAAGTCGCCGTCAACTGATGTGGTTTGTGACCATTGTGATCACAACCTGTTATCCATATCTGAACAATTGTCATGTGATGTGTGACGCTGGCTGAACACTTTTTTTTCCATATTTATACATGATGTTTCACAAGGGTGCATGTGGTGCATGACAGTCGCTAAATATTTTGATCTTCCACGTGCTACCCTGTGAAGTACATGCAGGTGGCCGCCCACCTCTAGCTTTACTTAATTAAGCCCTAAACATTGCAAATCAAGGCTTAAAACATGCAACTAAGAATCTACAAAAGTGAAGTCCAAGAATTTATAATCTCAAACTACGTTTTCTTTTCCTTCGAGAAAAGAAAAGGATCAGCTTCACAACTCAGAATTCATCACATGATGGATGGGAAATCTTTCGGTCCCACCACGTCTCCATTGTTCTGTTTCTTTATTATAAATTTTTGGGTTCAGAAGTCTCCGGTTGTTCACCAGCAAATAACAAAATACCATACATAATTACCTATATTTACATTTATAAGAAAAAAAGGGTGAGTGAAAATTGGCTGCTCGATCTTATGATCGTGATGTAATATACGGTTTCAACCGTTAATACTCCGCCCGATTAATTAGAGTCCCCGAAATGCAAACTAGCGAGAGATCTCTTCACAAAATATTTCGAATTTGTTATCCCATAAAAGAAAATTCAACTCTTTTGTGACCGAGCTATTATGTCTATAATACCACTATTAAGTTAAAAGTTGGATTTGGTCTAAAACTACAATTCAAGACAAAGAACACCTTAGGATAAAAATAACTGTATACTCTTAATTTATCAATTTTAAGCAAACAATCCTATTGAATTTCACAGTCAAAGAAACGTATGATTCGAGACTTGAGAATTATGACCAAATTCAGGACGGTTTCAAATTATATTGCATGCAATCTTTTATTTATTTATTTAAATTTAAGGGATAATGACAGAAATAGTTCTCGAATTTTAGCCCAATGTGTAATTTGGCCCCTAAACTTGTAATTTTTTCAATTTGGTTTTTAAACTTTAACTTAATGTACAATGTAGTCCCTGAACTTTTTATGTATAGTCAATACAATATCTGAACTATATGTAATATTCAATGCTATCATTCCATTAATTCAAGACCAGGGACTACATTGAATATTATGATATAGTTCAAGGACTGTATTGAACATGTACCAAAATTTTAGGGACTTCGTTGAACAAATTAAAAGTTCATGGGCCACATTGTACATTTGGCTAAACTTCAAGGACCACATTGAACAAATTAAAAGTTTAGGAATCAAATTGCATATTAGGTTAAAGTTTAGGGACTGTTTCTATCATTTTCCCTAAATTTAAGGTATTCTATAATCTTTTATGTTCAATCATCTGATGACGTATCATTTGACATCTCTTATGTTTCCATTGGTTACAAACCCAAACAAACAATGGAAGTAAAATAGAAAAGGCTAGGCTCGTATTCAAGGTATGGAACCCCCTTTCTTCACCCCGTCCCGTCCTACTTAAGTTTTTGATATGAGGCTTTCTCATGTCTATAGAGAAACAAATTCTTATGCGAATTAGTTAGCAAATTTTGCTTTGAGCATTGACGTATAAGTTTACATAGATTTTTATTCAAAAATTTTCATTATTATGCTAGTTAATGATCAAGTAGAGTATTTAGATATTCATTCAATGGAATCGATTTCTAGCCTATTTGGTGAGGGAAAGTTACCAAAAAAGTCATAAACTTCTTGAAGTTGTGTCAGTTCAATTCTAATTTTTTTTTTATTAAATGAGTTCTAAACTTTTCACATTTATGTCAATTTAATACATCCGATCAATTTTGACTAGCCAAACTAACACTAATGCCAACCGGCTGTCCTATGGTGCTTTGCAAATGTGGGCAATTTGTAATAATATTTTAATATTTTTGTGAATTTATTTCTTATTAAAACATCGATAATTGCAATAAATAAACTCATTATTTATTTATTTATTTTGGTCGATAGCTCATTATTTATCAAAAAAAGCGACTAATTGAGAATCGAGCGGATAACAAAAACTAAAGAGAGATTGTAAGCTTCTATGAGTAATCTGGATTCCAAATTGAAGTTGAGTATTGAGAAGAGGGGTTTTGTAGAAACGAGTTCTAAAGACGATTTCCAAAGACGAGTTCTAGGCCGGGCATGATAAAATTTCCGTTTCTTGATTTCTCTGTTTCTCTATTCCCTGGAACAGGTTTGAAACAAAAATCCGTTTGGTAACGCAATTTGATTTCTCTATTTTTGAAACAGATTTCTATTCCAGAAATAGATTTGAAGAAGAAATCGAAGCTAAAATTTTTAGCTTCTCGGTTTACGAAATAGAAATTGAGAAATCAATTTCTTGCCGAAATTAATTTCTGTTTCGAAATTTTATTATGCGCACCCCTAGTGACCGTCCCTTAAGGGGCTCGTCACCCTTTTTTTGTTTTTTGTTTTTTTTTCTCAGTATCATACTGGACAGCTCTTTGATTCACGTAGCCTTCAACTATTTCTTTTGTTCACATATTAAAGATTTTTCCTTACTAACAGTCGGCTAGTATAGCACTGCGCAGACATTCAATAGATTAGCGGAGTCTCAATCCAATTAATTTTAATCTCCTAAGGAGTGAGCAAAAGGAACCACCCAACCCAAGAACCACCCGGACTGCCCGGACTGGACCGATAGAATTGATTCGGTCTTGTAGAATTGATTCGATTTCCGAAGACGGCGGTCCAATTCCCGGATCCATGAAAATCGAACCGACACTATTCGGTTCGGTTCCAATGGGAGAACCGACCTCCGGAACCAGACTGACAACTAATTTTTTAAAATTTAAATCTAACTACTCAAAACGCTTTGGTCTTGAGTATTTTTAGCAATTAAATTGCCACTCCAACGTCCTCTTTTCCAACAGAGTAAAGGACATCAGCAGAAATAGATAGCAATCACATGGTCGTCTATTTATAGAGATCAACAGCTTATACTCTTTGCTAAATAGTCGATGTGGGGCTAGCCGTTCACTCTCTCTCTCTCTCTCTCTCTCTCTCTCTCTCTCTCTCTCTCTCTCTCTCTCTCTCTCTCTCTCTCTCTCTCTCTCTCTCTCTCTCTCTCTCTCTCTCTCTCTCTCTCTCTCTCTCTCTCTCTCTCTCTCTCTCTCTCTCTCTCTCTCTCTCTCTCTCTCTCTCTCTCTCTCTCTCTCTCTCTCTCTCTCTCTCTCTCTCTCTCTCTCTCTCTCTCTCTCTCTCTCTCTCTCTCTCTCTCTCTCTCTCTCTCTACTCAAAGAGCATTTGAGAGATTGCCTATAAAAGTAAGCTAGGCAACCTTAATAACCATTTGATTTCAGCCTTTAGGCGATAACTAAGGGTGTGATAATGACGCAAAATTTACATTCCGAAATAGTTTTTGTTCCGGATTTGTTTCGGAAGAGAAATCTGTTTGATAAACTTATTCGGTTTTACATTTCCTGGAATAGATTTCTATTCCAGAAATAGGTTTGGAAAAGAAATCAGAAGCCAAAATTTTCTACTTCTGATTTCTGGAAGAGAAATCAGAAATAATTTCTCTCACTAAACCCTAATTTCGGTAAGTCCTCCCTCATCTCCTCTACGTCTCTACCTCCTCCTCCTCCTCGTCCTCCGCCTCTCCTCATTTTATTAAAAATAAAAATAAATAAATTCATTTTATTCATTTAAAAATAAAATAAAATTTATTAAAATAAATAAATTATTTTTATTTATCATTTTATTCTTATTTTATTAAAAATAAATTTATTAAATTTATTAAAAATAATTTATTTATGATAAATAAATATAAATTTATTTTTATTTGCCTTGAGTGTTTTGCCAAATAATTTTTTTTTTATTTTTTATTTTTATTCATTTTAAAATAAATTTATTCGTAAAATAAAATAGAATAAATAAAATAAATGTATTTTAAGGATATTTTTATTTTAAAATAAAATGATATTTATATTTTATATTTTATGATTTATTTTATTTTATTTTATTTTATTTTATTTTATTCATTATTTTTTTGTTACTAAATCATTTTTATTTTTTATTTTTTATATTAAAGGTCGTCGGTCGTCGCCGCCGCCGTCCGAAAGGAAGAAATTTTGTGTCGTTATCAAACGAATTTATATTTTTAGAGTAAAAATTTTATAACGTTATCAAACGATTATTTTTTCTTAAACTCTTCAGAAATAGAAATAAAAAAAATCATTTCCATTCCGAAACTATTTCTAATGAATGGTTGTCATGCACGCCAAGTGGGAAGTCAATGAAAGAGGGGGCAAAGCTCGCTCGAGTAGTCTAAATATTTTTTAGCGTGAGGGTTGGTTTCGTTAGACCACCCGGGAATCGAATTGGACTGGTCTTTTTGGGCGGTCCTTGGTTTCGGCATTCGTCGCAGTTCTAACAATGAGGAATTGGTTCCTTCAGTCTGGTTTTTCTATGCTGTGGTGGAAACCAGACCAGGGAATCGATCACCCTTCTTCTAGCTATTACATATAATTTTGAACCAAAACTGAAAATGCAGCAAAGCTAGATTTTCAGTTAATTGCATTTTCAGTTAATCAAGCTTAATTTGAAGCCCAAAACTGAAAATGCTTAATTCTGAACAAACAAATTAAGCAGCAGCTAATCAAGCTTTTGTTGACAAATGAAACCCACGAAGCAGATGAATCAAGTACAAAACCATTGCCTGGAGTATTATGGCAACTATTGAAAAGATCAACAAAACCAATTTTCTCACTTTTTGGCTAATAAAGCCGCGTTATCGGAAGTTAAAAGGGACCCCCAAATCTCAGCTGCTTCGGAAGAGATATCGGCATGCTTCCTCTCAAGCGAAGCAAGGCGGCTCCAACACGTTTTCTATGTGAACATTAACTTTGGTTGTTTGAATTTAATATTGGCTGTCATGCTTTTGGCTCATGCTGAACATTTGACTGGATTTTGCATTACCTGATGTATTGTTTTGAATCCTCATCTGAAGGTTTTTTTTTGGTTCAATTTCTACTATGCATATGGGGACCTGCTTCATCAAGTGAGAGAGATTAGCTGTTCACACTAGGAGAAGAAGTTATGATGAATTCCAATTTTCAACTTCAATTACCACAGAGATGATTTTTGGATGGGATACGCATCTGCTCCTTTGGTTATTTGGCATCAAATCATTAAAGTCCAGGAAACAGGTTCAACAGCCCAATTATGATGTAGCAAAGGAGAATGACGTTCATTCACAAAACTTCTTTTTCTTGGTGAAAGGAATTTTAGTGCAGTCAATAATAACAGCTCTCATAGAGAACTTAGCAAACTCACTGAGCGGAAATCTTAGCATCACTCTTGTGTGCTCTGGCGTCCTAAAACCAACATCCACCTCTTTGTATCAAAATATAAAACCTCTTCTAGTTGACTTAAACTAGCAAATTTGTCGTTGCTTCATATGTTCGATCAACCAATAGTCCAATCAAGACTTTTCTAATTGGGATTTGAAATTTATACTTGGATTGGAAATCTTTTCTAATTGAGAATCTTAACAAGGTTTCCTTTCTATTCACCAAAACATGTCTCTGTGTACAACAAAGACTTGATATTTAATTGTTAACATGGTTTCGTTTATCCAATTAATTAGTCATATGATTTCGTTCAATGGTGACTAATATATCCATTTGATCCCACATCACTCATATATGAACTATTACTTGGCAAAATATTAAATTCTTAATGTGGGTGGAACTTAATCAAAATGCTAAATTCTTGATGGGCTACTTTAAAAATCCTAAACCTATTGCACATTTACCTATTCGGTCATAAACCTTTGAGTCCTAATTTTTTTAAATTTTGCTAATTGAGTCTATCCAGCCAAGACGCCGGCTGTTCTAAATGGCATGGGACGGCACTAATGTGGACAATTTTATATAATATTTTAATAATTTTTTGAATTATTGTTATTATTTTTTACTTTTTTCTTTTCTTCTTTTTGCCTTCCGTCTTTTCATTTTTTGTTTGCCACAGTGGTTGGCAAGGGCGGCGATCTTGCCCAAATCTAGGTGAGGCCATTGTAGCTGTGAGCACGAACATGGCCGCCTTCGCCCGTGGCCAATGAGACCTTGGCGAGGCTAGGCACGGGCGAGGTTGCCTGGGTTGTTTAGTATCACTAAGGCAGCAAAACGAGCGAGGATAGCTTGCGAAGGTGGTGTTTTGGGATTGGTGTTCAATCTGAAATTAGGGCTGATGATAATGGCGGCCTTATTGTTAACAATGGGCTCATTCTACGCAAGCATGCTCTTCGGCAACAAAATTATGTTGACATCTAAATTTTAACTAAATATTTATGATTAAATTACATAGACAATTATGGACCAATTCAGTCCTAACCAAAAAAAAAGAAAAGAATTTCCACGTCATTTAGGTATTAATATTATTTGCATTAATTAAGTCTTATTTTTTTCAGAAAAATTTAAAAAAAATTAAAAGAAGAGGGCCCATCCCAGCCCCCTTTTTTCTTCTTCTTCTTTCACCCGAGCAGGCCCATCCGCCCTCCTCTCTCCCCTCAAGGCCCGGCCTAGCCCATCCCCTCCTTCTTCCTTCCTCCCCTCTCTGCCCTTGCAACTCGCGCGGCGACGACTAGGGGTGAGTGCGGTTCTTGACTAGAACCAGGAATCGGGGAACCGCATCGGAGGGTCTGGTTTGGTTCCCGGTTCCAAGGGGACCAGTTCCGGTTCCCGATTCCTTTTTTGTGGGAACCAGAACCGGATTCGGAACCGGAACCGGTTACTTAAGGCTCCAAAAGGAAGAAAAGAACCGGAAACCTTAAAACCTAAACAGAACAGACAGAACACCTCTCGCTTCACACATTCCTTCGCCTCCATCGCATAAACCTGAACACCTTTGTTGGTCTTTACCAGTGTAGCCCCCTTCACCGGCGTCCCCCGAGCCACCAACCATCTCTGCGCCGCATTGCCATGTTTCCACTTGCGGAACTCGCAAGTGTTGCCAGCGGTCCGATCTTCTGCTGCCCTGCAGCCGTTCAAAGCGCCGCCCCTCGTCGCTATTCCCACGCCCTGCCTTGTTGGTCATCATCGCTCCGCCAGTGCCGACGCCTGTTGCAGCCACGACCCAACACCGTTGCTCCTACTCTGCCCGCTGCAACCCCCCGCTCCGTCGACTATCCCTCTCACCCACGAGCTCCGCCATGCAGCAGAACGCCTCCGCGCCCCTGCTCACCCACGAATACCACCGGGCTGCAGGCTGTCCCTGCTCTGCCGGTCACTGCACTTGTCGCCCACTACCGCTACTCCATCCCGACAACTTGTCGTGCTGACAAGAGCGCTGCTGCTGCGAAACCCCATCGACAAGCCCCAACACCTGCTCTTGTATGCATTTGCTAGTAAAGCTTGCACTCTTTTCCTTTTAGGGACGGCGAACTAATTGCTAGTTAAACTCACCGAAGGGAAGGCTAGTTTTCTTTGATTGTCTTATTATCTTTTGTCGACTCTGCAGAAGGCTAGTTAAATCCTTATGTGCTCAATAAATCCTTTTGTTTTCCTGTCCTCCGATTGCCATGCTGCACGAACTTGGAGTGTAAATTGATAGTTGGGAGGTTGTTGCTGTTGGAAAAATCTACCCAGAATATTTTGAAGCTGACAAAACATTTCTATCAGTCTAGTCTGGATAATTGCAAGCCTTCTGTTTAGCGTCTGAAGACTTTCAAGATCACTAGACTTAGCACTCAAGACTCAAGACTCAAGACTTTTCTCATTGACAGTTCTTCTAATCCAATGACGAAGGAAATCCAGAGCCGAAGTATTTGGTTGAAGATTTAGTCCTATCCTCTGGAGAAGATCTCTTGGCTGGATAATTGTAACGGATTTATTCATTCGTTATCAAGATCGTTTGAAGATCCGATGATCGACGAAGTATTCTTGGAAGGTTCTATTCTTGGAAACCAAGATCCTGATTGTATGGGCGAACAGGATTGATGGGCTATCGTCAAGTTCTTTTAATAGCTCGAATGATCTTCTTGATTGATTCCGTCCAACGAGTAGATTGGAGGAACTCCTTTGGTAAGTGCCAACGGGTATGATGGCATAAAGGAGTATAAAAAGAAGTCGTTCTAGCTGCTTTAGTGTATGATCGATAGAGAAATTCCAGTCGAAGCACCTTGATTATTAGTCGATACATTCGAGCGAAATTGTACACACGAGAGTGTCTATACTTAGTGATACCTTGAGCGAGTGTGGGAGATCATCTACACCGAGAATTCAAGGGAGAACAACGCCGTAACATCTCTTTGTTCATAGTGGAATCCAGCTAATAGGTGTCGGTGCGAAGAAGAGTGGACGTAGGCTTGAAATAAGCCGAACCACTATAAACCGCGTGTTCAATTTTCTCTTCTCTCGCCTCTTACTTTGATTATTGTTTGTCTCATATCTATCAAACTGTCTAGTATTGTGCAATTATCGAGAAAAATCTTGCATATACCTATTCACCCCCCTCTAGGTACTTAAACTAGCTATATCAATTGGTATCAGAGCTCATGTACTCACTTTATTTGAAGTGTTTTACTTCAGAGTAAAAGATCCATGGCTAGTATGCTAGCACTAGGGCTGGTGGAAGGGCAGAGCAATACCAGACCACCCTACTTTGATGGAAATGATTACAACATCTGGAAAAACAAGATGAAAGCCTTCCTACGATCAAAGGATCCTCTGGAATGAGACGTTGTAGAGAAATGAATTACTCCTACAGCTGCATCAGTCTCAGAAAGAGGGAAAGAAACTGTTGAGACAAGCGGAATGACTCAGGAAGAGATTATCAAGAGACAAGCACTCGATGCAAAAGCAATTTACTTTTTATATTGTGCTTTGTCACCAACCGAATATAACAGAATATCTTCTTGTGTTACAAAAAGAAGTTTGGGATAGATTGCATATCACCTATGAAGGAACAGATCAAGTGAAGGAGACCAGAATTAACATTCTCCTCGGTCAATATGAAGCCTTCAAAATGAAACCAGGAGAATCTATAACTAACATGTTTAGCCGGTTTACAGATATTGTCAATGGTCTTGAAAATCAAGGACAAAAATTTCTGATCCCATGAAGGTGAACAAGCTACTTTTGCGTGGACTCTCCAAGGATTGGAATCACATAAAGACTTCAATCGAGAGACGCAAAGAATTATGCCACTATCTCTGTCGACGAGGCGATTGGAACTCTTCGATCTTATGAAGTGGAACGAATCAATGAAGACGAAGATCCAAAAGGTAAGAAATCCATTGCATTAAAATCAAATGATGATTCGATGATACTGATTCGAAGATGACATGGATGATGAGGAGCTTGCTCTCATGATAAGAAGATTCGAAAAACCGAATAGAAAAGGAAGAAGGTTCAACTCAAGGAAACAAAGTTTTCAAAGACAGCGACCAAGTCTGTGATGATGAGGAACCAAACAAAGATGTAGTTTGCTTTGAATGTAAGAAAAATGGACACATCAGACCCAACTGTCCTCTTCTGAAGAAGAAGAGAGGAAAAGCTGAAAAGTTTCGAAAAGCTCTCAAAGCTGAAACCTGGAGTGATACAGAGTGTGAAGAAAGTGATAATATATGCAAACCTATGTCTGATGGCACACTCAGACTCAGACTCAAACTCTGGATTAGACTCAGACAGTGAATTTGAGGTAAGTGATTTTAAAATTCCTATCAAAGTTTCTAAATACATTGATGAATTGTATTTTAGTCTTAAGACTTCTCTCAAAAGAATTTCCGAACTTAAAAAGGAAAACTCAGCTCTAAAACAAAAGGAAATCGTTTTAGAAGAAAGGGTTAAAAGTTTAGACTTAAATGTCTCCAATCTTAAAGAAAATAAAGATAATCTTTTGAAAGAAAATTCCCTTTTAAAAACTGACTTATCGAATATTTCAAAGAAATTTTCAATAGGGTCCGAAAAACTTGAAAAATTCTTTCGGCTCAAAGACCTTACTTCAATAAGTCTGGTCTAGGTATGACAGCAGAAACTATTCCCTTGATTGATTTTTCTAAAGTAAAAGAAAGAATTAAGAAAAGACCCTCGAGAGAGGCTTACAAAAATCATTTCAAGAAAGTTTTTGTAAAGTCTGTAGGTCGAAATGCCCTCGGTGTTCAAAGTGCAAAAGTCCGGATCACTTTGAAAAAGAGTGTCCTATGATTTGGAAACCTGTTAAGAAAGTATGGGCTGATACTGTTTATTCTACTAACACTAAAGGACCCAAGAAAATTTGGGTACCATAGAAAACTTGAGTCTTTCTTTTAAATGTAGGTCTCCATCAAGAAAAAGGTAAAGTGGTATCTTGACAGTGGATGCTCAAGACACATGACATGAGACTCAAATTGCTTCATAAAGCTTGTGCAAGTAAATGGTGAAAAAGTTTCATTTGGAGGAAACAGCAAAGGAAGTATTGTGGGATTTGGAACTGTGAAAATTGGAAACCTCACAATAAGTAATGTTTCCTTAGTGGAAGGACTCAATTACAATCTTCTCAGCATTAACCAATTGTGTGACACTTGGTTTTAAGATCTTCTTTCAAGAAGGAACATGTTACGGAACCGGTAAAGACTCTACTCAATCTTTCATGGGTCGAAGACATGAAAATATCTATCTTTTGGATGTGAAACCAGATGAATCGCAATGCCTAATCTCAATTCAAGACGAAGCAAGCTTATGGCATAGAAAGCTTGGTCATGTCAACATGAAGCAGTTAGCCAAAATTTCATCAAAGCAGCTTGTTCGAGGTCTACCCAAATTACCATACCAAAAGTCTAATCCATGCACTCCATGTATTCTGGGAAAATAGGTAAGAAATTCATTTAAGCCAATAAATCATGTCTCTACTAATCATGTACTACAGTTGCTGCATATGGATCTCTTCGGACCAACCAGAACCCAGAGCATAGGAGGTAAGAAATACTGCCTAGTAATTGTGGACGATTACTCCTGCTTTACTTGGGTATATTTCCTTGCAAGTAAGTCCGAATCCTTCTCATATTTTGAAAAATTTGCTAAAAAGGTTCAAAATGAAAAAGGATGTGTTATCTCAAGTATAAGAACAGATCATGGAGGTGAATTTGAAAATCAAGATTTTTCAAAATTTTGTGATGAATCTGGATTTAAGCATGTGTTCTCCTCTCCATATACTCCTCAGCAAAATGGAGTTGTGGAAATGAAGAATAGATCTCTTCAAGAAATGGCTAGAACTCTTTTAATTGAAAGTAAGATTTTTCATGATTTTGGGCTGAAGTCATTTCAAAGATGCTATATAATCAATAGAGTCTTCTTAAGACCTTCTCTAGAAAAAACCCCTTATGAGTTATTCAAAGGTAAGAAGCCTATTGTTTCATACTTTCATGTGTTCGGTTACAAATGCTTTATATTGAAAAATGCTAAAGATCGAATTGGTAAGTTTGAAGAAAGATCAGATGAAGGCATCTTCCTTGGATATTCTTCATCAAGCAAAGCCTACAGAGTCTACAACAAGAAGAGTCAGTTTGTGGAGGAGTCAATGAATGTCAAATTTCAAGACTCTATGCTAGACGAATCCAGTCAGACTCATCATGAAGAATCTGAACCTGCACCAGACCCTCCAAAGCTTACAACTCTAGAAGCATCTCAGACTATGGAAAACCAGCATCAAGCTGTTCGTGAAGATTCAAGTAAAGAAAGAGATCATCAACCAGACAAATCAACCAGTAACTGGAAGCATAAGTCCAGTCATCCCAAAGATCTTATCATTGGAGACATCAATGAAGGGATACGCACAAGATCAAAAAGGCATGAAGAGTCTAGTGTTGTGGCTCTCATCTCTGAAATTGAACCAAAGAGCATAGAAGAAGTTTTATCTGATGAAAGTTGGATTGAAGCTATGCAAGAAGAGCTCAGACAGTTCAACATTAATGATGTCTGGGAATTGACATCTAAACCAAGAGGTAAAACTGTTATTGGAGCCAAATGGGTGTTCAGGAACAAGATGAATGAGAAAGGAAAGGTCGTACGAAACAAAGCAAGACTCGTGGCGAAGGGATATACGCAAGAAGAAGGAATAGACTATGATGAAACCTACGCTCCAATAGCAAGGTTAGAAGCTATTCGATTATTACTTGCGTTTGCTTGTTACAAAAATTTCAGGTTATTCCAAATGGACGTCAAAAGTGCCTTTCTAAATGGATTTATCCATGAGGAAGTTTATGTGGAACAACCACCAGGGTTTGAAGACCCAAAAAGCCGGACTCGCCTTCGGACGAAAAGGCCTTGTATGGTTTAAAACAAGCACCTCGAGCTTGGTACGACGGAGTTAAGTAAGTTTTTAATTCAGAATGGTTTTGTAAAAGGTAAAGTAGATACTACTTTATTCATCAAAAAGGAAAACAAAAGCTTTTTACTTGTTCAAATATATGTGGATGATATTATTTTTGGATCCTCTAATGAAAGTATGTGCATGAAATTTTCTAAGTCTATGCAGGATGAGTTTGAAATGAGTATGATGGGAGAGTTAACATTCTTTCTTGGACTTCAAATAAAACAATTGAAGGAATGAACTTTTATCTATCAAGAAAAATATGCTAATGATCTTGTCAAAAGGTTTGACTGGAAAAGTGCAAAAAGACCGACATACCGATGTCAAGTTCTTTGAAAATAGACGAGAGATGAAGAAGGAAAGAAAGTTGATCAAAAGCATGTACAGAGCATCATTGGTTCACTTCTTTATCTTACGCCTCTAGACGACATTTTGTTGAGTGTTTGCATCTCGTGCTAGGTTTCAATCGGATCCTAGAGAATCCCATCTCAGTGCTGCGAAACGTATTATTAAATAAGTCGCTTCATCATTAAGCATCGGTCTTTGGTATCCTAAGAAGGGAGACTTTAGTCTTCTGGGATATTCAGACGCAGATCTGGCCGATTGCAGAGAGATAGAAAGAGCACTTCGGGAACTTGCCAGTTGCTTGGAAACAGAACAGTGTCTTGGTTTTCAAGAAAACAAAGCACTGTGGCTCTCTCAACAACAGAAGCAGAATATGTAGCTCTTGGAAGTTGCTATTCGCAAATTCTATGGATAAAACAACAGCTACAAGACTTTGGAATAGAAGACTCAAGCACAGAGATCAGATGTGACAACACTAGCGCAATCAATCTTACTAAAAATCCAATCCTCCACTCAAGAGCGAAGCATATAGAGATTCGACATCATTTCATCAGAGATCATGTTCAAAATGGAGAAATCTCGATTCAATTTGTTGATTCAAAGAGCCAACTAGCAGATATTTTCACAAAGCCTTTGGAGAAAAATCAATTCGATTTTATCCGTTCCAGACTCAACATTTTGAAGCTTGAGGAAGTTAAAGTCTAGAGACTATCCAACACTCAAACTCAGACATTAATGGCTATCGACTGTAAGTTGTTATATTCAATCTTGAAAAGGTACGATCATTAGTTCAGTTAATTTATAATTTCCGTGATAAACAGAATCGTGTCTTTTCAAAAAGATTAACTTAAATTTGGCAGTTATAGATTTCAAAAGAGACGTCTATTCATTTTCCTTGTGCCGATTGGTTATATTTATATATACAGTTTTTCTCGATTAAACTTCTAAACCCTAGAAAAGCATTCTCCTCCCAATCCTGTCTTCTCTTCGTGTTCATATTCGAGAAAGTTGTCAACTTTTCTTGAGAAAGCGAGTGAAGAAATCTTTCAACGGCAAAGAAAGATGTCTTCTTCAAGAAAGTCATCAAGAATCGCGAACAAGGGACCACAGAGAATGGTGAAGGGGCCTACCTATTTCGATCTCACCGAGGAGGAAGATTTACCGAGTCAGCGACAGAGCCCGATTCACTCTCCTCCACGTCAAACTTCACCATCTACCCCACAAGGTGTGGGTCATCAACTGGAGGAAGAAATAATCGAGGATGCAGACCCTGTAAGAGTCAAAAAACCTGCTTTTATTTACAAGCTCTATCGTGCGTTGAAAAGCATTGGGTCTCCGCTAAATGTCATAGATGAATTTCTTAAAGATAAGAATTATGGGAATGAGTATATTTTTCTGCGGAAAATGGAGGATTTGGGAGTTGCTCCCAAAGGAAAGGCCGAGGAAGCACTTGCGAACATTCCAAGTGACCCTCGTGTACCGGACGAATCCGACCGGCGATGGGAACGATGATGATATAATGTTCCTTGAATTCAAACCTAGAATGGGTGTTGCAGCAAAAGTGAAGAGAAATCGGATGGATTTGTTCAAATCGAAGGATCAAGAGAATCTGTTTTTCAGACTGTTGAAAAGAGGGGTGATAAACCCTAGGAGTGTTGATTTCGACTTTGGATGCCATCAACGTGAACTTAAGAGAGAAGTTCAATCTGCTTCAACTTGAGCAATTTTGCTCCGATACCACAGACGGTTATGCACAATTAACAGCATACTTTTATTCGAATCTCAGCTTTTTAGATGCGAATAGAATATCCTTCAGTGTTCGAGACCAAGTCTATGTGGTAGATGTGAACATGTTGGCAGACATAGTTGGAGTTGAAAGAGGACGCTATCAACCGATCAAAGTTTCAATTGCTCGTACTACACTGGAGCTTGTCAAAGACATGGATACAGAGAAAAGAATTATTTACTCAAGGATGAGTGCCATCAACATCGTGCTTCACAAAATCGTGATCAACTGTCTCAGGCCAAAGTCTACATCAAAGACTGACGTGTCTAACTCTGAGGCAAAATTGATGTACGCGATCAATTCAGGAAGGAAGTTCTCTCTCCCTCACACCATTCTCTTTCACATGTATAGAGCAATGGTGAAGGACAAGGGCCAATTGCCTTACGCAGTCTTGTGACCAAGATCTTCGGACACTTGAACATTGAGCCTCCACATACTCTTTGTGTTCGACCATGCGACAAAATGGTGGTGGGTTTGAAAATGCTGATAAAAATGCGTCTGAAAGAGCTCAGCAAGGCAATGGAAAAATTCAAAGTGAAGACTCCAGTATCTTCTGCATCAAAGAGGAAAGGGAAGGAGCCAATGAGTGCTCCAATCAAAAAGAGAAGAACTCTTATCTTGGAGGATGAAGATGAAGAGGAAGATCTCTCTATTCCCGCACCGAAGAGAACCGGACGTTACGTACCGAATCAACGAACGAGAGAGAAAAAGAGGGACAAGCAAAGAACGAGAGAAGCGAGAGGAGCAACAAGAGAAAGAGAAAGAGTTTGAAGAAGAAGAAGAAGAGGAAGCAGTGAAAGAAAAGACTGCAGATGAAGAAGGAGAGAAAGGGAATCAAGGCGCTAAAGAGCATGACCATCACTCTTCCCCAATTGAGGTCTTAGAAACAGGGGGAGATGGCGAGCAAGGAAGGACTACACCACATGCTGAAGGTGAAAGTCGCTCACCAGCAAATCCAGAAGGTTTTCAGGAAGGACATGATACGTCAACACCAAATTTGCTCGATTTCAACGAAGCTCCATCATCTGCCGGCACTCCATCTGAGAAAACACATGCAAGCACACAGACGGACAATACAGCAGATTTTCGCCGTATCCTTGATGTTCTTCTGGAAATGCGTGGTCAAATATATGCTCTGGACTGCGAAATTCAAGTCCTGAAGAATGCTGGACAAGCATCTTTTGCTACCCTGGCGGATCAATTGAAAGACATCGCTCTTCAAATTCAAGCCAATGCCAAAGGAAAAGAGGTGGCTCATTTACGGGAGGACTTGAAGAGGCTCGAAGGCATCGTTCAGTCGATGGGAGATTTCCAGATCGTGCGCATTCCCAAGCAAAATTGACTCTTTTCTCACCTTTTTAATGATGACAAAAAGGGGGAGAATTGCAATTTGAACTCAACTCTCAACTCAACTCTCTAAAATTTAAATTTCTTCTTTGTGTTTGAATGTTTCTAAGTATGACTTGGGTGTGAACTTAAAATTGGCTGATTTAGATGTGGATTTTGATGCTTGACTATTTGCATTTATATCAAGTATTGCTATATGGTTTTACTCATGAAAGACTAACCGATTTTCTGTGGATGCGAGTCTCGGTTGTTGATTTTATTAATCTTTATGAGATAGCCATATTGCTTGAGTAATGTTTTGCAGGTCAAAGTTGTTCAAATCTACAGGAAAGTTTTGTCACCATCAAAAAGGGGGAGATTGTTGGAAAAATCTATCTAGAATATTTTGAAGCTGACAAAACATTTCTATCAGTCTAGTCTGGATAATTGCAAGCCTTCTGTTTAGTGTCTGAAGACTTTCAAGATCACCAGACTTATCACTCAAGACTCAAGACTCAAGACTTTTCTCATTGACAATTCTTCTAATCCAGTGACGAAGGAAATCCAGAGCCGAAGTATTTGGTTGAAGATTTAGTCCTATCCTCTGGAGAAGATCTCTTGGCTGGATAGTTGTAACGGATTTATTCATTCGTTATCAAGATTGTTTGAAGATCCGATGATCGACGAAGTATTCTTGGAAGGTTCTATTCTTGGAAACCAAGATCCTGATTGTATGGGCGAACAGGATTGATGGGCTATCGTCAAGTTCCTTTAATAGCTCGAATGATCTTCTTGATTGATTCCGTCCAACGGGTAGATTGGAGGAACTCATTTGGTAAGTGCCAACGGGTATGATGGCATAAAGGAGTATAAAAGGAAGTCGTTCTAGCTGCTTTAGTGTATGATCGATAGAGAAATTCCAGAGTCTGAAGCACCTTGATTATTAGTCGATACATTCTGAGCGAAATTGTACACACAGAGAGTGTCTATACTTAGTGATACCTTGAGCGAGTGTGGGAGATCATCTACACCGAGAATTCAAGGGAGAACAACGCTGTAACATCTCTTTGTTCATAGTGGAATCCAGCTAATAGGCTGTCAGTGCAGAAGAGTGGACGTAGGCTTGAAATAAGCCGAACCACTATAAACCGCGTGTTCAATTTTCTCTTCTCTCAGTCTTACTTTGATTATTGTTTGTCTCATATCTATCAAACTGTCTAGTATTGTGCAATTATCGAGAAAAATCTTGCATATACCTATTCACCCCCCCTCTAGGTACTTAAACTAGCTATATCAGTTGCAACAGACAATATTGTTTAGCTCTTATTGTTGCAACTCTAGTGACTGGAAATGAATTTTCTTTTGATGAATATTGGGCTATTTGCTGCCACCCATCGAGAAGCACGTGCTTATCCGGAATACTACATTTTATTGCCTTTTTTCTCCCCATTTTACTTGCATGACCAGACATTAAAGCAATGGTAGTTTCAGACAAATACAGTTTTGTTTGATTACAACTGTGTGCTTCAAGTTTATTAACTCTTGAAGCCTTTCTATGTCAATAATCTCGATAGAAACAGCTTTGGTAGATCATATAGATAACCTCTTTGATTGAAAAATGTATGCTTCATCCTTTTTAAAGCTATTGATGCACGAAGTTTGTGATTCATTTTTACCAAAAAAAAAAAAATTGTGATTCATCTTGTTTTGGAGCGTATATGAGCTAATTTTGTGCACCATAACCCTATTGTGTTATATATGTAGAGAAGTTGTTCAATGCTTTTGTAATGAACAGTGGAAAAATGAAAAAATAAAAGAGATGAACTTCTATGTCTTGTTTCTTTTTCACTTGAGTTTTTCTCCTCTTTCTCGAGGAGGAGAATTTGGTTCCACTGCATAGTATAATTAGGTCTAGATAGCCCCTGAGGGACTTATATGTCTTGTTCTAGACGATCATTCGTTCTTGACACTTCCTTGATTTGCTGGTATGAAGGGAGTCTCATTTCTATGCTAGACATTCTTGTTATAGTGGTGTTTTATTTCTAGTTTGCTATTTATTTTGAAATTTCTAATTATATTCTATTATTGTTGTGTAGTGCGAAATTAATGTATCAAGATAACACGTCAATACAGGTGGAGAGACGTGAGGAGATGACTTTAATTATGGAATGGGAGTTTTCTGACGATGAAATTGAAAAAGAGGCACTCCCTACCTTAAGTGCCACAAATAAGATACCCGGTTCTTATCATACTCATGATAAGAAATATACACCCGAATGTTTGAATCATTATTCAAGAATCAGTGATAAGGATGGAAAAATATATTAAGTGAAGTGCATTCATTGTGGGTCCATGCTTAAGTACCGTGTTGCTAACGGTACTTCTGCAATGAGGAAGCACTTGATTACATGTAAGGGGTTTCCCCGTAATGTAGATAAGAGTTAGAAATTCTTTACACCACGTAATGTCAACATGGCAAGCAAGGCAGGAGAAGATTCTAGTACTGGTAGCATCTTATCGACATGGTCATTTAATCAAGAACACTGTAGGCACATGCTTGCTTGGTTCATCATTCTTGATGAGCAACCTTTTTCCTTGGTTGAGCATGTTGGATTTCGTGAATATGTTATTGAGTTACAACATCTCTTCAAACATGTATCACATTTTATAGTGGCAAAAGATTGCATAGAGTTGTTTTTATGTGAAAGAACTTCTTTGAAGAATTATTTTGGAAAGATTAATTTTAGGATCGCACTCATGACTGATACATGGAGTTCCAATCAAAATCTAAATTATTTGTGTCTCATTGCACATTTTATTGATGAAACTTAGAAGTTGCATAAAAGAATCATCAATTTTGTAGTTATGCATAGTCACAGGGGTAGGGAGATTGGGAAAATGGTAGAGAAGTGCATTAAGGAGTGGAGAATAATAAAAAAATGTGTCCACAATTACCGTAAATAATGCTAGCTCGAATGATGTTGCAATTAGCTATTTGAGGGAAAAACTTTCGAAACAAAGATCGTTGATATTAGATGGTAGTGTTTTGCACATGAGGTGTACAACTCATATATTAAATTTGATTGTGAGAGATGACTTGACTACGGTACGTGACTCCATTGCACGTATCTGAAATGTGGTTAAGTATGTAAGGAGTTCTCCCACGAGAGCCCAAGGATTTCAATCTTGCATTGAGAGAGAAAATATCACTTATAAGGGTTCGGATAGTTCTTGACGTCGCCACTAGATGGAACTTCACTTTTCTCATGTTAGACACTGCTATAAAATTTAGAAAACTTTCGAAAGGATGGAAAAAGACGATCCATCTTTTGTAAGTGAGCTTAATCATGAAACTCCTAATAATGATGATTAAGAAAATGTTATTATTCTTTTGGATTTTCTAAAAGTATTCTATGATACCACCAATCAGATGTCTGGGACTTCATATGTTACTTCAAATGATTATTTTGAAGGGATAACTCTTTTTGTATAGATATTTGAAAGATACGGTCAATGCTTCGGATCCTAAACTTCAAACTATGGGTATGAAAATGAAAGAAAAATTTGAAAAATATTATGGAAACTTAGATAAAATGAATATAATGGTCTTGATTGCGGTTGTGTTAGATCCTAGAGTCAAATTAAATTATGTGAGTTTCTTGTATGGACAAATTTATGAGATGAATCGAAAATTAAAGAAATGCATTATAAGGTGAATGATGCCTTAGAGTGTTTGTATGAATTTTATGAGCAATCTTCTCTTATTTCAAGTGATCAAGATTTTGGTGGCCATAATTTGGGTGCAAGTAGCAGTAGTTCCAATTCCAATACCGATACGGGTGGTAGTGAAGAAATAAAGAAATATGGCGGCAAAGCTTGGAAGAAAATGTTTTTATACTCGAATGAACAAGGGTGCGATGACAACAAGTCTGAGCTTGATGAGTATCTTCAAGAAAAAAATGAAAAAGGATCTTGGTCTTAACATTTTGATTTGGTGGAAGACTAATGGCTCAAAATATAAGATTATTTCTTTGATGACTCGAGATATTTTGTCTATTCATATAACTACCGTTGCTTCAGAGTCAACTTTTAGTACATCGGGTTGTGTGCTTGATGGCTTTCGAAGTTTTTTAACTCCCAAAGTAGTGGAAGCTTTGATTTGTACTCAAGATTGGTTGAGAGCCGTTCGTGTACCACTTGATGTTGAAAAGTGTATCGAGAACGCAGAATAATTTGAGCTGAGTAAGTAATGTCTATATCTTTATATATTGTAATTCTTTTTGTATATCTGATAAATGAATATTTTATTTAACCTCTTCTTCTTTTTTCCTTTTTCAGATATGGTTGGTCTTAATGAGGAAATTATCATCGATAAATAGAGTTGGTGGTATCGCATCTGTAATGGGTCCAGTGGTTGAGAAGTCAAACAAGGTTTTTTGTTGGCTTTGTGATACTTTAATTGTGCAGAAGTTGATTGATGAGCAACTTTATTTATCGTAATCTTAATGCAGGCTCCTCTTATGTACATTGAATTTTTGAACTATGTTGTCAAAGAATTTAGGAGACTTTAGATAGGCAAAATGGCATGCTTCATGGAGTATTATCGATATTGATTTTTGGATGTGTCTTTACTTAAGATTTTGACTGATTTTCATCCATGTCTTTGTAGGGTTTTGCTGTGCCAAAGGAATCATAGGGAAATGTTGCAGAGTTCACACTATGAAGCAGATGAAAATTTGAGATCTCGTTGGCAATTCTGGTTTTTCATCTCCTTAGTATATTTTGCTTCATCATTTTCATTTGACTCAATGAAAATTTGAAATCTTGTTGGCACTTATGGTTTTTCATCTCCTTAGTATATTTTGCTTAATCATTTTCATTTGACTCAATTGATAAGGCATATGACATATGGCAAATATGACGATTTAAGCATTAGTGCACATATATTAACATATGTGGGCACAATAATTATAGTTAATCAAACATCTCATTTCCTCTTTGGAAACTTCTTATTGGTTTTGATTATGTATGTCCAAATTCTTGGCAGTTGGCATTGGTATGTACTATATTTGCTAAGATGTGGGAAGTTATCGTAGAGTATGCGCGTACGTTATAGTTCAAATATAAAAGTGAAAAAAAAAAAAAAAAACCTGTAGGAACTTAGAACCGACCCTAGAACCTGTGATAGGGTAGGCTCCAAGTTCTAAACGGAACCGAACTGAAACCTGGAACCGCTCACCCCTAGTGACGACGATGCGCTCGAGGACGGCCTACGACGGCGAAAGAGGAGTAGACCGGCGATGGATGGGACATCTCGCAGGCACCATCAATGCTGCCAAGCTAAGGAGCAAAGCAGGGCTAGGGTTGTTGCTGAGTGGACAGCTGAGGGGACGCCGGTTTGGTCTAGAGGAGGCTCGGTCGGCGCGCCAAGACCCAGTCAGCGGAAGAAGGACCGGCGGCGGAAGCCTCCGTCAATCAGCCTCCTCGGCCTATAAATAGGGCGTACACGAGCCAAGGAAAAGGGTACGAAGAGAGAGAGGCAGATCTAGGGGGCGGTGAGAGGAAGAGGGAAGAGTGAGGTCGTGGGAGAGAGAGTGAGGTTGAAACAAAGAGATGGGAGAGAGGTGAGAGGTCACGAGAACCGGATCTAAAGGAGAGAGATCCATGGGACCAAGCCTCGTCGCTACCCGCAACGCCTGTTGCCGTCCTATCTCAATTCCTCGACACCACTGCCGTTCAGCCGCCGACGACACTTGCTCACATCGCTCCCGTCGTTGCCCGCACCCATTGACTCCGATGTTTTGTATCATGACGACCCAACCACTCAATGATCTCGACCAAACCTCATGCCATCGAGCCCGCCACCATCCCAGCTCCCGCCAGCCACCCCGTTGTCGTGTTGGCTGGTTCCTCGACGACGACCTGAGTATGATCAACTTTAATTGAGAAGGTTGGAATATAGACTGAGAGTTAAGGTTTGATTTCTCAATCACTACTCCAAATTAACATGGAGTGGTATTCACTTAAACTACTGTAGTTTCCACATATTGTCCAACAAGCATCACTAGCTTAACCTGATCCATAGGGAATATAGAAATTGCCCATTTTAATTGGATATCACAAGTAAAGTGATAAAAGACCAAAAGAGGGTGATAAATGCTCACTCCAAATTAAAGCAATTCCAAAGCATCGAGCCGATTGCTTTGATTCCAATAGACAAGCATATTCTTTCCTTGAATACTAATATTCATGTCAAATCCATCATTAAATTCATCACCGCGATAAAACATCACACCAGAACACAAGTATCTGATGCCACATTAGCTATTGGCGATGTGATTTGTGAACGTTATGATCACAACTTGTCATTCATATCAGAACATTTACCACGCAGTGTACGATACTAGCTGAACATTTTTCTCCATTTATACATGATGTTTTACAAGGATGCATGCGGTGCATGCCAGTTGTTGAACATTTTGATTGCCCACACGCTGCCTCATTGGCCGAACCTCTAGCGTAACTTAATTGAGCCTTAAACACTGCAAATCAAGGCTTGAAACATGCAACTAAGAACCTACAAAAGTCAAGTCCAAGAATTCCTAACCTCAAACTAAATTTTCTTTTCCTTCAATAAATAACAAAAAAAAAAAAAAAAAAACTTGGGGTCCATTCGTTTCGCGGAAAATATCATGTTTCCGGAAAACATTTTCCTAGAAGTCATTTTCCACGAAAATGACTCTATTTTCCGGTGTTTGACCGAAACCTAAATTTTGAGTGGAAAATATTTTTCACCGTTCATTAGCTAATTTAATTGTTTGGGAAAAATTATCAAAAATTGAATTTTAATATTTTTAATTTACCAAAAAATTAGTTTTATTTTTTTACATTTTTTAAAAAAAAATGAATTTTTAATTATTTGTATTTTTAAAAAATCGAAATTTTTATTAGTTATTATTTTTCTTTCTTTTTTTTCTTTTTCTTTTCCTTCCTCCTTCCTTCTTCCTCCTCCTTCCTCCACTGCCACCTCCTTCCTCCTCCTTCCTTCGCCGCCGCATGCTTGATGATGGCCGGCCGCCCGGCGGCCGACCAAGACCCGGTCGCCGATCCGACAAGCCGAAGGCTCGGCCGCCTCATCCGAGCTCACCGAGTTTCGCCGAGCTCTAGCGAGCCGCGAGCTCTCCGGGATTTGGTGGCGGAGCTTGGGCTCGCCCGGGATCGAGAGCCCGAGCTTTGCCGCCGATCCGATGAGCTTGCGGCTTGCCCGATCCCGCGAACCTCCGGCGAGCTCGGGTGAGACTCGAGCCCCGCCTAGCTCGCCGGATTTGGCGAGCCGCGAGCTTTGCCCCAAGCCGGCAAGAGCTCCGCCTCGCCCGATGTGGCGACTTCGCCGATCAAACTAGGCAAAGCCTTGTCGGCTGGGCAAGGCTCGAGTTGGCTTGTGGCCAATCGTCGACGCCGCCGTGGTCGATCACCGGCCACCGCCAAAGAAGAAGATAAAAACGAAAGAAAGAAAAGAAAAAAAGAAAAGGAAAAAAATTAAAAACTCAATTTTGAAAAAAAAAAAAGAAAGTATAAAAATAAAACGAAAATGTATTGGTGAAAAGAAACAAAATGGAAGAAGTTATGGAAAACGTTTTCCACTTCTTAAAAGTAGAAAAAATTTTCCTCACTTTTAACGGTTGTTTTTTTTAATAATGGAAAACATTTCTTTGACTAGTTCATTTTCCGTGAAACGAACGCTGGAAAATCCGGAAAACGTTTTCCTGGAAATCATTTTCCGTGAAACGAACGGACCCTCAATCTGAAAAGTTGTTTTTTTTTTTTTCATTTTTCGCATTATATACAATTCCTGCATATTGTGTCAATAACTTGTTTTCATTAATTAATAATTCACATGGTATATGGTACTGCAATTTCACGAAGTCTTTTGGATGTCAATTTTTGTATACAGGCAACGCATGCATATTTTTGCTATTATACAATAGGATAACACACGATAAAGAGAAGCCCACTTACAAAGTACAAACTAGAAAGAGAAGCCAAACTTATGCTATGCCCAGAGCTCTTGATTAATTAAACGCCTTAGTTGATATTACTAGACAAATATATGGATTAATTTCTTTGTAAGAATTAAATCTGTACATTCTATAGTTTGTGCTTTCTTCTGCCTTTTCTTATTTTTTTTGTTCTCTAATTTAATGTATTTTTAAAAGTATGCAAAGTTAATTAATCAAAAAACTAAGAGTCAATATCACGAAAAACCTCAAACTAGTACATATATGACAAATTTATCCCCTATTAATTTTTCTTAAATTTTACCGTTAAATTGCTAAATCGGATGAGATGAGTGTACTAATTTGGGGTTTTATCTTCCATTTGTCATAAGTTTACCACTTGTGTTTTTTTCATTGTGTTAATCCAATTTACGGAAATCAACCGAGGGTAAATTTGTCGTGGATATACCAATTTGGAGTTTTTAGTGGTCAAAAAATTAATATGGAGTATATTTGTCACAAGTATACCATTTTGGAGTTTTTCTTAATAAAAAAAAATTAGTTTTAAGTAAATTTATCACAAACATACTAGTTTAGAGTTTTTTCGTGGTATTAATCCAAAAGATAAAAGTAATTTCTTGTGATAAAAACCTAGAATCTCAAATATCTTGTTAAGCCATAGAAAGTGAAGGTAATTTCCCATCTTTTTATCTTTATTTAAGAAGCCCCTAATTAAATTATCTATATGTGATTGTTGAACTCAGAAAATTTATTGTCTTAATGTAACATTTTAAATAGACAAAAAGTACAATTTATCTTCTCTTTTGAAAATAGTTTGTTATAAGGTTAATATCACGAAAAATCTCAAATTAGAACACTCAAATCACATTTACCTCAAACTAATTTTTTATTACAAAAACTTATAAAGTAGTATATCCATGCCACATTTACTTCAAACTGTGCACTCGTGCCACATTTATCTTAAACTAATTTCTATATAAAAAAATTCAAAAATGATACACTCTTGCCATATTTACCCCCAAAAAAATCTCAAATTTACCATAATTTAGGATAAATGTGACACGGGTATACTAGATTGAAACAAATGTGGTGTGGATGGATCTGTTTAGAATTTTTTCTGCTACAAAAATTACTTTAAAGTAAATGTAACATGAGTGTACCAATTTGGGAGTTTTATAACGTAACATTTAGTTTGGGGGTTAAAAGCGACACATTACTTCTAATACCACTTTTAGATGCATAATCATCCAATGATTCCTTGAATTTGCCCAAGGGAAGCAAAGCGATAAAATCAAGTTGCAAATGGCCTATTTTCCGCAAAACAAACGGATCCTTAAAGTTTGGTTTCTTAATCACTGCTCCAAATTGAAACCCAATGATCTTCATCCTAGCCATTGTGATTTTCACACTTTATCTAGCAAGCATCACCAATCTAACACGGTTGATGTGGAATATAGAAATCGCCTATTTGGTTTGCTATCATGAATAAAGTCACAAAAAGGCCAAAAGATGGTGATAAATGCTCACTCCAAATTGAAACAATTTCAAAATATTGAGTTGATTGCTTCAATTCCAGTAGACAACCATCTTATTTCCTTGAACACCAATCACCATGTCAAATTCGTCAATGAAGTCATCACTATGATAAAACATTGCACGAGAGTGCGCATAACTCATACCATGTCATCATCGGCTGATGTGGTTTTTGACCACCGTGATCACTACTTTTCATCCATATCCAAATAATCGACACGCGATGTGCAAAACCAATTGCATAATTTTCTCCATCTATACACAATATTTCACAAGGATGCATGTGGTGCATGACAGTCGTTGAACATTTTGATCTTCCACATGTAGCCCCACAAAGGACATGCAGTCGGTGACCCACCTCTAGCTTAACTTAATTAAGCCATAAACGTTGCAAATCAAGACTTCAAACATGCAACTAAAACCCTACAAAGCCTTGAAGTCTAAGAATTCATAGCTTAAACTAAGTTTTCTTTTCCCTGCCAAGGAAAAGAAAAGCATCAGTGCTACAACTTTTGTATGACACTGATTTTGGTGTTAAAACCTTTAAAAAAATCATTAAAGTTTGAAAAATGATCACTTAAGTGCCTAGTAATTTAGTTTGTCAGAAAATTTGACGTGACTGACTATATTCACTTAAATAGACTCTTTAAAAAAAAAATGGCAATGAAGTGATCATTTTGACAGTATATTGATCTTTTATCTGATTGATGCTCTGAAATTTTTAAAATTTGAAACTTTGACAAAATGACATCTTGAGCCACAAGCAAAAATGCGAATGCAAATATGCTTACTTTGCCACTATTTTTCTTTATCTCGTTAGACTCAAAGAAGCAAGATAACGGAATAAACATTTTCTCAAAATACTTTGATTTAAAATCACAAAGATCTATTTATTTTCCTATGAGTAAAATTCTCGCGAAGAACAAGATGGCATGACTTGTAGATCATCACTTTGTGTTGTCATCATATAACATCTCGAGAAAATATGGACAAGATAAAAGAGAGACGAAATACCAATTTTTGACTTGTACTAGACATATGGGGCAACGTTGTTAAAATCAATAGGGAGTTACAGTGAAAAACGAAGAAATTGAAGGCCTCATTGTCAAAGAATTAAATGTTAATCGGAGAATGCACACTTTTAATTAAGAACCAAAGATTGTGGAAAAAACCCATTTTGCCAGCCCTAAGATCTTATAAGTATTTCAATTTATAGGTTTTTACCGTTTTTATTTTATTTACTATTTCTTTTTATTGTTTAATTTGCCTTTCCAATTTGATGTGAAGTTTTTATCCAAATAACATTTACACATGGAGAGCTATGTAGGTTAAATAGGTGGTTGTACATTTTCCTAAAATATTAATGTGTTATAATAACATGAGTCGGGTAAGGGTCGTTAAATTTACATTGTATGAAAATTGATCAATACCAACTCACCCATTTGATGGCCCTAAGTATAAGCAACCTAGTTACATCTCGTATTATTGGGGCATGTATGTTTGGTAATGTTTGTTTTATTAACTGTGCTACAAAATGTCTAACTCGTGAAGAAAGAGATAAAGTAACCCCAATAACAACATACGAGATAGAGTAGTGGACAATTTTTTTTTATTTAAAAAAAAAGGTTCATGATTCCCTTGACATTGCTAATATTGCCAAGGAAGAACGTACAAAGCAATGCAAGACCACATTTTTTGCTTGAAGTGATAATCTTAATGAGAGTTCCCTCCTATTCACCGGAAAACCTCTCCAATACAAGGAAGACTCCACATATAATTCTCGTTCAAGACATGTCTCTCCGATCGCACATTACTCATGCATAGTCTATTGTGTCAGTTAAGTGTAAAATTCTTAAGGGAGGGTGGAATTTCATAAAATAAAAAAAAAAAATGAAATTCTTGATGGGCCATTTTTTTGTCATTTCTGCAACTCTTAGTCCACTATAACAATTTAATAGGAAAATTGTCAAAAAAGTCTTAAATCTATTGCATTTTGGCCAATCAATTATAAACTTTTTCATTTTGCTAATTTAATCCTAAATCTTTTCATTTATGATGAATCCAACCAATCTTGCTTATACAATGGAAAGAGCCACTGGTTTATCTCTAACCCAAAAAGACTTCTTGTTTGTATCACAAACAATCAAACGAGCCCATTTATAGAAACGCTTGCTTAATTACAATATTGATTTTGGAATTTGTATTTTTTGTGAGTTCTTCTTTCTTGTATCACTTAGGAGCCGTGCGAGATGAAAGTCTCGCCCTAGTAAATAGGGGAGAAAATCTAATTTCTTTATTTTTATTTACAAAAAAACAAGAGTAATCATTGCACCTACAATCCAACCAATTGGGAGAGAATCAATAGATTCCTTTTCAGGTTATGAGCAATTCATCCTTCTGGAACGAAACAATTGAGTGCATTTAGTCAATTTTGGCTAGAAAATGCTGACATGGACGCTGATTGTGCCACATAAGACCATTGGCACTTACATAAACAAAATTAAATAACATTTTAATATTTTTTTTTATTTTTCTATTTTTTTCTCTCTTCTTTTTTACTTTTTTTTTTCTTTTCCTTTTCCTGGTGGCCAACCACCGCTCACAAACAACAGTTGGCCACCGGCTAGTCTCGCCTGCCACAGGCTCTGGTTTGGGCGAGGACTAGGCCCACTACGTCTAGCTTGGGTACGGTCAACACTCGCTTAGACAAGGACAAGCTCCAGCAAGGGCTCCCCTTGCCAGATCTAGTGAGGCCGACCTTCAGATAGGCTAAGGCAGCCTCACCTGGCCTCGCTCGACATCACCGTCGCTCGACTGATGCCCGGTGAGGTTATCTTGGCCTAGGCAAGGGGTAACCTTGCCATATTTGGCCTGAGTGAGGCCGACACTCACCTGGGTGAGGGTGAGCTTTGACGAGGGCTCCTCTCCCCAAATCTGGCAAGGCCAACCCGCAGCTAGGCCAGGGTGGCCTTGCCTGACATCGTCGTCACTTGGGCGGTGCTCGGCGAGGCCGCCCTAGCCTGGGCAAGAGGTGGCCTTGCCAAATTTGGCCAGGGTGAGGCTGACACTTGCTTGGGCTAAGGCGAGCTTTGATGAGGGCTCCCCTCCCAAGATCTGGCGAGGGCGGCCCTCACCCAGGCTAGGGTGGCCTCACTCGGCCTTTCTCAACAACGTCATTGCCAAGCTGACACCCAACGAGGGCACCCTAGCCTAGGTGAGGGGCGGCCTCGCTTGATCTGGCCTGGGTGAGGCCAACCCTCGCCAGGCCACGAGGGCTCCTTGGGGCTCGTCGTCACTCAACCAATCCTTGCCTATGGCAAGTGAGGCCCGATTAGGCGGCCGTCGCTTGAGAGTGGTGGCCAGCCACCGGCAAAAGGAAAAATCAAAAAGCAAAAAAGAAAAGAGAGAAACAATAAAAATAAAAAGAAAAATCATAAAAGATAATAAAAACTCAAAAAATATTAAAATATTATTTAAATTTGTCCATGTTACCGTCGGTGGTCCTAAGTGGCACTGTCGATATTCACGTCAATATTTTCCGGCCAAAATTGACCGGATAGCTCAATTGATAAGAAGTAAAAAGTTTTAGGACTTAATTGACAAAATTAAAAGGTCTAAAACTGAATTGGCAAAAGTGTAATAGGTTTAGGACTTTTTTGATAATTTTTCCCAATCTAGTTAACTATCCTCAAGCATAAAAGGCAAACTATGGAATACTAAGATGGATGTGTAAGATTGTTACATTAAGGGATTTAATAGATTTCACAAGCCAAAAATTTTACCTGACTCGTTTTATAAATTCAAAGTCTTTTATCATAATTATTTTGAGAGATCTTTTAAAAAACTAGTCTTTTATCATATTTCTTTTGAGAGATACTTTTTCCTGTCTCACGGTCAAAAAATGGCACAAGCAAAGAACTAGACAAACCTTATCGTTGACAGGAGAGACCATACCAAGAAAAGCATAAAAAAAATGAAGAGCATATAGAGAGAGAGAGAATAATATGTTCCAGCAAATTAATTCAATCCAAGCAAACAAGCCAACAAATACACACACACGACCTTGCTCGAAACAAACACGTTGATCAGGCATGGATTTTTCAGACACGAGAAGCTACACAATGGCCGGCGAAGCTGCCGCCCAGATCTTGTCACAGAAACTAGAGATCTTGCTCTATCACCCAGTCTGCCTCGGGTGCTTATTAATGGAAAAGCTCGTGAAGGACGCCAAGGAGAAGCTGGCCACGATCCAAGAGTTCTTTTCCACTCAAGACAGACCATCTAAGAGCACGGAGTGGTTGAGGCGGCTCCTCCGAGCCATGTATGACGCTGAGGAATTCATTGATAATTTCCACCTCAGAGAAGCCCGTGGGAGACACGAGGCCCTGCACGTGGCCACGCGGCCGGCCGTGTTGCTCATCTCCAAGTACAAGCTGTGGAGGGACTTGTCCAATTTGGTGAATAAGATGCAGGAGTTGTGTCAGTTCTTAACGGGCAAGGGAAAGACGGAAAAGGTACCTGCTAGTTCCTTCTCCCCTGCCAGCGTTCCATCGCAAGGCCGAAAAAAGGTGATGCTGACTAGCTTCTGGGATCAGCAAGCACCAAACTTCTTATGTCACGAGGACAAGAAAAAGGAAATAATAAATCAGATTATGGAGGGACGGAGGTGGTGGATGGTCAATGTGACTTCGATTTTGGGTGAGCAAGGCACCGGCAAGACATTCCTCGCGAGATGGGTCTACACGGAAGCGATGCACCTGGGCATCAAGTTGCGCACTTGGGTTCGCCTCTCGTCCAGCATGGACATGAAGGATCTCCTGTTCGAGATACTAAAGCAAATGGGGAAGCTGGCGAGCGACGTGGACATGAATTTGAACGAGTTAACGAAAATGCTCTACAAAGAATTAGCCGACAAGATGTTTCTCATAGTTTTGGATGACGTGCTCCCGTCAAACGTGCAACTCTTGCAAAGGTTATTGGGGATGATCCTGTTCCATCCGCACGGCCACGTAATCACCACCACTCAAGACTATCGCTTAGTAGAGGGCATGGATATTTTTGGGGCAAGGATGATCAAGCTAGAAAAATTAGGCGATCTTGAGAGCCAGAGGATGCTCGCTAGTAAGTTGCATAGAATACCCAATGGTCAGAGCCTCTCGAAAGATAAAAATATCCTAAACACTTGCACGGGCTTGCCGCTCAGTCTATCCTTACTTGGCGGGTTACTGTCGTATGCTAAAGAGGAACGTGCAGCATTGATGGAAGATTGTTCTGCATTATCGGATTTAGTACAATTGACTTACCATAGATTGCCGGTTTATCTAAAACCGTGTTTCATCTACTTGGCTCTGTTCCCCGTGGCATCCCCGATTCCAACAAGAAGGCTAGTGAGGTTGTGGATGGCCGAAGGCTTATTGGATTCGCATTGTTACAACAGAGAGAGGAAACTAACAAGGCTGCCCGAGGATGTGGGAGAGACTTTCATTTTGGAGCTTGCGGATAGGAACCTCATTGACGTTGTGAGCTGGAGGGCGGATGGGTCCCCCAAAGCTTGCCAAATGCTCACCTCTCTATATGACATGATCCGCCCAGTTGCAATGAGCACGGGGTTCCTTCACATACATGACACTAGCAAGTCGATAGACGGGAACAATCGTGACCCAACCGGCCAGCAACAACAGGCCCAACCACTAGAAACCCAGGTCCGGTGGCTCACGGAGCACACAAACATAGTCAGAGACGGCCAAGGTGGCAGCAACCCTGGTTTGAACCTCGGCCACGTTCACTCATTTCTATCGTTCTACCTGAGGAGAGGCATGCTCACCAAAGACATCAGCATGTTTCTTAGGAAGATGACGGCCAAGGCTAACTATAGCTTGCTAAGGGTGCTTGATTTGGAGGGTGTATATAAGCCATCATTGCATGGTGTGCTCCAGAAGCTAGTGCTCCTAAGATACCTAGGATTGAGATGCACATTGCTGGACTCACTCCCAAGCGCGGTTGCGGATCTGCACTATCTTGAGACTCTCGACATAAAGCACACCAACATCACTTCCTTGCCGAGTTCCTTTTGGAAGGCGAAGAACTTGAGGCACCTGCATCTAAACTGGTTCTACATCAACATGAAGACCATCCTCAAGGTTTGCAGCAACGATGTCAAGGCCTTGGCTAAACTCCAAACCTTAAGCGGGCTGGTTATAGGTGAAGTCAAGGAGAACTGGATGACGGGCCACATAGGCAGCTTGACCACGCTGAAGCTTTTCCTGCACCAATCGGATAGGGACACCTCAGGCACTGCAGGAAAAGCAGTAGCCGATTGGATTAGCTCGGAGCTGACCAATCTCCAGTCCTTGACCTTTGGGGTGACCAAAAAAGCCAAGCCCGCGAAAAAAGCCATGAAAGTAGCCAAGCCCATGGAAGAAGCCCAACCCGCGAAAGAAGCGAACCCCGAGGAAGAAGCCACAAAAGTAGCCAAGCCCGCGGAAGAAGCCGAGCCCGCGACACCGCAGATAGGATCGTTACCGGAACTGCCATTGGCTCAACATCACGAGTTGTTGGAGCTCTACTTGCTGGGTCAACTCAACAATCCCATCTGGACACAGCTCTTGCCTGACTCGCTCCGGGTTCTGACTCTATCGGGTTCAAAGCTGAAAACAGACATGATGCTCGAGTTGGGAGGTCTCCTGCGGAACCTGAGGACACTGAGGCTCTTGGCTAATTCTTTCCTATGCACTAGTCTGAGGTTCATCAAAGATGGGTTTCCGAGCCTCAAGTTGCTCAAGATTTGGAAGCTGCCTCGGCTTGAGGAGGTGATTATTGAAGAAGGAGCAATGCTCCATCTCCAAGAACTTGAGTTTAGGCACCTCGATGCGTGGAAAAAAGTTGAAGGGATTGACAAATGTCAGGAATTGAAGACTATATTTGTGGCAATGAAAAAGGATGCTTATGGTTTTGTTAAGCGACTCTTGGCCTCAAAAAGAGAGGAGACAATTCTGCGCCATGAAAAAGACAGCGAGGGGTCCGATGATGAAGAAGACAGGTATGAGCCAATATTAATCTCAAATATGTTGCTTATAGAAGTGTTTTTGTAGAATAGATAATTTCAATACTTACTTATGAAAAAGAATGAGACAAGGGATAAAAAAGGAGAGGCCCGATCTGTGGATGACGACCATGGGCATAGCGCACTGTTAAATCTAGAACATTTTCTTTACTCATGATGATGAAAATGTTTTCTTAGACTTGATAAACTTTTATGAGTGGTATAAAGAATGGCTATGATTTTTATCAAATAAGAATTACCTTGACACAATCCATCAGACCAAGTCAATACATATTTTATACATATTACAACTCCATGAAGGCTATACCAAGTCCTACTAAAGAACACAATTTTCCACACAATAAACAATCACAAACCATAAAATGAGTATGATCATACTTATTCCAGTCATATCACAATATAAAATCACGTATTAATGTGTTACTCAATCTTTGTGGAACCTAATGTTGGATTCAAAAGTAACCTTTCGAACCAACCTTACTCTACGTAGCTAGTGAGCCTTTCACCTAGCTCACATACAAGACGTTGAAGAAGAGATAATGAGATTTCTTTACCCTAGTTAAGACCTCTCGTTAATGTATCATATTATAGTTCAAGAAAAAAAGCTTCGTGTAGGAACAATTCTACGAAGTCGCTTTCTTTTCACCGTCAGGAGTACTATTTGTAAATCTGTGTGCATGTGTAATTGTGTGAAGCTTACATATTTAATGGCTTCTTGTTTCCTACAGTTATTAAGACAATGAGACAATCTCCTTGAATACGAGCTACTTCAATGATCTTCGGAGCTCAACGTATGTAGCTATTGCATCCTCCCACCGACCCCCCTTTCTATCTCCCTAAGCGTGGGAAGAAACAATTTCATGTATACAATATTTTGTGATGAACCGATATGATGACATTCATTTAATGCAAGATAATCTTTCTTCGGTTCTAAGCGTCTATGTCGAAATACACTCAACCCTGTGAGGTAAGCAAAGCACTAGAGCCAAAAAAAGGTTGGGGCTTAAGTGAAGATTAGGGAGTCACAATGGATGAGCGCATGCCACGTGAGTCATGAGCTAAATAACTAAATTAATCAACCACTAGCTTTTAAATGACAAAACATATACAAGGATGGAAGAAACAGAAATATTATATGTCATTATAATAACACCAGTCACATGCCAATGCCTCTGTTGAAGAACCTCTTAGACCGGTCAAGAGGACTTGCTAGCCCTCCTCTATTCATAGTAAATTTACAAAGCTTTTGCTCAATGATCTGCATCTAAACCACATATGTAATACTAATTAAAAATAGGTCATACCATCTCAGACAGTTGGAGGGCGATTTCATCGCCTTTCTGCAAAAGCAAAACTGTCCAAAACAAAGCTTCTGAAGACTGACATCACGGTGCTTTTCCACCTATGAGAATCTGTGCTTGATTGCTGACTAAAGTTGAGGCCAAACATCTCCTTGGAACCTTCCTTTGGCTAAACAAAACCCAACAAGCTTTGTGACAATTTTGGCACTCTCGACCTTGTTGTCCATATCTTTTTTGTGAGACCGCAACCAGTACGTTAATTGCAAACTTCTGTGCTATGAATTCAAACTGATCCCCTAAGTTTGGAAGAGCATCTTTTTATCTTTCCCGGTGACTTCTGCAACTGGCTGGTGAGCATCTGGATTCACAATTGATAGGCGCATGCCGCATGACAAGTGCTCTGTTCATGAATTAATTACAAAGCTTTTGTACAACGACCTGCATCTAGATCGCATATATTTCACCAATTAAAAAGAAGTCATACCATTTTGGATAGTTGAAGGAACGATTTCGTCGCCATTCTTCAACAGTAAAACTATCCAAAACAAAGCTTCACATGAAGGACTTCATAGTGCTTTTACACTTATGAAATTTCGTGCTTGGTCACGGAGAGGTACAGTTGAGACCAAACATCTCCCCGGAAGCTTCCTCTGACTGAACAAAACCAACAAGCTTTACGACAATTATAGCACTCTCGGCCATAACGTCCGCATCTTCTTTGTCGGACAGCAGCCGGCGGCCATATGATCCCTGTCTTCTGTGTCAGACCACCATATTTGGCTCTCTTGGGGAGGACTTCAATCGCTATCTTCACGCACTCCCTCTCTCTGCCTGTGCAACCACAATGTTGATGTTCTAGAAGCCAAATCACCACAACCGTAGTAATCGAATAATAAAATAAATAGAATTAAAAAAATCAGATATTTAAGTTATGCAGTTTGGTACAGGAAGTGCAACAAAGAATTCCACTGTAAATCAAGAAATACAATAAAGATTACAAATATGCTCTGATCACTCAAACACTCATTGTTCCCTAGGTTCCCAATTATATTCAATGTGTGTATCTTCACCTTTTTTTATGAAATAATTTCTCAATCTCACAAAACAATTAAGCAAAGTCTTACCACAAGATTTTCTATTGGCTATAAAACGCTCATGGATCTTCCCGGATGCAATTACCGAAGCTCTTCTTAACGCCACACAATTGTCGAAGAAGTTCACTCTGCACTTAGACTTCGCATAAAGACAAAATCTTGAACATATATGTATAATGCCACGGCCAGAGAAGTCGAAGACTAGATAGGGAACAAAGGCCAAAATTTGGGACGTTCCTTTTTTTAAAATTTTTTTCCTAGTCGACTCCAATAGAGGAAATATCCTGTTGTTGATCACGACTTCAAACGCGGATGCAATTTTGCATTATGTAAGATCTGATTTTGAACTTTGATCTATTGGGTTAATACACAATTCAACTTGGATCGGGTCGTTCAACATACTCGACCTCGAGGACATAATTTTAACTGCTAATCATCAAAGTCTGAAATCGTCCAGCCCATGGTGACCGTTCCTTTAGATGTGATTCTCCATGTTAATTTCTCTAACAACACAGTTTTTATGCATATTGTCGTCTGGCAATGAATGCATATAATTTTGATGAGCGTGGTGATACTCTTGCTTTGGTTCATCCAAGTCTCTGTTTATCATGCTTGATATGGAAATTCTATTAAAGCTAACTCTTTTCGAATGATTTGGACCGGTACAATTTTCGAGAGTTGGGACTGGACACAACTGTCCATTTTTTGCTCTCTTCTCTAAGTGTTTTAAAAGGCCAAAAAAAAAAGCATGTCTTTTTTCGCCACAACAACTGGTTGAAGTTTCTTATAGTTATGGACTACCATAGCATACTCAGGGCTCTTTGATGATGATGACGACGACGACGATGAAAGACAAATGTGCCGAGCAATGCTAGTTCAATCCTAAAACCGGGATAGAATAGTGCCGAGTTCAAAGAAATTGGAACCGGATCAGTTCCGGCGAGAACCACCCAAATCTGGCCAGTTTGGTCTCTCGGGTGGGATGGGGACTGCTCACCCCCAGTAGGGTGTGATAAAAAGTTGGGCAAATGGTTTAATCCAGCTTCAATGTGTTCATCCTGTCCGCATTCCGGGGGAGGTCCTTTCTAGTTGACTACTAAATCAGTTGATTTACCAATCTACTTGTTTGGGATAGAGAATTTTTACGTAAGCAAAGTTTCTATATCTAATTTCTAGTTATTGATATAGTTATCACATGACGCAATCGACAAAGGTTTAAGCTACATGTAAAATCCTTCAAACTCAGGATGTACAACTCGTTCAATTGAGACCTCCTTGGTGTTTGTGATTGAGCCATTGTATGTCTCTTCAGCATCAATGTAAAAGTTTGGGAAAAGAACAGTATAAGTGTCAAAAGTTATATACATGGCTCACTTTAATGTTAAAAAAAATTTTCGGATCACTTAAGTGCTAATTTGGAAAAAAAATGATCATTTAAGTGCCCACAGTGAGAAATTGCAGCAAAAAATAATATGTGACTACTATAATTAAAAAATTTATATGACTTGGCATATTTATTAAAAAAAAAAAAAAGCAGTCCACGTGGCATTTCCACATAGCATGCTTGGAACTGAAGTGATCTTTTTTCAAATAACGATAGGCACTAAAGTGATCTTCTTTTAAATAATGACCAGCACTAAAGTGATCAATTTAAATAAAATTCAGCACTCAAATTATTACTATTTATAACTTTTAGATGACATTATTTAGGAGTTATATGTTGAGTAGGCATGCCAGTAAGACACATAGGATTGAGAAATTAATAAAATATAGCCACGTTGAATTTTTGACAATTCAAATCAAATTTAGTACCGTATATGACTTTTGGCACTTCTAATGTTCTGTAAAAGTTCTAATTGTAGTAAATTGCAGACTTCATCAAGAAATTTGGATCTTTACTTCTTTATTTCTCTTGCTTGTGGATGGTTAACTAAATCGGTTTTATGGAAATTTATTGTGATGACTACAATTTACGGAGAACCCATTAAAAAAAGAAGCATCTCTTTCTTTCCTTTTCTATTACAGTTTTTTCTTTTTTTTTTGGTCTGAAAACGTAGCATTTCATTCAAGTGGGTAAAATATGGCTTCAGTACATAGCATATCCAAGAGAATTTGGGGAGGTGAAAAGGCCTAGTTTGGAGACAAGGTTCCACGGCCATGGGCCTTGGCGGCCCAATCAGCTATAGAGTTGGCTTCACGTCTACAATGTCGTATGCGCATATTGGGGAAACAAAGGATCAGAGAGGCGTTGTCCGCGAACATGGCTCAACAGTCCCATGGTGGCAACCGGTGATTGTTCACAGTTTCTACCATCATGAGGCAATCAGATTCAACTAGCAGGTGAGCGTCTTTTTTCCTTTCTGTAGCAAATATTGAAGAGTGAGTATTAGGGACTCTGTTTGCAGTGGGGAGGATGCTTGGACGCTACTGGAGAGACCGTCGATCATGGTGCCTAAGTGATCTCTGCAAACACACGCAATGGCCCCCATGTGACCCACTGTGGGAAAAGCCCTATCAAGGTTGATTTTGAGGGTGCCAAGCTCCGGGGGAATCCACAGCCAATGAGGGTTCAGCAAAGGGTGCCCTGTGTCCGACACTAGCTGCAGTGTGTGAAGGGCAATCGCTGCATTTGTGAAAGCCAGATCCACAATCTATTCAAGGTTTGTGCTTTGGTGTCAGAAGATGAAGTGGTTTTGCGCTTTCCAAATCTGCCAAAGAAGGGATCCGATGGTCTCCAGATCAGGTAAGTTGGCTCTACTCGCAAATAGATCTACTAGCCAAGCATCCATTATGTTGTAAGCTGATATGTCTATCTTGACTTTAGGGTGGGACCAAATACCCTGTGTCCATGGGCAGAGTAGAAATAGATGTTCGGTAGTTTCGGGGAGATGGGATGGGCAGAGCTGACATACTGAGTCAGGATAATGTGTCGTCGGAATAGGTTGTCCCTTGTAGAGAGCGCGTTGTGGTATAACGACCATAGGAAGATTCGAAGTTTGGAGGCGGTCTTTGCTTTCCAAACTTGTCGCCATAACAGGGGTGGCGTTTGGTAGGATGCGGATGCACAAGTGCTAGCAATGCTGTGAGCTATTTGTCTGAGGAAAGTATAGCCACTTTTCATTGTATATAGTCCTGTCTGCGTCCCTATCTAGATAAGTTGATCTGTATTGGAAGCAGAGCATAGCTGTATGGCGACAATGTTCTCTACAGTCTGGTCAACAAAGCTACTTCGGAGTAGAGGAACGTTCCAAGTATTCTGTTCTGGAGTTATAAAGCTAGCCCCCATCTCGGGCTCTCCTCTAGGTGTTGGCCCACCAATGATTCCTCTTTGTAGCCATTTGTCTTCGCAGACTCGTATCCTCTGCCCATTACCAACTAACCACTGAAGCTAATGTAAAATGGAATTTCTGCCTAAGAGTAGACTTTGCCAACCCCAGGATGGTCTAGTTCCCTTTGCTGCATGCCAGAAGTCATTAGTGTGAAAATATAGTCCTTTGAAAACGCGACTCCACAATGATGATGGATTTTGGAATAGGCGCCATGCTCGTTTACCTAGAAGTGCTTTATTGAAGATAAGTAAATCTTGAAATTCAAACCCCTCCCCCCCCCCCCCCCACCACCACCCCCAATTATCCTTCCACTCTTTAAGTAGGTCCCAACTTTTCCAATGTATTCCGGACCTAGTACAATTGTTTTGCCACCAGAACTTGGCTATTTTCTGGTCAATAGACTTACAAATAGAGACAGGAAGCTTAAATATCGACATGGCGTACTGTAGGAGTGCTTGTACCACTATTTTTAACAAGATTTCCTTCCCTCCTTTAGATATGAGGTTCTCTTTCCATCAGGCCAGCTTTGCATTAACCCGCCCCAAAATCCAAGCAAACAAATCTTTTTTGGAAACGCCCCAATCAGACAGTATACCCAAGTATTTGCCAGTTTTTTCAAGCACGGGTACTCTCAATTCTCTAGCCAGGTTTTGCTTTAAACTCATAGGGCAAGCTTACTGAAGAAGAGTCCTGATTTGTTTCTATTCACTGCTTGGCTCATGGCTAAATAGTATTGTTGCATTATGTTCGCTAAATTTTGGCATTCTAGGAGCCAGCCATCTAAGAAAAATATTACATCATCCGCAAAAAAGAGATGAGATAGGGTAAGACACCACCTGTTAAATTTGATCCCTGTTAGATTTCCCATTTCAACGGCTTGCTGGATAATGATAGATAAGACATTAGCCAAAATGATGAACATGTACGAAGAGAGGGGATCGCCTTGTCTGAGCCCCCTTGTTGAATGGAAATAGGGTAATGATTCACCGTTTAATTTAACACTGAGGGAGACCGTGGTAATGCATTGCATCACCATTGTACCCATTTACCTTGAAATCCCAGTTGTTGAAGATAAGCCTCCAGAAAATCCCACTCAACCCCATCATATGCTTTTTTCATATCTAGCTTTAGTACTACCTGAAATTTTTTCTTCCTTGCCCTAATTTTTAGTTGATGTAGGACCTCTTGGACAACCAGAATGTTATCTTGTATTTGTCTGCCAGTCACAAAGGCACTCTGTTCGGTTGATCTAATAGGTCGATATTGATCTAATCTCTCAGCATGCGGTATCTTTGGGATCAGAGCAATAAGTGTTCTATTAAAATATGGGGGCAACACACCTGAGATGAAAAAGTCTTGCACCGAGATAAATATATCTTCCTGTAGAATGTCCTAGTGAGTTTGATAGAACAATCCATTCAACCCATCAGGCCCCGGGGCTTTAGTAGCCCTTAATTGAAATGTTGCTTGCTTGAGTTCCTCCCTAGAGACCTCTGCTATTAAAGTTGTATTAATTTTTGCCGTAACAACCTAGGGACATTGTGTCAGAATAGGTCCATAATCATGGTAGCCCACCGAGCTATAGAGGCTTTGAAAGAAATTCATCATTATATTCTTCAGTTGATTTGAATCTCGGATCCACCCTTGATGTTCATCCTGTATCATACTAATTCGGTTGTTTTGTCGCCGTTGTATAGTAGTCGCATGGAAAAACATTGTGTTCTTGTCCCCTCATCTTAGCTAGTTGATGCATGATCTCATTGCCCAATATTGTTCCTCATGTTGCCATAAGTGCTGGACTTCATCTTTGAGACGATTTACCCGTTCTTTATCATAGTTGTGACTGGGTTTATTGATATATTGCTGAATTTGCTACTGTAACAGATGAAGCCGATGATGACCGTTGGAAAATTTTGATTTACTCCACCTGGTGAGTGCCAAAGAGGTAATCTGAAGCTTGCGAGGGAGAGAGGAGTCCATTAGCGGTAAAGAGGCCCAAGCATTTGCAATAACCTTGCGGCAATCCTGATCTTGGATCCAGAAGGCTTTGAAAGTGAAAGTCTTCCGCCTTCTTGGTGGGTTGAGGTCAGTAGTCAATAAAAGCGAGCTATGATCAGAACCCAGAGTGGGTAAGGCAAAAACTTTGAATTCCGGGTAAGACAATCGCCATTCCATAGTGCACAAAATCCTATCAAGTCTTTCTTTTACCACATCCTCGCCACCTCTATTGTTCACCCATGTGAATGCACAACCCTTGCTCTCGATATCCATTAGCAAACATTCATTTATAAATTCCTAAAAAGAGTGCAACCTGTAGGGCTCAGCTAGCCTCTTTCCCACTTTCTCCCAATGATATATAATCTCATTAAAGTTTGCAATGCACACCCACGGCAGGGTATTAGAGTAACTGAGGTGTCTCAAATCTGCCCATAGTTGCTGTCGTTGTTGATATACCGTAGGCACATGAAGACAGGTAAGTCTCATTGGGTTTCTAGTTGGTACAACAGTGCATATCATGTCAATGAAATGTGTAGTATGACTCTCGACACACAATGAGACCTGATCATTCCAGAAAACTGCCATCCCCCCAGCCAAACCCATTGGGCTCACCACAAAACAATTTGGGTATTTCAACCTCCGCTGAATTTTCTGGATCACAATGTCTTAGTTTTTTGTTTCAATCAAAAATACTACGTTGGGCCTTTCATGGACCACTAGGGCCCTTAGCGCTTGAACTGTCAGGGGATTGCCCAGTCCCTGACAGTTCCAACTAATTAGTTTCATTTGTCACTTGGTGGCTTTTTTGGGCAAGCTATCACAGCCCAACTACCTACCCCGTTAGCCTCAAATATCGGGGTATCCATAAGATGAGATTCATCAAGACCTTCGTTTAGATAAGAACGCGAATCATAAGGAGCATACATTTAGCTTTCTTGAGGGGACTCGCTTTAGTATGCATTCTGGTACTCTTTAGTTTCTTCGTTTTGGAGGAGCCTACCTCTGAATCTCTAATCATTTCATGCTGGTCCAGTACAGGGGACTTCAGCTTATGTGATACATCTTCTTGTGGAGAATCATTGATAAGTACACACCTCAGGATTAGAGCTGTAGTATGATCAACAGGTTGTGCTATGCTGACTTCCATGATAGCTTGTTACTGGCTAGCGCTATGAGGAACAATAGGGAGTAAAAGAGTCGAATGCTGAGGAGTTTCAGGTATGGTCTCTTCTACTTCATCTTATTTAGGTTGCGCCTCATAAAAGGCATGCCAAAACGGGCTGTGTTCTCGGACTTCAGCCCGTAGCCATTGACCATAATATAACTTGTCTTTACCTTCCATTTTTGCCTCATCAAAGGGGATATATTTACAGTACATTGCATAATGGCCAAGAATGCCACATGAGTAGCAATAGTGGGATAAGCATTCGTAGCGAAAGTCGAGCCATATGTTCTTCCCTTCTAATTTGATTAACTTGCCAGGTTTAAGCGGTTCATGCAATTTGATTTCCACTCTAGCCCTCATTGCCCGTAGTGTTGTGCCTTCTTTATTCTCAATCTTTACTTCCTACACCTTACCAATATTTCTCACAGATTTACTTATCATATCCTCTGTACATCTTTCCAGGGGAAGCCCAAAAACTTGCACCCAAAAGGCACAAGTTATAAAGTCATAGCAATGTAGTGGAGTGTTTGGTACCCAAGGCTTCACAATAACAAGGTGGCTCGAGAATAGCCAAGGACCATTGTCTAAAACCCTATGTTTTTCTCCTTCCGATTTGAATTTAAACACATAGCCTCGCTTCACGTTGAGAAATTTCGACTTGGTCATTGCGCCATGCTCTTTTTAGTGTATTCTGAAACGCTTGGAAATTAATAGAAGGGCTAGAGAGAAGTTTACCCACCAAGATTAGTTTACATTCTTCTAACTTCTCTACAGGGGTCGCTTCATCCCACACATCGACTTCCTGTTCAGACCAGAGTCGACCCAATATGTTGCAGAGATCAGCGAGACAGGCATCTTTCCTGGCTAGTGCAGTCCATCAGCGAGCATGCCGCAAGCAGAAAGGCAGAAGAGGTAGGTATTTGGTGTGTGTCACATGTAGTAAACAGGGGAAAACGACCAGAAAAGGCCAAACCAAACAGGAAGCAACCATGTAAAGCAAAAAGACAGGCCTGGTCAAGATTGTGGGCAAAGGACAACACAGGTAAGTCGGCCAAATTGGCGGGATTCAGCCATTTAGGGCAATTGGTAGAAATCAGGATCAACAATTGGGAAGAAGTTTGCCGAGCATGGACTAGGGGTAAAGGAACAGAAGATTGTGGGCGGAAACAACAAAGAAGAATTGGGTAGGCCGGGCAGATGAAAGCCATAGCTAAATTGGGAGAAGCTTCGAACAATTAAGATGGTGACGAAGGTACGATGGAGGTCGACTGTGGGTATGAGGGTTTGGTGAAGAAGAACTACCATAGGGTAGAAGGGAGCTCTACATGTCGAGAGATTTCACACTTTCCTTTTCAACAAACAATGTGCATTAGTTTAATTGTTGTGTTGGTTGTTCGAAAAAAGATTTTGCTTTTTTCATCATCAAGTTATGAACCTTATTAACAACCACCCAACTGTGGGTAGCTGTGTTTGTTGAAAGTCTCTCCTTCATCGCCGAGGTCGAGAGTTCAAAACCCATAATTGTTAGCATTGTAAATGGGGAGCCATGGTGTTAGGGTCATGTGCTAATCTCCCTCGAGGTATAGGGGCCCGGCCCTTCAATGTCATTCGGGCACGGGGGGCCCATGGTGGAGTTCTCGGTTAAAAAAAAAAAAACCTTATTAACGACCATTAAAAAAAAAAGTTATGAACCTTATTCTAGAAAAAGAAGCTACTAGTTTCAAAAAGCTTTGTCCATGATGGTAGTATTTTTTGAATGTTCAAACCGGTTGCCGATGTCTCAATATTGCAGTTGGCACAACCAAAATGAAGAATTCTTTTACGTTTTCCAGAACGCTGCTGATATGAAGAACTCTTTCTTTGTTTTGTTCTTCTTTTTTCCCCCTTTGTTCAGTGGTGGGGAAGAGATCATGTGTAATTTTGATGTGCTTTTTTGGGGAATGACTTTGGTTATTGGGTGAGACCTTGGAAGATTAATGCAATATGATTTTCCTTTGATGAATGGATATGAATGGTCATTTACCAGATGTTTCACGATTGCTTACCAAAAAAATCGGAAAGTAGTAGATTTAGGTTGGGGTATCGATTTAGGATTTTTCATGAGTAAAAAATTAGATAAAAGTGTCTTGGTGCTAATTTGAGATTTTTTTATGAGATAAAAGTGTCATAAAGTATTAGTTAGGGATTTTTAATGGTGTTGACCCTTTGAATTTTTCATAAAATTTCGTGGCTATACTTAGAATTTAATTTGTCACCAAAATACTTGATGAGTTTTTCATAATTTTCTGAAACTTAATTACTTATTTATTTATTTATTTCTAAACTTTTGAGAGAAGGGCAAAAAATGGGGCCCAAGCTGGATATTCCTAAGTAAGAACTTACTAACCTCAAGGCCAAGCTAGCTATTAACTTTTGATAGGTTGAAAATTACTTTTTTAAATTGGAATTTACGAATCACTCTAAAAGATTTACTAGCCACAATTTCGTGGAAAGATACATATTTACTTTCTCAAAATTAAAAACTTATAAACTGGGGTGAAAATTAATTACATTAAAGATTTACCAGCCGAGTCACCAAATGAAAAGTTACTGACCACTTCGAAGAGTGACTAATTGCTGACGGGTAAGAAGCCATTGACCATTTTGAGGGACTCAAGCTCTCCATCCCAATTTGGCAAGCTTCAGTGGAATACCTCTGATGAACAACTGACACACACTTTCATTATTCGTGACTACTCCAAGAGCAATATAAACTGAAATAACTCTCTCACCATCTGAAGATGATGATTAACTTATTCATCTCGCTCACATAACATTAGGTAACCAAAAGACACATTCCACCCGAAACTTCTACTTCATGGCCAGTTTGGCAATGCATGGTGATCCGGAAGTTTGTACTGGCTGCGCTATGCCGAGATGCGCCATGAGAAGCCAAACATGGCTGAGAAGCTCTCCTCCTCTGCTCAGGCTTTCGCAGTGTTCGTAGCCTTTGCACTCGCAAGCCACGTAAATCAGCATCCTCACCCAGACCTTGCTGATCGCGTCCCACGTTTCGACTGATTTCAACTGGTCAGCGAGATGGCACGCGTCAAACAGCACCGACGCGCTTTTGGCTCCACGCATCTTCCATGCGGGGAGTTCAGTTCTCACTTGGAGCAGAAGCCAACAGAGTTCGCACAGATCACAGGACTTTCTCGACTCGTGCTCCTTGTTGCAGTGGTTGAAACGGGTGTGGACATATTTCTCTTTCTTGTATAATTTCTGCACCCACTTGATGACGACCGATGACATGCTGCTGCCTTCATCATTTGACAACATCGCTAGCTCGTCGTCGAAGAACTTTTGAGCTTCGACCAAAGTGTCTTCGTAACGGAGCACCCCTATCCCTGTTGGCAACATGGAAGGATAGAATACTAGAAGATAAAGCATGTAACGAGAGACCACCATACTCATTTTGGAGTTCATGATGTCTTCCGCCTGCATACTGCCGCAGTCCATGTAGTGACGGAGCTCAGTGGCGATGTGCCAGATCAGGACGCTCTGGTCAAACTCCATTTCCACACTCCAGGTTAGATGATCGCAGTTTGACCTCTTCAGTAGTTCGCGCGCCTCCAGCTTAAGACTCGCCAACCCGCTCTTTAATTGGACGGTTTCTTCCAAATGTATGACCATCTCCTTCATGCGACCGAAAATCGGTTCTTTAATGCTCCAGTCGAACTTTTCATAACGGATATGAAAGTTCTTCTCCACCACCTCGTACAACTTGGCAAACCTCGGATGGCGGAAGATGCTTTTTCTTTTCCTAATGGATGAACTCAAGAGGTTGAACTGGGCCACGGAATTCGACCATCTTCGGCTCGCCCTGAACCGGAGAAGAGCGACGGCAGAAGAAATTGTGGATCTCCTAGGTCTCTGAAGCCGCCAGTGGTGGATCCAATTGGATGAAATTGCTAGAATAAGCGAATATATTTCTAGAAGTATAGCCACACTTAGCAGCAAGAAAGTAATACAGATGTCCACTTTGGGGTAATCCTTCTTATCCTGTAAGGAGAAGAATACCAACACGGCACACGGCACCAAGAGACTGATGACCCAGCGAATGATGCCCCAAGCAAAGTTCAGCAACCGGGCCTTGGTGAAGAGCAGATCGTACATGAACCCGAGCTCGATCTCCACAATTTTAAAAGCCTTCACCGAATCCATGTCCAGGCCCATGAACATTCGCCGACTGACGTCCAGGTCGACAGAGTTGACGGTCAGGCCCACAAAGAGAAGCTTGAATATCTTGAACAACTCATAGGCTTTGACCAGGGTCCAGTCATTTTCGCCGGCCTGACCGCTGTTCACCGAGAGATCCTCTGGAGCCGGAATCTGTGTGACCTCCTCGATTCTGACCAGGTAACCCTCGTCTTTCTTCATAGTGAACTGGTCCATTTTTCTGGAGTATATGGGAATGACAACGGAACGCGAAAGCATCGAATCTCGAAGAGGTTCTTTGCTCGCAAAGTACAAACACAAAGCCCTCTCTGCATATTTGATGAACGCCACGAGGATCACACCCTCCGCTAATATCGACAGTGTAGACCCCGACAAGGCCATGGAGTAAATGTAACAAGTTAGTCCTACATGGATGCAAAGTCGCGCCAGCTGCCTCAGCCATAGCTCGTTGTCTGCCAGGGCATACGCAGTGACTGTGTCGGGACCACCCAAGTGGAGGAGAAGGAACGGCGCCCAGAACGCTGTGATCTGGCTTTGGGGATCGATCATCCCCTTGGTTTCCTGGATGTTGGCCAAGCGGTTTGAGAGGACGCCGAGTGTGAGGGTTGCGACGGCGTCGGCTAATAAGTACGTCGTCCAAACCACGATCTGGATCCAGTTCCTGAAGATGGATATCCTCCGGCTGCCCTGAGACGCAAGGGTCAATTGGAGGACCAAGCTGAGGAGGACAAGCAACCGCAGCTCCCACTCCTTCCACAATTCACGAGCATTTTGCGGGATCAGCAAGAATCCCATTGTTGAATTTGAAATGTTGGAACCGAAAGGCGCAACAATCGGGTCACCGTCTCAAAGAGCGGTCAAACTTAAGATATGTAGAGAGAGAGAGAGAGAGAGAGAGAGAGAGAGAGAGAGAGAGAGAGAGAGAGAGAGGGGGAGGGAGGGCAAAGCAAGGCAAAGTAGCATTAGCCTTAAATTGACCTCAGCATCATCCTCATAACTCCTAGCATTATATAAGCTTTAACTTGGGTTAGGAATCAAATTCAGAAGCGCCTATTTAACCTCCATAACATTACAAGGAACAAAAAAGCAATATGCTTTTTTGAAGCACTCACGACACATTATTCGCAATCTCACTTTTGGATGCATGCTTGTGAAGCGATTCTTTGGATTTGCCCAAGGCGAAAGTAAAGCGACAAATTAGATTCCAGCATTCTTACTAGTATGAGTATGATTTATGTTAATTAAGGAGGTCGGAATATAGAATGAGAGTTAAATTTTAATTTCTCAATCACCACTTTAAACTAAAATATAGTTAACTTCACCCTTACTATTGTGATTTTTACACTTTGTCCGGCAAGCATCACTCACTTAACATGATTAATGTGGAATATAGAAATTGCCTATTTGGCTTCCTATCACAAGTAAAGATGCACGAAAAGGCCATGAGAGGGTGATAAATGCTCACTCCAAAGTGAAGCAATTCCAAAACTTCAAGATAATTTGCTTCGATTGTAGCAAACTAGCATATTATTTCTTTGAAAGCTAGTCTTCGTATCAAATTTGTGAATGAAGTTGTCGCTGCAATGAAGCATTGTACAAGAGCGCATATATCCTACACTAAGTTGCCACCAATTTATGTGATTTAGGATTGTTGACACCTGAATTTTTTAGAAAAATGGAGGTCATTTTTCGTGTGACCATTAATGCCGAAGCCCGAGTCTAGCCCCATTTGCCCCATTAATTCGGCCCTGTGAGCCATTGAGGAAAGTAAGGCCCCCGCTGCTAAACACGGAGGAAGCCCTCACCGCTGAATACAGAGGCGCTGGTTCTAGAAAATCAAAGGGTGCGCTAAGATTTTCCCTCTCCATATTGTTTTGGGAGCACGTCATGAAAGGAGAGCATAGAAACATTCGAGGGAGGGTTCTACTCATTCATTAAAGAAAGGGATAAGTGTAATAGAAGTCCTAAAACTTATTACGAAAATGCAATTGAGTCCTAAAACTTGCAAAAAGTGCAATCAAATCCTAAAACTTGTCAAAATGGTTCAATTGAATCCTAAAGTTAACACCGTCGCCTTACTTAACGGAAAATGCTGATGTGGCGCCAATGTAGCATTTTAAATGATTTTTATTTTCCACCTAGCTTTTTAAAATATTTTTTATTCAATTTTTTTTTTAAAAATTATATTTAAAAACTAAAATTCATTTTTTAAAAAACTGTCGCCGGCCCCTCCAACAATGGGCAGCAGCGATGGCGACGATGTTGGAGATGCCATTTTCTTATTTTTTTAACATTTTTTTAAAAATGAATTTTAGTTTTTGAATATAATGTTTTTAAAAAATTGAATAAAAAATTATGTTAAAAAGCTAGGTGGAAAATAAAAAAATCATTTAAAATGCCATGTCAACATTTTCCGTCGTAAGACTGACGGTGTTAATTTAGGACTCTATTGAACCATTTTGACAAGTTTTAAGAGTTGATTGCACTTTTTGCAAATTTTAGAACTCAATTGCATTTTCGTAATAAGTTTTAGGACTTCTATTATACTTATCCCTTGAAGAAATAAAAAGAAAAGCGCCGGTGAACTCTCTGAGAAAATCATCTCGTTATTGGGTTTAGTGTTATCTATCTCCTTCATCCATCGTGGCCACTTCATAAGCCTCAGGTTAGTTGTTTGGGAACTTGAGAGGGAGGATTCAAGCAAAAACTGTTGGGCGGGGCTTTACTTCACACTTATAAACCGACCACTTGGTAAAAACAAATCCGAAGCTTGAGGTATTCATGGTCATTGCTGTGCGCTCTCTCTCGCCGCTAATATTCATTGCGCAAGTAGGTACTCTGTTTCGCCTAACATTTGGTTGTGAAGTTTGACGAATCCTATTCTTGGCTGAAATTACGTTATTGACATTCATCCTCGCCCGGTGAAGAGTCTCAGAACATTTCTTTGCTTGTTCAATCATCGGTTGTGATTCAAAGTCCGTGTTTTTGTCAAGGTTCGAACATATGGCTCTGTCTCTGTTTATGAAAGAATAGAGAACTCAAACTTGAGTTTTTGATTAAACAAAAATCCGATCGGTTTTGATGGTTGCTGGACGATCTCGTTATGTTAATGCTTTTTTTTTTTTTTTTTTTTTTTTTTTGAGACAGAGAGCCGTTTCGATTGTAAGACTAGATTTAATACTCTCACTGCAACCACACTGTTTGTTGGAATGTCTCTGACGCATAACTCAGAAATAACTTAAGAGTTTGGAGACGTATTGACGTAGATCAGTCATCTTATTAACGCATAGGCTTGAATCTGCGTATCTTCCCTTTTGTCATGTTTTGCCTCGTGCTTCGAAATGTCCCTGTGATGATTCATGGCAAGAAGCGTCCGAAATGATGGTGCTGAATCTATGGCCTGAATGCCAATCTCTACACCCATTTGCCACGCGCTGTTTACTACATTTCTTACGGTATATTTTCTTCGAGGCTGTGGGTTGATGGAGAGCGTGAGTTTTAAACGAAAGGAGAAGATGAGATCAACAGGTAGTGGTCCGGTGATAAGTTGATTCATGCCTAATATTATTTTTTAGGTGTTAGTGGAGAGTCTGTTCTTGAATTGCGGAAGGAAGAAAGAGCGCCAAGAGCTCTAGATAGTGAAAAGCACATACGAGAAAGAAAGAGAAATAGTGAATAAAGAGAAGAAGAAAAAAAGCTGGGAAACAGAAAGTAATAAAATGAGTTTTTGATATGGACTTTGATGGAGCTGTATGGTATTGTTATGTGGTTTTCAAGAGGTTGGGCTCGGTTTGGTCTTTTCAAGTTCAGGCCTAACTTTATTTTAGTAATTTTGGGTTGGATCTTAATTTTAGTGAAATGTGAGAGAGCCTAATACAAAAGCCCAGTTTTGGTATCGACAGCCCAGATTCGTCCAGATCAAAGCGCAACCGACCTTCGAGTCCCCTTTTTTAAAAATATAAAAATGTTTTTAAAAAAAAAAAAAATTAAAAAGGCTAATATTTTTTTTTTAAATAGAAAAATTAGAAATGGTTACAAATAAAGATCTCGATTAAATTGTTAAGTTCTAGAGTTAGAATTAGCTTATTTCATCTAGTTAGCATAACTTTTAGTTTAGGGAGTCAGTGATTACCTTTGATATAGCTTAGATGTAGATAAATTGTTAATTAGACTCAATTTGAACATAGCTCAGAGGGATTGCTATCCTAGGACTCATAACTAAGTCATGTATAGTCTTTACCCAACATGTATTGAGTTTCCTTTTTCGTACATTACTTTGAGCCTTTTAAATACTTGAGTGTTTAATTCCCACACTTTCAATACATTGACTATTCTTTTCATTCTTTTGACAAACCTTAGGATCAATAAAAAGATCCATAAAAAAAAAAAAAAAAAAAAAAGCTTGCATGAACATTTAGGGTGCGTTTGATAACGCTCCATTTCTTTTTTTTTTTTTTTTTTTTGTTCCTCGTAACGTAAATGAAATAGAAAACACTTTATTCTCGAGAATAGATTTTGGAACAAAAATAAGAAGCAGAAAAAAATTTATTTTTTAATTTTAGGAACAACTCAAGAAAAAAGTCATCTCTTTTCTTTTCTTTCTTTTACTCTTCCTCCTCTTCTTCCCCTAGCCAGTCACTAGCCTCGGCGATGGCCAACAACTAGCTAGAGGAGGCACGGCCTCACCTTGGCTAGGCGAGACTTGACTGTGCCGGTGACCAGAGAAAAGAAATTCTAAGTCACAAAAATAATTTGGGTTATACTAAAGTATTTCAGTTCGAGGAATAAAAATTATGTACAGTTACTAAACGCCTTCAAATACTCAAAAACTTATCCAAAGAAAAAAGAAATAGAAAAAAAATTATTCTTGAACAAAATTATTCCCGAAAATAAAAACGTTACCACATGCACCTTAATGAATCTAAATGAACTTTAGGATTCATAATTGATAACAATGAATGAATAATCACTTAGATGAACATATCAACCAAGTTAGATGTACCAAAAAGATGCTAAACTTTGGTTGCATAGGAAGCAAGATAGACTCCCATATTTTGGTTTCTTGCTGACCCTAAAAGACTAGTGGAAACTCATGTCTCACTTAGAATTTAGAATGTTATAGGCTAAATTGAACTTAAAAATAAATCCAACGTCACACGAGATTGTTAGGGAAAACCCCTAGGTTGTTTTGAAAATGACAAAGATAATTAAATGTTACTAATATGTGTATTGGTTGAGTATTACCATATGATATACATAAGCCACAATGTAGATAGTGTCTTACTCAGTATCAGGTGTGATCCTGATATTCTCTATCACAATCGAGAATGCTTTATCGATGTGGAAGGATCACTACCAATATCCAGGTGAACAAGGTATTGGACATGGAGATGTTTACAAGTTGAAAGGATCTCTACAAAGGTGAACAAGCCGAAAGGATGTTGATCGATGGTGAACAAGCTAAGAAGAATGAGGATGTTTGTCATAGCTTGGAAAGACTAAGATAAGGTGAACGATTAGATGGACCTTGGTGATGATAAACAAGCCTAGAACGATAATGTTCGTGGAAGCTTGAAAAGCCTGCACTTGTAAAAGTGAACAGCTTGGTAGAATTATGATTGCCAAAAATGCTTGGAAGGACCAAAAGATAAAAGAGCAGTGGATCACCATCAAGACAACAAATTGTTGGCTGGAGTAGCTTTCTTCAAAAGAGGAGAAAGAAAGCGACAATGCCAATGATCCCATGATTTTAGGGAAGATGAGGGATCAGCAGTGACGCCAATGTCCTTAGAAATCTTTATATACTGAATAAACCAAAACGATCATTGGATGATTAATCAAAAGTCATTGCACACAGTTTAGTCAATGGACAGCATCAACCGACCACTGATAATATGCAATCTTGATTATGAGTAAGGGACAATGCAGATGTTGAGTCTTGAAAGGTGCTGGCCATCTGTTTAGCTGATTGAAACGTTGATCAAGATTAAACTAGCAGTTTGAAAGCAATCAGAATGCACCAAATTATATATTTGGCCTACCCCAGCCCTCATTCTTCACCAAATAAAACCATTCATATGTACTTAAAGCATCGAATGGAGCATCAATAGCCAGCACCCATCCTGAAAATTGATCCCACAATGGCCTTTAAAATATGCATGGAATTTTATCATGATACAATATAAGCATGAGAAGCAGCATGCGTCAAGTTTTGTCCATCAAATTGATGTCCATTGTTCCGCACACTTCCGCAATTTATGAAATCCAGATTCCACGATAAGACACTACAGTATGCTGGTTAATTAATCATAATGCAGGTAGCTAGCATATTCAACCAACGATTAACTAACACCCCATTTCCTATGGCAGAGATATCCGAGCCAACACCCCGCACTGACCTTGCTGATTGCTGTCCTCCTATTGCCTGCACACGTCACAGCTCCCATAAGCCAAAACAGACAGTCCTCAAACATTTAATCAATCAGAAAACCACTCATCCTCTTAATTAGAGGCACTACAATAGTCTAAAAGACGTGCCCAGGAACTATGCAGCGAGCAAGCAAAACATAAACGATACCTGTAAAGTAGCGGTAACGTTGTATTTTGGAAAAGCCCTGATAACAGTAGAAAAGTCAGTTATTACCCAGCATTATAAAGAAAAAGAGAAACCGACACAGTATATTGAAATCGCTCTTATGGTCATTCGATATTATTTACCAGCCAAACTTCAAGTGAGCCTCCATTCGGCACTCACCATAAATCTCTCGTTGATATCTTCTTGGGACTTTCAATCAGCCCATGGATTGTGACATATTAGCTGCTCTGCCATACAGGTGTGAGATCAGTTGTGGCAAGAAGGCTAAGAGTTTATTGTGTGATTCATCCACAAAAGAAGTATCAATAATAGCTTCTATTAAATTGAATTAAGGAAACTCAGCCTATCTAGTTCATCAACTAGAGGAATGGGTCAAGGAATGGGTCCATGAATTCTCTTATAGAACAGATCCACTGGAGTCACGTAAGACAAAACTAACGCTGAGCGAGGTGGCTCAGCATTGAATGGCTCCAGCACAGTCCACCATGAGGAACATTAGCAAATATTCATCTAATTAGGGGGTGTTTGGTAACGTGCCAAACAGTATACGATTTTAATTTTTTGTTCCTGGGAGTAGTTTTGGAATAGGATCGCGTTTGGTAAAATTTTTGTTCCTGGGAATAGATTTGAAGTTGAATCAAGAATAAAAAAAAAAAAAAATTGATTCTTGTTCTGGGAACAAATTTGAGAATCAAAATCAACTCTTTTTCTTCTTCGCTTCCGCCATCTCGCAATCGTTGTCCACCACCACACGCCGCCGTTCGCCGCCGCCGCCGGTCGCCATCTGCCCGTCTGGCGAGCTCGTTGGAGGCAAGCTCAGCCACACGCGAGGCCGAGCCTCACTGGGGCTGGGCAAGCCTCGCGACGCCCGACCCGGCGGGGCCAAGCGAGCCTCGCCCAACCCCGGCGAGGCTCGCCCGGCCCCGGCGAGGCCGACCTAGCCACTAGCGAGGCTCGACCTTGCTAGATCTAGCGAGGCTCGATCGACGAGGGCGGCGACGCTTCGGTGAGGTCGTCGGCCCTCCGACGACCAGCCACAAGAAAAAGAAGAAGAATAGGAGAAAAAGGAAAAAAAGTAAAAAATGTATTTAAAAATTAAAATAAATTGATTTGAAACAGAATCAATGAGCATAGTACCAAACACAATTCTATTCCGAATCGAAATTTTAGACAGTTAGGGTGCGTTTATTTGCGTTTCGTTTAAAAATTGTTCAAGGGAACAAAAATAGAAAAAAGTGTTTCATTCCTTAGAACAATTTTTGAACAAAAAAACGCGTTTGGTAAACTTGTTCGGAAATAAAAAATAAACAAACACGTTTGGTAAATTTGTATAATTTTTTTATTTCTTTTATTTTTTCTATTTTTTCCTTATTTTTCCTTATTTTTCTTTTTTTCTTCTTTTGGCCGCCGCCGGCCATGGCCATGGCCGGCGACCGGCGACGACGAGGGCCGGCGGCCTCGCCCGGCCACGGCAAGGCTCGCCGACCCCGACAAGGCCGAGGCTCGCCGTAGCCGGGCGAGGGTCGGCCGCCTTGGGCGGGCGAGCTCGAGCTCGCCCGGATCCGGCAGGCCGAGCTCGCCAACGGCCGGCGAGGCTCGACCTCGCCGAGCCACCGCCCGGGCGACGCCGACTGGCGGTGGCTCGGCGAGGCCGAGCCTCGCCGACCGCTGGGTGAGCTCGGCCTCGCCGGATCTGGGCGAGATCGAGCTCGCCTGCCGGCGTGAGGTCGGCCTCGCCTTTTGGTCAAGCAAGCTCGAGCTCGCCCGGCCAAGGCGAGGCCGACCCTCGCCCGGCCTACGGCGAGCCTCGGCCTCGCCGGGGACGGCGAGGGGGCCGGCGAGCCTCGCCGTGGCCGGGCGAGGCCGCCGGCCCTCGTCGGCTGGTCGCTGGCTATGGCCGAGGCCGGCGACCGGCGAAAGAGAAAAGAAGAAGAAAATAGAAACAAATTTTGTGTTTCTCAGATGTGTTTCTCATATGTGTTTCAGAAATAAGAGACACAAATTTTGTGTTTCTTATTTCTGTTTCTTTTTTTGTTCAAAAAAAGAACAAAAAAGGAACAAACGCGCACCCAAACGCGTTTTACGTTCTTTTTTGTTCACGAAAAAAAAAAACAGAAAAAGTGTTTAAAAACAGAAAAAGAAAAATAAACAAACAGGCCCTTATTAAGCGGTTTAATATGCTTAGAATTTGTTCCCGATAATAGAATTAAAAAAAAATCATTTCTGATTATAATCTACTCCCAAAAACAGAATCGTTATTAAATGCGCCCTTAGGTTCCGTTCGTTTCGCGAAAAATAATTTCTTGGAAAACGTTTTTGGGATTTTTCGGCGTTCGTTTCATAGAAAATAAATTTCTTGGGAAAAATGTTTTCTATGAAAGGAAAAAAGTCTTATACATTAGGAGAAAATATTTTCTACTTTCAAAAGTAGAAAACATTTTCCTCACTTAATCTCTCTTATCTCACACCTCTATAAATCATCACTTTCTCATCCCATTTCTTCTTCTTCTTTTCTTTTTTATTTGAATTATTTTGAATTATTTTTTTCTTTTTTAATTTGAATTGTTTTTAATTTCCTTTTCCTTTTCTCTTTTTTTTTTTTCTACTTATTTCCCATCTTCTTCTTTCTTGGCTAGTCGTCAACCATTGCTAAGCGAACCGCAAGCTCGTCGATCTCAAGCTTGTGCTTTGCACTCTTGCTTATCATTTTCTTTATTTACTCCACCCTATAGTTGTACATTACTCAAGCAAAGGGTTCTGCATGCTTTGCTTCTTTTTGCTTTTGTTTATTAGATAGAACACAAAAGACATAAGGGGAGAACAAGTCACTCAACTGGAAGATTCTCATTAGGGATGTACATACTTTGCTTCTTTTTAAAATCCATACAAATATTTTTTAGAGTAGATGAGTGTTTGGCGACAATGAGGGAATAAAAATATGAAGCAAGTTTACTCGGATTTAAAGGTAAGTTCATATTTGATGGATTTATAGGTCAGTTGCCTAAGTGGTGAAATTTTAGAAAATATTTTTCTTATCGAACACCAGAAAATATTTTCCAAAGCATTTTCAGATTTTAGCCGAACCCTAGAAAATATTGTCATTTTCTTAGAAAATGACTTCTGGAAAAATATTTTCGGAAATGGCCCGTTTCTGCGAAATAAACGGACCGGAGTACTATTCTCTTTTCAATCGGCAAAAAACTCCCACCGGCTAAACAGATCTCACTCGAACAACTTGACCACCATACATAGTGGACCCTAACAAGGAAACGAAACAAAATAGCACTCAAGTTCCATACTTTCTGGCATTAGAAGACATTGACTTTGATTCTTTAGGGCCAACAATTGCACGGTTCTAAATAAATAAATAAATAAATAAATAACATGGTTCTAGTAGCAATTCCCACAAGCCTTAATAGCATAGCAGCTGATCGTGGCTGAAGTAAGAAAAAGCGTTCGCCGAGTCTCGAAAATTTCACCAAACTAAACGTCGATGAGGACTTCCGGCCATGTGGAGACCAGCCATAGAGCGGGAGTTTGATTAGAAACTCGGAACAAACTCAGAGAATACGGTTTTCGAGGCATATGAAAAGGAGCTCACATCGATTGACAACCTCAACCAATCCGAAAAATTCCACGTAACACCGGAATTAGACAATTGTCTAGCAGATTCCAAGCGAATCTCTCCAGCGTCACCTCAAAACGGACAGGATCAAACTTGCTTCACATGCACATCAAAGCACGATCCAAAACGACACAATAAAAGGCCACGGCACAGTTCCGAAACCTCCATACGTCAGACGCCGCCGGATTCTAGCGGTCGAACAGTGGCAAATCAGGGCGAGAGTCGGGAACAGAGAGGGAGAGAGAAAGACCGTGGAGTTGATGAGGAGAGAGGGATGTCGAGGAGGCTCCTGCGAGCATTCCGACGGTGCTCTCAGCCCTGGCATTTCTCCTTCTCCTCCTCTCTTTTCCCGGCTTTTTTCTGACTGCAACCTCAAATTGAAATGGTTCAGCTTTCTCTCTCTCGCCAGACAGTGGTAGCGACAGAGCGGCGGAGATGACAGAGACGGGAGAGCCTGAGTGACGTCTGTATCTTCCCTTTTATTTATTTATTTGTAATTAGGTGCTCGATTTTTCTTTCCTAATGGAATGCCGACTCGGATGCCCATTCATCGAGGCCTACGCGCCATTTCATTGTGGAGGATGGACCTCACCTCCGTTTGCCACGCTTGGTAAATAAATAATTTAAAAAATGTTTTTGTAGAAGCAATTATTAGCATCAGTTAAAATAATTAATCACCAATAACAACTTATATCTTCACATTTTCGTGAATGATTAAAATATGATGTGAGATGCGAGATTTATTAGAAAATTTAAGGTGATGTTAGATTCAATTGCATATATTAAAAAAATTTTCTCCAATTTGAGGTATTTTGTGATTTTTTGTGTTTCGAATCGATTCACATGTTTGATAAAAGGCTTTTATGTCTCAAATTCTCATGCAAATTAGTTAGTGAATTTAACTTTGAGTTTTGACATACAACTTTATTTAAATTTTCATCGGAGAGATTTGATTGCTAAGATATCTGATGATTGCATATAATTTTTCATATTTAAATTTTCATTCAAGGTACTCAATTTTTAATCTACTTAATAATCGAGCACAACATTCCTCATGAGGCGATATTATTTTAAATTGATATAAATTCAGCGGTTCTACTCCTTTTTTTTTTTTTTTTTTTCTTTTTACCTCAAAAGAGAACATTATCACTTCATAATCGTAAACTTAAAGTACTAGTTAACTAAATAAATAATTTTCATTTCATCCCCCAGGGGCCCCTTTATCTTTTTCATTTTATTTATTTATTTATTTATTTATTTATATTGTTTGTATGGTCGTGATGGAATTTAATGAACCTTGCTCGCGGACTCCACGCTTCGACAGGGAGCTTTGATCCAAGCTATCGGCGCCCTCAATTTTCTGACAGTATAATAACAATTTTTGCTTTTCATTATTCTCCTCTTTTTTAATTATCTATTCGTAAATTCCAATCTATTTTGGCCTAAATTTTTTTTTTTTTTTGGTCAAAAGATAGCATTCTATTACGTGATTATATAGGAGACTTACAAAAAGCAGATGTGGAAAGATCTGCACATAAGATGTTCCATAGTGGTAAAGGTGGGGAAAACAGCCAATTACGTGGAAGAGACCGATGGCGGTGGTTCCTTGCTATCCAGTGCGCAGCTTCGTTCGTTTGGCGTGGGCAATAGGTCACCGTAACATCTTTATTTCTACTGAGCCCATCTCGGCACCTCTGCACTATTTCGTTAAGATTCCAATCTGGTAGAGCCCGGCCCATGATCATATCCACAACGGATGAACTATCACTTTCAATAATCCACTTTTCTTTTCCTGTTCTGAAGACTTGCACGTGAGACGACTTCAGTTCGTGCATATAGGAGATCCCATGTAGGATTGCTTGGGCTTCCGCTTCAGTTGCCGAGGAAACCCTAATCGTTGCAGCGAAACCCTCGAGCAGTCTTCCTTCCCGATCACGAACAAGACCCGCCGCAGATCCGAGAAATTCACCGGAGCACCATGCCGCATCGACATTTATTTTCAGCCCATCCCCTTCCGGAGGCCTCCATCGGTCAGGTTTTGCTAGATCCGTTGATTTTTTGCTTCTCTCTATTCTTCCTCGACTGAAGAACTCGTTTTGTTCCCTGGCTGTGTTCACCAGATCTGCGGGTCTAGGTTCTTTGGATCGGAATATCCAGTTGTTGCGCGCCTTCCAGATGTGCCACAACACCATTCTCGTGAGTTCTCGGTCGGGTAAGCTCTGATTTCGCTGGAAGGCGTTGGCTATCCATTGATCTGTTCTCCTAAGGCTTCGATCTGGTTTTATCTTCTCAAAAATTTGTTCTTCCCATACTCTCTTCGTCCACTTGCATAGAAATAGCATGTGTTATGTCGTTTCAGTATTCGACCAACAGAATGGACATAATGGATCAGTAACCATTTTTCTTTTGTGTAGGTTTTCCCTCGTAGGAAGGGCATTCTGACAGAGACTCCAGAGGAAGGATCGAACTTTCGATGGCACATGCAGGCTCCAAATCTGAGTCCATAAGGTACGCGGTGGTTGATAAGAGCAAGAGGGTCTGTTCAGTTCTGGTTTATCTGTTGTTTCCCGCGCTCGATTATATCCGCTCTTGACCGAGTATTGCCCTGTTTTGTTGCCTCCGTCCATATTAGCATATCTCGGCTTTGCTTGCGACATATGGGGATTGCTAGTATTTCATTTGCAATTGATTCATCATACAATTGAAGAATTAGCCGTTGTTTCCATACTGTTCTCTGGATCTATCAAACCGGAAACCATTTTTGGCTCGTCGATTTGGTTGTCCTCCTATTACTCCTTGCGTTAGCCATCTGTCTTCTCGATACGAATAGTTTCTCCATCACCTACGACCATATTATGTTATCCTTTATGGTGTCTCTGCCAAGCATCAAGCTGTGCCAACCCCATGATGGTCGGTGACCCTTCGAAGCTGTCCAAACATCCCCATTGGGGAAATAAATCCCTTTTAGCACTCTGCTCCATAAAGCTGAGGGGGAATTGGCTAATCTCCACAATTGCTTTCCGAGCATGGCTCTATTGAAGGTTAGAAAGTCCTTGAACCCTAAACCTCCTGCATCCTTTCGGGTCTTCAATGTCTCCCAGTTTTTCCAGTGCAAACCTCTTTTTGCATCGCCATTTTGCCACCAGAATGATGCTATTCGTTGTTCTATGGCTTTGCAGATTGATACAGGCAGCTTGAAGATTGACATTGCATAGGTAGGTAAAGCTTGTACCACGCTTTTGATTAACACTTCCTTGCCTGCCTTTGTCAATAATTTTTCTTTCCAACCTGCTAACTTTGAATTCACTCTGGCCAGAATCCATGCAAACAACTCCTTTTTGGATTGTCCCCATTCAGTAGGTATTCCCGGATACTTTCCCGTTCTGTTGGATAGGGACTCTCGGTTACGTGGCTAGATTCTGTTGTAGCACCGCCGGACAGCTAACATTAAAAGAAACTCCTGATTTATTTAAGTTGATTGTTTGACCCGTAGCATAACAGTATTGATTTAGAAGTTGGGCTACATTCTGACATTCTGATATTGTTCCATCCAAAAAGCATATGACATCATCAGCAAACATTAAATGTGATAGCTTAGGGCAATTCCTGTTAATCTGTATTCCTGTGATTGTGCCCTCTACTAATGCTTTTTTCATCATCCAGGTGAGCACATTGGATATTAGGATGAAGATATAAGGTGAAAGTGGGTCACCTTGTCTCAGACCTCGCGAAGGATGGAAGAAGGGGGTAGGTTCTCCATTAACTTTTACACTGTAAGTGACTGTTGAGATGCATTGCATAATTAAAGAAACCCATTTGACATGAAACCCCATTTGCAGCATAAGATCCCTCACAAAATCCCATTCTACCTTATCATATGCTTTCTGCATATCCAACTTCAAGATGGCTTGATTCTTTTTCCTCCTTGTTGTTTTGCGTAAGTGATGCAGTACCTCCTGTACGATGAATATATTGTCCTGGATTTGCCTCCCCGGAACAAAGGCCCCCTGCTCTGGTTCAATGATAAGTGGCAGCCATCTTTTCAATCTATTGGCTAAAATTTTTTATATAACTTTGTAGCTAAAATTGCACAGACTGATGGGTCTGAATTGGCTGATATTTTCAGGACTTTTTACTTTGGGGATCAGCACAAGGTGGGTCTGGTTTATCCGGGGGTCGAGGACTGTTGTCTGGAAGAAATGTTGTACTAGCTGCAACAGGTCAGATTTTATAGTTTCCCATGATTGTTGGTAGAACATACCATTGAAACTGTCGGGACCAGGAGCCTTATAGGCTCCCAATTGAAACACTGCTGCGTGGATCTCCTCTAAAGTAGGAACTGTCACCAGATTTTCGTTTATATGGTCAGTTATAGGGGATGGACATTGGTTCAGGATAGGTTGGTAATATCTTTGACCATCAGTGCTGTATAGGTTCTCATAATAGGATTGAATGTGTGCCTGTATCATCATGGGTTCTCTAGACCATCTGTTTTCCTCTAATTGCAGCATTGAAATACGGTTTTGTTTTCTTCTGTTAACTGTTGTGGCATGAAAAAACCGTGTATTCTGATCCCCCCACTGAAGCCATTTAATGCGTGATCTCATTCCCCAGAATTGTTCTTCTTGTTTTCTGAGAAAATCTATTTTGCTGATGATTTGCTGCTTCGTCTGCTTACTTGTATTCTGACCTGTTTGATTCATCAGTCCTGTTAGTGCTTGCTTTAGATCTTTGATCTCTGTGTAGGCATTTGAGAAGTGTTGTTTGCTCCACTTAGTTAATGCTTGTGATGTTCTTCGTAGTTTCTCTGCAAATGTGGCTGTTTGACTTGGATACTCTGCCCATGCTTGCTGGATAGTCGCCTGATACTCTGTATGTTCTGTCCAGAAGACTTCCATTCTGAACTGCTTTGTCTTTTTTCTTGCTCCAGGATACAGATTGAGAATTAAAGGACAGTGGTCCGATCCTATGGCTGGAAGGGCCTGGACTTCAGCATCATGGAAGGTAACTCGCCATTCTAAAGAACATAGTACTCTGTCAAGTCTCTTTTTAACCAACTCTGTCCCCTCCCTGTTGTTTGTCCATGTGAAAGCACAACCCTGACATTCTACATCCATTAGGGCTAGATCATTGATCATGTTTCGAAACGCTGCAATTTTTCGATTATCTGCTTCCTTCTTTCCCACTTTCTCCCATACATACAGAATCTCATTAAAATCTCCTATGCAGACCCAGGGAATAGACGACAACGGCTTAATGTTTCCCAACACATGCCATAATTCCAGTCGCTCGCCAAAATCAGTGGATGCATGGACAAAGGTGATCTGCATAATCTGTTTACTTTCAGGGTCAATACATTGCACGTCTATGAGTTGTTTAGAACTAGTATTCACCTGTAAATCAATCTCCTCTTGCCACATGATTGCCAGTCCTCCTGCTATTCCTGTAGGATTGACCAAGTGTGATTTCTGAAACTGAAGTTTTTTGCGAATCTTTTCCACCATGACTTCTTTATTTTTTGTCTCCATTAGAAAGAGTAATTTAGGCCGTTCAAGAGCTATTAAAGCTCTTAGTTCTCGGATTGTCGGGGTTGCCCAGCCCCGACAATTCCAATTAACTATTTTCATGGCTTCGTGGTGGCTTATTAGGGCTAGCCACCAAAGCCCATTCTTGTCCTTCTTGGACTAGTTGCACCGGGGTCTCCATGAGTTCTATTTCATCTGTAAGCAATGGGGGTGATGCTGGTAGGCATTTCTGTTTTTTTGCCTTTTGTACTTTCATAGACTTCTTGCTGCTGTTCCCCACTTTTGACAACAAAGGTTTCTGAATTTCAGAATGTAGTACCTGTTTTCCACGATCTCGGACTTCTGCTGCGATAGGTACTTCTACTGGGTTTTCCACTTTGTCTGGACTGCCAACTGTTCTCTTCTTGCTGCATGCAACTATTTGCAAATTTGAGGCTGGCTCTTGATCATTTAAGTTCATACCTCCCAGCGGATTTGATTGAACAGGTATAGTTTCTTCCACTACTATTTCTTCCCCCATATTCCCATAAAAAGCATTCCAATAGGGGCTGTGATCGCTTGTTTCTGCCTTCAACCAGGGTCCATATAACCCTTTTTTGTTCATTGCCCAAGGTGAGTTTGCATAAGGGATCTCAATACAGTCAGTTGCATAGTGGCCAATCCGTCCACAAGAGAAACAGAAATGTGGAAGTCGCTCATACTTGAACTCCACCCAAAGCCAGCTATTGCCAATATCCATAACAGCTCCCGATTTCAAAGGTGAGGTCAAATCAATCTCGACTCTAACTCTTCCTCCCCTATTTTGAGCATTAGTTGTTGAGTCGATTTGAACTTCTTTTACTTTTCCTACCCTTTTCCCCAATTCGTTAAACACTTTTTCAATTCTCCACCCAGGGGGAACTCCTCCAATGCGCACCCAGAATTTTTCAATTTTGGCCTAACTTGCCAATTATTCAATTTGAAGGTCGGACAAAAACGGACAATTTTGCTGCTGTATGGACTGACGTAATTGCCTTTACTGGGACACGCGTGGCGGCATGGGATGTCAATGGGTAACCACGCATTGAGACAGATCCCGCAAAAGTTAAGACAAAATTACCTTTTTAGGAGACTACCAGTAGAGTCACAAATTAACTTAAAGTAGATAATAAGAAAATTCAAATAAATATTAACGCCCCATTTATTTCATAAAAATAAAAAATTTATAAAATATTTTTCTGAAAATGATCGATATAATCAATTGAAATAATTAGTTAATAAGAAATGTTTTCATTATTGACAACAAAGTATGTTTCAACAATGCCTATTGTCCCTAGATTTCGATTACTTCATTTTCTTTCTTCTCCCCTTCTGTCTTGTTCCTGTCCACACAAGTGTCTTGACCTCTATTAACATCCGAAATGAACCCCATAATATGCTATGATATTACTATTTCACACGCATCACGTAATTTCATAAGAACTTGGGTTTGTGTTCATGAGGACCATACCAGGGGACAAGAACAAGTTCATTGCATGCTGATTTTCCGGTTAAGAATTGATATTTTTGAATTCGGATATAAATGGCGGGAAGAATCTAGAAAGCCAAATTTCATCTTTTTTTTTTTTTTTTTTTTTGGTGCAATTCTTCATATGGCTGTGTTTTGACTCTTGGAGCAATAATGAGAGATGGGAATGTCCCTCCCATGTCCTACAATTAGTAAGACGGAGTCGCAACAGCTTGAAAATTGAAACATTGTCAAACGAGTATGTCAGAAAACTTCGATTAACATGTGCTTTGTGTATACTGCTTGCTCGCTTAGGACTTGTTTGTTTTTACTTTAAATAGTATTTGATTATGTTCTTTTGTTCCCCGGAACAAAAGAAGAACAAAAATCCATTTAGTTAAATTTTTGTTTTAGGAAACAAAAATTTATTTTTTTTGTTTCCAATAATAGATTTGGAACAAAATAAAAAAATAGAAAAAAAGTAATTTCTTGTTCCTGAGAAGAATTCCTAGAATTAATTCATATTTTTTTTTTCTCTCTTCTCTTCCTCTTTCTTCTTTTTCCCTTTGGCCGATCACTGGAGTGTCGCCAACCTCAGGTGACACCAAGCCATCGTGAGGCTCATCGGCTCGAGCCTCATCGTGGTTGAGCGAGCTAGCTAGACCTCGCCCAACAGGTTGCCAACCACAGCGATGGCCGGCATCAACAACCAACTACAAAGAAGAATGAGGAAGAAGAGAAAAAGAAAAAGAAAAAGAGCAAAAAAAAAAAAAAAAAAAAAGAAAAATATAATAAAAGAAATAAAAAAATTTAAAAAGTTTACCAAATGCATTTCTATCCTGAAATAGAAATTTTGACAATTTATCAAGCTCGTTCTTTTGTTCATAAATTATTCCCGAGAGCAAAATAAAAATTAAAAAAAAATCATTTATGATAAAAAAATTATTCTCCGAAACAGAATGATTACTAAACATACCCTTATTCATCAAGAATCAGAAAAAGCAAAAAGCGTCTCATCAGGAATCGGAAAGAGCAGAAAGCGTTCAGGAGACGCATGCGCTGATGCGTTTGTCATTCGTCTTGTGGATCTAATCCGGTTATAGAGCTTTCTAGTACTACTTCTTCGCCTCCTTTGAACTTGGATGAATCTGACTTTAAGAACTCTGCGACTGTACACCTCAAATTATGGTCGAGATCAATGATCCAAAGACAAGCACGGGGTATGTACAACACACAGGGAAAAAGACCGCCGTCCATGCAGTCCTCTGTATTTCTTTGCTGAGGACAGCTTCGGCGTGTCCATCCTTCAGGAACCTCTGAGATTCTCAAAGAACATAATTTTAAACCACTTTCAGATTGCATGCTAGCCTAGCAAATTAACTTCAGCTGCCTTTTATCTTAGTTGTTTATTTAAAAAAAATGAAAACCAGACTCGAGTCACAATGAACCAAGGAGAATGTGATCAGCAAGTAGATATACCTCGATGACCTTAATGCCCTCCGTGTAGCTTCTTATCAACTTCAGTAACTGATTCTTGTCCTTCACACGATGCGTTGACTGAAGCAACTCAAAAACCAAAACCGAAATATCACCTCAAGAAAGCAAAGTATATAATACAACAGAGGAGCTTCCAAGGAAAGTGTACCTTGTAAGAAAACCACTGGCCATCATAGTGTAATTTGAGGTTATTTGCCAAACTGTCAAAGACAGCTTTATTGGAAAGCATATTGCTTCATTTATCTGCTCTGGTGTAAGTGCCAGCCTTGTCTGGAAACAGTTATTCAATTAATGAAGACCATTCAGATAATATGTACTAGGTCTCTGATCTAAGCATCGATTGGTAATGTTTAACTCAACTCAAAAATTAATTATGGAGGGATATGGGATGCAACAAGGAAAGACATGAAGGGGCCAGCACCAAAAAAAAAACAAGAAGAAGAAAAAAAAAAGAAGAAAGAAACAGCACACAGCAAATAGAGAACTAGATGAGAGAGATTGATGCCATTGATGGGTGCCAGGGACTTCTGGTGCAATAAATGCAATCTAATTCAGGAGGCCAAGACTCAAAACATCTGGAATTATGCACAACAGGTGGCAAAGCTGCTTGTCAATTATTCCATTACTAAACCAAGACAACTTTGGAAGACCGCCTACATTCAATGAGCTAGCACTCAAGAAAGGTGCTCAGTTTGCCCATGGCTGTTGTTTGACTCTGGAATTACTAACACTTTGCCCAAGTCCTCCATCATACTGATAAATATCACTGCTCCAAAAAAATCATGAACCTTATTGTAAAGCCACATTCATCAATCAATTAGTAAGTACCATCACACAACATTTGAGGGAGTATCAACCAATTCTCCATTTCAATGATTAATGGACCTCTAACTCCGACTAGTGACAAATCCACATCATGCATCCTACCCTACGTTGAGTAAGTCAATGGCAGAGCCAAGCCAACAGTTCCTGAACTTATTTGGTTTGCTATACATATGAATAATCATTAGTACCCATTATAAGATGATAAAAAACAACCCTGTCATTAGAATACAACCAAACCTGAGTTTGCACACAATTGCGAGCGCCTGCACACACAGAGAAATTTAGATTACCTCATACAAGAAGTCGATGACGCGCTTCATCTGAGCTCCTACAGGTGCTTTGCGTATACCAGTAACATATTTAAGTCTTTCTGTATCATCTGAGAACTTGACAGCAGGCAATGTAGCTCCTGCACCAGCAGGAGGTGCAGGCATGGGCTTTGCTGGAGTACTTGTGCTTCCTGCTCTGGCCACAATACTGGTAAGAGTGGATTGACACTTCTCCTGCTGTTTCTTGAATTTATTCAACTGTTCTCGTAATGCCATGGTTATCTAATAGGTAGCCAATCCCGTTCAATGCGCATGAACCTCTCCTGCAATCTGTGCCGAAATGAGTAAGTCAGCAATAGTCAGCAACAAATATTGTATAGCAGAGAACAATTCAAGCTAGCATGACAAGCAAGATTGTGCAAGCTCAGCCCAAATGTTTTCAACTGAAGAGATTACCAATTAAAACACTAAAAGAAACAAAACAACAATGAAATCAGCAAGATCACATCTTCTGGAAAAGTAGAGCATAAATCCGCCTTCAGCCTTAGCATCATTCAGTTGAATAACCAAGCGAAGCCCTCACAGCAACTTAGACAACAACCGCGAGTGATTACAAAAATCACTCGACCATATTGCAGGGATGGATCAAAACTCCACACTTAGACAGCGCAAAAGCAAACGTGCATCCAGGATGCACGATTGACAATCATGGAAAAGTTAATTCATGGACATCACCCAGTACCCAGTAAGTACTACCCACCAACTGAAATTACTTTACCAAGATGAACACACTCCACAGAAACCCACTATCGACAAATACATAAGCCCTAACAACCCCCCAGGAATCTCGGATAGTTCAGGAAGCAGATCTCAAAGTTTCCCAAAAAAAGAAAGAAAAGAAAAGTCCAGCAATCAAAACAGCTCCTTTATGATAAATAAGCGTTTAACTTGACCAACAAATGGGAAAACCCTAGACCCTAGAGTCGAAGTTCTGCCACACCTCCGAACAAGAAATTGATCTCACGCTTGTCAACCGTCAGGACATACGTATAAGTAGCATGAAATAGAGGGGAAACAACGACAGACTCGCGATCTTTCCTACAGAACATGGAAATTGGAATTGAGGATGGGAAGTGCCAAATTTGGCGAATGAGCAAGCAAGTAAGCGACTTTATAGAGAAGCACCTTACGTGCTCGAGGGCAGCGATCGAGCTTGTTTCAGCTTCGCTTTCGCTTGACAATGGCAGAGAGAGAGAGAGAGAGAGAGAGAGATCAGCTCCTTTCGGCCCTCCCCTCTCTAATTGCAGGATCGTGCTGAGTAGGTCAAAATCAAATCAAATCAAATGGGGAACCCTAGATCGAAGGGGAAACGAAAGCTTACCTTCTCGGCCAGTTCGATGGGTTCCGCCGGCGAGTAAAGCCACCAAGCTCAACGTCGACGGCGGATCTTGGGTAGGAGGAAGTGTTGAAGGATCGGTGGCCGGAGTTCGTAGAGACCGCCGGAGTGCGGTTGTCGATCGCCGGTTATCGCAAGAACAGTGCGCGCGTCTCCTGGGGGCCAAACCGAAGCCCAAGCTCATCAATTGTGCAGTCCATTTCAGAAGCAAGCCAAAGTCCATGAGCCCAAGCCCATGGGCCCTGCAAAATATGATTGAAGACTGCCGGATGTACTTACAGCCCAGACGAGAGAAGTGAGCGTGAATTACTGCCCACGTGAGGCCGACCAGCTAAGCTGATTGGGCTTGCCCCAAAGCCCATCGTTGAAAAATCCCTCCCTTCTACTTGGTTGGGTTATCCTCCTCCGCCTCTTTGGAATATGTTGTGTTTTGAGCTTGTTTCTCATGTTCCGACGTTTTGTGACAACGAATGGAATAGTCTTTTCAAGCCCCCAGAAAAAGGAATGGATTAGTTTTTCATAAAATTCAAATATAATATTCTCAAATGTTATTGAAACTATCTTATGCTATACCGCGGGATGCATGGGGGTTATTATTCTTGAATACTTGGGCCGAAGGTTATGCTTAGTGTCCATTAAACTATGAGGAATTATTGGTACTGGAGTAGAAAGATAGACAGCATCTTATGAGAAGGGTATGTAGCTTGAGACAATCTAATTAAGGATGGCTCCTTACTTGCATACGAAGAAAGAAGCAGATGGATTCGGCCATTTGCCACCACTAGAATAGAATCGGACGGTACTACTGAAGGTTACCCATGATAAATAGGATAGCAAGAGCACTTGCCTAGCCTGGCCTTCTAGAAAGGAGATAGATTCGAGTGACGGTTCGTATTAGATAAGGACTTTTGATTGCCAACCCATTGTCTTTTTTGTATGTCAAAAATGATCTTATAACTGTGAATATATAAATCATATTTGACTAATACTTGCATTCTAGTAGAATTTTAATTTTGTGTGTGTGTATATAGAAGATGCACCCCAACGTGTCAACAAATGGGTGGTAGAAGGGTTGATTTGGAATGACCTCCTTGTGAACTGAAAAGCTAAACTGCTCTTTCAAGGGGATACTCTCCCACTTGATTGATCTAGTTTCCAATGAGGAAAATCCGCCTTTTGCCTCCTCCTTCAACCGAGCAACCTAGTTTTCCAGTCATAGGTGGCACTCTAATGCCTTGAGGAATCTATGCATCGAGACTAACATATGAGACTAGTGAAATAAGTTACTTGCCCTAATGCTACTCCCCGACTTCCTTCCTCCATAGAAGACTTGCTAGAGTAGCTTGTGTCATACTGGATGTTTCCTACAACTAGGATGCTACTACCAATGTGACTTCACTCACAACTGTGCACTAATTTGCTCTCTCTTGAGTTGGCTTTTCTCTAAAACTCAAAAGGTTCCGCCAAAAAGAGTTTGGGATTAAATCGCTTGGTCTTTGGAAGTTCCCTGATTGGTGTATATATATATATATATATATATATATATATATATATATATATATATATATATAGAGGGGACAAAGCAAGGCAAGGCAACATGAGCTTTGAATTTACCTCACCATCAAAACCGCCACTATTATATAAGCATTAACTTAAGATAGGAACCAAATTTAAAAACACCCATTTACCCCCCATAACATTACAAGAAACAAAATAGCAAGACCATTTTCTAAACACCAGCGACACATTACTCACAACGCCACTTTTGGATGCATAGTCATCAAGCAATTCTTTGATTTGCTCGACACAAAAGGAAAGTGACAAAATGAGGTTCCAACATTAGTACTAGCATGTGCATGATCTACTTTAATTCAAAAAATTGGAGTATAGGCCGATAGTTAAAGTTTGGTTTTGCAATCACTACTCCAAATTTAAATTCAATGAATTTCACTCTAACCATTGTGATTTTCACACTTTGCTCAACATGCTTCACCAACCTAACATGGTTCATAGGGAATATAGTAATCACCTATTTAGCTTGCTATAAAAAGTAAAGTCACAAAAAAGGCCAAAACAGGGTGATAAATACTTACTCCAAATTAAAACAATTCCGAAGCATTGAGTCAATTACTTTGATTCCAACAGACAAGCATATTATCACCTTGAGCATCAATCTCCATCTCAAATTCGTGAAGGGAGTCATCATCACGGTAAAACATTGCATGAGAGCATGTATATCTCACACCACGTAACCATCAATTGATGTGATTTATGATCACCGTGATCACTATATGTTATCCATGTCTGAATAATTGGCACGCGGTGTGCGACACTGGCCAAGCATTTTTGACAATCAATACACAATGTTTACAAGAGTGCATCTGGTGCATGACACGACTGAACATTTTGACCTTCCACTCACTGGGCCCACCTCTCACTTAACTTAGTTAAGCCCTACAAGTTACAAGTTAAGGTTTGAAACATGTAGCTAAGAACCCACAAAAGCGTCAAAGTCCAAGAATTCATAACCTCAAACTACGTTTTCTTTTCCTGTTAAGGAAAGAAAAAATCAGTCCCACAACTTTTGTATAACGTTGATTTTGGTGCCAAAACCTTTCAAAAATCATTAAACTATGAAATTGATCACTCTAGTGACTCCAATGACTTAAATTCATTGAAAAAGCTAACCTAACTCATTGAATTTACTTAAATGGATACTTAAAAAAAAAAATTGGTGTTGAAGTGATGGTTCATAAAATTTTGATAGTATATTGATCCTTTATTAGATTGTAGCCATGAAATTCGAAACTTGACAAAGCGATGGCGGTAGTAACAAGCAAAAAATCACAAAGTAAGTATTCTAACGTTGCCACTATTTTCCTTTGTCCTGTTAGACTCAAAAAAGTAAAATCGAGGATCAAACATTCTCTCAAAATACTTTCATTAAAAGTAACAAAGATCTATTTATCTTCCTTGTGAAAAAAGGGGGGGAGTTGGTAAGTTTTTCATTAAGAACATGATGGCAAGAGTTGCAGATCATCCATTTGTGTTGTCGCCATATAACGTCTCAAGGAATATGGACAACATGAAAGTGAGACGAAATACCAATTTTGTTTACTTTATATTAGTGGAGACTCGAGACATGGGACAACACTTTAAAAATCAATAGAGAGACACGTCAAGCTCGGAGGAATTAAAAACCTCATGGTTAAAGCTATAAAAATCAAAGAAAAATATGTAACTTTTTTAAACCACTGGAATTTTGCTATTCTATACTATTATGGAAAGCAAAAGGATCGCTTAAAGAGATCACAATCCTTTTTTTCTCAAAAATATACTCAATTAGCTATTTGACAAATATTCTATGGATGGGCAGATGCATCGATTAACGATTCTACTTTATCTCTCTCTCTCTCTCTCTCTCTCTCTCTCTCTCTCTCTCTCTTAACATTAAACATTTTCTATCTATAAACAGCCTTGCTATAAAAAAAGAAAAAGAAAAAAGTAATCTCAAAATTCCTACGTATTCTTTTCATAACTTCTTTTCATTAATTAATAATTCACATGTTGTATGATACAGCGATTTCACAAAGCCTTTTGGATGTCAATTTTTTGTATATAGGCAATGCATGTGTATTTTTTTTTATTATACAATAGAATAACACAATAAAAGAAGCCCACTAACACACTAGAAAGAAAAGCCAAATTAAGTTCTATCCGGAGCTCTTGATTAATTAAACACTTTGATTGATATTATCAGGAAAATATCTGTTTAATTTCTTTGGAAGATTTAAATATGTACTTTCTATAGTTGTTCTTTCTCCTGCCTTTTTTTTTTCTGGTTCTCTAATTATATGTGTGTTTAAAAGTATGCAAAATTAATTAATCAAAATGCTAAAAGTAATTTCCTGCAATAACAACCCAGAATCAATATCTTCATATGCCATAGAAAGTGAAGGTAATTTCCTCTCTTTTTATCTTTAGTTAAGCAGCCCTTAAATAAATTACCGATGGATGATGTGATTGTTGCTCTCAGAATATCAATTCTCTTCATGTGAACATTCCAATAAGTAGACACAATTTACAATTTATCTTCTCTTTTGAAATTAGATATATAGATTCTTGGAAACTTATATTTATTATAAGATTAATATCACGAAAAACTTCACATTGGTATATTCGTGCTATATTTACCCTAAACTAATTTTTGTATCACATTATTTATCTCAAATTAACTTTTTTGTAACAAAAAATTCCAAATTAATATATTTGTGCCACATTCACATCTAAAAAATCCCATTTTAAGTAAATGTGGCACGGGTATATTAGTTTAGAATAAATATAGTGCGAATATATCATTTTAGGATTTTTTTGTAACATAAAAATTAGTTTGAGGGTAATTATAGCATGGATGTATTGCTTTGGGAGTTTTTTTTTTTTTTTTAACACAAAGCTAGTTTGGGGTAAATGCGACATATTACTCGTAACACCACTTTTGAATGCATAATTATTAAGTTATTATTTGAATTTGCTTGATGGAGAAGTAAAGCAACGGAATCAAGTTTTGGCATTTGTACTAACCCGAGTATGATCTGAGAAGGCCAGAATATAGCCTGAGAGTAAAAGTTTGATTTATCTTCACTCTAACTACTGTGGTTCTTACACATTGTCCAACCAGCATACTAGCCTAACATGATCCATGGGGAATATAGAAATAGCCAATTTTAACTAGATATCAAAAGTAAATTCACAAAAAGGGCCAAAAGAGGGTGATAAATACTCACTCCAAATTGAAGCAATTCCAAAGCATTGAGTCGATTGCTTTAATTTCAATAGACAAGCATATTCTTTCCTTGAATACTAATCTTCATGTCAAATCCATCATTAAAGTCATCACCATGATAAAACATTGCACTAGAGCACATGTATCTCACACCACGTCACCGTCAACTAATGTGGTTTGTGAACATTGTGATTACAACTCGTCATTCATATTGGAACAATTGCCATGCGGTGTGCGACACCAGCTAAACATTTTTCTCCATCTATACATGATGGTCGTTGAACATTTTGATCTTCCACACGCTACCCAGTGAAAGACATGCAGTTGGCGGCCCACCTCTAGCATAACTTAATTAAGCCCTAAATATTGCAAATCAAGGCTTGAAACATGCAAGAACTTACAAAAGTCAAGTCCAGAAATTTGTAAGCTCAAACTAAGTTTTGTTTTCCTTCAAGAAAAGAAAAGGATCAGCACCACAACTTAGAATTTATCAATTTGGGATAAATGCGACACATTACTTGCGACACCACTTTTAGATGCATAATGATCAAATGATTCTTTGAATTTGCTCAAGGGGGAAGTAAAGTGACAAAATCAAGTTCTGGCATTTATACTAACCTAAGTATGATCAACTTTAATTGTGAAGGCTGGAATATAGGCCGAGAGTTATAGTTTGATTTCTCAATTACTACTTCGAATTGAAATCCAGTGACCTTCACTCTAACCACTGTGATTCTCACACATTGTCCAACAAGCATCGCTAGCATCGCTAGCATAACGTGATCCATGGGGAACACAGAAATCGCCACTTTAACCTAGATATCACAACTAAAGTCACAAAAAGGCCAAAAAGGGTGATAAATGCTCACTCCAAATTGAAGTAATTCCAAAGCATCAAGTCAATTGCTTTGATTCTAATAGACAAGCATATTCTTTCCTTGAATACTAATCTTCATGTCAAATCCGTGAATGAAGTCGTCACTACGATAAAACATTGCACCAAAGCACATGTATTTAACACCACGTTGTCATCGACTGATGTGGTTTGTGATCATTGTGATCACAACTTGTCATCCATATCCGAACAATTGCAATGCAGTGTATTGACACTGGCCAAACATTTTTCTCCATTTATACATGATGGTTCGCAAAGAAGCATGTGATGCATGATGGTCGCTGAACATTTTGATCTTCCACACACTGCCCCGTGAAGGAGATGCAGCTTGCGGCCCACTCCTAGCTAAACTTAATTAAGCCCTAAATGTTGCAAATCAAGGCTTGACAACTGCAATTAAGAACCTATAAAAGTCAAGTCTGAGAATTCGTAACCTCAAATTAAGTTTTTTTTTTCTTCAAGAAAAGAAAAGGATCCGCGGCACAAGTTAGAATTTATCATATGATGGATGGGAAATCTTTTGGTCCCACCTCGTGTCTCCATTGTTCTTTTACTTTTGGAGGTTCAGAAGTCTCCGACGTTTACTAGCTAAAAACAAAAAACCACAATTACCTTGTTTACATTTATATATATATATAAAGAGGGTGAGTGAAAATTGGCTGCCTGGTCTCCTGCTTGTGACATAATATTCAGTTTCAACCGTTAATACTCCGCCCCATTAATTAAAGAAATCCTGAAATACAAACTAGCAAGAGATTTATTCACAAAATATTTCGAATTGGTGATCCCATAAAAGAAAATTCAACTCCTTTTGTGACCGATCTATTATGTCTATAATACCGATATTAAGTTAAAAGTTGGATTCGGTCTAAAACCACAATTCAAGACAAAGAACACCTTTGGATAAAATAACTATATGCTCTAAACTTATCAAGCAAACAAAAGTCCCCTGTTGAATTTCACATGAAAAACATATGACTTGAGACTTGAGAATTATGAGCAAATTCATGATGATTTTAAATTATATTGCATACAATCTTTTTTTTTTTTAAAGTTAAATTTAAGTTATTCTATGATCTTTTATGTTCAAGATCTACTGTACTGTTAGATATGAGGCTTTCTCATGTATATAGGGAAACTAATTCTTAGCGAATTAGTTAGCAAATTTTGCTTTGAGCACTGACGTGTAAATTTGATTATTTAGATTTTCATTCAATGGAATTTGATTTCTAACCTACTAGGTGAGGGAAAATTCCCAAAAAGGTCCTTAACTTCTTGCAATTATGTTAATTCAGTTCTAACTTTTTTTTAGCCAAATGAGTCATAAGCCTTTTGTATTTGTTCCAATTTAGCCGATCTAGCCAATTTTAGCCAACCAATACTGACATGAATGCTAGTTATCTTACATGACATCATCGGTCTAACGTGAATAATTTTTAATATATTTTAATTTTTCCTTTTTTCTTATAAAAATGTCAATAATTACAATAAAAAGCTCATTATTTATTAGAAAAGTGTCTAATTGAGAATCAATTGGATAACAAAAACTGAAGATAGATTGCAAGCTTCCTGGAGCAATTTGGAGACCAAATCAAAGCTGAATATAAAGAAGAGGGGTTTTGGAAAGATGAGTTCCAGGGTGCGCATGACAAAATTTCTAAAATAGAAATCAATTTCTAGACATAAACTAATTTCTATTTTATAGATAAGTTTTTGAATAAAGAAATGCGTTTGATGACTCAAAATTTCTGTTTTTTTAACAGAGATTCGTTTAATAATAGAATAAAATTTTTATTTTTGGGGGCGGCGGGCATCCGATCGTGGGTGGCCGACGACGGCCGGCGTCCAGCCAGCGTTCAGTGGCGAGCAACAAGCGGCAAACATCTAGCATTCGGCAGAGGGCAGCTAGCGGTCGGCGTCCAGCAGTCGATGGTGGCCGTGTAGCGTCCCATGGGTGGCGGGTGGGTGATAGACGGTGACAAGAGTGAACAATGAGAATAGTTATCATTTCTCACTTTTATTCTAGAAATAGACAAGTTAAAAATTTTAGCTTCTAATTTTTGTTCTAAATCTATTTTTGGAGTAAAAATTTATTTCAGAAATAGAAAAATGAAATTGCATAATTAAATGGATTTTTGTTCCAAACTTGTTCCAGTGAATAGAAAAATAAAGAAATAGATAAACAAAAATTTTGATATGCGCACTCCTAGCGATCAATTAGGGTTTGTCGCCCATTATAATTTCTTCATGTACCAGTCAAACTTCTCTAGGACTGCTCGCATCCCCGGCTGTGTTATTAATTTCCCGCGCATCGAAAGTAATTATCTTGCTTTTGTTCATGCTCTGGCCCGGCGGTTTTGAATACTGGCTCTTTGATTCCCGTAACCTTCAACTATTTCTTTCGTTTACATGTTAGGTGAGTCGGCTAGGATAGAACTGCACAGACATTCAATAGATTAGCTGAGTCTCAATCCATATTGATTCCTACCTCCAAGGTAGACTCCTTCTAGCTATTGTACATAATTTTGAACCAAAACTGAAAATGCAGCAAAGCTAGATGAACAAATAAATTAAGCAGCAGCTAATCAAGCTTTTGATAATGAATGAAGCCTTGACGCGGATGAATCAGGTACAAAACCATTGCCTGGACCATTATGGCAACCGTGGAAAAGATCAAGAAAACCAATTTTCTCACTTTTTGGCCAATGAAGCCGCGTTATCCGAAGTTAAAAGAGAGCCCCAAATCTCGGCTGCTTCCGGAGAGATATCGGCATGCTTCCTCTCAAGAGAAGCAGGGTGGCTCCGACCCGTCTTTGCCTGAACATTAACTAATTTTGGCTCTTGTCCTCTTTGCTCATGCTGAACATTTAACTGGACTTTGCATTCCCTGGTGTATTGTTGTGAAATCTCATCCAAAGGTTTTTTTGGGAGTCCCGAATACCTGGAATGCCAAAACTTGGCATGGGACACTAAAGTATCAAAAGTTATAAAAGTGACAGTACCAAAGTCGGGGCAAAATGAATTAGTTAAGTGCTATCAGCGAGAAAATTTAGTCAAAATACTGACGTGGCGATTTTCTAACGAGGCAGTGCAAAACGACATTGTTTTGCATTCTGACTTGGCTAAATAAGTGTAAAAATGACGTCGTTTTACTACTGACGTGGGTATATAATGAATATAAAAATTAATTAAATTAAATTTAAAACTAAATTTATTTATAAAAAAAAAAAAGAAGCTTGCTGCCGCCTCCCCACCATCACTAAAGTTAGTTGAGGTCGTCGACCCTTGACTCGGTGACGATAGGGAGGCAGTGGCGAGGGCTGAGCCCTTAGTCGCCTACAATTGTCCATCTTGTTCTCATTTTTTAAAATTTGGTTTTATATTTAATTAATAAATTTTTATATTAAAATTCAAATCCATGCTAAAGTGATATCGTTTTTGCATTTTATTACTGAGTCAGCTCTCCGACGAGCCACATAGGTGAGCAATATTAATGAAAAATTGCCACGTAAGATTTCCAGTAAGATTTGTTGGACTTGATAGTCAAGTATCCCATTTTTTTTTTAAATAAAAAAAAGTGACTTTTTCCTAATTATTAACGCTTAAGTATCCGTTCGTGTCAATTTTTTTTTAGTGTGATTTCTAATGTGGATATGGGGACCTACTTCATCGATTGAGGGAGCTGTTCACACTAGGAGAAGAAGTTATGACGAATTCGAATTTTCAATTACAATTACTGCAGAGATGATTTTTGTATGGGATACGCATCTGCTCCTTTGGTTATTGGCATCAAAACATTAGAGTCCATTAAACAGATTCGACAGCCTAATTATCATGTAGCAAAACACAGAAACGAAAATCGACACTCATGCACAAAACTTCGGCGCAAGGCATTTTCGTGCAGTCAACAGTCACAGCTCTTTTAGCTGACTTAAAATTAGCAAATTCGTTGTTGCTTCATATATTCGATCAACCAAAAGTTCAATCAAGACTTTTATAATTTAAATCACAATCTCTAATGGGATTTGAAATTTCTACTTGGATAAGGAATCTTTCAATGGGTTCAAATTCAAGACATTTTTTCAAGCTACAATTGTTTATATAATTTTTTATTGTGCTTCAAAGTGTCTACCACGCGAAGAAAAAGATAAAGTAAGCCAATGATACCACATGAGAAAGAGTCATGGCCAAGGAAGAACATAGCAGGCAGCGCAAGATTACCCAATTTTTGCTCGAAGTGAGAATGTTAACATGGGTTGCCCTCTCCTCCCCATAAAAACTCCCCTATGCAACAAAGACTTCACTAATTAATCATGGGATATATTCACTAGAAATCATAAAACTTGTTGTGAAAGTACAATTGAATCATAAAACTTGTAAAAAATGTAATCAAGTCTTAAAACTTGATAAATTGGTACAATCAAGTTATTTTGTTAATAACGTCAAGTTGATTAATGAAAAATGCTAACGTGGCATTTTTAATTAATTAATTATTTATTTCATATGTGACAAATTTTTTATTATTTTTATTCAATTATTATTTAACTTAGATAAAAACTTTAAAAAAAAAAAAGAACCTAAAATATTATTTTAAAAGAAAAAACAATGGATGGCTCACTAGGGGCTTTAGTTGCCATCGTTGTTGCTGCCCACCACTGGAAGGGACAATGACCTCTGCCAAGCCTAAGGGTGGCCAACCCTCGCCTGGCCAGGGTGAGGCCTCATTGGCCCCAAGGTGAGGGTGCTTAGATCTAGGCAACACAGGCTCTCACTTGCGACCATCGCCTGCCTTGGGCAAGGCCTCGCTAATACTCGCTTGGGGCCGACCAGCCTCGCTGGCCCAAGGCAGCGAGGGTTGATGGGCAAGGCTAGCCGGCCCCAAGCAAGGGTCAGCGAGGCCTTGCCCAAGGGGCCGATGTCGTCAAATTTGGCTACCCTCACCTAGGCCTGGTAAGGGTCACCAGCTGTTGCTAAAGGCCAACGAAGGTTGCTTTGTCCCTTTCAATAGTGGCGACGGCGGCGCCTGAAGCTCTACCAGCGAGCCCTCCATTCTTTTTGGGGGGGGTTGGGGTTGGGGTTCATCTTTTAATAAGAGTTTAAGTTTTTTTAGTTTTTAATCTAATTTAAATAAGAATTGAATTAAAAAATAAAAAATGCCACATAGGAAATAAAAAAAAAAAAAATCAAAATGCAATGTTAGCATTTTTCATTAATCAAATTGACAATGTTAACGGAAGGACCTGATTGTATAAATTTGATAAGTTTTATTATTTGTTTACATTTTTTACAAATTGTAGGGCTTAATTGCACTTTCATGATAAGTTTTAGAATTTCTAGTTAATTATTAACATAGTTTTGGTTTTTGGATAAATTAATCAAGTCATCTCGTTCAATAAGTGCCTCATGTGTCTCTCTGATCTCCCATCACTCATATATGGGTTATGTGGGTCGGTAAAATATTACATTCTTAAGGTGCTCTGGAATTTCATCAAAATATTAAATTTTGATGGGCCATTTTTTATTTATTTTTTTGTTATCTCTGCAGCACCTAGTCCGACCGTAATGATCGAATTGATTACCTTCACGCATAAGAGCAGACAATACCAAGATGCATCAGTAAGATTATTATATAAGCGATTCGATAGATTTCACAGGTAAAGAACTTCACCTGAGTAATTTTATAAACGAAATTTAGTCTTCTATCACAATTACTCTGGGAGATACCGTCTCACGGTCAAAAAATCGCACAAGCAAAGAATTAAACAAAGCTTGTTGGACACAGGAGAAGCCATACCAAGAAAAGCTTAAAAATTGATGTCTTCCGACAAATAAGGTTAATCAAAGCAAACAAGCCAACATACATACGCGGCCTTGCTCGAAACAAACACATTGATCAGGCATGGCTGCTTCCAACACGATAACATACACGATGGCTGCTGAAGCCGCTGCTGAGATCGTGTCCCAGAAATTAGAGATGTTGCTCTTTCATCCGGTGTGCGTAAGGTACTCATCAATTGAACCACTCGTGAGGGAGGCCAAGGAGAAGCTGGCCACGATCCAAGAGTTCTTTTCCACGCCAGACAGCATGTCCCTGAACAGGGCAGGATGGTTGTCGCGGCTCCTCCAAGCCATGTACGACACTGAGGAATTCATCGAGAAATTCCACCTCAGAGAGGCCGGCAGGAGGCACGAGATCCTGCAAATGGCCATGAGGCTGCCAGCCGCGCTCATCTCCAAGCACAAGCTGTGGAGGGACCTGTCCAATCTGGTGAATAAGATGCAGGAGATGCAGGAGCTGTGTCAAGACCACGGCTTGATGGGCAAGAAGGAGGCCGAGGGCAAGATGAGGAAGGAACCTGCTTGTTCCTCCTCCCTTACTAGTGCTCCAGAGCAAGATGATAAACTGGCGAGGCTGACTAGATTATGGGATTGGCAAGAGTCGATGAAAGAATTATGGCTGCAGCAAAAGGAGGAAATAAAATTGTCTATTCGGGGGGAGGGAACGAGACAGGAGAATCTCGGTTGTACTTTGATTTGGGGTGAGCAAGGCATCGGCAAGACGTACGTCACGAGATGCGTCTACAGTGAAGCGAAGTACCTGGGCTTTGAGTGGTGCGCTTGGGTCCGCCTCTCAGCCGGAATGGACATCCAGGATTTCTTATTTGAGATACTGAAGCAAATGGGGAAGCTAGCGAGGGAGGTGAAGGACATGAATTTGCACGAGATGACGGAAATGCACCGCATTGAATTGGCCAAGAGGAAGAAGTTCCTCATCGTGTTGGATGGCATGCACCCGTCCAACGAGCGACTCCTGCCAAGGTTAGTGAGCATCCTTTATCCTGGGCCAGGCCACATAATTATCACGACTCAAGACTCCAGCATAGCCAATAAGACGTCCTTTTTCCCGGAAAGGAGGATCGAGCTAAAAAAATTAAATTCAACACAGAGCCGGAAAATGCTCGCTGGGAAGTTCAAGCAAAGAGTACCCAATGGTCAGAGCCTCTCAAAAAAGAAGGGTATCATAGAAATTTGTCAGGGCTTGCCGCTCCGTATATCCTTACTCAGCGGTTTGCTGCTAAATGCTGGAGACCAGGAACGCGCAGCGTTGGAGAAAGATCGTTCTAAGATGTCAACATCAGAGCTACTACAATTGAGTTACCATAAATTGGCAGCCCATCTAAAACCGTGTTTCATCTACATGGTTTTGTTCCCCCGAGCAGCCCCCATTTCGACAAGAAGGCTAGTGAGGCTGTGGTTGGCTGAGGGCTTATTGGATTTGCATTGTTACGACAGAGAAAGAAAACTGACAAGGCAGCCCGAGGCTGCTGGAGAGACTTTCATTCTGGACCTTGCGGGAAGGAACGTCATCGAGGTGGTGAGCTGGAGGGCGGATGGATTCCCCAAAGCTTGCTACATGCTCACCTCTCTGTATGACCTGATCCACCCGATCGCCATGGACACAAAGTTCCTCCACATACATGCCGCTAGCAAGTCAAAAGACGAGAATGACCGCTACCCAACCAGCCAGCAACAACAGCTGCCAGCCCATCAGTACGAAATCAAGGTCCGGTGGCTCGCAGAGCACACAAACATAGTCAGAGACAGCCATGGTGGCAGCTACCCTGGTTTGAACCTCGATCACGTCCGCTCGTTTCTGTCGTTCTACATGAGGAGAGGCATGCTCACCAAGGAAATCAGCAACTTCCTCAGGAACATGACCTCCAAGACCGCCTATAGCTTGCTGAGGGTACTTGACTTGGAGGGTGTGTATAGGCCATCCTTGGAAGGTGTGCTCCATAAGTTGGTGCTCCTAAAGTACCTAGGATTAAGATCCACGGTGTTGCACTCGATCCCTAGTGCAGTTGCGGATCTGCAATATCTTGAGACTCTTGACATAAAGGACACCTACATCACTTCCCTGCCGAATTCCTTCTGGAAGGCGAGGAACTTGAGGCACTTGCATCTCAACTGGTTGTACATCGACTTGAAGAAGATCTTCGAGGATGATAATGCTTTGACTAAACTCCAAACATTAAGCGGGCTAGTTATCGGTGAAGTGAAGGAGAACTCGGTGATGGGCCACATGAACAGCTTGACCACGCTGAAGCTTTTCTTGCACCAATTGGATAGGGACACCTCAGGCACTGCGGGAAAAGCACTAGCCGATTGGATTAGCTCTAGGCTCACCTATCTCCAGTCCTTGACCTTGGGGGTGACCAAAAATGCCAAGCCCGCGAAATCGCAGATAGGCCCGTTGCCGAAATTGTCGTTGGCGGAACATCACGGACTGTTCGTGCTTTACTTGCTGGGCCGACTCAACAAACCCATCTGGACACAGCTCCTGCCGGTCTCGCTCAGGGTTTTGATCCTGTCGGGTTCGAGGGTGGAAGCAGACATGATGCCTGAGTTGGGTGGCCTCCTGGGACACCTGAGGACACTCAAGCTGTTGGCCAATTCTTTCCTAGGCACTAGTCTGACGTTCGCCAAAGGTGGGTTTCCGAGCCTCATGATCTTGAAGATTTGGAAGCTGCCTCAGCTTGTGCTTGTGACTATTAAAGAAGGAGCAATGTCGCGTCTCATAAAACTCGAGTTTAGGCACCTCGAGTGTTTGAAAACTGTTGAAGGGATCCACGAGTGCAAGAAATTGGAGAATTTTAGTGTGATGTCCCAATGCGATGCTCTTGTTAACCAACTCAGGTACAAAATAGGAGAGAAGGTGAATCTGCATTTCGAAGACAGCAAGAGGCCTGGATCTTCGGCCGATGACGAGGACGAGGATGAGGATGAGGATGAGGACGACTAGTATGGGATCATATTAACTCTCGAACATGATGAAAATGTTTTTATAGATTGGTAATTTCAATAATTATTTTTTAGTTATTAAAAAAAGATAAAAATCAGGGACGAAAAAGGACAGATGGCCCCGTCTGCATGTTGAAAGAGGCCCGAATTTGCGGATGACAATAACAGGTATGGGACAATACTAAATCTCAAACACATTCTTTATGCATGATGATGAAAATATCTTAATTGGCTTGATTATTTCAATAATTACTTATTGCTTATTAAAAAGAACAATAAAAATTAGGGAAAAAAAACAGAATTCTGCTCCAAGAGGGCCGAATCTGCAGATGAGGACAACTATTTTCTCAATTCCAATAAAATGCAACTAGATCTAATATGAGCTGTCAATCATAATGTATATGGATAGAACTTACAGCAGGTCTCAAAAAAATAAGTAATTTCTGTTGGGCCTTTATCCTTTTTGTAGGTTCACTACGATTAGTATTAGTTAAATCTTCTAGTTTTCTCGATAAGGATTTGATATCTTTAGTTTCATCTCAACAAATTCTTTTTTTTTTTTTTTTCCACAAGAGATCATGATGTCTTTCTATAGTATCGCAGTTCAGAACATATTCTTTACACATGGTGATGAAAATGTTTTTATAAACTTGACAATTTCTCATCGCTGATTACAATTATGATTTTTATCGGATAAGTATTACGTTGGGTCATTTTTCCATGCCAAATTGATACATATTAAGAAACTATGAAGGCTACGGTGAGTCCTACTAAGTATCACAAAATCACATGTGCAGTATCATTTAACATTTGTATAATCTTATATTGGATTCAAAAGTAACATTTGGAACCAACCTAACTTCCCATAGCTTACGCACATCAAGTGAGCCTTTCACCTAGCTCACATACAAGAATCTGAAGAAAAGATTACGAATTTTTTCACACTAGTTAAGACCTCTCCTTGATTTACCGTATCATAGTTAAAATATGAAGTTTCTCATATAGGAACAAAATCTACACATCTAGTGTTTTGGCTGTAGAATTGTTATTGAGAATGTAAATTGAGTTTAGTGGAAGGTTGATAAGACTTCTATAAATTGTACGTCTGAAGTTTAAACTCGATATGATTTTGTGACATTCCTTTTAGTAATATATTTATAATAATAGTGTTAGTGTACAATAGAATATCATTTTCTAGGGTGATATGATCTCTTTGCCTATAATATGCAGAATAAGTTGATGCATGAATTTCTTTCTTTGATTAGTTCAATTGTAAATCCAACCGACTTTTCTTACTCTCAAACTATGAACCAGAAAACCTCAGGACTGCTTTTATTTTGGCTGCACGAGTCTTCATAAAATTGCATTAATTACAGCTTCAAGAAGTTATGGGGTTGGCTCAGAGGACGGCTGTGGGGGCGATCTGACTGTAGATGAAGCTGAGGGACGGACTTCAATGGAGGACACTGGCAGCATGTGCGTTGAGGTTATACTGGAACATGAACCGTGTAAAGCAAAAGAGGAGGAGGAGACTGGCAGATAGTTGGAGCTCGATGAGCTTGATATTGATGATCATCACATGCTCTTTTTTTTTCTTTTCTTTTAACAAGATGATGACATGCTCTTATCTCTCTATCTTTCTGCTAAATTTCTGATTGGCATTAACTACGTTTGTCATGCCCCGAACCCCGAGCATGTGCCCATCCTTCTCTAGTTGATAAAATTTTGCGACTTCCCAGGACGAGTCGTCGACCCTTTTCGTTTTATTGCACATGCGGAAGCGAAAATAAATCCCCCAACAATAACCATCTCAGGATAAAAAAAGCAAGACAACAATTTCACCAATAAAACACACATTTATATTCACATAGAGTTATATACAAAGTCTATGGTCAACAGACTACAAAAGACTAGCCCTTCAAAAAGAAGCGGTCCCAATTGACCTACACTTCAGATCACATTCCCTCGGCTCCAGATCCTCCACTCGACGATCTTGAAAATTGAGCCAACGACGGGATGAGATATAAATCTCAACGAGTTCACGCACTAAACCCCAATTAGGGGGATAATACGCTAATAAGCGTCCTAACCACACAACCACACAATTAGGGTAGTGGACTTACCTCATCTCAGATCCCTCCTACAGATCAGCACAATTAATATACATTATGTATAGAATCGATACACACAACAATTGAAACACATTACTCAACTCAATTAATTACAGGGGTCCAGATTATTGGGCCAAATCGTTATGACACGTCCCATACTATGTCACACAATTTTGTTCCATAATCCGACGCATCTATTTTACTCAACATGCATTCCAATTGATAATTACGCCCACTCTAGGGTACGGTCTACTAGAAGTTCAGCGGTCTATTGGCGTAGCCAGGCATTGTCTCATCCCATTGAGCACGGTTACATCTCTCAAGATGACTTTCCTGAAGGAGTATAGGCCCAGATTCTACTGCAACCCAAATCCCATTAAATGGGTATCTCATATAGGGTAACGTCCATCCGACACAGTTGGGGACGAGATCTCTTAACCAACACACAAAAATTCAATCTCGATCTAGGACACCGTGCATTGCACTCAAATGCCTCAATTAAAATAGTGATCCCGGCCTATTTTCTTCGTATTAAAAACACCCAGTGAAAGTAGTCGTGTGTGGGTACACGATCAGATTGAATCCGGAAAATTCATAACATTCTTTTCAAAATCCCACTAGTTTATATAGTATATAAAACAATTTTCTTAAAACCCGACACCCGGGATTTTCTGAATAAAAATTGAATTTTATAAATTTTTGGAATAAATATAAAAAAAATCCAATCAACACTCAATTTTCACAATTTAACACTCGATTGCAGAAATTAACTACATCATTGCAATTAGCACGAAATTCTGTAATCGAGTCTAATTTCTGAAAAATATTTAATAATTAAATAATTTCTAAAATTAATTAAATAAATACATTAAATACTAAAAATGCTAACTTAGACTAAATAATTCTAATCTAACCACCTATTGAGCTAATTAAATTATTCTATGCATCCTAGCTATATAACAATACACTAATCTAATTAACTATAATTTCTAACCAAATAATTAAATAATCTAACTAACTTAATTTAACTAACTAAACTAATAATTAAACTAATTACACTTAAATAAATCTAACACCTCTTAAACATCATTAGCCTACTAAGAAGAGTTTAGTGCATAAACTCACCGATTTATTGTGAAAACCGGTTCATCGTGGCGACGGCGGCCGAAATCCGAATTTTCAGCGGCATTGGCAGACACTCGGACCGGGCCTAAAAGGCCTTGCAAGCCCATAGAAAATTACTAGGCTTGGGCTTGGCTGCAGTTGGACCTACTTCGCGGGCTGATGGGCTTCAAAATTGGGCTGGTCTAGCGGGCTTGGGCTGCTGAAAATAGAAACTTGCTGGGCTTCGCTAGACTGAGGATGGGCTGTCTTCGTTGGGCTGATGAAATTCACGTGCTGAAATCTATTGGTCTAAGGGCTGTTGGGCCGAACAAGACGCAGCAAAGGCTGCTGTTGGGCCTCAAGAATTGAAGACCAACGTTGCTGGAGAAGACCACGCGTTGGAGGAGAGTTTGCTGGCAGCTTGAGGAAGGGTTGGCGGCTTCGGTGGACGCTGGATTTCGATGGAGTGAGAAGCAGATGAAGGGCAGCTGCTTCGATGGCTTCAAGCTTCGCCAGCAGTTGGAGGAGTCAACAAAGGGGCCTTTCGTTGGGGCTTTGACCGAAGAAGCTGAAGACTGGGATGCGTGGGCGTGCTGGCAAGACTTTGGTGAGCTTGATTCGTGGTAGAGAAGCAACGTCAATCAATGTTGGTGAGGAAGGCTTCGGTCAACAAGGCTTCGTGGAGTTGGGGTTTCTTCAACGCTTCAGCAACTTGGGTCTTCGTGGTAGCTTGTAGAGGATCGGTGGAGTTGAGTGCGTGCAAGTGAAACGGTAAGGAGGCAGGGGGGTTTTCGGTGGCTTTTACGAAAGAGCCAACTGAAAGAAGAAGAGCTGAATTACTGAAGTCTTCGATGAAGCAAAGGTACGAAGAAAATAGGGACCGGCGGCCAGCTTGCAAGAGAAGCCAAGAATAGGGGGCCAAAGTCCACAAGTTTTATCCAACTACTTAAATGCTTGTTCCCCAATACTTTCCAGCCTTGTAATCCACAAAATAAACCACCAATTAATCCAAATCGACGCAAAATTTCCAGTCCCTTGCCTATCTCCAATTTCTTCAAATTAAACTTCAATTTCCTCACCAAATCTCCAAATCGAGGTCCAATTTCGATGAATAAAAAACCTATACAATTTTCTGCGAGTCCCTAACACCCAAAGACTCGGCTTGGAAGTCTAAATTTCCTTTAATTTGGCCCATCCGAATTTTCGTTAATTTTCCGTGACGTCCGAATTGATTTTCCGTAAAAATCTTGGAATCTCCGAAAAAATTTTGGAGGATGAGTCGGAGTCGACGTTCCTAAAATAGATTGTGATATGATAGAACTTTCAATTTCTGAAATCAGGTTCAAATTCACGGTTAATTTCAATCCAATGCGATTTTAGCATTACCTAGTCTACCGGGTCGTTTTTAGGATTTTTTAGTGCAATTGACCCATGATCGATTTATCTCGGGTCACAACGTACATCTTCGACACATTGACAACTCTCGGTTGTCGGGAAAATCTCAATATTTCAAATACGGACACCGGGTACAAAAATGACGAAAAATCGGTCTAGTGCCGTTTGACGAGAATTTTGCAATTAGGTGAAATCACCCACGCACTAATCACATATTTCAATCGAATCGACCTATTTCCGATCTTTGATCTATTTTTTACGGTGCCGTAATGACCCTTACAGATCAACACGGTTGAGCAATCGATTCCTGGTCGAATTCTCAAGTCTATTGCATTAAAATCCCTTAATAGTTTTTCCAAATAATCTAGTTATCTCGTGAGTGATCAGCTCAGAAAATAGCACCATCGGTGCGTCGATGAAATGCTCGATTTATTCAATTGAAATCAGATTTGAAAAATCAAACTGTGACAACTCTTCCCCTCTTATAAAAATTTCGTCCTCGAAATTTAGACCTATTACAATCTTTAAGCAAAAAAGTGGGGGTACAGTCGTCTCATCGATTTTTTAGTTTCCCAAGTTGCTCCTTCAGTGCTGTGATGTTGCCAAACCACTTTGACCAATGGGATGATCTTGGTGCGCAGGACATGTTCCTTGTGATCTATGATCTGAACCGGGCTTTCAACGTACAACATTCTGTCGTCCACGTCCAATTCCTCAAAATTGAGCACATGGGTCAGGTTAGGCTCATACTTCCTCAACATCGACATAAGAAAGACGTCATGCACTTGCGCCAGTCTTGGCGATAATGCAAGACGATATGCTAGGATCCCGATTCTTTCAAGAATCTCAAATGGACTTACATACCTCAGACTCAATTTTCCTTTCTTACCAAAAAGCAAAATACCTCTCATTGGTGACACTTTCAAAAAAACGTGATCACCAACTTGAAATTCCAATGGACTCCGGTGCTTACCGGCGTAGCTTTTCTAGCGGCTTTGAGCGATCTTTAATTTGTCCCTGATGACGACAACTACATCCACTGACTGCTAAACTAATTATGGGCCTATGATTTTCCGTTCTCCAATTTCATCACAGCATACCGCTGTTTTGCACGCTTTGCCATACAACGCTTTGAAATGAGCCATTTGAATGCTCTGCTGGTAACTATTGTTATAGGCAAACTCAACAAAGTAAAGCTGTTCCTCCCAGCTTCCTTTAAAATCCAACACGCAAGCTCGCAACATGTCTTTGAGGGTTTGAATTGTCCTCTCAGACTGGCTATCCGTCTAAGGATGATAGGCCGTACTGTACTGTAGCTTTGTTCCTAATGCGCTCTGCAAACTTTTCCAAAAGGCAATTGTAAGCCTCGGGTCTTGGTATGATGTTATCATAACCAGCACTCCATGCAGACGAACTACTTGATGCACATACAGATCTGCATGTCTATCCAAACTGAGGTCGTTTCGAACTATAATGAAGTGAGTCAATTTTGTCAATCTGTCGACCACTACCCAAATTGAATCATTTCCTCTCTGACTCCTTGGCAGTCTGGTCACAAAATCCATCGTGATGTGCTCTCATTTCCATTCTGGGATCTCAAGAGGTTGCAGAAGTCATCCCAGCTTGCAATGCTAAGCTTTAACTTGCTAACACGTCAGACACTTGGCAACATGCTTGACGATGTCCGCCTTCATACCGGACCACCAATAGTGTTGACGTAGATTTTGATACATCTTGGTACTATCAGAATGAATATTGTAACTGATACGATGAGCTTCTAATGAAATATCCTCTCTAAGCTCCACATCGTCAAATGCAACTAACCGTCCTCGAAACCTCAAGGTTCCATCCTTAGAAATCTGAAAGTCAGCCTTTCTTTTATCAATATCCTCTTATAAGATCTTCTGAATATCTGGATCTGTTCACTGAAGTGTCTTGATTCCGATCTGCACTTCTGACTTAATTTTGAGGGTGGTAATAAGATTTGAAAGGTGGCCTACCTCAAACTTAAAAACCAAATCTCGAGCTCTCTCGATTAAGTCTCACTCCTTAATCAGTATGTGAGCAACTGAAGACTTTCGACTCAAAGCATCAGTAACCTTGTTCGCCTTTCCTGAGTGATATATGATAACACAGTCGTAGTCCTTCAGGAGTTCCATCCAGCGACGCTATCTCATATTCCACTCATTCTGAGAGAATAGGTACTTGAGACTTTGATGGTCTACCAAGATCTGGAATCTTTCTCTGCACAAATAGTGTCTCCAAATCTTCATAGCAAAAATGATTGTTGCGAGTTCCAAGTCATGCGTCGGGTAGTTCAGTTCATGAGGTCTTAACTGACGAGACGCGTATGCAACAACCCTCCCATGTTGCATCAGCACGCAACCCAGTCATCTGAACGACGCATCACTGTAGATCTCGTATCCTCCATGACCAGATGGTATGGTCAGCACAGGTGCGGTAGTCAGCTTTTGCTTCAGCTCTTGGAAACTACGCTCGCACTTGTCTATCCACACAAATTTCTCTTCTTTCTTCAAGATTCGAGTCATAGATGACACTAATGCTAAAAACCCTTCCACAAACCGTCTATAATACCCTGCTAAACCCAGAAAGCTTCTGATCTCTGTCACTGTTTTTGGTCTTGGCCAACTGAAAACTGCTTCGATCTTGGATGGGTGCACGGAGATTCCTTCGCCTGAAATCACGTGACCCAAGAAAGCAACACAAGTCAACCAAAACTCGCACTTGCTAAATTTAACATACAGCTCATGAGTCCTTAGAGTCTGCAGTACCAATCTCAAATGCCCTTCATGCTCCTCTGGACTTCTCGAGTATACCAGGATATCATCTATGAACGCGATCACAAATTGATCCAAGTATTCTTTGAACACTCAATTCATTAGATCCATAAAAGCAATTGAAGCGTTCATCAGTCCGAATGGCATTACAGTGAACTCATAATGGTCGTATCGAGTACGAAATGTTGATTTAGATATATCCTCTTTCTTGATCCTTAGCTGATGATATCGCGTCCTCAAGTTGATCTTAGAGAATATCGACGTTCCTTGTAACTAATCAAACAAGTCATTGATCCTCGAGAGTGGATACTTGTTATTGATCATCACCTGATTAAGTTGTCAATAGTCGATGCACAAATGCAACGAACCATCTTTCTTTTTCACGAATAGAACTGGTGTTCCCCAAGGTAATGCACTGGGACGTATGAATCCCTTATCTAACAATTCTTCCATCTATACCTTCAGTTCTTTCAACTCTGATAAAACCATTTGGTAAGGAGCCTTAGAGATCGGTTTTGTCCTAGGGGCTAACTCAATCACGAACTTTATCTCTCTTTTGGTAGCAAACTTGGCAATTCTTTCGGGAATACATCTGGAAATTCTTGTACTACCACAATGTCCTTGATCTTCAATTCTTCAACTATTGTATCCACGACAGTTGCTAGGTAACCTTGGCACCCCCGTCTAACAAATGGGTTGCCTCAAACGATGCGATTAAGGTAATCGAGGGTCTTCCTCAACTCCTAGTAAACTCGAAACTTTCGCCCTCTAACGGGTTAAACTGAATTGCCTTACGATAATAGTCCAGCTTAGCTCGTTGCTTGGTAAGCTAGTCCATGCCAATTATCAAGTCAAATTCATATATGGCTAGGACTATCAAGTCTATCTTCCCCTCTTGCTCACCAATCGTTAACGTGCAACTAGGACAGCCCATAGTAACTAACACATTATCCTTTAATGGTGTCGATATACTGACCACTGACTCCAATAATTCAGGAATCAATCTTACCAACTTAACATACTGCTCATCTATAAATGAATGAGCTGCACCAGGGTCAAATAAAGCGTAAGCAACGTGGTCGTTCAGTGAAATAGTACCTGCAATCACATCAGACACATCCTCAGACTGTCCTCTAGTGATGGCATATGTCCTTCCTTGAGTTGGAGGTTTGAGTAGTCCACCTTGTTGTGTATTTGGTGGCCTAAGTCCTCAATTCTAACCCATCTGTGGCGATGGCAGCAACTGCGGCGGTCCCATCTATCTCTTGGGACAATTCCTAGCCATGTGACCCTACTGGCCACACACAAAACAAGCACTAGTCCTAGCAGGACACGAGGCTGATCAATGTCGTCTCCCGCAAGCATGACACACTCCATTCTGGTTTGCTGACTTTCCTATCCCCCCTTTTCTGTTAGGTGGAACAGGATACCTTCCTCCTGTCATAGGTCTTTTCCCAAAGCTATTTCCTTCTCTGCTTGAGCTGAACCTCGATCTAGATGAGGCAGCTTGCTCATTATGATCCTCTCTATTAGTTGAGCCCGTTCATACAAGTCGTTGTAATCTTTCAAATTAAACAGTACCAACGGACTTCTCAACTCCTGTCTGAGCCCGTCTCTGAACCTTCAAGCTTGATCTACCAGGTCCTCAACCAATCTAGGGGCATACTGCGACAGTTCAGCAAACTTCGCTTCATATTAGTCTACCGTCATTGCACCTTGGCCGAGGCGCTGAAATTCCGCCATTTTCAACTCTCTGGCACTATCTGAGAAGTATTTGCCGTTGAAGACCTCAACAAAGGCATTCCACTCTGGAACCATACATTCTGGGAACACTATACTTCCGATGGCTCTCCACCAGGTGCTTGCAATCCCCTACAGTTGATAGACTGCAAGAACGACATTTTCCTCTTCAGTGCACCTTAGTAGTGCAAAATTTTTCTCTAGGTCCTGGATCCAAAGAGCTGCGGCCTCGGGATCTCCTATCCCGGCGAACCTCAAAGGGTTCAATTTCAAAAACTGTTCGACCAATTTATGCATGGGCCTCTCTCTTTCGACGATAACATTCCCAGCTAGAACTTTGGCAGGTGCGGCAACGGTTGCGGCAGCGGCTGCAACATCAGCAGTGGCATTGGCGGCAGTAGTAGCGGCTGTAGCGATGGCTAAAGCAATGGCAGCGGCAGCTTGATTTTGAGCTTGTTGCTCCATCCGCACTCCTATAACTTCGAGCGCCTACATGATCCCGTCCACTCTTAGATCACTAGGGGTTGCTACCCCATTACCAACTTGAGGTGGTGCTACTCCACTTGCGCTGGCCTCAACCTACGCTCTACATCGGCGACCTCGGGCACCGGCCCTTGTCGGCATTCTAGCCCAAGTCACTAAGGATAAGGTCCTCTGTCTACGAGCTCTCGGCTCCTAATGACTCATGATGTAGACTCTCTACAAAACCTGTTCCCAATTCCATACAGAATTAGAAACTGAGTGATCTCACCACCAATCTACCAAACAGCTATCACTCACATGCATCAGCATAAAATGGAGGTCATTCCTACTAACTATCACAATAACTCATCGCACCTTATCACTCCAAACACAAACCTGGCTATGATACTACTAAACGGGGATGTCACGCCCTGAACCCCGGGCATGCGCCCATCCCTCTCTAGTCGATAAAATTTTGTGACTTCCTAGGACAAGTCGCCGACGCTTTTCGTTTTATTGCACATGCAAAAGCGAAAATAAATCCCTTGACAATAACCATCTCGAGATAGAAAATCATGATAACAATTTCACCAATAAAACACATATTTATATTCACATAGAGTTATATACAAAGTCTATGGTTAACAGACTATAAAAGACTAGCTTTTCAAAAAGAAACAATCCCAACTGACCTACACTTCAGATCACCTTCTCTCGGCTCTAAGTCCTCCACTCGACGATTCTAAAAATTGAGCCCATGACGGGGTGAGATATAAATCTCAGCGTATTCACACTATAAACCCCAATTAGGAGGGTAATACGCTAAGAAGCGTCTTAACCACACAACCACACAATTAGGGCAGTGGACTTACCTCGTTTTAGATCCTCACTGCAAGTTAGCACAGTTAATATACATTATATATAGTATCGATATACACAACAATTGAAACGCATTACTCAACTCAATAAATCACAAGGGTCCAAATTATAGGGCTAAATCGTTATGACACGTCCCATACCATGTCACACAATTTTGTCCCATAATCTGGCGCATCTATTTCACTCAACATGTGTTCCAATTGATAATTACGCCCACTCTAGGGTACGGCCTACTAGAAGTTTGGCAGTCTACTGGCATAGCTAGACATCGTCTCACCCCATTGAGCACGGTTACATCTCTCAAGACGACTTCCCCGAAGGAGTATAGGCCCAGAATCTACTGCAACCCAAATCCCATTAAATGGGTATCCCATATAGGGTAACGTCCATCCGACACAGTCGGGGACGGGTTCTCTTAACCAACACACGATAATTCAATCTCGGCCCAAGACACCGTGTATTACACTCAAATGCCTCAATTAAAATAGTGATCTTGGACTTTTTTTTCGTATTAAAAACACCCAGTGAAAGTAGTCATGTGTAGGTACACGATCAGATTGGATCCGGAAAATTCATAACCTTCTTTTCAAAATCCCACTGCCTTATATAGTATATAAAATCATTTTTGGTGTTTAAAACCCGACACCCGAGATTTTCTGAATAAAAATCGAATTTTATAAATTTTTGGAATATATATCCAAAAATCCAATCAATACTCAATTTTCACGATTTAACACTCGATTGCAGAAATTAACCATATCATTGCAATCAACACAAAATTCCAGTCACTGGCTACCCCGGTCTAATTTCCGAAAAACATTTAATAATTAAATAATTTATAAAATTAATTAAATAAATACATTAAATACTAAAAATGCTAACTTAGACTAAATAATTCTAATCTAACCACCTATTGAGCTAATTAAATTATTCTAGGCATTCTAGCTATATAACAGAACACTAATCTAATTAACTATAATTTCTAACCACCTAATTAAATAATCTAACTTAATTTAACTAACTAAACTAATAATTAAAATAATTACAATTAAAAATATCTAAACACTCCTTAAACATCATTGGCCTACTAAGAAAATTTTTGTGCATAAACTCACCGGTTTATTGCGGAAACTGGTTCATCGTGACAACAGCGCAACGGCGGCCAAAATCCGAATTTTCGATGGCATCGGCGGACACTTGGACCGGGCCTAAAAGGCCTTGCAAGTCCACTAGAAAAATTCTTGGGCTTGGGCTTGACTGTGGTTGGGCCTACTTCGCGGGTCGATGGGCTTCAAAATTGGGCTGGTCTAGCGGGCTTGGGCTATTGAAAATAGAAACTTGCTAGGCTTCACTGGATGAGGATGGGCTGTCTTCGTTGGGCTGCTGAACTGGAGTTGGGCTGATGAAATTCACGGGCTGAAATCGATTAGTCTAAGGGCTGTTGGGCTGAACAAGAAGCAGCAAAGACTGTTGTTGGGCCTCGAGAATTGAAGTCCAACATTGCTGGAGGAGAGTTCGCTGACAACTTGAGGAAGGGTTGGCAGCTTCGGTGGACGCTGGATTTCGATGGAGTGAGAAGCGGACGAAGGGCAGCTACTTCGGTGGCTTTAGGCTTCGCTGGCAGCTGGAGGAGTCAACGAAGGGGCCTTTCGTTGGGTCTTTAACCGAAGAAGCTAAAGACTAGGATGCGTCAGCGTACTGGCAGGGCTTCGGTGAGCTTGATTTGTGGCAGAGAAGCAACGGCAGTCAATGTTGGTGGGGAAGGCTTCCGTCAGCTAGGCTTCGTGGAGTTAGGGTTTCTTCAACGCTTCAGCAACTTGGGTCTTCGTGGCAGCTTGTAGAGGATCAATGGAGTTGAGTGCATGCAAGTGAAATGGCAAGGAGGCAGGGGGTTTTCGGTGGCTTTTGCAAAAGAGCCAACTAAAAGAAGAAGAGCTGAACTGCTGAAGTCTTCGGTGAAGCAAAGGTATGAAGAAAATAGGGACCGGTGGCCAGCTTGCAAGAGAAGCCAAGAATGGGGGCCAAAGTCCACAAGCTTTATCCAATTACTTAAATGCTTGTTCCACAATACTTTCCAGCCTTATAATCCACAAAATAAACCACCAATTAATCCAAAATGATGCAAAATTTCCAGTCTCTTGCCTATCTCCAATTTCTTCAAATTAAACTTCAATTTCCTCATCAAATCTCCAAATCGAGATCCAATTTCGATGAATAAAAATCTCATACAATTTTTTGCGAGTCCCCAACACCCAAAGACTCGGCTTAAAAGTCTAAATTTCCTTTAATTTGGCCCATCCGAATTTCCGTTAATTTTCCGCGACGTCCGAATCGATTTTCCGTAAAAATCTCGGAATCTCTGAAAAAATTTTGGAGAATGAGTTGACGTTCCTAAAATAGATTGTGACATGAGATAACTTTCAATTTCTGAAATCGGGTTCAAATTTGCAATTAATTTCAATCCGATGCGATTTTAGCGTGACCTAGTCTACCAGGTAGTTTTTAGGATTTTTTTAGTGCAATTGACCCGTAATCGATTTATCTCGAGTCACAACGTGTATCTTCGACATATTGACAACTCTTGGTTGTCGTAAAAATCTCGAGATTTCAAATACGAATACCTGGTACAAAAATGACAGAAAAATCAGTTTAGTACCGTTCGACTAGAATTTTGTAATTATGTGGAATCACCCACGCACTAATCACATATCTCAATCGAATCGACATATTTCCGGTCTCTGATCGATTTTTGATGGTGCCGTAATGACCCTTACAAATCAACATGGTTGAGCAATCGATTCTTGTTTGAATTCTCAAGTCCATTGCGCTAAAATCCCTTAATGGCTTTCTCAGCTAGTCTAGTTATCTCATGAGTGATCAACTTAGAAAATAGCACTATCGATGGTTGATGAAATGTCCGATTTATTCAATTGAAATTAAATTTGAAAAATCAGGCTGTCACAACTCTTTCTGAATTAAATGATACTAGTGTATTTGGAAACTTTAAGGATTACTGGTTCATGCATGATTATCTATATGTTGTACGATCTCATCTTCCATAACTATGGTAGAAAAACTCTATCATTCGTTATTTATAGACTGAAAATTAATATTACCAAGTTTCTTGGAAAAGAAATTAAAAATCGAAAAAAAAATTAAAATATTATTAAAAATTATTTACGTCAGCATCATTGACACCATGTAGGACAGCTAACATATCTGCCAAAGCCAGCCAACTAAAGTTTGACATATATACTAAATTGGTATAAATACAAAAGATTTAGGATTTAATCAACAACAAAAATTGAGTTGACATAATCATAATATATTTATGACATAATTGTAAAAATAATAAACCTAACAAAAGTTCTTGCTTAGTTTTTTGTATTCTTGGTCAAAGTTCTTGTTTAGTTCAATCTTGGTATTTTTACATGTGCAATTCAAAAAATTTAAAGGTATATAATTTTACCAAGGATAACCAAACAACTATTTTTAAATAACTAACGAGATAGATGGATAGATAGGTAGATAAATTAAGTAGATTTATACATGGATCTTCTAACTCTTACGGTGTGAGGATGAACATTTGGGTGGGGCAAGCGAGATTATCCAACTTTGACATGATGGATCCCACACAAATAAGAGTTTACCTCTTGTGGATATCATGTTTATGAATTTTAAAGAAAAAATTATAATTTTCAGACAATATTAAGTGACTTTTGTTTATAGATTAAGTGACTATTAAATTGTTTGTTCGATAACTTATCAATAAGTTACCAAAAATCATATTACTTATTTTATATAACTTTTTGGAATTTTTTTAAAACGTTTTGGAATTGATATGCTTTCATATTCATAAAAAAAAATGATTTAATTATGATTAAGTAGATTGGCACGTGTTACCTAAAAGAAGAGATCTGAATGATTTTGGTGCAGTGAAATTCTTACAATCGCCGATAGTTTGTCTTTTCTTATAAGCAATTAATTTTTTAAGGAAATTTATAATTTGTGTGTTGAAAAGTAACCATGCACAGGCTAAGTGGGCCTTGTTTGTGGATGAATTTCTTCATCATCGTGTATGGAAGATTTTTTTTCATTTTTTTTCGTACTTAGAAAAAAGTTGGAAATCTTATAAAAACATCGATAGTTGCAATCAAAGCTCATAATTTATTGGAAAAGTGACCAATTGAGAATCGATCGGATACTGAAAACTAAAGATAGATTGCAAGCGTAATCTGGAGACCAAATCGAAGCTGATTATAGAGAAGAGGGGTTTTTTAGAGACGAGTTCTAGTGACCATCCCTTCTCGTCGCCCATTATATTTTGTTTTTCGGTAGTATACTGGACAGCTCTAGCAAAAACAGATAATTAAATAAATAAAAGCATCTAAAGCGATGAGAATCCGTACGTTTGCCAAACCAACCAGCATCGGCCCAAGAATCCCATGATGTCCGGGTTCATGTACCAGTCAAACTCCTTCAGGACTATAATCGCACCTTTAGGGGATTATTGATTTTCCACGCATCGAAAGTACTTACCTTGCTTTGCGCGTCCAAGGCCACGAACTAGCCCTCGTATTGCCCCGCGGATACGTCACCCGCCTCCACGTCACTTCTCCCCATTTAAGAAAGGTACAAAAAAATTCTACACCTATTTACATTAATAAAAAAAAAATTCAAAAAATAATTATGTCAACATATGTAATGTCACGTAAGACCATCGGTATCCATGTAATAAATTTCAAATGAATTGAATTGATATCAATATAAAAAGATTAATAACCAAATTAATCTAATTTAGAGGTTTACTGCTAAATTTGTTACGTCTATGACTTTTTTGGTACATTTTCTCCAAATCTACCATTACTTTATTGACCAATTCCTAAATATTCAAAGATGGGATTTTTCTTGTATATTCAAGGAAACCAAATATATCCAGGTGCGCTACATATGCAAAAACTAGGGTTTGCTAGACAACTATCCACCGTTGAACATTGCTAATTTTGAAAATTTGTAATAGGTTTAAATTTTTTTTTGATAATTTTCCCCTTGGATTCGTATATCTATTTAATTATTAATTTATATGTCTCTTGAATTCTTGTATCTATTTAATTCATGTATATCCTAGAATTTTATATTTATTTAATTCATGATTCATGTATCAATTCTAAACATTTTGTAATTGTGTCAATTTAATCTATTCAGCCAAATTTAGTCGGCCAGCGCTGATAGAGAATTTTTGAATAATATTTTATTTTTCAAAATCTCTCTCTCTCTCTCTCTCTCTCTCTCTCTCTCTCTCTCTAATGGACCCACATTTAAAACGATGAGTTATGAACCAATTAGTACATATTAACTAGTATACACTATATCAATATATTCAATTTGAGACTTTTTTAATACAAATCATATGTGCATCTCAACAAGAGGATTCACAACGATACATCAATAATGCAAAATTCAGTCAAATGTTCAGCATGAGGAAAAAGAGTAAGACCAAAATTAAATTCAAGAACAAAGTTAATGTTCAGGCGAAGATGGGTCGGAGCGTCCTTGCTTCGCGTGACAGGAAGGATGCAAATGTCTTTCCGGAAGTAGCTGAGACTTACGTATCTCTTATGACTTCTCATAACGCAGCTTTATTCGCCAAAAAGTGACAAATGGTTTTGTTGATGTTTTCAAAATTTGACTTCTGAGCTTCTGTTTAACCTTGGTTTTGGCATAAGAGTCCCGGCAATGGTCTTGTACTTTATACATCTGCTTCGTGGGCTTCATTTGCAATCGAAAGCCTGATTAACTGCTGTCTAATCGGTTTGTTTATCTAGTTCTGCTGCAATTTCGGTTTCGGTTCAAAATTATGCGTAATAGTTAGAAGAATGGTTCTACCTTGGAGATAGGAATCGACGGTGATTGAGATCCTGCCGTTGGCAAAAACTAATCGCCTTAAAAAAATTCGGTTAGCTATATATCACCTCTAATTCTTATTTATTTACTATCTCCAATTAATTTTCTGGTTACAACAAACAATGTTACGCATTCTTCTCCTAATACATTTTCTTCATTTTCTTCTCGTCTATTTTTCCAACAGTTCCAGGGCAAGACAAAAAGCTGGCGAGGCTGACTAATTGATGGGATTGGCAAGCGTCAATGAACTTGTTGTGGCAGAATGAGAAGGAGAAAATAAAGGAGTCGATTGGGAGGGAGGGAACGAGAGAGGGGAATCTCGGTTGCACTTTGATTTGGGGTGAGCAAGGCGTCGGCAAGACGTTCGTCACGAGATGCGTCTACAGGGAAGCGACTTACCTTGGCTTAGACAAGAGTGACCGTGACCCAACGGGCCAGCAACAACGGCTGCTGGCCCAATGGCATGAAACCAAGGTCTGGTGGCTCGTGGAGCACACAAACATAGTCAGAGATGGCTGCGGTGACAGCTACCCTGGTTTGAACCTCGGCCATGTCCACTCGTATCTGTCATTCTACATGAGGAGAGGCATGCTCACCAAGGATATCAGCACGTTCCTCGGGAACATGACCTCCAGGACTGCCTATATAGCTTGCTGAGGGTACTTGACTTGGAGGGTGTGTGTAGGTCATCTTTGGAAGGTGTGCTCCATAAGCTGGAGCTCCTAAGGTACCTAGGATTAAGATCCACGGTGTTGCACTCGATCCTAGTGTAGTTGCAGATCTGCAATATCTTGAGACTCTTGACATAAAGGACGCCTCCATCACTTCCCTGCCGAATTCCTTCTGGAAGGCAAGGAACTTGAGGCACTTGCATCTCAACTGGTTGTACATCGACTTAAAGAAGATCCTCGAGGATGGTAATGCCTTGACTAAACTCCAAACCTTAAGCAGGCTGGTTATTAGTGAAGTGAAGGAGAACTCCATGATGGGCCACATGAACAGCTTGACCACGCTAAAGCTTTTCTTGCACCAATTGGCTAGGGACACCTCAGGCACTGCAGGAAAAGCAGTAGCCGATTTGATTCGCTCTAGGCTCACCAATCTCCAGTCCTTGACCTTAGGGGTGACCAAAAATGCCAAGCCCGCGAAATCGCAGATAGGCCTGTTACCGCAATTGTCATTGGCGGAGGATCACGGACTGTTCGTGCTCTACTTGCTGGGCCGGCTCAACAAACCCATCTGGACACAGCTGCTGCTGGTCTTGCTCAGGATTTTGACCCTGTCAGGTTCGAGGGTGGAAGCAGACATGATGTCTGAGTTGGGTGGCCTCCTGAGACACCTGAGGACACTCAGGCTGTTGGCTAATTCTTTACTAGGTACTAGTCTGAGGTTTGCCAAAGATTGGTTTCCAAGTGTAGGAATAAAGTCGGTGGAAGATAACTAACCTATTTCTGATGCGCAATAAACAATTTATCCTAGAACGAACATTGAATTGCGGATGACCAACGAACAATATTACTTCACAATGGTCTGAAAGCAGTCACGAGAAAAACATCGAATTTCTACAGCGTAAATACCGATTGTCTTCGTAAAGGAGTAATGGAAGGCCTTTTTGTTTGATGGAAATGGAAGAAAAAGAGAGAACAATTTCTTTCTGAACGTTCTTTCTGTCAACCATTCTAATGGTTTTTATCATAAGTTTTTTATATGACTTACTCATACCTAGAGGTGTTAAATGGGTTGCACAACCCATTTATGGACCCATTTATGGTTAAATGGGTCATTAATGGGTCAAGCTTTATTTCCTAAAGCACCCATAATGAGTTTTAATGGGTCAAGACTAAGATATATGGGTTTTAAATGGGTCGCTCTTTGACCCATTTATGACCCATTTATCAATCCATTAAAAATGAATCCATTTACTTTCACTCAAAACCTCACTATCTCTCTCTCTCTTCTCTTTAACTTTACAATTTTTTTTATAAAAATTGAAATTATAATTATATTTTCATTTTTCATTTTTCATTTTCTTTCTTCTTCTTTTTTTCTTTATTCTTCCTCCGGTTGCCGGCATGGCGATGGCCGGCCCGGCTAGGCGAGCCTCGAGCTCACCGGATCTGGTGAGGCGGAGGCCTCGTTGACGCCCGACGAGGCTCGAGCCTCGTTGATCTGGCGAGACTTGAACTCGCCAATGTCGAGCAAGGGGCGAGCTCGAGCTCGCCGGATCTCGGCGAGGTGGAGGCCTCGCCGACGCCCGGCGAGGCTTGAGCCTCGGCCGATCCGGCGAGATGCGAACTCACCGGCGTTGGGCGAGGCCTCCGCCTCGCCGGATCCGGCAAGCCGGCGAGTCGGGCAAGCCGGCTCGCCCGTGTGGCCGATCGTCGGCCGAAGTCGTGGCCGGTGGCCAGCCAAAGAAGAGGAAGAAGAAAAAGAAAAGAGAAAAAGAGAAAAAGAAAATTAAAAATAATTAAATAATTAAAATTTTAATTTTTAAAAAATAAAAAATAATTATTTTAAAATTATAAAAATTATCCATTAAATTTGTATTGTATAAAATCATGTTATCAATACCATTTTAAAATATATATAAGCTTTTTTTAGGTTTCGTTAAATGGGTCGGGTATAGGTTGGGTATGGGTTGGGTCGGGTATGGGTCAAAAATTTGTACTACAATAAATGGGTCATAAATGGGTTAAATGGGTCGATTTGGGTCAGACCATTTATGACCCGACCCAAACCCGACCTGACCCACCCGTTTAACGGGTCTACTCATACCCTTTCAAATGGTGTCTTTCCATCATAACATATTAAGAGGAAACGGTGCGTCTTAATTACACCTCATCATGGACGTATTAATAAAGTACAACATCTCATATTCGGACATGATGAGTTTAATAGCGCTCTATCAATAATATAAGATATTCAACATTCATCAACTTTAAAAATAATTCATACTGGCAAAAAACCTGTGCAACCAATGAATACACTTGCACTTGGAAGCTTAACTCATGCACCTGTTAGAGATGACATAATGCTACAGCCCTAAAAAGAAATAAACAATTGATGTCTCACAGTACCCTAGACATATTTTACTACATTAATTCAAGTATACACATCCCTTAAAAACTATACTTGATTATTCTCATAACACCATGTATTTACAGTTATATTCAAAACCACTGAAAGTGATATAATTGGTCAACCAGTAAATACATGTGATAGATGTAAAACAACAATAGTCTTCCTTCACACTCATGTTTCTCTCCATTTCAGAACAACTACTTTTCTAGACACATTCCATAAAGCCATATCTATCCATGATCGCTGATAACATGTTAAAGTAACAATATTGATTTTTTTCACTTCGAGAACATAGTCAGAAGTAACATAAGATACAAAATGAGGTAAATTATAAATTACCTCAAGAACTCACACGATAAGTAAATAAGAATAATTTTACTCACATTCCCTTTTCAATCGTACAATACACATGTAATATAAATTACATGCTATATTGGATTTATATTTCTATTAGAGCGTATGTCATTTATTAAATATATCTACTATACAAATCTTTGCCTAAACATAGTCACGTGCTTCTCACGTTCTCAAATTTAGCTCAAGTGCTATATCAGCTCGCTTTCTATAGTGCCTAATTAAATACTCGCATCTAGCATCTTTCAGGCATACATGATTGTGGGATTACCATGTTCGATCTTATCATATACAAATTACAGACCTCATATTGACTATAATCAAGACGACATATTATTTTATGTACTAAACTTATTTTTCAGCATTTATTTATACATAACGTCTCATCTCAACGTATTAACTATAACACTTGATGTGATTGCTCATATGAGTGAGCAAATCATTACCTACTAACATACTTTTCAATAATATATGTGCGTTTGTGCTACTCTCATAATGGATTTGTACTTATTAATAAAATATTAAGTCACTAAAAAGCAAACAAGTACAATATACATGTTCACATATATATAAACCAATGAACCAATGATCCTTTATAATATTACGTATCACATTCTACGTAACCTTAGAGACATCCTGTGGGTCAAAAATACGTCTCTAGGAACAGTTTTCGTAAATGGATCAACAACCATTCTATTAGTTGAAATGTATTGAAGGATCACTTCTTTCTGCACTATTATATCTCTAATGAAGTTATTCTTTATGTCAATGTGTTTCGTCCTTCCATGATACTTAGGATCTTTCACATATGCAATGGCTATTTGACTGTCACTAGTTTTGGAACCTTAGTAACAATGGCTAAATTTTCCAAAAAACGTTTTAGCCATACTGATTATTGCACGTTTGCAAAGCATGCAATAAATTCTACCTCCATCGTAGACAAGGCTATACATGTATATTTCTTGCTATTCTAAGAAATTGCACCTTCATTGAATAATAATGTATATCCAAAAGTCGATTTACATTCATCTAGGTTCTCACCCCAATCAACATCTAAATAGCCTAATAGGCATAAATCATTTCCTAAGTAACAAAGTTGATAATCCATAATGTCTTTTAAGTATTTCAGGATCATCTTCACTACTTTCTAATGTGCTTAACCGCGATTTGATTAATATTGACTCATCAATCTCACGACATAACATATGTCAAGTCGAGTACACATCATAACATACGTCAAACTTCCAACCGCACTAGCATAAAGAACAATTTCCGTTTCCTTATTTTCTTAGTACTTAGGCATTCACCTTGCATGATAGGGGTACAGAGTAATGGAAATCCTGTCTATTATTACAAGAACTAATATGGTCACTACTTCTAGGATCTTTTTGTCAATGTTACTATTGTACAAATTGTCCCGACGAAGTAGACCCAACTGCAAGACCCCGACAGAAGCACAAGAAGCCAAAGGATGCTTAGGACAAAGGTCTTTGATCATAAGGGTCTTGGGAAAGAGGTCCTCCCCATTTCGCATAGGGGTCTTGAGAGGATTGTGCAATGTCATCTGTGTCTATCATTTCATGCTCCTGTGATGATGCAACTTGTCTGAAATTCTTGAGTGCTTCCTTAGCTTTTGGTGTAAGGCTATAATGATCCATGCAGTGGGTACATTATAGTTTCATGCATCTTCAGGGATGGTTTTATTTTCTTGGCACAAAACTGTCTAGAGTTCTTGGTATTGGTGTTCACGACAACCAACAGGTCCTGAAAAAGATTTGTAAATCCGAGCTTCTGCACTGTGTAAGGATTATAGTGCTACATATTGAAACACTCGAAAATCTTCATTATATAAGACTCTTGTGATAAAGTAATGAGTTTTCTTGATCGATCTTTTTCGATCTTAACTCCTAAAATATAAACAGTTTCTCATATGTCTTTCATTTCAAAATTAGAGGATAACCATTCTTTTATGGTGATAACCAAAATCTTATCATTTCCAATTAATAGAATACCCTCCACACAAAGTGATAAAATCACAAATTTATCTTCGGACTGCTTGACATATGCACAGTGATCTTCTTTGATTATCATGAAACCAAAAGTCGTTATGGCTCCATGAAAACGAAGATACCACTGTCTAGATAATTGTTTAAGGTCATATATTTAGTTATGAAACTTTCAAACTTTATGCTATTGATCTTTAGTTATAAAACCTATTGGTTGTTTCATATAAATTTCGTCATCTAGTTCTTCTTAAGAAATACTGTATCTACATCTATTTGATGTAATTCAAAGTTCAAATGTGCAACGATGGCTAGGACAAGGCGTATTAAGACAAACCTTACACTATACCCTCTTGTTGAGTATAATATTTCGCCACAAGACGAGCCTTATACTTTTCAATGGATCCATCCGCCCTTCGCCAGATCTTAAAAACTCATTTGTTTCCAATAGTCTTATGATTGGGCGGTAGATCAACCAAGTCTCAAACGTGATTTGCCTTCATTGATTCCATCTCATCTTCCAAAGTTATTCTCCATTCTTCCTTATCAAAGGACGAGAGAGCCTCTTGAACAGTCTTAGGCTTGTCATCGTCTTACTGAGTAATCATAAATTTTTTTCCTTCAATTTCAAAACGATGATGATGAATACTTTTACGATTATTTTTATGTAACTAACTTCTTTTGAATTCAGTTCGCCAAGCGATGCAACACTCTCACTAGGTCTTGTATGTTGAGGTAAATCTTCATTCCTCTCTACAATATTAGTGAGTGTGTTATTAAGATTTTCCATCTTATATAATTAAAAGCCCTTATCAACCTCACCTCTATTACGAAAATCATTCTCCAAGAACGTGACATCTCGTGACTTCATTTCGATCTCACTTCCATCAGCTTGTTCACCTATGAACACGTACCTTTTGGAATATTCAAAATATCTTAGAAAGATACATTTCTTCCATCTATAGCCTAATTTGCTATATTTATGGAAAGAATTATAAACATAAGCTGCACACCCTTATGAACGTAAATTACTTAAGCCTGGTTTCCTACCGGTTCACAATTATAAGGAATGAAAGTAACTGATTTTGAAGGCACTCAGTTAAGTATATAGGTAGTAGTCAATAACGCATCTCCCTAATACAATATGGGTAAATTTGCTTGCACCTTCATAAACCTAACAATTTTCAATAGGGTTCTATTCATTCTCTCAGCAACCCCATTTTGTTGCGGAGTACCAAGAATAGTTGATTGTCAATTTTCATCACAAAGAGTCTTGAATTACTCAGATTAATACTCATGTTCGCGACTGGTTCTCAATACCTTTATTATTTTGTTCAACTTATTTTATTTATCGCTATATATCATTTAAAGCAGTCTAATACATCTAACTTATGGAAGATCATAAAGACATAACTAAAATGCATGAAATCATCTATGAAAGTAATGAATTATGAGACTCCATGCCTCATCCTCACGTTTAATAGACCACAAATATCAGAATTTATGAGTTGTAATGGAAGTTCAGCTTTAGTTCCTTTACTGAATGGCTTTCTAGTTGCTTTTCCCACTAGACAATGTTCACATATGGATAAATCAACATTAGCGAGTAACCCTAAAAGACCTTCTCTAGCTAACATTTACATTCTTTGTAACTCAATGTGACCCAATCTAGCATGCCAAGTACTTACATCAATCTTAACATAACTAGAAAATGCAATTAAAGAAAAACAACTATCAACATTAATATTGTACGGATCATGGTCAATATCAAATACCATAAAATCATTTAATACATAATCAAAACCATAATAAATTGTTCCAAACAAAATGTCAACATAGTCACCATGAAAATTCAATACATAACCTAGGCTAAGAAGAACAACTACAGAGACCAAGTTTCATCGAATATCTGCAGCATAGTGAACATCATGTAAGAATAAGTTTCGACCACCACGTAAAATTAGTTTACATGTGCCAATAACCTTCACTTCAACTATTGAGTTATTCCCAATATATATCAATCTTCTTCCAAACTGTATTCGACAATACTCCACAAATACTTCTCGGTCTCTAGCTACATGGTCTGTTACTCTTGAGTTTACAGTCCACATTGGATGAGATTCAGCAAGTATTACAATACTAGAAACAAAAATATTACTTAAAGTAATGGAGTAATAGGATACCTCTTTCGACTCAATGCATTCACGAGCAAAATGACCCATCTTACTACGATTGTAGCACTTCATCTTGGCTTTATCCTTCTTCGCACCATGCTTCTTGCGTCGAAAGGTTTTAGCCCTCTTAGGTGCCTGATCAATCTTTTTCCTTTTGTTGTTTAATAGATGATTTCTTTTATACTTTAAGCCAAAAACTTTGCGTGAACTCGATTCAGCAACATAAGTATGAGTAAAGGATCTCGTAACCTCTAGACACTCATCCTCTAATTCCAAATGATGCGTTATATCATCAAAAGTGACAATATTCTCATTATGCATCATGTTGATCTTCATATGCTCCCAATTGTCAGGAGATGACCTAATAACAGCCTGAACTTCTTGTTCATCAGTAAGTGAGTGACTTGTTAACTTCAGCTCACGAATCATGTTTAACATCTCCCAAAGATGCTACCTCATCATTATACTTGGACGCTTTCGGTATATGTCAAATTTGATTGTGAGTCTCTTCAACTTAGTGGTAGATGTACCTCCAAATTTATTTTTCAAGGCAATCCATATTGTTTAAGCTTTATCATAACTTTCAAACTCACACATGAAATCATCTTGCATACAACTTAACAACGTGATGCAAGCAATGCTATTTTTCTTCTTCTAAGCTTGATAAGCTTCTAGATCTCTCCGGTATTGAGTTGAAATTCCATACTTAAGTTCATCCATTGTGTGGTTGAGGGTTTCCAAAACCTCTTACTCCTAAAAGATGTACTGAACCTTTCGATGCCAAATATCATAATTATCACTATTCAGTTTCTCATCCTTATTGAGGTCAATCACAATAATCTTGGATGCCGAAGCCATAATCAATTATTATAACACATTGACATAATAAAAACAGAATCAATACCAGCACATTTTTCAGAGTAACACACATATTTAATTTGCAGTAAAAACAAACTAAATTAATGATAATTTAAGAAAAGCCACAGAAATGAAAGTTCACTATGTTCCCAATTAGCTTCTATGTACGATTGTTATACTATCATTAATTAATTTAATTTACGTAAATTTTAAGTTCTAGATGAGAACTCCTTCAAATTCTACCAACTTACGAACTCTCACTCGAAAAATAATTACATAACCTCATATAATTTCCACATTTTTTCATTAACACAAAAGGCACAGCATGATGTGAACTAATGTACAAAAAATAATCATGCAACAACTATAATCAAAATTGTAATTCAACATGTAATGAAAAAATTAGTGATTTCCAACCATTGTTCAAATTTACTTGGAAAAAGGAAATTACAAGCATATTAAACTATATACATGCTATTATCGAACTAAACTCTACACAACATATATGTTACTATTTTCATGTAGGCTCACTTATGTATTTCCAAAACCATAAAAAAAAAAATACAAGCTAAAAAGGAATAAATAATGCATTTATACCCTAAAAATACACGTACTTAGGGTTCTGTACACATTTTAATACCTTTAAAAATCCCAAACATGTAAAATAACTATGCCATAGTGTAGAGAACATCCATATGAACCAAACGTTGCCAACCACATGCCAGTCAGACCACCCACGCGTCCATACACGCTGCTCAGGCGACGCGTGTGGCGCAAGCACTAGCAAGCCATTAAGGCTCTTGGCCGATCCAACCGGTCCAACCGGCGACTAGTGTGACCGATTTGACAGTCGAATCGGTTGACTGGTATGATCTCCCATTGGGTCAGCTCAGGTCTCAATTAGGTCGGGTCACTGGCTGGCAAACTGCCGCCAATGGGTGACATCATCGATGACGTCATCCTAGTGGTTACTCACCATTGGCTGATGTTATCAATGATGTCAGTAGGCGTTGTTTCACTGGCGCGCGTGGCACCCACGCATAGCGGCTTTTGCCCATACGTGTGAGCGCGTCTAGAGTCCTTTGGCGGCGATCGACCCACCATTTAACTCATCTTGACAAGTACTTTCATCCAATATATTTAAATTTTAATTTTGACCAAAAAAATATTTCGAGAAATGGCCAAAACCGTACGGGTACACTCGACCTCCTACCCCATTCTTCATTTTGATTCGTTTTCAAATATTCATGTTGCAATTTTCGAGCAATAAACATCCAGACAATGTAAAGTTCATTCTCTTGATCCCGATATCAAATGGTAAATGAGAAAATTCGATGGAAAAATAAAGTAGAAATCATAACCGGACTCTGATACCAATGTAAGAATAAAGTCAACAGAAGACGACTAACCTATTTCTGCTACACAGTGAACAATTTAACCTGAAATGAACGTTGAATTGTGAATGAATGATGAACAATATTACTTCACGATGGTCTGAATACAATCACGAGGAAAACATCCAATTTGTACAGCGTAAATGCCGATTGTCTTTGTAAAAGAGTAACGGAACGCCTTTTTTTATTTGATGGAAAGGGGAGAAGAAGAGATAACAATTTCTTTCTAAATGTTCTTTCGCCAACTAGACCCGTTAAACGGGTGGGTCGGGTCGGGTTTGGGTCGGGTCATAAATGGTCTGACCCAAATCGACCCATTTAACCCATTTATGACCCATTTATTGTAGTACAAATTTTTTGACCCATACCCGACCCAACCCATACCCAACCTATACCTGACCCATTTAACGAAACCTAAAAAAGCTTATATATATTTTAAAATGGTATTGATAACATGATTTTATACAATACAAATTTAATGGATAATTTTTATAATTTTAAAATAATTATTTTTTATTTTTTAAAAATTAAAATTTTAATTATTTAATTATTTTTAATTTTCTTTTTCTTTTTTCTCTTTTCTTTTTCTTCTTCCTCTTCTTTGGCCGACCACCGGCCACGACTTCGGCCGATGACTGGCCACAGGCGAGCTGGCTTGCCCGACTCGCCAGCTTGCCAGATCTGGCGAGGCGGAGGCCTCGCCCAACGCCGGTGAGTTCGCATCTCGCCAGATCAGCGAGGCTCAAGCCTCGCCGGGCGTCGGCGAGGCCTCCACCTCGCCGAGATCCAGGCGAGCTCGAGCTCGCCCCTTGCTCGACATTGGCGAGTTCAAGTCTCGCCAGATCAACGAGGCTCGAGCCTCGTCGGGCGTCAACGAGGCCTCCGCCTCACCAGATCCAGTGAGCTCGAGGCTCGCCTAGCCGGTCGCCGGCCATCGCCATGCCGGCAACCGGAGGAAGAATAAAGAAAAAAAGAAGAAGAAAGAAAAATGAAAAATGAAAAATGAAAATATAATTATAATTTCAATTTTTATAAAAAAAATTGTAAAGTTAAAGAGAAGAGAGAGAGAGATAGTGAGGTTTTGAGTGAAAGTAAATGGATTCATTTTTAATGGATTGATAAATGGGTCATAAATGGGTCAAAGAGCTGACCCATTTAAAACCCATATATCTTAGTCTTGACCCATTAAAACTCATTATGGGTGCTTTATGAAATAAAGCTTGACCCATTAATGACCCATTTAACCATAAATGGGTTCATAAATGGGTTGTGCAACCTATTTAACACCTCTACTGCCAACCATTCCAACGATTATCTTCAGAAATTTTTTATATGACTCTCTCATACTCTTTCAAATGATGTCTTTCTATCATAACATATTAAGACGAAACGATGCATCTTAATTGCACCCCATCATGGACGCATTAATAAAGTACAACACCAAGCCTCATGATCTTGAAGATTTGGAAGCTGCCTCGCCTTCAGGCGGTGATTATTGAACAAGGAGCAACGCCACATCTCAAATTTCTCAAGTTTAGGCACCTCGATATGATGAAAAATGTTGGGGGGCTCAACTAGTGTGGGGAATTGGAGAATTTCTGTGTGGTAGTCAAAGAGGGTGCTGATGGTTTTGTCGACCATCTCAAGGTGGAAGAAGTAAGGGGTACGCCTCTGCACAAAAGAGAAGCCACCGACACGGATGACGAGGACGACAGGTATGGAACCATATAAAATCTCAAACATGCTGTTTACGCTTGACACTATGAAAATGTTTTTATAGATTGATAATTTCAATAATTACTTATTAGTTGTTAAAAAGAACGGTAAATATCAGCAACGAAAAAGGAGATGATGCATCAGGACGTTGAGGAGGACACTAAGAGACCCGAATCTGCGGAACATGCTCTTTACACAGTGACGAAAATGTTTTCATAGACTCGATAATTTCTTATTAGTGATTAAAAGCCATGAATTTGGTTTTTATCGATTAAGAATTGCATTGGCTCATTTCACCAAACCAAGTCAATACATATTAAGAAACTATGAAGGCTACAATCAATCCTACTAAGTAACATAAAATCACATAAATAATATCATTTAACCTTCGTGTAACCTAATGTTGGATTCAAAAGTAACCTTTGGAACCAACCTTACTTCTCATAACCTACGTGCATTGAGTGAGCTTTCACCTTGCTCACATGCAAGACGATGAAGAAGAGAGAACGATATGTTATTAAACTAGTTAAGACCTCTCGTTTACATATCTTATCATAGTTCAAGAAAAGAAGCTTCTCATATAGAAACAAATCCACAAGGTCGCTTTTTTTCTTTTTTCACTATTACGAGTACTATTAGGACATTTGCGTGCGCATGTGTGTGTGTGTGTGAAGCTTACTTATTTAGTAGTCGAGTAGCTTCTCCTTGAATACAGAGATGATGATAACTAGTCGAGTAGCTTCTCCTTGAATACAAGGAGCTGAACATATGTTATGTATATGTCCCATTTTCCCACCTAAGCCCCTCCTCCCGTCTCTCTCTCTCTCTCTCTCTCTCTCTCTCTCTCTCTCTCTCTCTAAATGTGTGAAGAAACAATTTCACGTACCGGTTATGTTATGTGATGAATTGACGTGATGTCATTGAAAATCAAATTTCGAATTCATTTTCAAATTATTCTCTTGCTCTATGCTCTGTTTTGGGGTCTTTTCATTGTAAATAATGGATCACCCCTAATTCTATTTGCCGCAAACGAGTATTTCTTCGGTCCATAAGGTTGTTGGTGCTAATTGGTCCGAGAGTAGTGGTTTGAGTTCAATGCATTGGCGTCGAAATATGGGAGGTGCCATGCGTTAGACAATGTGCAGAAGGTGTTTGCTGAAATTATCCAAGAGAAGGATCAGTAATGTTGCCACGCATAATTTGATTATGCTCAGCCAGGAACTGTAGGAATGCGCTTATCTCAGTTAGAGGATTCCGATTCCAACAAATAAGCTAAGTCAAACATCTCCTTTTGTATATGATCATGTACAATTTTGCTTCATGTTCAGTTTTCATACTCATTGGCCCATGCGAATGGAGCTACACTCTTGACTGGCTTCTTTTTTAGTGGGTATCATAGAATTTCACCCAGAGGCCTGGAACAAGGGCACATGCCTATTGATATCATCAGCATTGCCAGCTGAACATGCTGGCTTAAGGGCTATACCTGCATTTCATATTCACTACTTGCTGATTTCTTGGCCATGAATGTTTTACATGTTTAGAGTAAGTTGATTTCTTGGCTATGAGTACTGCACATGGTTTGAATATGCTGGCTTCAGGGCTAAACATGCTTTTATATGTTCAAAATATGCTGAATTCAAAGCTATAAATGTTGTATTTACTTAAAATTTGCAAGACTCATGATTAGAGACGCTGTCCATGCTTAAACCTTGGTGAATTCTTGATTATAAGTGTTGTCCATGCCTTAACTGGACTGTATTCATGATAATATGAGCTGTCCATGGTTTGAATTTGTTTGATATATGTTCATGTTTGTTGTCCGCAGCCATTTCTATACAAATAATGAAGGTTTGGTTTCATTTAGATATTATCTTGGCTATGTAAATAAATGTGTCATTGTGGGAAAGGGTTATGTGGGATTTATGATGATCTCTTGTTGAACCATTGCACTTGATGTCTTGAATACTCTGGACATTTCTTGAATGTTGGACGCTCTTCATTGCATGTGAGTTAGGAGGATTTTGGCTTCATTCAAATGTTGTTTTGTTTGGCTATAATGTTACATTGACAAACCATTGATCCTTCACCATTTTGACATGTTTAGGCATCATGCTCATGAATGAAATGTAGGTCATTTGCATTGGTAGATTGCTGGATATTCTGAATTAGATGTGATTTAGTTGGGTCTTGAGATTGTTTGAGGGCATATTTTGTTGCTAAAAATAGTATTTAGACGTGATATTCATTATTCATCATTTTTGGCGAGTTCGCTCTCATTTTTTGAAGAAAACATTAAATGTGGCCTGTGATTGTTGGTTTACTTGCTGGTCGTTTCCTCTCGGATGTGGTTTTGAATAAATTTGGCTCAGTTTGGATGTTGCTTTGCTCATTTACATTTATGAGGCTAATGTATCATTAATTTCATAGTCATTACATGTATGTTTGGATGTCATTTTAGATCTAAATCGCATGTTGAACTTGTTAAATGTTGCTGGATGCTCCTCCTTAGAGGTCTTTGGGCTGACGTAGGGGTGGTGGAGCAATCCTTAGGCTTGCTAGTACTTATTTTATGGTGATTTGGTATGATACCGTTTAACCTGGTTTTCTTTGAATAAATAGTAGCTTCCTTTGGATAGGATTGCGTGTGATAGATATCTATCTTTCAAACTAGACTTAGACTTTGAACTTAGCTCACGGGGGTTTTTGTATTGGGGCTTGATAACAAGGCCATGTTATTCATTGCCCGACTCATATTGGGTTTTTGTATCACTCTTCTATTACTTTTTATGTATGGTTATGATTCTTTTATATTGCCTTTGTGTTGTGATTTGCTTGTCTTAGTCAAATGGTTAGGTCATATTTAGGATCACAAGTAACAATTGGATAGTATGGTAAAGTAACCCAATATGAGTGCACGTGACACTTTGTAGAGAGAACTTTAGGATTCAAAATTGGATAAAAGACTGCACGTGACACTTTATTGACAAATAATCAAGTTTAGATACATAAAGGACATTAGCTAGACAAGTGGTGTAATCCAGTTCCTACCTCTAAATCTCTATGGTTGCAAAGGAAACGAGATATCCTCTCATGTCTCGCTTGTTTCCTAGCCGGTCCCAACGGGTTAGTGGTGACTCATTTGCATGATAAATTTTCCATAACTTAACCATTTAAAATGAATTTCCCAACAGTGCGTAAGGTAAAGGTTTGAGAAAACTCATGTCGATTGAGAACTATTGGTCCACAACCTGACATTACTCTAAACATGCCTCCCTGGACGGTGGACCGCTTCAAGAGAGTCATGACAATGCAAAATAATCTTTCTTCAGTGCTTGGTGTCTATGTCGGCAATACCTAAGTTAATCAGCCACAAGCTTTTAAAAAGACAAATACCATCACAAATCTCAAACTATGCCTGCTATGATACAAATACCCTCAACTTCTTCTTTTTTATTTGTCACTAAAAGCCCTAAATTTAGCCAATGTGACACAAATATTCTTAACTTTTTTTTGTGTAAAAAAAAATACTCAAAATATATACCCTCTATTATAGTTCCATCTAGAATATATTTGTCACATTGGTATTTGTTCAACATTTTTTATAATGCAAAAAAAAAAATGGAGTATTTGTGTCACAATAGGCATGTTTAGAGATTTAGCAACACAAAAAAAAAAAAAAAAAAAAACAGTTTGGGTTATTTGTATCATAATGGACATAATTTGGGATTTTTGGTGATATTAATCCATTTTAAAAGCATATAAGAAGATGGAAGAACTAGAAACATTCTATATTACTCTAATTAACATCAATTAAGTGCCTATGCTTATCTTGAAGAGCCTGGATCGATCAGTGGTCTTGCAAGCCCTCGTCTGTACATGAGTAAATTTACAAAGCATTTGCACAAATGACCTGTATCCAAGTCGCATATACATTTTCTATTAAAAATAAGTCATACCATCTTAGATGGTTGGAGGAACGATTTTGTCACCATTCTACAAAAGCAAAACTGTCCAAAACAAAGCATCACGAGAAAGACATCCTAGTCCTTTCTCACTAATGAAATTTTGTGCTTGCCAGAAGAGGAGTCAAGTTGAGTAGGGGTGAGCATCGGTCTAGGGTCAACCTTGGATAGGCCCAACCCGCCGGTCCTGGTCTGGTTCCTAAGGAGACCGAGTCGGTCCTTGGTCTTGGGATTTATAGACCAACACTGTGCGGGTTGATCCTCAGTCTTGGGAGTTTAGGGTCAGTCCAACTCAGACCAACCCCGATTATATATATATATATATATAAAATATATTATTTATAATTTTTTATATAGAGAAAACCCTAAAATGAATAGCGTCAACAACATTAAATATCTCATTAGTGAGAAGTTCAAGCAATTCTACACGATTTTTTAATAACTTAGATCTTTTAATGTCTTTTACGGCGTCAACAACCATAATTTACAAATGAGGAAAATGTTTTTGTGAGGAGGACATAAATAGCTTCTCACAAAGATCCTCATCTAATACTCGTTATCTTCTGTCTTATTTGTCCTCTTAGTTTTTAATTTGCCAAAATCAAAGGAAACAACTTCTCCGCTTGCCACTTGACACTCGCCTCACTCACTTTGAGTCACTTGCTTGCCGCTCGATGCTCACCTGGCTTGTTGCTCCCTGCTTGACACTCGACGCTCACCCCACTTGACACTTGTTGCTCACATCTCTTAGCTAACCTCGCTTGTCACTGAACCCATAGAGTCAGTCTGGTCCTCGCTTGCCTTTTCAAGGAGTACAAAAAATGAAACAAAAAAAAAAATTATCGGTTGGTCCCGAGTTAACCTTGGAATCAGACCAAACCCATTGGGTTAGTCCAGTCCTCGATTGCCCTTTCAGAGAGTATAAAAAATGAAATAAATAAATTATCGGTTGGTCCCGGGTTGATCTTAGAACCGGACCGAACCCACTGTCTTGGAACCGAACTGAATTGGATCGGTCCGGTCTTCGGTCCCAAAAATTGAAGATCGACACTGTGTGAGTTGGTCCTAGGGTTAGGGGGTGAGCCGGCCCGACCTGGACCATGCTCACCCCTAAAGTTGAGGCCAAAAATCTCCTTGGAAGCTTCTTTTGGCCCAACAAAACCGACAAGCTACGACAATGACAGCAATCTCGACCACCTGGTCCATGTCTTCTCCATTAGATCACAACCAGCGGTCACGTGATCCGTATCTTCTATGTCAGACGACAATTCTTAACACTCTTGAGGAGGACTTCAGTCACTATCTTCACGTGTTCTCTCTCTCTCTCTCTCTCTCTCTCTCTCTCTCTCTCTCTCTCTCTGGAGAAAATATTGGGTGGTCTGGGAGTGCCATGTCAGCGTGGTCCCCAACCACTCACGTGGCGCCACGCGGAAGTGTGGGCCCCTTGCTGTCTTTTGCATTCCCCCCCCCCCTCTCTCCTCTCCCTAGCCTTCTTCCTACCCTCTCCTAGCCTGCGCACATCCACTCTCCTCCTAGCCTGCACATTCTCTCTCATCTACAATGCGTTTATTATGGCACAGAGGCTTTCCTCTTTCCTCTTAATTTCTCCTTCAAACAAAAGAAAGGGAAGCAGAGGCTTCAAAATTTTGAATTCCAAAATCTCTCTACACTCATCGCTGCTCCACCGTGCGTCAAGTGGCCGTTCCCTGTCGTTGCCGACAAACCACATTACAAGCGCCCCTGCTCTAGCGCCGATCACTTCTCTCTCCGCTCTCATTGCTACTCTGACATTTGTCCCGGCATTCTTCAAGCGACCATTCCCCCACCACCATCAACAAACCACATTACGGCCACCCCTTCCTTAAATTCAAAATTTCAGGTTCCCTTGTCTTCGCTCTCTCCGGCGCTCGTGCTCGTGCTATATTTGAGCCGACGTCGCTAGCCAGGCTCCTACTCCCGTCAACGTCCGCCGCAAGCTCGCTCGACCTCACCTCCATCTTCACCGTCACTCTCGGCCTCTCCCTCGCTCCCGCTCTCCCTCCTTCGATCTCCCCCCCGCCTAGTGCTGTCCCTCCATGAATCACGCTCATATCCATGCCATTCAAGAACGCGAACCCCCCGAAGTTGGTGTTCCGAAGGACGACCTCCCCAACCGGTGACACGGTCAAGGGAGCTGAGAAGAAGGCCGCAATGGAGTAGTCGAGAGACTTGACGTTGACACGCCGAAGCCTAACCTCGGGGCTCTTGATGCGGACGGTGAGGACAAACCCGAGGAAGGCGGCGCAGAGGATGACGATCGGGGCGAGGGCGTAGACAAAGCACTTGCTACTGTTGCGCCTCTGGTTGTGGCGAGGCAGCGGCTTGGCAAAGTGGGCGATCTTACGTCGTTGCTCTGGAGGCAGGATCCGGAGGGCATGATTTGGCTGGTCGGATCTTCTTTAGGCATTACAAAGTCGGAGTTCAAGTTTGAGGATCGGGCTTACAACCGTGTCTGGTACAGATCACATGACACCATTGTAGCATTATGAAACACACGGTTGACCCTTTGAAAGAATTCCGTTCTGGATATGAGAGTTTACATGAAGAAAATCCCAGCTTCGAGTGGTTTGCAGACTGAAAATTCTGTTGGGAATCACACGAACCACTCCAGGAAGGTCTACGTTCAATTCATTTCACAAGAGTCTCAATCACACCACAATGGCAAAGTTCAATGCAGGTCCAAGCTAGACAGGAAAAAAAAAGAGAGTTCACAATGCAACAACATCTATGACACATGCAATAAACTTGGCTTGAGAATGATTTAAGACTGCTGCAAACTCAGAAAATCCATGCTCGTAGCTGTACAAAATTGACTCCTTGGCAGCCTCTTCACTATTAGATATTAAACATATGCACTCTTCAGATGCGACTGCAACATATTTCATTTCATTGTATAAATTATATAATGCACTAAAGGATTAGTCTCAACATTGAAATTACAAAAACAGCTTGAATGTTGAAATTTTCACAGAAGCACATAGATGTGTCAAAACTTAAATGGGCTTTTGCACAGCTGACCAGACAAATTATTCCAAGCATAATTTGCAGTCACCCAATAACTAGATTCTACGAAACCAAATCGTGGAGCTCTATGAGCAAAGGCAAAGCCAAATGAACAAGCAAAACAAGGACACAATTCTCCAACAGTTTCAATCTCGACCCAAAAAAAAAATCACTTAAGCAATCAGACAAGACTTGAAAGTCTTAAAAAAAAAAATGTGTCCAGATCAACCTCAGCCCACAAGATTTGCCGAAACTTCTTTCAATCACGTATTTGGTGAACTGCAATTTGCTTTAGCGTGATCTGAGTGTTTTATGTCCCTGATCTTGATCGTACAGAAATTCATGTGTTCTCAATAGTTTCTTGAGGGCCTCAAAGAGGCAAGCTCGGCAGAAAACACAACTTGCATATAGAAAAGGCGAAAAATAAAACAAAATTGTAGATTGTCATTACGTAATTCAATCAATCGTTATTTACATTTGCAAGATTTTAGGAGTTAGTGTGGATGACCAGATCCAGATCCAACTGAAAGTCTTAGTCCTCTCTGTTTCCCAAAACCAAATGAAGCTCGTCCTCAAGCTTCAATCTGTTTCCTCTATGGCGAGATGATCCTGAAAACATGCTCTTGGCCGGTGCAGTTGTCCACCATAACTACCCATCTGCTCTTCTTCCTCCACCCTCCGTTGCCGTCAATCTTGCCTCGGGCTTTAGCAGCTTCCTACGCCGCCTCGAACGCCCTGTGCGGGTCATCACCTTCCTACCCCACTCAGACCCAGCTTTCACATGGTCCCGCATGTCCAAGTAGCAAAAACCTCGGACGACGACACAGGAACACATCAACCCCCCTCAGCGAGTGACCCGTGCTCTCTCGCATTCACTTGAACTCCGACTTTCGTGATGCCTAAAGAAGATTCAACCAGCCCAATCATGCCCTCCGGACCCCACCTCCGAAGCAACGACATGGAGCTCGCCCACTTCGCCAAGCTGTTGCCTCGCCGTAACCAGAGGCGCAGTAGCAGCAAGTGCTTCATCTACGCCCTCACCCCGATCGTCATCCTCCATGCCACCTTCCTCAGGTTCGCCCTCACCGTCCACGTCAAGAGCCCCGAGCTCAAGCTTCACCGCGTCGACATCAAGTCCCTCGACTACTCCACCGCGGCCTCCTTCTCAGCTCCCTCGACCGCATCGCCAGTTGGGGAGGCCGAGAGTGACGGTGAAGATGGAGGTGAGGTCGAGTGAGCTTGCGGCGGAGATCGATGGGAGCAAGAGCCTGGCCAGCAATGTTGGCTCAAATATAGCACGAGCACGAGCGCAGAAGAGAGTGAAGATGAGGGAACCTGAAATTTTGAATTTACGAAAGGGGCGGCTATAATGTGGTTTGTTGAAGGCGGCAGGGGAATGGCCACTTGACGAATGCTGGAACAAATGCCGGAGTAGCAATGAGAGCAAAGAGAGAAGCAAGCGGCACTAGAGCAGGGGGCGCTCATAATATGGTTTGTCGGCAACGGCAAGGAATGGCCACTTGACGTACGACGGAGCAGCGACAAGCGTAGAGAGATTTTGGGACTTTCCTAGAGAGCAACATAAAGCCTCTACTTCTCTTTCCTTCATTTGAAGGAGAAAATAAGAGGGAAGAAGAAAGCCTTTGTGCCATAATAAATGCATTGCAGATAAGAGAGAATGTTCAGGCTAAGAGGAGAGTGGACGTGCAGGCTAGGAGAGGGTAGGAAGAAGGTTAGGGAGAGGGAGAGGGGAAAAATGCAAAAGACAGCAAGGGGCCCACACATTTACGTGGCGCCGTGTGAGTGGTTGTAAAATATGGGTTTTGACCCAGTCAAAAAAATAAAATAAAATAAAAAGGAGAAAGAAGGAGAGAGGAATCGAGAGTTTTCGGGAGAGGGAAAAGAGAAGAGAGAGAGAGAGAGAGAGAGGGGAAGAAAAGACAGAAAAAAAAAGGAAAAAGAAAAGAAAAATGAGGAGATAAAAGGGAAAGAGAGAAGGAAAGAAGGGGAGAGAGGGACGGCAGAGAGCTCGAATGCAGAGAAGAAGAAAGAGAGAAAGAAGAAGAAGAAGAAGGGAAAGAGAAAAGAAAAAGAGGGGCTTCGCGCATTCTCATCATGGGAGCCTTGCCAAGCCATGTAACGCAACGCCCGGTAAGCGCTCGTGCCGCCCATTCATTCAATTGGAGTAATTTCGGACCTAAGGCCGGAAATTCGGAATTTTGGGAAAATCAAGCGGCGAAGTATGATTTTTGATTTGTTGAGCCACATATTTTTATAAAAATGTTACCTTGGGATGTTGTGAAGCTATAGCATCTTACGGATCGTGATTTGAGCTTGCGGTTTGTCCAGAACGGAATTTTGAAGTTGGGGGCGCATTTTGTTACTGTAGCAAACAGTAAGCTTCGAGCTTTTTGTTTTGTTGTTTTCGGTACTGTTTTGGGGTGGCTGAGTTGGGGTTATTGTTGTATGTTAAGAGAGCTTTCTAAAGACTATAAGACGGCTTGAAACGGAATTTTGTGGAGGAAGTTATGGCGCGACAAAGTTGGCGCATGGGCTGCGGCTTGCGGGAAATTGATGGGTTTTCGATAAATGCGACTTTTTTTGGCGCATAGGTTTCGTTTTATCGAAAAATAGGCTTAGTATAGGCGAGTCATTATGCGAATATCCTTTTTACTCAGCCTTTTGATAATGTTTTTCCGTTAATTATTAGGGATCCGAGTGCGTTGGTTCGAGTGAGCGTCGTAGTTGATTTTCGACTTTCCCAGGTGAGTGGTGCTATCTCTTCTAAGAATTTATAAGCTCATGTCTTCAAAATTATAAAGATTTGATATTTGACGAGTTATGGATAAGCATGTTTATTGCATAAAAGTTAGATCGGGCATTTACTAAGTTTTGATATTTGAAAATAGCGTGAGAACTTTTTATGAATATATATTCTGTTTGATGAACGAAGTTGAGAAATATTATATGTTTTGGGTTTGTGAAATCATTTCACGAAAAGCTCAACTTTGAGATGATTTATGGAAGGCTATATAGATATTGATTTGTGATGAGCTTTTTGAAATGTATTTGATTTGAAATTGATTTATGAGACGAGTTTTAAAATTATTTGAAAATGTTTTATGAAAAGTATTTCTGGTGGATAAGTTGAATTGCGAATCTTTTGGGGATATATGAAATGATTTATGGATTTGGTTTGAGAACTATGGATGGTGTTGTTTTGGATTGATGTGGATGCTCAATATCACTGTGAGCCCAGCGAGGGGCTTGTGGGTATGCGCATACTATTCTAGGATATCCTTGTGGGCCGAGCCACCGGCTAATAATAGGTGGAGACCTTGCCAAGGGGGAAATTTTGGTCGCCTCGTCACTAGGCGTTATATAGTGATCATGGTTTGATATTGAGCAACAGATTGGTCAATGGAGTAAACCATTGACATGTGATATGAGATGAGTCGATGGAATGGACCATCGACATGTAATTTGAAATTAGTCGATGGAATAGACCATCGACGTGTAATTTCATTTGATTATCAATGTGTGGTTTGATGAGATTAATCAATGGAATAGACCATTGATTCATGTTTTATGAGATTGACCAATGGGTTAGACCATTGGCATTTGCCTATATTATCTTGAATATTTTCGCTTTGAACATATTGTGTTAAAGTAAGAAATGTTATATTTTGGCCTTGAAGGTTTGTTATATTTCTGGGTTTGGTGTGGTATGAGATTAACCAACGGAATGGACCATTGGCATTGGCATGTGAATTAATGAGATTGATCAGTGGATTAGAACATTGATGTTTATTTCGATGTTATTATGAAATGATTATTTTTGCTATAAATATAATTATGTTGAAGCGTATGTAACTTATTCTTTTTACTGTATGTTTTGTTATATCCTAGATTTGAGTTAAAATAGTTGCAGTTTGGTTTTGTAAATATGCATAGTGGGTGCTCGATCCGCTTAGAAGAGATGCACTACTCACTGAGCCGTGGTTGCTCACCCCTCTATTTTCTAATGTTTTTCAGGTCCCTCGATTAACGATGAGTAGGTACGAGAGCAATATGGATGTGTGGACTTTTAAGAGTTGGTTTTTGGCAGCTTTGAGACTGCGTCCTTTGAGTGGAAGGACGGCCGTGTCATCCCCCATTCTTGTTGGTTTTGGGTTGTGACATTGGTCAAGGACCATGCTAACATGGCGCTCCCAAACCACCCAATATTTTCTCCTCTCTCTGTGCCTAATCACAAAGCTGATGTTAGAGAAGCCAAATCACCGCGGCTGTTAATCATCAACGTCTAAATTTTTCTAAGCGATGGTCACCGTGATTTGAGAGTGCGATTGCCTCTCACTCTCCGTCCGATCAATGTTTCCTTCTCATTCAATCAGGTTCGTAAACCAAGAAACTCAATAGGTGGATTTGCTGCTTCGGACGTTCTTCTCCTTGTTACTTTCCCTAAAGCATATTGTCATATGGCAATGAATGCATTTAATTTTGATGAACGGCGTGATTCTCTTGTTAGATAGAATATACTCTGGTTCCTCCAAACTCCCTGTTTTTTCATGTTTGAGCTGTAAATTTGTTTACCCCCTGTTTTTCATGCTTGACCTATAAATTCGTTTACCAGTTCCGAGCATAATTTGTAATGTTGCGCTGTTCTGTAATTCTTTTCATTGCTTTGGATGTGATAAAAAGTAGGGGAAATGGTTCAATTCAGCTTCACTCTGTTCGTCCTGTCTGCATCTCAGGGGAGTTCCTTGTTAGTTGATTTCTGAATCATCTCGTATGCCAATCCATTTGTTTCCAATTGGGTTTGAAGACCGTGGACTAGTGCAGGAGCCGTCCAGAATTTAATAAGTACAGGTTTCTATATCAAATTTCGAGTCATTAATATAGTAATATCATTATGCAATTGAAAAAGTTTTTAGCTACGTATAGAAGCATTCAAACTTAGAAAGCGCGAGATAAGAAATGTAGGAAAGAGAGACATATGAAATTTGTATATATTTCGATATTACCTAACGAAGAGTAAAATAAACCAATAAAAATCTATTAGATGATTTTGTAAAGTAATCAAATTAAGTTGGATAAATCAAGATATGCACAATCAAAGATATGGAGAATCTCTCATATAAAAAACATCACGAGAAATATGGAAAAAAAATCTTAAATATCTCTTAAAAATATCTTAAATATTTCTAACAGCCCGCATGGTGATAAAAAGATCTGAAAAAAGCTCCGATGGATGCCGAAGCGGTTTGGTGTTTTAAGGAGGGAGCCATTGCTCCTTAGGTGGCCGTTGCTTCTATGTCAGACCACATGGACAAGCTAGCTACTAGTTTTTGACAGGTTGAAAGTTACCTTTTACACAGATATAATTTTGGAATTCTAAAAAAACACATTTAAAAATCTGCTAAATAGATGACCAAAGTCAAACGGTGTTGATATAGTAACCACGTGACTCAAGTAAAATAAATATAACATTATTTTGACTTAAAAGCCATTTGACAGAAACTTAATGAAAGATGAATGTGTTGCATTAGTACAAGCATGGAGCTTTTGATGTCACGTTAACAAATTTATGATAAATGTGTCATAGTAGGTATAATTTAAGATTTTTTTTATTTTATTTTTTTCCATTTTCCCTAGAAATTACTAATCTCGGTCTCGCATACATATTTACTTTCTCAAAATTAAAAACTTACAAATCGGGGTGAAAATAAATTACGTTTAAGGAGTGACTAACCAAGTCCTCGAATGAAAAGTTACAAACCACTTTGAGGAGTGGCAATTTGTCTGGCTTCAGTGGAACGCCTCTCGCGACCAACTGATCCACTATTTCATTATTTCTGACTCCACTCCAAGTGCAACTCACACTGAAATAACTCCCTCGCCATCTCCGGAAGATGAGTTTAACTTATTTATCTCACTCAAATAACATTACGGTTAACCAAAAGACACATTCCATCTGAGACTTCTACTTTATGATCAGTTTGGTAATGCATGGCGCTCCAGAAGTTTGTACTAGCTGCGTTACGCCGAGATGTGCCGTTAGAAGCCAAACGTGGCTGAGAAGCTCTCCTCCTCTGCTCGGGCTCTCGCTGTGTTCGTAGCCTTTGCATTGGCAAGCCGTACATCATCATCCTCACCCAGACCTTGCTAATCACCTTCCACCTCTCGACGGATTTCAACTGTCTAGCGAGACGGCATGCATCAAAAAGCACCGACGTGCTTTCGGGTCCACGCATCTTCCACGCAGGGAGTTTAGTTCTCACTTGGAGCAGAAGATAGCAGACTTCGCAAAGATCGCGCGACTCTCTTGAGTCGTGCTTGTCGAAGCAGTTGCATAAACGGGTGTGGACATGTGCCTCTTTCTCGAATAATTTCTGGGCCCACTGGATGACGACCCATGAGATGCTGCCTTCCTTCTTTGGCAACATCGCTAGCTCGTCCTCGAAGAACTTCTGAGCTTCAACCAAAGTGTCTTCGTATCGGAGCACCCCTATTCCTGTTCCCAACATGGAAGGATAGAATCTTAGAAGATAGATCATGTACCGTGAGACCAACATACTCATCGTGTAGTTCGTGACGTCTTCCGGGTCCATGCTGCGGCAGTCCTCATAGTGACATAGCTCAGTGGCGATGTGCCAAATGATGATGCTCTCGTCAAATTCCATCGCTTCCAAACTCCATTTCAGATGATCGCAGTTCGACTTCTTCAGTAGTTCGCTTGCCTCCAGCTTAAGAATCGCCAACCCTCCGTAGTTCGACTTCTTCAGTAGTTCGCTTGCCTCCAGCTTATGACTCGCCAACCCTCCGTTCAATCCGATGAGCGTTTCCATTTTATTGACCACATCCTTCATGTGTTGGAAGATTTGGTCTTTTATGTCCTCATCCAACTCTTTGTAATCGATGTAGAAGTTCTTTTCCACATGCTTGCCTAACTTGGCAAGCCTTGGATAGCGGAAGATGCTGTTTCTATTCCTGATAGATGAATCTAAGAGGCTGATCTGGGCCACGGAATTTGACCATCTTTGGCTCCGGCTGAACGAGCGAAAGGTGATGTTGGATAAAATGGTGGATCCCCTTGGTCTCTGAATCAGCCAGTGGTTGACCCAATCGGATGAAATTGCTAGAAGAAGCGAGAAAATCTCTAAAAGTATGGCCACAATTATGAGCAAGAAAGTTATCCAGATGTCAACTTTGGGGTAGTCCTCCTTATCCTGTAAGGAGAAGGAAACTAAAACAGCACACGGCACAGAGAGACTGATGACCCAACGAATGATGCCCCAAGCACAGTACAGCAACTGCACCTTGGTGTAAAGCAGATCGTACATGAACCCGAGCTCAATCTCCACGATCTTAAATGCCCTCAATGAATTCATGACCGTGAACATGCTCTTACTGGCATGCAGGTCGATAGAGTTGACGGTCAGGCCCATGAATAGAAGCTTGAAGATCTTGAACGACTCATAGGCTATGTCCAGAGTCGTCGAATCTCCTTCGTCGTGGGCTAGATAGTCCTCCACTGAGAGATCCTCCAGAGCCGGAATCTGTGTAAGCTCTTCAACTCCTACCCGGTAACCCTCCTCTTTCTTCAGAGTGTACTGCGCCATTTTCCTGTGGTAGAAGGGACCAAAATTGGGACGCGAAATCATTGAATCTTGTAGTCGACCTACGCTAGCCAAGTACAAACTCCAAGGCCTCTCTGCATATTTGATTAATCCCACCAGGTTCATACCTGCCGCTAATATCCACAGAGTAGACCCCATCAAGGCCAAGACGTATATGTAACACGCTAGTCCTACCTGGCCGCAAAGCCGAACCAAGTGCCTCAGCCACAGCTCGTTGTCCTCCAGGGCATATGAGGTGATCGTGTCAGGCCCACCCAAGTGGAGGAGGAGGAACGGCGCCCAGAACGCCCTTATCTGGGTCTTCGGATCAATCGTCCCCTTCTTTTCGAGGTTGGCCAGGCGGTTCGACATGATGCCGAGCGTGAGAGTCGCGATGTAGTCGGCCAATAGGTACGTTGTCCAGACCACAACTTGGATCCAGTTCTTGAAAATGGATTTCCTCCGGCTGGCCTGAGTAGCAAGGGTCAACTGGAGGAACAAGCTGAAGAGGACGAGTAACCGCAGCTCCCACTCCTTCCACATATCACGAATGTATCGGGAGATCAGCGAAAATACCATGGTTGAACTCGAACTGTTGGCGCCGAAAGGCTCGACGATCAGGGCACTCTCTCAAAGAGCGGTCGAACTTTAGGTTGAATATGTAGAGGGAGCAAGGCAAAATAGCTTTAGCCTCGAAATAACCTCAGCATTATCCTCAGAACTCCCACCAATTTATAAGCATTACTTGGGATAGTAATCAAGTTCAGAAGCACCTATTTACCCTGCGTAACATTACAAGAAACAAAAAAGAAGTATGCATTCCGAAAACATCCACGATATAATACTCGCAACACCACTTTTGAATGCATAATTGTTAAGTAATTCTTTGCTTTTGCTTGAGACAGAAGTAAAGCGACAAAATCATATTCTGGCATTCGCACTAGCACGAGTATGATATACTTTAATTAAGAAGATCAGAATATAGGTCAAGAGTTAAAAGCTTGATTGCTCAATCACTGCTCCGAATTGAAATTTAGTGAACTTCACTCGAACTCCTATGATTTTCACATTTTCTCTAGCACGTATTACTAGCTTAACATGATTCATGTAGAATATAAAAATCATCTATTTAGCTTACTATGACAAGTAAAGTCATAGAAAGGCCAAAAAAGGGTATAAATGCTCACTCCAAATTGAAGCAATTCAAAAGCATTGAATTGCTTCGATTCTAGCAGACAAGCATATTATTTCCTTGAACACTAATCTCCATGTCAAATTCGTGAATAACTTCGTCACCAGAATAAAACATTGCACTATCACGTGTATATTTCACACCACGTATGCGGCTTACGACCACTATGATCACAATTTGTTTCATCTATGTCTGGACAATTGACATACGGTGTGCGACACTATATATATATTCCATCTATATAAGATGTTTCATAAGGAGGCAATGCATGACAATCGCTGAACATTTTAATCTTCCATACACTGCCCGCGAAGGACGTACGGCTGGCGGCCCACCTCCAGCTTAATTTACTAAGCCCTTAACGTTGCAAATCAAGGCTTGAAACATGCGATTAAGAACCTACATAAACCTCAACGTCCAAGAATTCATAACCTCAAACAAAGTTTTATTTTTGCTACCAAGAAAGGAAAAGTATTAGTACCACAACTTTTGTATTACGCTGACTTAAGTGTCATTGAAGTGTGAAAAACAATCACTTAAGTGAATCCAGTAATTTAATTTATAGGAAAATCTGACCTGACTCACCAAATTCAAGTGAATGGATGCTAATTAAAAACTTTTGGTGTTGAAGTAATACTTCGTAAAGTTTTGACAGTGTATTGATCCTTTATTAGATTGTCGCTCTGAAATTTTTTAAAATTCAAAATTTGACAAAACGATGTCATGAGCCAAAAACAAAAAAATCACAAACCAAGTATTTTAACTTAGCCACCATTTTCCTTTGTCTTGTTAGACTAAAAAAGCAAATTCATGGAGCAGACATTCCCTCAAAATACTTTCATTTAAAAAAACAAAGATCTAATTGTTTTCCTTTAAAAAGAAGTAAATGACATTTTTATTAAGAACGTGATGGCATGACTTGCAGATCTTCAATTTGTGTTGTCACCATATATCATCTCAAGGAATATGGACAAGATGAAAATGAGACGACATAAAAAATTTTGACTTTATATCAGTGGAGAACTAGAAATATAGGACAACACTTCTAAAATCATTAGAGAAATATGTAAAGCCCAGAGAAATTAAAGACCTCATGATCAAAGCTCTAAAATTCAAAGAAATTTCAATCGAGTCAATCATATGTAACTTTTTTATACCGTTGGGATTTTTGCAAGGACACGCGAGCCCTCACCCAAAGTGCCAGATTTGGCCAAGTGAGGGCTTGGTGGCCCTCACCGGCCTTAAACGAGGTCATGCCCCTTGCTTGGCCAAATCTCATCTCCCATAGCTAGCAAGGGGCCCGACACCCTTGTTGCAACCTACTCAAAGGGAATAGGTTAAGAGGTATTGCCTAAAAGACGGGCTTACAGAATATGGTAACTCTCCCAAACTCATACCTCACGCGACATTAAGGTGTTTGTAAGAATTTTGTAATAATGAGTCACCACTAACCTATTAGATTAGGCTAGAAACCAACTGCCTCACTTCTTACACAATTGGAGAATTTAGGATTGGAGACTTGATTACACTAATTAATCAATTAGTGTCATTTTAGTACTTAATTTTTATTTTTATTTTAGTACTTGATCTTGTTCATTTAAGACAAAAAAAGATTTTTGTCAGGCAGTTTAAATTAGTTTTAGACTAATCCACTATCATGCGAAGTGACCATATAGGTACGCAATCTACATAATAATCGACCACCAAAGAAAGCATTAAGTAGATTGTATGGAATGAAAGACTTAATATTAAGGAAAAAGATAAATGACAATCCTAACTAGACTAAAGGGAGCCACAAACAATGAAAGCATGCGAACAAAGGTAATTGTCTTTGAAGACAATCGAAATCCTAAGATAGAGCCCTAAGGGCTTACTAAATTTTTTAGTACAACTTTAAAGTTATAAGGCCTCAAAAGAAATTAGCTCAAAATGTCCATTTTTAAACTTTGAGGAATTATAAATTTTTAGGGATTTTGTAATTCTTAATGAACTTTTGAAATTTTTTTTTGACGTTTTTCCATTTTTTTAGATTTTTTTAAATTTTTTTGAGTTTTAAAAAAATTGAATTTTTAAATTTTCTGAAAATTATTGAATTTTTCTTGATTTTTAATATTTTTTATTTTTATGAAAATTTTCGAATTTCTGAAATTTTTAATATATTTCTGAAAATTATATCAGGGAAAAAGAGATTCGGACCGAGTAAACCCGATCCAGCCCATTGAACCGATCCGATAACCCGTACCCTACTTAATTCAAAAACTATTTCTGAAAAACGCTTTTTTATATTAATATTTATATTCTAATTAATTCTTTTTCTTTCCTTTTTCTTTTATTTATTTATTTTTCTTCTCCCAGTCTTCTTCTCCTCTACGCCTCCTCCTTGCTTTTGTCTTTTTATCCCTTTTGTCTGGACCTTAAACTGCTTCATGGGCTAGCACTCCCATGTAAAATAAACGAGGCTCCCAGATGCATCACGAAGGCCTGGCAGGGAGATAACCGTAAAATCCGTGGATTCAACCACAATAAAAAATCTCCTGAGCAAAGTCCTAGCTCAGGTAGTAAACATAAGAACCAGGCATGGTCCTAAGCAGGACCTTAAACTGCTTCATGGGCTAGCACTCCCATGTAAAATGAACGAGGCTCCCAGGTGCAACACAAAGGCCTGGCAGGGAGATAACCGTAAAATCCGTGGATTCAACCACGATAAAAAATCTCCTGAGCGAAGTCCTGGCTCAGGTAGTAAACATAAGAACCAGGCATTCAGGTCCTAAGCAGGACCTTAAACTGCTTCATGGGCTAGCACTCCCATGTAAAATAAACGAGGCTCCCAGGTGCAACACGAAGGCCTAGCAGGGAGATAACCGTAAAATCCGTGGATTCAACCACGATAAAAAATCTCCTGAGCAAAGTCCTGGCTCAGGTAGTAAACATAAGAACCAGGCAGGTCCTTAGTAAGACCCTAAAAGGCTATGACATCCTGGAAAGACAGGATAAAGGCAGGTAGGGGTCTTGATAAAGATTCCCTCCTCACTGCCGAATCGGTTACAGGGGCCCTTACGGGTATCCCTCGAACGGCAATGCCTGAAGGCCGTGAAGCCTTCCCCGGGTAACCAGTCCTGGGCGTGGTTCAGCCTGATGATGGTACCAGTCTAACAAACTGGGTGACCGACCGTTTGTCTTTTCTCCGTTTCTTTTTATTACTCATTTTTTATTTCCCTTTCTTCCACCCCTGCGGGTGGTCTTCTCCCTCGCTGAAACTCCCCTTTCTACGTTCACTTCTTTGCGCGACGTCTTCTTCCACTGAGACCACGCCATCACCGAAGCTTTACTCACAGACGGGCTCAACACTAAGACTTTACTACAAGAATTCACGTCAGAATCTCAAGCGGTGCGCATCGACAACCAATCTCACCGGCCCTCATCCGGTTATCACCACCGGTCTTCACTCCGGCCGTCGCCAAACGTCACCGGCGACGTCGATGACACCAAACATATATATTTCGAGATAACGACCATTCTAACTGATCAACCACATTTATGCACGTCGAGACAAAAAAAAAAGACTGACTATGGCGGTCTCTAACCGTGGGCTTCTCCGGCGAAGGGCACGGATTTTCCGACGAGAAGACGTTCATCCGTGGCCGACTCGGGCATCAAACGGTATGCCACAAAATAAAAAAGAAACGCAGATTCAGTGATAATCCAGCAATATTAGGACAACCGAGCGTAAAATAAAGATTTTAATCATTGTTTTTATGAACTCAAATTCGGTGCTTCATTCAGATATTTTGTCAAACGGTGGATGTGCGATTCAGAATACTACTTCCAGGTTCGGATTTAACGTCGTTCGTGGCATAAACCCAGTATATTAAGCTCCAAATCAATGTTATTATAAACAAATCAGTTTGGATTTCGTACGGTTCGCTCAAAATCTCATCGGTTTGGTCTCGTGTTCTCGAACTTAATAAGTGAGGGAAAAGCAGAGCGTTTCCGGGGATTACCTGGTTCGGGAGCTTGCTGCGTTGAACGGGGACGGGCGAGTTGTCCTCTGCAGAGGGTCGAGACGATTCAGACAAACCACCGGCGAAGGGAGACGAATTCCTCACTCTCGATTTCTCTCCTCCCTCTCTCTATCTCAAGTTTCTCTCCAAAAAACCCCCCTCCAGCCGCTCACTCTCCGAGCTCCTTCTCTCTCTTTCCTCTGTGTATTATGCCCTGAACTCTCAGGTTCAAGGGCCAGAACAGCCCCAAAGAAGAAGAACCAGACCCCTTTCTTCCCTCCTCTCTCGGTTTCTCTCCTTCGAACTCTCTCTCCGAAGACCCCCCGCCAAAACAGAACCCTCCTCTCTCTTTTCAAACGCCCCTCTCTCTCTTCGCCTCTCGCCAGGACCGTGCCCGCTCAGATTGTACCGCACAGCATTCCCCTTCGCCAGCGTCGCGCGCGACGCCCTCCACTCTGCTGTCCTCTGTACGCTTTTCTTTTCTGCCCTTCTTTTGCAGAGGCGTGGCTGGCGTGGGGGGAAAGAAAAGCAAAAACCGGCCGAGCCGACCCACCAAAAAAAAAAAAAAAAAAAAAAAAAAAAAAACAAAGAGAGAGGAAAGGAAAAGAAGGCGCTGGCCCGGTTTCGTTCCCCCCCACCCCCACCTAAACCAAACTTTTTATTTTAAGGATAATTCTTTAATTATAATTTTAAATTTTTTAAAGGAAAGTAAAATATCAATTTTTTATATATATTTTTTCATTATTAACACTAATAATGCAACGGCTACTCCGCAACAAAAGTGAAGCAAGCCGCGTTAGTAGCACGCATCCATTCTGACTTCCAATCAAAGCTTGACAAATAGGGGAAGGGTTCCAAACCTAACCTAGGTTGGGAAAAGCCCTCCCTATGTTCTTAGTCAAGCTTAAACTGTAATCAAAGGTTAGCGCTAACGAGCACAAGCTGCTCAATCCCTTGCTTCTTGCTTTCGAGTCCAAGCCTACGTTTGCTTAGTGAGGTTGCTTGAATTGCGTGAAAGGTTGCTTTTCTAAAACTATTCTATAATGGCACCTTAGCCTATCTATAGTTAGGGGACTTTTTTTGCTAAGCTTGAAAAATGACCAACAACTTAATGAAAATATACGCATGCATTTTAATGAAAATTATTTATCTCACTTTTCTTATAATTAACTAATTTTATAATTTATTTTTAAAAATAATTCATATTTTCTTTTTTTAATTAATACTAGTGATGCTAATGTTCCTAATGTCTATATGTGATGTAATTTAGTAAAAATTAATTTTTATTTAGGAATTGAAAATTAATCCCTAATTTTCTTTATGATTTAAAACCTAAATGAACATGCAAAATTTAGGTGTCAATAACTCTTGCCTGGGGCCAGCGAGGGTCAGCTAATCACCCTTATCGGTCCTAACTCCAAAACCAAAAAAAAAAAAAAAGCAAAGAAAAGTATAAAAAAAATGAAAAGAAGGAAAAAACCATAAAAATTTAAAATGTCACGTGAGCACCGATAATCTACATCAGCAATTTCCGACCAAACTTGACCAAATTGATTCAATTGGTAAAAGATGAAAAGATTTAAAATTTAATTGGCAAATTTGAAAGGCTTAGAACTGAATTAACAAAAATAAAATGAGTTTATGACTTTTTGGACAATTTTCCCCTATTTTATACTATTATGTAAAGCAAAAAGGATCTCCTAAGGGAATCACAATCCTTTTTCCCTCAAAAATATCCTCAATTAATTATATGACAAATATATTATGGAAGGGCAAATGCATCAACGATCTTATTTTATCTCTCAAGTTTTTTTTTTTTTTTTTTTTTTTTAACATTCAACATTTTCTATCTCATAAACAACCCTATTATATTGGGATAAGTGCATTGAAAGTGCTAAAACTTGTCAAGAAAGTGCAATTTAATCCTAAAATTTTCAAAAAGTACAATTAAGTCCTAAAACTTGTTACAAAAGTGCAATAAAGTCCTAAAATTTTTAAAAAGTGCAATCAAGTCATAAAACTTATCAAATTGATCAAATTAAGTGCTTCCGTTGATAACAATTTTGAAAGTTTTAGGACTCAATAGTACTTCCGTGATAAGTTTTAAAACTCGATTGCACTTTTTGAAAGTTTTAAGATTCTCAATTATATTTCCGTGACAAGTTTTAAAACTTCTAGTACACTTATCTCAAAAAAAAAAAAAAAATCAAATCTCAAAACATAATTTATTTTTCATGATACACACAATTCCTGCATATTGTCTCGATAACTTCTTGTCATTAACTCTAAGGTGATTTCACAAAGCCTTTCGAATGTCAGTTTTTGTTTGCAAGCAATGCATGTGTATTTTTGCTATTATACACACTAGAAAGAGAAGCCAACTTAAGCTGTTTCCAAAGCTCTTGATTAATTAAACACCAAGGTCGATATTATCAGGAAAATATCTTTATTAATTTCTTTGCAAGGATTAAATCTATACTTTCTATAGTTGTGCTTTCTTGTTTCTTATCTTCGGTTCTCTGATTTTATGTGTTTTTATAACTTTGCAAAGCTAATTAATCAAAAAGCTAAAAGTAATTTCCTACAATAACAACCTAGAATCTCAAATATCTTGTCAGGCCAAAGAAAGTAAATGTAATTTCCCCCCGTTTCATCTTTAGTTAAGCAGCCCCCAATTAAATTACAATGTGGGTGTTGCACTCAGATAATTGTCTTTATGAGATCAATCCCATAAATAGACGGAATTTGCACTTTATTTTCTCTTTTGAACTTGGATATATGATACCCAAAAACTCATATTTATTATAGGGTTAATACCATCAAAAACTTCAAACCGGTACACCCGTACCAAGTTTACCCCAAACTATTAGTATCGCAAAAACTCCTGAACCAGTACACCCATGCCACATTTGTCTCAAATCAGTGCACCCGTGCCACACTTACCCAAACTAATGTTTATGTAATAAAAGGTTTCAAATTGATGCACTCATGCTACATTTACCCCAAAAAAATCTCAAATTTACTAGTAAATCTGGTACAAGTATATCAATTGGGGTAAATGTAGTGTGAGTGAACTAATTTAGGATTTTTTGTGATACAAAAATTAGTTTGAGGTAAATGTAGCATAGAATTACCACTTTGGGTGTTTTGTAACGCAAAAATTAATTTTATTGCAACACCACTTTTGGATGCATAATCGTCAAGTGATTTTCTAATTTGCCCAAAGAGGAAGTAAATAGACAAAATCAAGTTCCAGCATTCATATTAACTTGAATATGATCAACTTTAATTGAGAAGGTCGGAATATAAGCCAAGAGTTAAAATTTGGTTTCTCAATCACTGCTCTAAATTAAAATCCAATGATCTTCACCCTAATCATTGTGATTTTCACACTTTATCCAGCAAGCATCACTAGCCTAATGTGGAATATAGAATCACCTATTTTAGCTTGCTATCACAAGTAAAGTGTGACATCCGGAATTTCCGTATTTGAAATTATGTAATATTCGGAAATTCGTGTTATGATCATGATACTTAGATTTCGAGCTAAGTATTATTTGCCTTAATATTCAAACAAACACGTGAAAACTTTAAGCGAACCATAAATTTCATGGGACACAATGGGTAATTTCCCTAATTGTAGATTCTCTCGGGTTCAATGTGTGAATCCAATTAGGTGTGTGCTAATAGCAGGATGATATTAATTAAATTACTATATTCTTACTAATTAACGGTTGTTATTAATTGCATAAGTTTTAGTTAATTAATAATAATAGTGAATAACTTGTGTTAATTATGCTAGAAGAGGAAGATTACGTTCTACTTGCTACATTTCTTTTGTAAGATTTATTAATTCGAATTTTAAGTACCATTTTGTCGTTGTATTATCAATTGCTTGGCCATGTCTTTTTACAAAATAATATTTTGTGGATAATTTCTCTTACACCTAAACTAAATAATGATTATTTTAAGATGACTCATTATTCTCTTGCATTTTCCTTGGCCATGTGCAAGGACTTTACCTTGCATTTGTACCACATCAAGATGAAGATTAACATGCAAATTTACACCTAGCAATGAGAGAAAATCAAATTATCTTAACTAATTTTAACAAAACTCATTATGTCTTGCCAAAGAACCCATTTTTGCTCCTCCAAAATTCAAACAGAAGTTGCATGTATTATTTCCACTTTTCAATCCAAGAAATTGGAGAGCAAACTTCATATTCAAGAGCTACTAGAGTGGTGAATGCAATTAGTGATTTGTGTTCGTCAGAAGTAAGAGAAGTTTGTAGTATTAAGTTAGCTTAAGTCTACTGAGAGATGAAGTCTTAATATGGATATGGTGGTTGTTAAATGACTTTGATAATTTATTGCAAGTTCGTTCTGTTTCACTTTGGTTCGTTCTGGTTCGTTTTGTGTGGTTTTGGGTAGCTAAAACATGGTCATTCTACCATATTTATCATCATAATCCATTGCATGTTTGTTATGTTTCTTACTATCTCATTTTGGTTAGTTAGAATTTGATCATTATGCCATATTTATCTTGATAATCCATTGAATGTCCGTTCTACTTCTTTTCACCTCATTCTATGTAGTTAGAATATGGCTATTCTACCATATTTGTCTTGGTGATCCATTCTGATTTTTTCTATCTCATTCTAGGTAGTTAGAATACAATGATTTTGCCATATTTGTCTTGATAATCCATTACATGTTCATTCTACTTCTTTTTGCTAGAACTTTACCAATTAGAATTTGTTCGTTTCACTAATTTCTGTTGATATTTCCTATTACAAAATCTGTCTATTTGTGCCCCTTTATAAATCTACTCATTTGGTCAAATCTATTCATTTTTTAATCTGTTTACTTATTGAACCTACTAATTTATGAATCTATTCGTTGATAAGGCTATTTATCGATTCAAATAGACTTTATTAAATATGAAGTTATTCTTTGTTGAATTTGTTCATTTGTTGATCATGTCCATTGTTGGATTTGTTCTCTATGCTATAAGCTTTTATCAAGCCAGAAATTATCCTTTTGATTATTTAGACTTTACAATCAGAATGTACTTGTTCTTTCAGACTTAAAATATACCCATTTGATTTACGAAATTTTAATGTCCAAAACCTGCTCAATATCCAAACTCGAAATGTTTAGACTATAATGACCAGAATATGTCTATGTATTATTTAATATGTAGTTATTTGACAAATGCATTAAATTGAATTGAGATATGTGTGTTATGCTTAAGAGTATACATATATTATGGCTTAAATAAAATGAATGTGATTCCATCACATGTACAATGGTGAGTGACGATGCCACTTATGTCGAGATGCCTCATGAGTTGGGATATCCTGAGAAGTGTTTCGAGATGTCTTGAGAGTCGAGATGTCCCGTGAGTTGAGATGCCCTATAGTGAAAGTTCATAGAATGCCTCAAAAAGTTGAGATACCCTGTGTCTCGCGATGCTCCATGAGTCAGGATGCCTCGGGAGTGTTTGAAAAGATGAAGCATTAATGAATAAAATGTATTGTTATTTGTAAAACCAAATCATTTGTGTAAAACATAATGTGCATGTTTATGAGTCTGGATGGATGCTTTGTTAGTTGGCAATTTCTATGATAAATGAAAATGGAAATGGTAAAGTCTATTTATGTTTGTATCACACCTATCGGATAATTATGCATTCATTTTGTATATACCAAGTGAAGTAGTGAGATGATTTTTTTTTTTTTTAACTTAAAACTAGAGATTTCATTTGCTGGGTTTCCACTCATTCCGTTCATTTCTCAAATGTGTAGGATGGACGCTCCCCAACCTTTTTGCTATGAAGTCCCTATGTATAATTTATGAAAGTGTGCTTGAACCAAAGTATAGAATAATATATATCAAATGTAGTTCTACGATATGGGTTGATATAGGAGGTTTCATGGAATGGATTTCTTTTTGGTTTGTTGCTTGGTACTAGAACCTTGAGAGTGAGTCAGTTGGCCTGTTAAGTGGCTTCGATCTGGATGTTGGAGACGCAGCAGACGGAGAAGTTATCGATCCGTGACTCAATTCGATCGTTTATATGGGCAGACTTTTGGAAGTATAGTATGGATATATGTCTCCCTATCCCTCTTCAGAATTTTATCTTTGTGCTCATAATGTAATGATCTTGTGAACTCACATGTGATTTAAAAATAAAAGAAACTTAAGTATGTTGGTTATATTTGTAAGGTTTTAATTGTCAAAAGAATATTTGTAAATATTTGATTGCGCTTCTGCATACTAAAAGAGATTAATAATATAAGAAACACGTGTCGGGTGACATTATGGGCATCACATAAAGTCACAAAAAGGCCAAAAGAGGGTGATAGATGCTTATTCTAAATTGAAGCAATTCCAGAGCATTGAGTCAATTGCTTCAATTCCAACAAACAAGCATATTCTTTCCTTGAATACTAATCTCCATATCAAATCCATAAAAGAAGTCATCACTGCGATAAAACATTGCATGAGAGTGCATATACCTCATAGATCATAACTTGTTATCTATGTCTAAACAATTGGCACACATGTGCGTCAGCTAAAACATTTCTCCATGTATGATGTTTCACAAGGATGCATGTGCTACATAACGGTTAGGGGTGAGCATCGGTCTAGGGTCAACCCTGGACCAAACCTGGACTGGCCCAACCCTGCCGGTCCTAGTCCGGTTCCTAGGGAGATCAGGTCGGTCCTTGGTCTTGAGATTCCTAGACCAGCACTGTGTAGGTTGGTCATCGGTCTTGAGAGTTTAAGGTCGGTCCAACCTGAACCAACCCTGATTCTATATATATTATATATCTAATATATTATTTATAATTTTTGTATATAGAGAAAACCCTATAAAAAAAATGGCATCAACAACATTAAATAGCTCCTTAGTATGAAGTTCAAGTAATTTTACACTATTTTTTTAATAATTTAGATCTTTTAATGTCTTTTTTTTTTGGTAAAAGATCTTTTAATGTCTTTTATGGTGTCAACAACCATAATTTACAAAGGAGGAAAATGTTTTTGTGAGAAGTCCTCACAACGTTCAAAATGGCATAAATAGCTCCTCATGGCATCCTCCTCTAGTACTTGTTCTCTTCTGTCTTATTTGTCCTCTTAGTCTTTAATTTGCCAAAATCAAAAGAAACAACTTCTCCACTCGTCACTCGACACTCACCTCACTTGCTTTGGGTCACCCGTGCCGCTCGCCGCTCAATACTCGCCTGGCTTGTTGCTCCCTACTTGACGCTCGACGCCCACCCTATTCGACACTCGTCTCTTGTCTCTTTTAGCTGACCTCGCTCGTCACTGAACCCAAGGTCGGTCCTATCCTCTTTCGCCATTTTAGGAAGTACAAAAAAATGAAACAAAAAATTATCGGTTGGTCCTGGATTGATCCTGGAACTGGACTAAACCCATTAAGTCAGTCCAAGGTCCTTAATTGCCTTTTCAGAGAGTACAAAAAAATGAAATAAATAAATTATCGGTTGGTCCTAAGTTGACCCTAGAACCGGACCGAACCCACTAGGTCGATCCGGTCCTCGGTCCCAAGCTCAATAGGGTTGGTCCTCGGTCCCAAAAATTAAAGATCGGCACTGTGTGGGTTGGTTTTAGAGTTAGGGGGTAAGCCGGCCCAACCCGGACCATGCTCACCCCTAATAACGGTGGGTGGACATTTTGATCTTCCACACACCACAAAGGACATGCAACTAGCGGCCATCCTCTAGCTTAACTCAATTAAGCCCTAAGCATTGCCTATCAAGGCTTGAAAATGCAACTAAGAACCTATAGAAGCCTCGAAGTCTAAGAATGCATAACCTCAAACTAAATAATCTTTTCCCTATCAAGGAAAAGAAATGTATCGATGTGATAACTTTTGTATGACACTAACTTTAGTGCTAACACCTTTAAAAAATTATTAAAGTATAAAAAAAAATTAAGCAACTCTAGTGACTTAGTTTGTTAGAAAATTTGATGCGAGTCACCAAATCCGCTTAAACAGACGCTTCTAAAACAAGCTTTAGCACTGAAGTGATCATGTCGATAGTATATTGATCCTTTATTAGATTGGTGCTATGAAATTTTTTGAAATTCGAAACTTCAACAAAACGGTATCGTGAGCCACAAGCAAAAATCACAAAGCAAATATTCTAAATTTGCCACTACTTTCCTTTGTGTCATTAGACTCAAAAAAGCAAAATCATGGAACAAACATTCTCTCAAAATACTTTCACAAAGGCTACGTTTGATCGTCTAGATTTCTAATCAAGATGTGACTAGATAGAATAGGATATAAAATTCAAGAATTTTGTTATATTCTATATATTATTTGGTGACTGCAGTAATAAAGTCAAATATATTCATATCATATCATGTACGTTATTTGGTATAAACGACAAATCAGTATAAATGAACCAAAATTTTATAAATAAAGATAGTAAAAATCTCTTACGACACTTTTTGCCTACTTTATTTTAATTTTCTTTTTATTTTGTTGTCCTCTCTATTTTTAATTAATTTCTTTTTTCCCCTTCCATCATTCTCTAATAAAATTTTATTAAATAGTAAACTGTACTAATATACTTAAAATACTAAAATACATCAAATATGTAATAAACATAAATATACATTCTATTGATTTATATTATAAGATTGCATTAAATTCGAATATATAATTAAAAATAAGATTAAATTAAAAACTAAATTGTTACTTTTTGTTATTTGAATTTATTATATTAGAATTCAAATATTTTTACATTCAAATTTAATTTTAATTTTGTTAATTTAAAGAGTTTGTTATCCGATAAAAATAACTGTTTTTTTTATAGATATTATAAATCATGTCCACATTTATCACACCTCCCCTTAAGATAATTTTATCCAACCAATATATATTTATATCCAACTTTATCCAATCTTGAGTAGACATCAAACATAAGAAAAATAAATTTTATTATATCATGAATTTTATCATGACTATGAAACGTAACATTGTGTTATCATCATAAAACAACATGGACTTTAATCGAAAAACCAATTATTTGACTTTACACCAGTAGAGTTCTCGAGATATGAGGCAACGCTATTATAATCAATAGAGAGATACGGTGAAACACAAAGGAATTGAAGGCCTCCTTGTCAGAGAATTAAATGTTAATCGGAGAGTAGACATTTTTAATTACGTGGCATTGTTTTTTTAATGTTAATCGTGACGGAATTCCTTCGAGAAGATAAATTAGGAACCGATGATTTTGGAACCTGACACTCTTTCTTTTCTTTATCTTTTTTTTTTTTTTATGGCTTTTTGCCAAGAAATCGCAATTATAAATGAATTGGCGAAACAACTGTCATAAAATGACCGTTTGGTTTTTGCTGATCTACACCATTATGTAAAGCAAAAAAAAAAACTCCGAAAGGGATCATTTCACCTAAAGTATCCTCAATAAGTTGTTTTGTAAATATTTTACAGATGGACAGATGCGTGAATCAACAATACTACTTTATCTCTCACGTTTTTTTTTAATTATTATTTTTAACATTCAAACATTTTGTATCTTATAAACAGCCCTACTATACAAAAAAATAATAATCAAATCTATACACATTTTGCATTTTCCATAGACACACATGTGTGTGTACAATTCTTGCATACTTTGTCAATAACTTCTTTTCATTAGTTTCTAATTCACATCGTTTATGGTAAGGCGAATTCACAAAATCTTTCGAATGTCAATTTTTGTGCGCAAGCACAACATGTGTATTTTTGCTATTATACAATAAGATATAACACACTAGAACGAGAAGTAAACTTACGTTGTGTTCGGAAACTTACGTTGTGTTTAGAACTTTGGATTAGGGGAAAATTCCAAATAAAAATCCGAAGTTGACTCATTTTCTCAAATAGGAACCCGAAGTAAATTTTATTTTAAATAATGATCTAAAGTGCATCCATTGTCTCAAATAAGGACTTGAAGTGAACTTTGTATCAAATAAAAATCCGAAGTGATCAAGTTGATCTCTATTAAAGACCTCAACCCACTAGCAAACATTTTCTGGCGATTAAAATAGGGGCAATTTTGCCCAAAATTTGTGATTGGAAAAAAAAAAGGGAAAAATTCCAAATGAATTAAGTTTAGGTTATTTATTTAAACGTTTACATTTTCTTCTTTCTTCTCCCCTATTGCTCCTCAACCAGACCGCTGCCTGGTCAGCGCTGCGACTCGGTTCCGGTCACTCCTTGCCTCATCCGGTCACTCCTCGCCTCACTCGATTCTCGTCGCTTCTCACCTGCTCCTTCCTTGCATCGATCTATTGTTCACCGTTGTCTCTTCTTTCTAGGGTTTCAGTGTCGGCAAGCTTCAAATTTGTCATTCAAGTGCACCACTTGGGTGACCACGGCGGCAAGGGGTTGTCTCTTTGGGAGGTGCCTCCGATGGTAGTAATGCTCGGCGACCAGGTAAGGTGACCGAATTTTAGTCACATATTGCTCGTCAATCTGTGTTGCGAATGTTTCATTTAATCAGATGGTGTGCTTTTTCGTTGTTGGAATTTTGGAGTTCTTGAGAGCATTCAATGCTTTAATGCGTGGTCGGGAGGGACATTCTGCCTTGTATTTTGGTAAATTTGACTTCTGTTAGCAATACAAACATTGCTAGTTCATCGGAGCTTGAGAAGGCCGAGCTATAAATGCTGTTGTTACCAAGTAATGATATTGCTGAGAGAACGGGATCTGCAATTGATTGGTGATATTATAGATGAAATCAAAACTCTGGCTGTCTGTGTTGATTACTTGAGAATTCAACAAGTATTGGCTGATTTCTTGTTAAATATGGTGAGGCATGCTCCATCTCCATAGGGTTGGGTGGAGATTCACGTTCATCCAAGTTTGAAGCAAACTACTGAAGGACTAACTCTTGTGCACAAGGAATTTAATATTCCTTTGATAGATTTATATCTATTTTGAGTTTGTTCTGTGGATAACGCATTGTCCTATTTTGAGATGGTTACATGATGCGGCTTGCTTTCCAAAATTTCGTATTGGTTAACTCTAAAGTGCCGCTCGATACTATCAAAAAAGAGTTCTTACGCTGAACTCGAAACTTATGATACTAATGAACCAAAAAATCCAAGGAATGATGTTACGCTGATCGAGAAGACCTCTGTAATCAATTTCTCCCTCAAATCCTTCATTTCTCTGGTTTTTATGAAATATTTGTGACTTCACATAAAAAAAAAAAAAAAAAAATTGAGCCTAATTCGACTATCCTATTTTTTAGGTGATCTAATACTCATTGATGAATGATCAGCAACTATCTTCTCATCACTCACAGGGGTTCTCTATTTTTATGAATTTAGGCTTATGTGACGCAAGACGACGTGTTGATCTCAATGCTAATGTGAGAGAAGCTATTTACTACACAGCTCAGCTACAATTGCCAAAGGGCAAAAACGGCAATAAGGGCAATGGGATTGCAAATGCCATGGACACAAGAGTTGGAGGCTGAGGGACCAAAGGACAAATTGATGGTCAAAAGAGAAGAGTTAGTATTTGCCTGAAACTTGTCACTTGCTTGGAGCTTCTCTTCCTCGACAAAACCAACAGTTGACTCAATGGCGCAACATCCTATTATGTCATGAATAGAATAGCCATCTTTGACCAAAGAGATGGAATCAAAAGAACTATAATCGCATCAATTCATTAGCTCAGTAGTGAAGTCTTTTAACTTTTATTGGGTGCTTTAGATTGGTCGAAGTAGAGGATGGGATGTGATAACTGCATATGATCAATGGGAGGTTGTTTTGTAAATTCAATTGTTTCTTCTCTTTCTTGTAGTGTTGTGCGAGTTATATGGACACATATTAAAGTTGTAAACTCATATTTTCTTATCTCTTTCTGTAATGGAAATCTTGAAGTTCAATTAACTCAAGAGTTCAATGAGGAATTAATGATGATGCTTTTTGGTACTATAAGCTATATTTGGTTTCATTTAGGTCGGATATTCTATATTTTGTTGTGTACAGAGCTCAAGCTTTGACAGAAACCATTGACGTTCTATGCTTTTTTCTTTGGCCTATATTACAGTGCATTTTAACTTGGTGTGTTGTTGGACTGTTGTGTTCATTGTTCTTTTTTTTCCTTTTCTTTTTCTTTTTTGATGCTGTTTTATATTTTCATTTTTCCCGTTGGACTGATGAGTTCATTTAAATCTGTTGTCAGTATCACCATATTACAATGAATTGCTAGGACATTCCACGGCAAAGTAAATAGCACTAGATAAACTTGAATTGACACATCTCAACACAAGAAATCTTCTCAACAAAATTTATCTACACATACTTTAACTTTAAGATGCTTCCAAAATGGGATTCACCCATATCAACTAACAGTAAAACAAAAAGAGTTTGTGTTTGTTGGTCTCATTGCTCTTGTGCATCTCAAAAAAAGTTGCTCGTTTTTTACCACTTGTAAATTAAGGTCCTTCTTACATCCTCTTTACCTACGCTCGAATCACAAAATAAATCATTAGTCAAAACAAAGTCAAGTATAAGTAAGAACAATTTTATGACAAAGTCAAGCACAGATAACTACATGTATTTTCTCTCTTCCCGTAAATGATATTGAGCTTAAAATGTTGCCAAAAATTGAAGCAAGCAATTCCACCATCTTAGGTTAAGATGTTGAGCCTAAGGGAGTGTTTTCTATCACATCTTGTGAACATGCAGCAATTATAAAATCTATTGGGGCTAATGTTGCTACTGTCAATGCTACTAGTGGGTTCTTACAATGATACCTATTATGCCTAACCCACCACATTTTCCATAAGTGATTGTGATATTCCGTCTCTTCAACTTTGTTCCCACCGTTCTTTACCCAAAAAACTTTGTTCCCACCGGCTACGTGTCCTTAGAATCTACAACATGCACAACATGACTATATATAAGCATGGATGTTTCCATACTAAAACTCGTGTGAACCCGTTTTTCAGGTTCTTCCCTCATGTATATAAGAGCCACCACGACATGACAATAAGGAATCCCATTGATGTCCTATCTTCTATAGCTACAAGATCTATGTCTAATATTAATAGCTCTCTTGTCTCCATATGGCCCACTTAATTCAAATTCATCCTCCCCATTCTAGGTTGAAATCCATGATGTCGAAAACTATTTTTGAAGATTCAATATCTTCTAAATATTATGACAGATCACACTAGTGTATTTGGTTATCCCATCACTTTGCTTATGAATTCTCTCCATGAGCTACACTCTTATAGTTTCAAGCATTGTGATCATAGGCTTATCCCTAGCATCAATGATGCGTTTGTTGAAACTTTCACATCAATTCAAGGAAATGTCACATTTTGAGCTTGTCTTAAAGTAGGACTTGCTCCATTGCATTGGAGGCTTCTGGGATATCCCATCATAAGCTTTCTCATCAACTGCATTCGGCTATGCCATTGCCAAGTTGAAATCACATACCCTAGTTGCCATGGCAGCCTTACAAAGAAGCTTTTTAACTTCTACTCCTTTGTGATGCAATTTAAAGTTTTCATAAAGATGCCTTAAGCAAAATCTATGTTCTGCTTCGAGCATTAAATGTGCTAGTGCTTGCAACAATCCCTTCTATCTATTACACAAGAAAGTCGATACTTTGAATTTTCAAGGTCCGTAATTCCCAAGACTTCTGTAATTAAACTAATAAACCAATGTCATGTCTTGTATGTTTCTTGTCCAAAAACTGCCCATGCAAAAGGATACCTCTGATTGTTTCCATCTACACCCACCGCTGCTAGACGTATCCCCTTGTAGCCTGACAACAAATGGCAACCATCAAATCCCATAAAGCGTCTACATCCTTCTACAAAACCTCTCCTAAATGCATTCAGACAAATGTAGACTCCCCTAAACTTAAATTGGTCTTGATATTGCTCAATCTTAAATATACATGTGGATCCTAGGTTGGCATCAAGAAGTGCTTGGCAATAGCTCCTATGCATCCAAAATTGTTCCTTCTCATTCCCTATGATCATACTCATTGCTATTGCCCAAGCTTTATAAACCATTGTCCTCGACAACTTTAAAACATTCTCAGACTCCATTGTTTTTTCATTGAAGCACCCAACCATGTAGGATTGCTTCTCAACCTATCACGGTACTTATTTGCTAGCCATTTAGTGCTTTATTGAGGAACTTATAAGCTAGTACATGTATGTACTAAGTTGAACGTTTTGACTTATAAAGTATGCTCTCTTTGCACATTAAAAGCATATATGAGCTAATCACAACCCTCCAAACACACTGCTCTCAACTTATCAAGTGTATTTTTAACAAACCTCACCTTTCTTCCATTTTTTGTTGCATGGTTCCTAACAACTTCTCTAAAGTCCTTCGCATTACTAAAGCACATCGCCTAACTTGAAGATAGGATTTTCCATATCAACCTCAACATAGAACTCAGGATGTGTATACTCATTTTCGCTATTCTTGTTCAAAAAATTACATTATCAGCTAACACATCTACATATAGATTGATATCTCCAATTTCCATATCCCTCTCCATTGAACCATCATCGTCTGCATATCTTATATTTCGTATGTATAACTCATCAAGATTAATAAAGGGAAACCCATCTTCTTCAGCACCCTCAGCATCCTTACCACACCTATTATCATACATGGAATAGTTCACTTCTTCACATCCTTCAACTAGTACAAAGTGGAAGCAAAAAATAATGTCAATATATTCCTATGCATAACACGCACTAGGGAAAAAACAAAAACTGTAAAAATTTGCAATACATCTATACCACACTAACTATTAATGAAAGAAAATTAGTCACGCTAATGATTACGTACCACAATTTTATTAGATACCATTTGTCACAAAAAAGTTGTGCATTATCAACTTAAAATGTTTTTTGTGTTAATGATTTGGTAATATACATTAGGATTCATGTGGGCATGAAATTGCTGCTACTATGGTGATGGACCTTATCCTAAGTATGGTCAATTACCTCAAAGGTCATGTTTATGGGCCTCCATAGCGAGAGCATCATCAAAAACCTACACCTTTTATTAGTGGTTTATCCTTGGTCTGGTCAATGTATTATGGCTCAAAAATCATCAAAAACTAACATTTAGATTGCAGGACATGCCATGAGCTCTAGCTGTTGACGATAAAGCATACACCCAAAAAAAAAAAAAAACAAAGAAACAAAAGAAAGGCATTAAAAAATTGCAAAAAAAAAAGATCACCGCCACCAGCACATAGGATCACAACACAGCATATCCAATTAAAAAATTCATAGTGGACTTAACTCATATGCATTAATTTGGACAAAATGAGACTTTCACTAAAAAATCCATCAAATTAGGCAAAACAACACTATAAAACAAAACTCTCTCATGCCATCAATATCGCCACTGTCATCCGTGTGATATTCCATCACATGCCTATACCTTGTCGCCATGTTGCTTCAATGAGCCACAATCACTTTCTATTCGACGAACAACGGATCAACTACACCAATTTAAATGAAACTAACCGCAGTTGAACGTGAGTGCAAATTGAAATAAATGGCAAACCTGGAAAAAGATTATGGAGAATCGGGCTTTGTACACGAGCTTTGTCTACATTTTGTCAGTTTAACATGAGTGAATTCTTAGATGGAAAAGCTGACCTCGGTTGAAGGTGAGGTGGGCCTGCTCGAGCTTTGTGATTCACGAATAGGGAAAAGTCAAACAGAAGACTTGGGTCTCCGCGAACAAAGAAAAAAGCATATGATTTTCTTCTTGTTTCTGAATTCATGCCTCCACAGACGAAGAATTTGGGTGTTTGAATTTGTAGAGGATGGGTACAAGGAACGAGGAGAACATAAATAATTTAGGGATTTTTGTTTCTGTTTTAGGATTTATTAATTTTTCCCCATATTTTTTTTGGAGAAAATTGCCCGAACTCTGGCCATCGGAAATGTCACAACCTTACTAGCCAACGAATATTTGGCTAACCAGCAAGCTCAGGTCCTTATTTGGAATTAATTCAACTACTTCGAGTTCTTATTTGAGACGATAGGTCCATTTTAGGTTCTTATCTTACACAAAGTTCACTTTGGGTCTTTATTTGGAATTTTCCCCTAGATTAATTCAAGATCTCAATTGATATTATTAGAAAAATATCTTGATTAAGTTCTTTACAAGAATTAAATCCTTACTTTCAATAGTCGTGTTTTATTCTGCCTTTTCTTATTTTGGTTCTCCATTTTTATTTATTTATTTGAGTTTTTAAAACTATGCAAAGTTAATTATTCAGAAAGCTAAAAGCAATTTTTAGTTATCCCCTCTTCTATCTTTACTTAAGCAGCCTTAATTAGATTATTGATCGATGATGTACTTGTTGCACTTAGAAATTTAATTGTCTTCATACACAAGAGATTTATACTTAATTATCTTGATTCCTAGAGAACTTGCGATTACTATAAGGATAATTTTTTTTTTTTTTACGGGTCAGAATTAAAAGGACTGAGTTATCGAGTGCTTAAAGCCAACTTGTCCATCATCTTTAATAAAAATATTTTAATTCTAAAAGGCACTTATTACAACATACTAAAAGTAAAGTCAATACATTTGGTGAGGAAAATTACCCAACCAATCATAAACAAATTGTACGTATGTCAATTCAATTCTAAATTTTCTAATTTTTTCAATTTAGTCGTAAACATTTACATGAAATTTCATTATAGTCCTTTTGGTTAATTTTGTCGGAAATAGGTATTGCGACATTCTAACCATCAAATACCAATTAGAGGATCTATACTTTGAACTAGGGATAACAAGGTCAATTATAGCAAATATGTTATCCCACAATAGGCGAACATGTTATCCTACAACAGGCGAACATCTGTTCAAGCCTTCTAAGGACTACCTTTTAACGATGAGCTACCCAAAAATTTAGTTCAAAAGAGAGAGATGCTCAAGGATGCCAAGACAATAACATTTCTAACTTAGCAAAGCTACATCTTAGAGGATCCTACCAAGTTAGCGAAGAACAAGCATTTAGAAAGATATGGAGAGAATTCTTATAAGCACACACTTTACTTCAAATGACTCTATCCAACACATTACATCCTCTTAAGAGGTCACAAAAAACAAAGACTATGCTCACGAGTCTCAAAACAAATAGAGACTCTAGAAAATCCAATCAGGAATTGTTCTAGGTGATATGAATAGTAATTGTGAACTGTGATTTCCCTAACCTATTGCTATTGTTAACCTATATTATAGTAACTTTTGCTACAGGCCTATCTGTCATCCCAAAAGTTGTAGTTATAGTCTGAATCATCAGAGCTATGTCTTGACAACCGTTCTTCCTAATAGCATTGTTCCAGTCCAATGTCATTAGGAGGATTGTTGGTATTGCGAGAGGACTCCCTTTGTGAAATCAGGGCATTCCACATACTTTAACTACTTGAGACAGGTTCTGCTTCACGAGAACTAGAGGGTCCTGAAGTGTCGACGAGCATGATTGGCCAAGGCCAGTTTGCTATTTGAGCGTAATGGGAGACTGGGCTGGGATAAGGACAAAGGTCCTTGATCATAGGGGTCGTGAGGAAGATGACCTCTCCACTGAGAATGGGATGTTTGAGCATAGAATTCTTGAGAGGACTGTGTAGGATCATCCATATCTGCCATTTCTTGTTCTTCTGATGGAGGCGTCCTTGGTTCTATTTTTCAATTTTTTTGACCAAGCGCAAATATTCTAGATAGATTAGCAATGAACTTTCTAGTGGGAAACTCAATAGCTATTAGATACTTATTGGTTAAGTACCATAACAACCATCAAAATTTTTTAAGGAAATTATCTCCTTTCCATATCAAAGGGTGTATGAATGGAAACCTGGAATTTAATCCAAAAGATAAAGAATTGAACTTCCACGGAGTCTAAATAGATCCGTGTGGCATTACCACATGAGATTGTCGAGATTTTCAGTGAGGTTGTTATTCTAAATATGTTCAATGATTTCTTTGGGGTAATCCAGGCTTGGCTAATCTCGCATTTTTTCGATCTTATACTTTATTGGTGGTGAAAAGTATGAAATGCATGCCTCATAATGTACATATTAACCTCTACCAATGCCTTTAGTCTAGATAGAAAATCAGCAAGCACGTTCTTCTTTTCGGCAATGTGTTTGGTTTCGAAAGAGTATTTTGAAAACCATTCAGCCTATCGATACAATTGAGAATGCAGAATCTACTTTTGCTTGAATTTGGTCATCAAGGGAAAAGATGTCATATCTAATTCTACGAGGGAATGATAGCAAATAAGATGGAACTCAAACTTTTTTATTCTATTTATTACTACCAATATTTCCTCGAAAGTGGAATGGCAATACATTTCAGCCTAGGAAAATTTTTCACTTTTGTAAGCACAAGGTTTCTCTTACCTTCAATTTCTTCAAATAGTATGACTGCCCAATAGTCATCACTAGCATTGATATGGATGATTCTCTTCCTAGTGGATGGTATTCATAATGGGGGAAGATTCTGCATAACTTCTTTTAGCTTTGCAACTGCTTTTGTTTGAACTTTACTCCAAGATAGAGGATTCTTTTTCAATAGCGGCTATAATGAGAGCAGCATTTTTGCAATGTTGGGCACAAAGTCTCAGAGATAATTAATTATCCCAAGAAATTGGCGAACTTGCTTTGTCGTAAAATTTTCTTTTGGGAATTTTAACAATTCATGGACAATGTGCGGCCTTAGATAGTATATATATTTATTGAAGTGCATACCAAAAAAATCAATTTCTATCTAAGCAATGTTCATCTTTTTTTGCAATAGCATGATTCTATACTTTTTTTCACGATATCTGCAAACTAATCAAGGAGTTGGCAATAAGATTCCTCATTAGGGATGTAAAGCAAGATATCATCAATATAGATTGCCACACTTGAGAGGATTGAATGAAAAATACAGCAGATGACCTTTTGAAATAGGGACGGGGCTACCTTTAGTCCAAAAGGAAGGACTTTCTATTGAAAATGCTGATTTGGAATATAGAACCATGTCTTAGGTTTGTCTTTAGGATGAATACCCCGTTGCCAAAATCCGGCTTTGAGGTCAAATTTGGAGTAAATGTGAACTTTGGATAATCCAACAAAAAGGAAATTTAAAGACGGTAAAGGGAACTTGTCATCTTGGAGGAAGGAATTGAGGAGTTGGTAATTGATTACCAGTTGCATCTTTCCCCATTTCTACTCAACTCATTTATTGACATAAAAAGCTTCATAGGTCCATTGAGAGTCTAAGATTTCAAAAAGGCCTTATTATAACAGCATTGAGTACTCCTTCTGAGTAACAACAAAATGTTATGAGTTCATTCCCATGTAACTCGCCTTGTTGGGATTTATATCTTCATGCTTTTTGAAAGGGAGGCAAACAAAAAACTCTAGGTTTCTCCATAAAGGGTGGGGACACTTTTGAGAGAAGTCAGAATGAGATTTTGAACAAAATTCTAACATTGTTTACATGATTGCATCCAATAAACTTATTAGGATGGAAAAGAGCCTTTGGATATTAACAAATTCAAAAAAATCAGTCTTTATACTTAAAGCCTCTTTTCAAGAATGATGTGAAGTTGAGGATTTGAGTTATAACATCCCAACTAATTATCAAATTTTTGTTAGGGAGACTAGATCCAAAAATTTTAGTTGTTATAGAACACTGAGGGGAAGAATTGGATAGTTACTAGTGTAGTTTCCACATTTGTAGAAAAAGTATATCTTGAACCAAAATTGAAATACCGAACATAGGAAGTCCATTATTCTTTAGGGAGAATCTTAGTGTCGAAAATTGAAGAATTGGCACTAATATCTATAAGAGTAATGATTGTGATTGATTTAGCAAATTTTGAGGTAAGAATCTTTATAGGAAAATGAGGACAATGAACTTGACCAGAATATATACTAGGGTCTTGTTCTGAAGAAGTAAGAGTTATATAAAAAAGGTTTTCATAATCTGAATCAGAATTAGTTTCACTGAGGGTTTGATAACAAGAAATAACACAAAAAGTTTGTTCAAATGGGTCTTTATAAATGGAAAACAATAATTCGACGTCATCATTTTCAAATGAAACACCAGTTTCAATTTAAACGTGATGTATCAAGTGATTATGACCTTTTGTTGCCTGGGAGCAACTTTTGGCAAAGTGCCCTTTCTTGTTGCAGATAAAACATCGGGTTGATTTATTGCGGTCTAAGCAATCTTTCCTTCTTCACAGGAATCGCTATTTTTTCTTTCTCTGAAAATGCTTAGATCCATAATGCTTGGATCTTTCAATTCTATATTTCTCGAAATGCTTCTTTCTTGGAATGATTTTCACAAGAGCCATCGCAATCTTTTTTGGAACACTTGATCTTCAAATTCTGACATGAACAAGCTACAGCAAGTTCTTGATTGTCTTTAAGATAAGTTTTCATCATCCAGTGCCTTAGACACAAATCATCAAGACAGATAAGGATCTCTTGCTGTATTTCTCCCAAGGGAATATCTACGATTCTCCTTTACTTATTGAGAAATGATTTCTTAACTTGCTAGGATAGCTCTCTAGGAATAGAGGTTAGAAAAACTTGTTTCAAGTTCGCGTCAGCTCGAAGGCTATAGAAGAGTTTGATCATTTCTCGATATACTTATCAAGATGCCTTTTTTGGAGAGAGCAGCATTTTTTTTCAAAATACTCTCTTCTTTTGAGCTGATGGAGGTCAACAAGTTTGCCAATAAAAAAAAATGATAGATAAGAGCAATGGCTTGGCTAAAGTTTGCTGAGAGCATAAATTATACTTAATTTGGATCTGTAACCGATTATCACCAATGTTTGAGGTTATCTGTGAATCTCGTGACAAATCCAAAAGAGATTTTATACTTGTCATGATTTGTGAGAGTTTGGGTATTTAGCAAAAAATGAAATTCTTTAAATCTTTCTAGCCATTTGGAGTAGGGAATGTCATCAATAGTAAAGAACTATTTAGAGAAAGTAGAAGCTTGGGATGGGTTATTTGGTTAGATAACATCTGGTTCAAAAGAATTTGATTCTATTTCTTGATCTGGTGGGTTGGCCATGAATATCAAAGAAGTGGCTGGTATAATAGGAAAGGATTCAATAGAAGGGATTGAAAAGAAGGAAGAGGATGATAAAAGAGATACAGAATATGGTTCTAGTTAGTCCGAGTCTGAGTCGATCGGAAGAAGTGGATGTGAAGAAGGCTAATCATGGCTTTTGAGACAACGGGAGTAGGTAGTATTTCTTAATTGCTCAAGTCTCTTAGGAATGATTTCAACGGATTGGAGAACATCATTTGGTCTGACTTCTCTTTTGTAGAGGTCAAGGACTCTTCAAGAATCTTTTCTTTTCCCTTTTTCCTTCCTTAGCCTATCCATTTCTTTGAGGCGATTTCGCATTTTTACCATAGCAATGCTACATCTAGTAGAGGTTTCTACAATCGTAGCAAAGATTGAAGTATTTGGGGTCGGAAGAGAATACTCAATTCTTGGCAAAGTAGGAAATGCATTCGAAAGTTTGAATTTTCCTTCTTCAAGGAGTTGGATTTGCCTCTTATACTTCTCTATTTTAGCCTTTGGACTTTTGAGATGATAATATCCCAAATGTTGTCCAAATTCCAAGGCATGAAGCCTTTTCTAGAAGTGCGAAAGCACATTCTTGAGGGTTTCATCATATCTTTTAAGATCTCTTTGTACATCAATGATTCTGGAATCAATTGTTTTGAAAGAATTGTTGTGTACCAAAAGAGTTTCTGATTACCAATTTAGGATGGCTTCGGTAACAGGAGTTCTCTTTTGCCTTCCATGTTCGTCTACATCAGTAGGAGTAGGGATTTTTGAAACATGACGATATCTTCCTTGAGGATTGATGAATTTTTCAAAGGCTAGGAAAGCAAGCCTAGAACTTTCTTCAACAAGAGGAGGAAAATCTACCTCTTGAAACATGGTAATAGAGAAGCTAACCTTCTTCTCTTGATTGGGTAATGTTTCACCTGGAGTTTCAAGTGGATATAAATTATTTTTTGCCCATTTAAGGATTGGCTTATGAAAAGGGGAAATGGCAGGTTTTTTATGAGGAGGTGAAGAAGGAGGTGTGGGTGGTGAGGCTAGAGATAAATGTAGTGATTATGCATGTACAGGTGATGGAGGTGGGGCATAAGAAATCATAAACTGGAATTTATCACATTCACCGAGAGTATCAATAAAGGAATCTCCATTCAAATACTTATGGTGTAAACCATCTTTAGCCTTTTCTAGGCTTTGTAGTTGGGTCCACTTCATTAGGAGAATTTATACAACAAGAACACTGATAGAAAGCATCCCAAAAATAATGGCCATAACAATCTTTGTAGTAACGGACGGGATTTCCATTACTCTGGAAGTATTTGACAAGCTTTTTTGGATATGGCTCAAGGATTGATTCTAGAACGCAAGGCTCAATCATAAACAAGGTTTGGAAGATGGAGGGACTTTCTTCCTTTTCTTTGCCAAATTTGATGGCAGCAGTGCCATCCTTTTTCCTAACAAATTCAGAATCTGAAGATTGAAGAGGCTTATTGTTTTGATGTAGCTTTTCATAGTTAGTGATCCAAGTCTCCAGGAGAAGCTTGACCAACTTTTCTTTGGGGATCTACCTAGGAACATGGATACATGAAGCCTAATCATTTTGCATAGAGACAAATAAGGCATCTTCATTTCTGTTCTAGAAATTAAGATCAAGGACATGGTTCTGCACTCGATAGACCATCTGATAATGTAGGATTGCGTCAATGGAATCGGCAGTCAAGGGTGCTCCAATTAGCTGAATTTGAACCTTCAAGAAGGAAAGCAACTAAGGATATGAAAGAGCAACATTGAAGTTTGGATACGGGGTTACAAAGATTGTCCAGCATTCAAAATAGTCTGGACAGTGCCAATACAAGCATGCTAATATTCTAGGGACTGAGTATCCAATAGGACCATCCTAGCCACAACTGACAAACATTTTCAGCCATGGAAAGCGAGTGCAAGTCATATCGAGTGCGAGTCATACAACTCCATAGTGAATATGAGAGTATCCCTATTAGATCCACTATTTAGGAAATCCTAGAGGAATCTAGAGAGTAATAAAGTACTCCTTTTCAATGGTTGGAATAAGATGCTAATCAAACTTAGAGGACTCCACGTATTCTCACTTCTTTGGGAGTTTGGCGGATAAGATGTCAAGTAGAATAGATAGGAGAAAATGATGAAGAGGGTTTAGCAAAAGTAGAATATGGATTTCTAAGAGGAAGCTAAGTTTCAGAAATCTTTGTGTCATCGCTAAGAGAGACATCGTAAAGATAATCAATTTTAAAAGCATTTGAAACGCGAAAATCTAAAAGAGATGAGGAGGATGGAGATGGGGCAAGAATAAACGAAGCATTGAGTGTTTCAAGATCGGTCATGATGATGAGAAGATCTTCTCAGCACTGGATTCACCATATGAGCATGTAGAGCTAACCAAGTTACAAATGAAACCATGGCTCTGAAACCAATGTTGGGATCTATACTTTGAACAAGGATAATGAGGTCGGTTATACCAGATATGCTATCGCCAAGTCAACTGTTTCCAGCAAAAATTGATCGAAGGACTATATCAGAATTCCATGCAAAAGATTAGGGCTAAATTGACAAAATTGGAAAGCAATAACACGTGGTTTGGATACGAAATGAAAACTCCCTGAAAAATCCATGATAAAAAGGACTTTCCACACAGGTTAGAATAGTCCACGCCACCACCAATTTATCTGTTTATCCTTTCTCGCTCAATACTTTAGTCATAATCTCGCTGCACAAAAAATTAAGTAGCGAATAATCTGTTGAAATTAAGAGTAGATGTATTTTTGACAAATTCGCAATCTCTTTTTTCTTGGAAAGAAATTTGAACTCTCTCTGCCTCGCAGTCCTGGGTCGATTTGTAATGTCGTACTTTTTTCATTGACGTCCATCTACAAATACATATTCTTGATAAGTTATAATCATACCAGCATATAAATGCTTATAATAATCATGGTGCAGAATTATTTGTGATTTGTCTTAGTTGCTTTATGGTGGACCAATCTGGTCCATTACCCGTCGATGATTTGATTGATTAGCGTCATTATATTGAAACTGTGTTAGTGTAGAATTCAGTTCGATTTCCCAACATCACGGTGAATTTACATGTTCTAAGGAAAAATCTAAAGCAGACGATTATTTGTAAAGATACGGGGTTGAGAGAATTTTCTATTTCATAAAGATTTTTTATGTTCTCAACATATTTATTTTAATTAGTCGTATAACCCATGCAACGCAAAGGATTTTTGATTAAGCACTACGTTTAGCTATATTATGAACTACCTTGAAACTTTTACTTAATTAATTAGGTTAGAAATACGTTCATCATTTATATTTGTTATTATCTCTTACTCGGCATGAAAAATCATAAAACGAAATTACATGTCCCTAAAAAGTTACTCTCGGCTCTTCAAAGAATTTTCTCCATCTTAATGTATATACATACATAGCCACTGACTATGAATAGCCAAGATAAATATGGCAAAAAGAAAGAATAGATAAGAATAGTCATTGCATAAACAAGAATGGCTCAAGACTCATTAACTAAAGTTCTCAATTAATAGGCCTCATCAATTACCAAAGTCAAGCACTTCTTGAAGGCATTAAGACTCGTTTCATCATAATTAGGGCACGAGTTACCACAATCAAATCATATGTTACATTGAAATGGAGAAAATTTAGGATCAACCGAAAAAAAAAAGCCCTCGGCGAGCAACCTAGCGATTATTTCCAATATCAAGAATATCTAAAAAAGTCAAGATCCCTTATTACCTTATCAAGATATGTAATAACTTGGCATCCTGTGAGATCATAGATGATACCAATAAACAATTAAATCTTTAATTTCCTAAAAAGTGTGGACTGGTTACTTCTTCACCCCTCTCTCTACTCTATAAAAGTTAATTAGGATATAGAGAAATTCTGGAAATAACTCTCAAGAACGTTGGCGAAGCCATCGAAAAAGAAGGTAAGTTCCTTCTTCGGTGAATTCTATAGCGACAGCAGCAGTTGTTTCTTTAGTGCTTCCTTTGCTTCTTAATCTGTTTATGGCACTTAATTAATTGATTGTTGTGTGTCTTGGTTAGGATTTGTAAACGGTAATTATACTCTTCTTAATCATTCCCTTTTTCCCTCTTTCTCTTCTCCATAAAAGAGAGGTCGACTGTCCATTAATGTGCCGCTGAGTTTCCTTCTCACCATCGTTGTCTGTTTTTCATTGATAAATTTGACACGATGATTAGTTGTGAATATCAACTTCTTTTTTTCTCCCTATGATAGCAAGAACTCTTGCCCCAAATATAATAGTTTCTTGCGTCTTTATTTGTGGGTATGCATTTTTTTTTTCCAATTTTGGTTAATTCTGTTTTTTTTTTTTTTTTTTTCTATTTTGTTGTAAAATTTACACACGGAAAGAAGGTAGAATTCAAGAAAAATTGAAGATTCTCCGACATGGGTCGTGGCAAATTGGCTTTAGAGCTGATCCCCAAAGAGAAAGCGCGAAGGATCACCTACGAGAAGAGAAAGAAGGGCTTGATGAAGAAGGCCCAAGAGTTCACCACCTTGTGCGGCGTCGACACGTGCATGCTCATCTACGGCCCGGCGGGGTCCACCGCCACCACCGAGCCTGAGGTATGGCCTGCGAGTCCGGAGAAGGTCAAGCTTGTCATTGAGCGGTACAGGAGTGAAGGCGCCGACCGCCGTGCCAAGAGGACGATTGGGCTGCCTGAGTTCTTTGCTAACCGGAAGAGGAAGGTCGACGCTGAGCTCACCAAGGCGCGGCTAGCGAACTGGGAGGCTAAGTACCCAGTCTCGGAGGCGCTGATCGAGGGCTTCTCCGAGGAGGACCTGAGGAGGCTCTTGGGCTCTCTAGGGCACAAGCTGGAGGTGGCCAAGGCGAGGCTGGCGGTGATGAAGGAGGACGCAATGAGGAGATCATCCAGCCATTTGTACGATCATCACATACATGCGAACGATCATGTCTATCATCATCATCATCACATGCAGGGCATGTTTCAGGACCATATCATGCCTGTCCCAATGAAGCAGCCACCAACTGATGTAAAACCACATCTTGACTTGCCATATCATATGCAGCAGCAGCAGCAGCAGCAACCCCTGTTCGAACCAGACTGTCTCAATTCTTCAATCCCGATGCCGAGTGAGTGGTGGGCGCAGAAGAACCAATATCTGAACCACATCCCGCCCGTCAACAACTTCCACCACTCAGTCAGCTTTCCCACAATGCAGAACTACCAGTTTGCCACCCTGGAAGGGATGATGCTCTCCGAGGTGTCGCCATACTGCCCCATCACAGGGAACATGTCGCTGGGAGGCACTGCCTCGAGCTCTGCGGCATGCTACAACAACACGCAGTTGGTCCAGCCAGCCCCGCCACCCGTGCCCCTCTCGGTGATGCAGGGCGATCCAATCCCGAACCAGATGAAGCAGGCTTCTACGCAGTTTCATGAATATCGCTGATCCTTTAAGGAAGAAGAGCATAGGGAGTCAGTTTTTTTAAGCATTATTGCGTGATTTTAAGTTTCTTCTACTGGACGGCTGGATTTCTTTGTGTTGATGTGTCAATCGCTAAGGTTGTTACTATTAGTGGTCAGATTTTTTTTAGCGGAGGCCAGAATAACTTAACAGTGACTAGTGGTGCACAGTTACTCTAATAGTTCTTTCAAAGATTAAATTTGATCAGATGGGCAAGTAGTCGCTGTAATTTCTTTTAGGATCGGTCATACTTCCAAAAAAATGGGAAAAGAAACAAAAAAAGAAAATCAAATTTCCCTATTTGCCGTTTGACCACAAGAATCCGCGCCAGGATTTGAGTAAGTTGTGCTTTATTGAAAAATCACTAAACCTTTTATTTATTTATTCATTTTTAAGAAACAGCATTCAACGTCTTCCTTGTTGCACTAGAATTCTTCATGCGTCCAAATTACTCGAGCGGTAACAACGGAATGGATGCGGTAAAATTAGTCGTTCTGTGTCGCACTTCAAGCGAACAATTATTTGGCAACCATTTAGGGGAAAGAAGAATAGCTACTAGAGTCTATTACAGATATTGAGTTAAAATCAAGTACCCCGGTACTCTTTGTGTTTCTTTCTCTTTCGTTGCTTAAATCCTGTTTACGCACCAAATACCAAAAATCTTCCACAAGTACAAGCACAGAATTGAGGAATTGGCAACAGGAAACCTGTCAGATGACTTGCTTCAGAACCCCAAATTCAGAAACATATAGATAGATATGTAAGGCTTTCAAGGGATATTAGAAAGCCACCATCATGAGTTTTTACATCTGGTATTTTGTCTTACAACAGAACAAAGATAAGCATAACACGCTCTCACGGAGTAGTCTTCAAGCGACGGAGGCTCCTTATTAGGTTGGCGCACGCGCCATTACCTAGTACTCGACACCATCCATACACTCGCACTTTCCAAGCTTACGCTCTTTCGGAAAATTTGGTCAAAAGCCCCACACACGCTCGCACACACCCACACACAGCTTTCACGCACCATAGAAACGCCCACGCTTCCATTTTTTTTTTTTTCCCTTTTTGTTTACCATGCTCATGATGCAGATCCCGCTTGTTCGCACAGGTCTAGTAAGTTGAGGGTCTGCAGAAAAAACCATCCAATGATGATAAATTATTAGTTTGCTTGCATACAGAACCATAGCCAAGAACTAGCTAATTAATGACTACTAGTATGTGCAAAAGGACATTTGAGATCACAGAAACATTGCATACCTCCGGAACTGAGAGCTCGAGACGAAACTTGGGACCATCATAGTGATGCAAGACTGGCCTAAATGAATCTTCCTCCAATGCTTTGCAGAGTTTCCTAATGCGAATCCTCACCTGTTGAATTCGAGCAGCAAGAAAAGAGAGAATGAGATGCTGCAGCAAAAGCAGCTATCGTCCTAAGATGAGAAGCAAATGAGTATGCAAATGGGTAGTGTAAGTCCGACCTGAGCAGGAAACCTTGATTCACCTTTACATTTCTTATCCTCCCATGCAGTGGGGTCGATATTAGAACCTCCAAAGCTTGATGCCTGTCGATTAGAATGGGAACAAGCATTAAATGCAACGGTGAGGATGGTCTATATTATCAACCTTTACCCCACCAAAGAATGCAATTTTGGAGAATAAGACTTCTCATTAATATTAGAGACAACAGTAATGCCCACAAAACCAGCAAGTGTCCCATGTACAACAGAAAAATAAACATCCCAGGCACTGCAAAACCAGTGACATTCACCTCCAACACTAATATTTATCTTCTACTATTTTAACTGGAAAGGTGCAGCTCAACAAAACAACCAAGATCACTCAGGATTCAAATTATTGGCCATCCAAGAAAGCAGAGACAGTGACATTCATAAAACAAGAATAAATTTGCACAGAAGGCGATCCCACGAACCTCGAAAATACCATGCAACTGATGAGTAGTATAATTATAGAGAAACAGAGGTAGGCCTGGCGTAATTGCCCGCACAGAATCTCTGTATCTTGGCGGTAAACCTGCAAGATGAAAACATAACCGGCAGTTAAACTTGATTTCTCAAGTAAAAGGTCAATTGGTGTAACAGATAATCTAGTTCAAACTTCACGCACGTAATTATAATGTCCCATAAGAAATTGTAACTTTCAGAAGACACATCGAGCCTTCAAAGAGCCTAGAGTCCAAGACACCCAAATGCCGATGCTAACTGATTCAGAAACTGCAGTGCGCAACTAGTACCTGTCAGCTAGGGCTTCCAAGTCACGTGAGGACATTTGACTACAATTCCCCAAAATAAACATTGTTACTTGCAACAGTAAGGTCTGGTGAGTCCCATATTGCCAGGCATTTCTCAATTCAAGATCTTTAGGGTCTAGACAAGCACTAAATTCACCACCCAACTAGCCAGCCTCCAAACTTAATTTCCTCTCCTTCCTACTTTACTTCACACAAACTGCCCCCAAAATAGAGTTACTTCTTCAAAAAAATAAGTCATTTGAATTGCTGTATTACACTCGGTACAAAACTAACAATTGAAAGCAAGAGAAAAAAGGCTTTCCACCACCTCAGCTAATGCAAATTCCAAGCTTTAGAGAATAATCAGGAGAGAAGAAAAATTTGTACCAAAAAGCTGACGCTTGAGGTCCTCCTGCATAGTGTCATTGTTACACACAAAGATGTATCCTCCAAGCACTTCATTTCGAGGGAGAGTTTCTGATGCAGGAAGAGTCTTGAACCTTTTGTCTACTGCATTGTTTGCACTGCAATTCTCACTGTTGGCAGCAGAGGCAGAAGCGTCCTTGTTAAAGTGATTACTGCTATACTTGTTCGAAGCCATGCTTCCAATACTGTTCAGATTGCTTTTCTGGCACACTGCATTTGTCTCATAAATACTGTTCCTGAAGCAACTTTTGCTCACATTTTCCGTCATCTTTGACTCCATGTTCAACATATTAAAGTTGAAGCTCTCAAATTTGTTGTCTTCCTGGTAACTGATCTTATCCCTCGGCCTAATTTCTGCTGGACCCTTCAAAATGTCGGCGTTATTCATGCGTTCACTCTTACACATCGTCTGCTCAGCCAATTTGGAAGCAACCATTAGCCACTTGTGATCTTCCGAGACTCTTGATTGTCCACGTAGCTCATCACCCAACTGCCAAAAGCTATGCATGTTTTCCATCTTGCAAACGTAAAGAGATAACATGCGTTACACTTTAGATTAATGCAGTATCAGGAAGATAAGGAAAAGATATGCTACTTTATTTAGACGGTTAAAGTAAAGGGATGAAGGGGATAGCAAAACAAAATCATTATGCTACAACAACCAAGCATTAAGGAGAATCACACAAATAACCATGAAGACCAAATGTCAAATTTTAACATGCAAAAACAGAAAATCAAGCAAGGTTATTTATCAAACAAAAGAACTTGTATGACTAGAGATTTATAATTATTTAAGACAACGGATAATTAGTTCCTTTCTAATTTTAATCACAGATTGTATGAGGACAAGTTTAATAATTCCGAAAAGGCTTTTGTACTTTAAGGAATCACATTCTGCAAAACAATGCTGGCCAATCACATCACTCAGCTTTCCCTTAAAGAACTGGAAGCAACAAGCGAGTTTAAGGGCAAAGTACATTTCATAAGACTAAGATTTTGAATCATATCCAAAGCCCATCGACCATGAAAAATTATTCTTCGACAAATAAGCTGACTTGTTGAACAGTTAATACTTCTATATTCAACAATGAGCAGAACTTGAGAATCATCCCGCTAATATAAAGAAAGAACCTGCTTACATCTTCGTCAATGAATTTTCAGTTATCACGTTTCCAACTGAATTCCCAATTTAGGAAAAGCAAAAAATTTGCAAAAGCAATTATATCCTTCATAGCTTGCCTAAACGTTGCTTTATTACGAGGCTTGGTACAACAAACAGACTTGCTATAGCAATAATATCCTTCAGACCTTGCCTAAACATTGCTTTATTACTTGGCTTGGGATAACGAATAGACTTGCTATCAAGGAGAAATTGGTGAAATGGATGCCACCCTCTACTGTTTGTCTATTCTGAGCTAATCCAAATTATATCTTCTTTGAGTGCCCTTTTGCTGTTGTGGTCTGAAAGTAGGTCCTTGATTGTGCATGATTGATAGGGTTGTTGAAGATTGGTGTTTCTACTTATCTAGGGAATTCAGCATTGTAATGGCAAAACTATTCCTTCTTTTACATATATGTTAGCCTAGAATGCACTTTTACATCATGTTTGGAAAACAAGGAACTCCAAGCTTCATGATACTGATTTTATTCCTAGCTTTGTGGCATCGTACACATGGTACATCTACTGTTGGTTTCAGACTTAATACTAAAAATGATATGCCCAGACAAATTTTGATATGCCAAGGACCTTATGTCAAAATTTCAATTGTCCTGCTTACTAACTCTAATATGTCTTTGGGCATGTTAAAGGGCGTTGTACCATCCACCTACTTAGGTTATTTACAATCAAATTCTTTAGAAATAAAAGTTAATACATCAACAAATAATGGCAACATCATCGTCGTCATTCTTAAAGAAAGTACCGCTTCAATTGACATAGCACTTGACACATCAGTAACTCATTGCAAAACAAATTCGTTTTGTGCTTTGACATCCTTGCTCGAAAGCAAAGTCAAGAAAAGGAAGAGCTTAAGCGAGGGTACAGTCAGATGAAGGCCGACGAACACCAAAAATGCAAGCAATTTTAGTATATATCCAATCCAGTGCATCTCACTAAATATGAGGGGCTACATGGAGATGAAACCCAATAGAAAAGGATGTAAGGTAAAACTGCAGTAGTGCCATGTGCTACCGCAGGATAATATTTAATCTAAGAGGAAGGCTCCATAAAGCTGCAAAGCCGACTCTGCTCTTGACCTTATGCCACCAACATAAAAGGCCTTCAGTACCAAGATTCACACAAAATAAGTGCAATAGAAATGAGAATCATTGGAGGAATTAATAAGCAGTAAATAATGGCATGATTGCTCTAGCCTGCGCTGTCTGTTGATCTTTAAAAATTGTTGCAACTCACAATACATATTCCCACAAAAAGGAAATGAACATGTCTGAGGAAAATATTCTGTAAAAACATCAATGATGAGATAAAAGAAACTCATGTAAGGCGGTTTAGAGACATAAAATACAACCTTCCATGCTCAAATGAGAGCAGATGGCATTATTTGAGTTTGAGGCACACATCCCAGTAGCAGGGGATAGCTTACAAAGGCACCGACACAAATTTTCATAGAAGGGTCTTGAGTATCATAATGAAACTAAAGATGCTTCATAGCACAATGGCGCAAGAGCTCCACCTTGTGACCCATATTACAGGAAAAGGTTTTTCATTTCTTTCATCAGTGGGACAATGTTTTGTAACTGCCACACCGATTCTTTGAAAACTATCTCCGTGTTTAAAGTTCTCTGAGCATCTTTTAAAACTTCCCCCCAGATCTCAAAGGAAGTCTTTATAACTATACAATACTAGGAATCCTCGTCAGACTGCCAACCTGAATCGGAACAACTTCAGAAAATGCCTAGATATCTTTTTTTCCAGGTTAGATGTAATAAAAACAGCTATTTTTCCCTCTAGCTACTTATACATAAGATCTCCCTAAACCTATATGCTTTAGTAAATCAACTGTACGCTCGAAAACTAATGCTTAAGGGTTCAGCAAAGCCCGAAATAAAAGCCGAATTTTTCCCAGCTTGTCATCGACACAGCAGCAACAATCGACAATATGACCAGTGGTAGCACTTAGAATCAGCAGGAACAAGCAATTTGCACAACACATCAAGAATGCAAAAGTCAGAGAACGCAGCAACGCTCTCGAAATCGCATCGGTACCAAAACCGCCTAGCACATTCCCGTCGACCCCAAAAAAAAAGTTTCGACATTCCACATTCCCCAAAAGCATTGCCCAATTCAGTCGCAACCAAACAAAAAAAAAAAAAAAAAAAAATCCCCATTTCTCGCGGCGCAAGCCTCACAATCGAACAGCATTTTCCACAGATCTACACCCCCAAATTGCTCGAAACGGAGACCCCCCCAGCACGAACGACCGAGGCGACCGCGAATCCCTCGAGCAGCGAAATGCGCGACCCCCACTCCCTCGACGCGGACCTCACCGAGATTTCCAAACGGACGGAAAACAAAAGGGAGGGGCCGGGGAAGGGGGAATTGAAGTGGCGGGGGGCGAGTACCTGAGCTCGAGCTGCCCCCACTCAAGCTCTGGCGGAGCTTGAGGAGTGAGAAGAGAACCCTAGATTTTGGTGATCTCAGCTAGAGAGAGAGAGGGAGGAAGAGAGAGAGACCTTTGAAATCTGCTTTTGGCTGGGCGTGCCTTGCGAGCCCCGAAAGACACGACAGGGAGAAGAGAAGAGTGGCGGAGTGAAGGTGGGTTGGGTTTCTTCTCTCTCTCTCTCTCTCTCTCTCTCTCCCCCAGTGTGTGTTGTTATTTATGGCTCCGTATTCCCCAAAGTGCCACTGTTGTTATTTTACTATTAATTTGAATTCATTTTTTTTTTCTTTTCTGCTCTTTTTTGTTTCGTTTTGTTTGGCGTTCACCTATCCTCTTTTTTTCTTCTTTTTTTAAGCTTTACTGATGATGATGATAACAATAATAATTGGAGCACAACTACCTCCAGTTATTCAAATTCAAACATGCACAAATTCGATCAATAGAAGCATAGATCGAGTGCTAGTGGCGCGTCAAAGTAAATTATGACATATCTAGTGATTAGTGGTGATTTATGCCACTAACTTTTAGTTAGTGCAAAAAGTAAATTTTTGACAATGAAAAATTGATTTAGTTAAAAGATGCATAATTATTTTTTCAAGCACATCTAATCAAGTTCAAACGCAAGGTATCTATTAATTGCGACTCGGGCGGACTTTGTTGTGGCAATACAAGAAAAACCATTCTTTAACTTGATGATAATTAACCTTTGATTATTCTCTTCTCGGTGAAGTTGATAATTTGTCAAAACTTATCTTCACATTGACAATGCCCATATGCACCGATTTTTCAACCATTACTAAAAATGTGGATAGAACGAGATATATAATTTGTTTGGAATATGATATATTTTTTTTAAAATATATATTTATTTACCAATTTTCCCCATTAATCATTTTCACGTGGTGTCTGCCTCACAGCCGGCATTCACCTTCTGCTCGAGTCCCACATTGGATCAGGTGTTTCTCGATCTAGTCAAACAGGCTCCTTTTTTTTTTTTTTTTTTTTTTTGTCGTTTCGAAATATTTGAACGGGTGATAATTATTATTTCCCGAGGTAGTTGGCAAAAAGTCGGTTCATTCCCGTTGAGTCTTTCTAAGGGCAAGCGAAACGACGACGTCGACATGTCGTTTTGGTCCCCAGTCCCCAGACCGTACCTCCACCGACAACTTTAACTACAGTCACCCCCGACTGGTAGATTCCTGGGGAAGATTCCTCACCTGAAAAATAAAGAGGCATGAAATACGAAATTTCAAAAATTGCTTATTTCGCAAAAAAAAAATAATAATTTGAAAAATATTTTCCCAATATAATTATTTATACTGCTCGAATATTTAATCAATGAAAACATTATTTGTTTCATTTATTTATATAAATTATACAAGAATCATTTTTAAAAAATATTTTTCAAATAATTTATTTTTTCGTGAAACAAAGGCAAATATTCACTTTCTTTCTAAATTTTAACGGTGAATATAAGCAATTTTTTCCCTCCGGATCATTATAGTCCAACCACAGATATTTGACATAAAATTCATCACATTAATCATGAACTAATGGCCGCAATAGGGCAAATAAAAAAGGATGATGATCAAAGAGTGGAAGAAATTTTTATCAATAGACCACAAGAGAGATCCACCATTTCCGACTGCTCAAACTATTAATCAATAAAAATATTTTTATTATTGATGTCAATTTATTTTTAATTATTTTCCCAAACGATGGAAAAATTGTATGATCATTTGTTTTTATAAAATAAACAAGTAATTATTTATAGGAAAATATTTTTCAAATCGTTTTTTTTTTTTTTTTAGAAACAAAAGGAAGTACCCACTTTCTTTTTAGGTTTTAACGGTGAAAATATGCAGTTTTTTCCTCTGGGTCATTATGGTCCAACCACATATATTCAACATAAAATTCATGACATTAATCATGAACTAATGGCCGCCTTAGGGCAAATTAAAAAGGATGATGATCGAAGATGTAGAAGAATTTTTCGTCAATAGAATGCAAGAGAGATCCACCAACTCTTCCCATCGAACCTTTATAAAAGATGGTTGTGCATTCAATTGGGTGTATCCCTCTAATCTAATCAATTTAATTCCATGGAAGAAAATTCTTTATTACGATTGAATGGAAAAGTGCCGCGTGCCCCTTTACGTCCTATTTTTTTCCCCTCTTTTAGCTAATTTAGAAAACTATATTCAAGAGTCGCCAATTTTTGATAGCTTTGATGAAGGGTTTTAGACTGTGGATGTGTTTGATTAGATTTTTGAGGAAGATCTTTGAAAAAATATGAAAGACTTTAAGTTAAAGAAATTTTCTAAAATGTAAATTACGTTTTTTGATAAATTATAATTTAAAAGTGTATTCAAAGTACCTTTTGAACAAAATAGTGTTTAGAAAAATTTATATTTAAAAAGAATTATGATTAAAAAAAAAAGAAAAAATTAGTTGGATGACAGAGAGTAGGTGACCATTGGTGCTTGAAATCTATGGCCGATAGCCGACATATCAAGTTGCAAGATCTCAGGCAGCCCCCGGGGACATCTTTTCCTCCATCTTCTTCTTCACCATCTCAATCTCTCTTCTCGAGGACCATGAAGAAGCAAAATCCCGGCAATCCCGACGCCGGAGGGCTCCACCCTCTTCGACCTCCTGTCTGAGAAGATCGTGCTCCTGATCCTCAACTTCCTCAACCGGGACATGCTTGTCTATAAGTCCTCCCTCGTCTATCACTCCTTCCACGTCGACGAGTCCCACCACCGCAAGTTCCTCCACCCTCTTCGCACAGAGCACCTCCCCATTGCCCTCCCTAGCTACCCCAATGTTGCCACCCTCAACGTCTCCCTCTACCCCTGCGTCACCGATACCCCCCTCGTCATCGTCGTCGCTGCTCGCGAGGACGCCCTCTGCTCCCTTGCCCTCCGCGTCACCAATTCTTCACCGCTACCAGACTGATCTAAGTCGCAACGAACCTAAATCTGGCCGTCGAGAACCCAAATTTGGGTCACCTAAGTAGCCATGACCTAGATTTGAGTCGCCACGACCTAGATTTGAGCCCCCGTGACTCGCAGGGGTTCACATGACTCAGATCGGCAGGCCTTCGCTGTGGTTGTGTGCGACTCAGATATGGGTCGCCGCGACTCGCGAAGGTTGCTTGATCCTTTGGCAACAGTCACCTAGGTTGTCGCGACACGTTGGCGTCTCTTTAGCCATGGCCAGCCCCTCGTAGTCAAGTACAACCAAGCCGGTCACCCTCAACTAAGAAGATAAATAGTGTCACATAACAAAGGCAAAAATGAAAAACACAAAAAGTTTGTGAGGACAATTTTGGGGAAAAAAAAGGATTGCACAGTACCGGTATGGGTATGCTGAGAAAGTTGAAAGCCTATGACCTACTTTGGGCTTTCAACCTTCTAAATGACCTCTTTTCTCCAATTATGCAAATTTTTTGCCAAATATCCAATATTTTGCCTAAATGACTTTGGTGTCCAAAGTCCCTTTCAAATGCTACTTCCAAACACACCCTTTATCTTTTAGATTGTCGTGGGATACATCCCATGCATAGATGAGGGAACAATCGCATGAAATATTGTCACAGAGATTCTTATTAGAGAATATTGTTACAGATATTATTAGATATTAAGAATAATATCTTAAATTTTGCTATTCTCTAAGATAACTAATTTTATTTCTTATGCATATTTTTCAAGTATAAATATCATCTTTTAATAATTATAAAGTTAAGTCAATTGTGTTTTTTTTTTTTTTTTTTTTGATCTCTTTAAGTCAATTGTGTAAAGAGGTAGTTTTTATTCATATTCTCTCATGAAGATTTTATAGTATTTACCCACAGCATCGAGAGAATTTTGCACTGAGAGTTTTGTGTCAAAAGGTCCATAGCTATGACAAATATAAATTTGTTCCTTTCACGTTGAATATATTTTTCCATTAATAATATTTTTAAGGGATTAATACAATGAAAAATTCTAATGATAATTTTACTCAAAATTTATTTTTTTATCAACAAAAACCCCAAACTAATATACTTATAATAAATTTACCTCAAACTAATAAATCTTAAACCGATACATTTGTAACAAATACACAATTCCTTAGTTTCTGTTAAATTAAATTAATACAAACCGAGGCTAAAATCCTACACATGTCATCAAAATTAGTAATTTGATGGAAACTAACAAAAAAAAAAAAACAGAGGATGAATTTATCATAAGTGTATTAATTTAAAATTTTTAACAGCATATCAATTTGAGTTTTTTTTTTATGATATTAATATTTTTTAAGTGAAGTCTATGTAATCGACAGAAACTTCTGGTATCAGACACAAGCCAGGACTTCCCAGAAACGTCCCCGCCGAGGAACGGAGACAACAACATCGACTCCCAAAACGACATCGCTCTCGTCTTTGGACGGTCTGCTGCAAAGCGACAATTTTTCATCTCCCTCGCGCCGTCTCTCTAGAGAGTAGAGAGAGAATGGCAGTCCAACCGCCGGTGAAGAATTTCCACGGCGAGCGATGCGGAGCTCTGTCTTTCCTCAGCTCGCGCTCGGCGCCGGAACACGTCGACGCTCCTCATCGGAGCCGCTTCTGCTCCGTCGTCTCTCTCGCGCCGGCGAGACGCTTCGCAGTCGTGGCTCTCGCGGCGAAGAGAAGCCCCAAGCGCCTCAAGTACGCCACCCCTCGCTTCGCCAAGGTCTGAATTTGTCTTATCAATTGACGTGGGTCTCAGCTCTTTTTGTTTTCTTTCCTGGGTATTACTTGAGAATGAAAGGTCGGTTTAGAATGGATTCTATTCAGAATATCTATGACATTGCGTTAGCACCGCATAGTTTTATCGTGTGGGTGTAATTTTTGCAGGAGGGCGGGCTGCTGTATGTTGAAGTTGATCCCCTGGGGGGAGACAGTTGGAAATTGGATCCCGTGGTTGATCTTCTGAGAGAAGGAGCTGTTGGGGTGATTCCTACAGATACAACGTATGTTCACCCTCTCTCTACTTTTAATCCACTCGATGTTGTGTTCTTCCTTTTCGCAATTTTCTGGTAGGAACTTGGTTTCTTTTTGGTACCGGTAAAGACTGTTGTTTTTCCTCTAGTCATTGATGTGTCAACGCGTTTCCTTTAGTCATCGATGTGTCTCGCATTAATCAAGCGAATTTTTTGTTGGATAATGTTCGACACTTTCATTGCATAGAATCATAAAGGGAGAACCCTCTTTGTGAATTGACTTTCTCAGCAGAATTCAACTATGGTGGACGGTTACCCAATTATCCTTTTGGTTTCATGCTCAAACTTATGTCCTCATTTTATTTCACCATCCTTGTCTTTCATCTCTGTAACAGAATTGGAATTCTAAATCTTATTGAAGTAGTCTCTTAATGATAGCTGCTATTTGGGAAATGACTCTTAGTTAGCGTCAATCGAGCTTTTCTCTCGATTTTAGAATCAGGGCTGTATATCTTCTATATTATTTTAATAGCCAATTAAATTCTCTAGTGTGGTCCTCCAAATTATGATGATTTCTGTTTACTAGCGTAGGTCCCAAACGATTCCTGTTGATAATATGTAGACAGACATGCTATTTCCTTCTGCATGAGGCTCTTTCAGTATTATGTCGTTATTCTAGATTTAAACTAAAAAAAATTCTTCCTTTTTCGCATTTGAATATTCTTTGCCACCTTGAACCGGTTCCTCGACTTGTTCTATGACAATGCAACTGGCTGAGTCCTCTTGTTCTTTTAGAACTTTTGTTGGTTAGACGTTGTTTTCCGCAATCTTCATAATGGAAAAGCCTATAAATTGGAGTTCTTGTATTGCCTCTGCAATTAAGATGAATTTCAACCCATCCTTAATAACTGAACTTTCAAGTTGTGATTACTTGTCCATTTACCGTTTGCATGAGCATGAGGATCCTGTATGCATGAGATAATTAACTATGAAAAGCTTTCTGAATATTTCTCGTATTACTAGGTATGCCATAGTTTGCGACTTGAAGAGCCGTTCAGCAATTGAAAGACTTAGGAGGTATTGGCATATTCTTGTAAATTAGTTGAAGATCGTTTTAATGTAATTCAGTTTCTAGTCATTATAAAACTTTTTTTTTAATGATCATTATGATTGCAGAATCAAAGACATAGCTCCTTCCAAGGTACGGAATATTTCTGGTTCTGTTTTGTCAGTTCAGTATTGCTGAATAATACCGTAGGCCTGAGAATATCATGTCACACCCTTGAAGTAGAAAAGTTATAATCTAAGAAAGTCATGCAGATCAGAATCAATCGTCCATCTAGAACACCTCTGCAGCAAGATCGTTTGATCATGTCATCTTTTGTGTGAATAATGCTCCTTTCTATCACGTGTGATTGTGCAGCCTCTTAGTATATTGTGTCACTCCTTCCATGACATAGATACATACACAATGGGATTCCCACGTGGTGATGGTCAAGGACATATGAATATATTTCGAGCTGTGAAACATTGCTTACCTGGTCCTGTAAGTTTCTCACTTTATAATGTCGTTTCTCTTTGAGGAAGCCAAGGTTCATGCTGTTGGCATGTTAAATCAATGTATTTGACACGATGCAGAAAAGACAGAGGAACCTGAAAACTTGATTATACATTATCATTTACTTTGCTTTGGCCTGTGGATCTCCTACTTATTTGAAAGAGGAAGTAGCATTGTTTTATTCAGCTTTTTAACCCTTGGTAATAAGTTAAACAGCAAAAATGAATTGACTACTGATCATCAAGTTTCTTTGTTTTGTACATGGTACGGGAATATCACTATGAAATGTAACATTTCTTTTGTATTCTGGATGGTTGCTTGTTGCTGTGGCCTTCGAGATATATGTAACATGAGGATGGTTTTTGATTAACTGTATTGCAAGTCTTAAGGATGCCCCTGGGGACAACAGATCTGTCAGAAGTTGTAATGTGAAGTTTTTGGTGCCCAATTCTGTTAAGAAATTTCTCATTTTGCAGTATACTTTCATTTTAACTGCAAGCAAAGAGTTGCCAAAGCAATGCACTAGGTATGGGACTACAGCTGCCAAATATGCTCACAGGAAAAGTGTTGGCGTCCGAATTCCTGATGATGCCATATGTCAAGCTATATTAGAGAGGATGGATTCACCCTTAATTTCCACCAGGTTGAATTTTTTGTGTCTGTTCATGTCGTGTATCATGCTATGGATGCCGAGCATATCTATACAAATTAAGAAGTATCCCTTACTGGTTATCCTGCTTTCTAGTGTCAAAGGGCCAAAAGATGACGAGTGGATGATAGATCCAGTTGTCATAGCTGATAGTTATGGACCAGAGGTATGTCTTTGTTCTAGTAAGTTGGATTCGCTGACTAGTTGAGATTCATTTTTCTTGTTCATCACAAAACTGTGGCACTCGGAACTGAACTTTAGCCATGCCTGTGCATTAAACAAATGTATGAATTTCTGCTAGAGATACTGTTCCAATATTGACTGTTTTCAGAACAATTACTTGGATGAGCTTCTTCTTCTTATCTTTGAACCCTTGTCCAGCTTGTGGGTTATGAACTAAAGGATTTGAACAGATTAGCAGAAAATCAATAGGTCTGAATTAATTTTTCATGCATCCCTCTTTTACATGATTGTCCTAAAATCCAGCTAATTAACTCCTTTTACATGGAAATCCTTGAAAATCTGCATTTGGATGCATTATTTTGGTTGTATTTGCTCAGATTGTAGAGAAAGGGATTAATCTTAAATTCTGGAACATGCGTTAGTCATCTATCTGTGGGATCAATAGAGACAAAAATGATGTTTTGTGTGTTCTTTTTCTTTTGTTCCTTATGGCATGCGTAATCAGGGCCTTGACTTTGTGGTTGATGGAGGCATCAGGGTGGCTGACCCGTCTACTGTGGTTGATATGACGGGACGTTACCCGAAAATCCTACGGCAAGGGAAGGTAGGCTGCTATCAGCATCATTTTGCATCTGTATGCGCATAAATAGCAGCATCATATAAGAGTTTGGAAGGAACGATCTCTTAAGCGATTGCTTGTGTAATATGTTATGATTTACCGCCCGAGACATCAGGTGACTTACTTTCTCTTTAACTGTATGCTGTAAGTTAAATGTTCTGCACAGATGACTTATTAAAAATGGGTAAATAGTAAGCGTGTTCCTGTTCATAGTGACATCACAATTGACAACAGAGCTTTAGTCGAGCTAGCTAAGAAGAAAGTGACTGTCAGCTGTCGCCGCTTTCTGGGTATAGACCAATTCTCTGATGATTGGGTGTTGTGAAATAATTTTAGGGACCTAAATTACCCTGGATGGAGGCTGAAGATGATGACGAAGCTGCGAGCAGCGAGAAGGATCTCATTGCTGGCGCTACTTGATCTGTGCATCTTGACCGACGGTCTGTATCGGTCCTAATGCACACCGGGGCCATCAGGAGTCCTGATCATGTATAGAGAGGAGGCCTCTATTGTATAGGGAGACCGAAGCAACAAATCTATGATTGCTGGTGTAAGCGAGAAGAACGACAGCGATTGTAAATATTGTTTAACCACAAACAGCTGTCCTTAAAAGGGTATTTCGATCCTTTGACCTTTTGTCCAAAGCATGCATCTTCGCCGGTGTTCCGGCCATTCATGGAAAGCGAGAAGGAGACAGAGAATCATGCGCGAACAAAGAAGAAATTTCTAGGATTATATTTTATTTCCTTCTCTCTCTCTCTCTCTCTCTCCCCTGCCGACCACCGCGGGTTCTTTTCACTCGCGTCATCCCTTCAGTCAGCAGTGGTTATATTCGTTCGCCATTGAAGACTCCTCCTCATACTACTCTTCTCTACCTAATCCACAAAACAATGAGTGAAGGAGCTGAGCTGGTTAAGCTTACGTGCACAAATGAAAGAAGCTCGAGGCATGGGCACGCGGCATCAACCATGACGAGCCGAGTACTTCGATGGATAATATAACCCTTCGATAACACAATCAGCAATTGATTCTCCATGGCCTGCTTCATTGGCTGAATGTCACGTCAAGGTAAACCCTTGCCCTAACTAACTACTTGAAAAATCATTCGAAAATTAATTTATTGGATCAAAGGGCAGGTGAGCTCTCCCCATCACGATGTTCCGCATATTGTTTGGCGAAATTGGGGAGTGGGACGGTTTGCGTGGTTGACTTAGCTGTGAAGTTTCATGAAAATTTAACCAGATAAAAAAAAAAAAAAAAAAAAAAAAAGAAGATGTCTTGCAATAATAACTTAATTTGATGCTGGGGATGATCGCATTAGGGATCAAATTTAAAATGAATGGAATTAATAAGATTGGCTCATGAGGGGGGAGAAAAACGATGTTTATAATATTGTCTTGCTAAGTCTATGGAGTGCTCGAACGTGCTTGATTCGTTCTAACTCGCGTGTCGCGAAATTTGTCGGACCAGTTCCAGAGTCTCCCTGCCGTTGCTCTTTATTCAAAAGCTTCATAAATGAGGATGGCGCAAGAATATTCTTAGGAGCGCCGTTACCACGACGCTTCCTGGCTGGACTTGAGCATCAGTGGAGACCAAGTGCTCGGTTCAAAAGAAGACGGCCATGTTAGGTTGATTTTCGAGGTCATTTGTTGAAGTTCCAAGTTGCTTTTCTGTATTTTAAGTTTTAATTGTACTAGATAGAAAAGAGCTACTTGGGCGGCGTTAATAGATGAGAAAAATTTAGGTGGCTAGAACTTTATATGGGAATTCATAATTCATATTTATTTCTTGAAATCTCGAAAAAAAAATTATTCTGACTTTAACTATACTGTCCATCAAGCGTTCCATTCGTTAAAAGCCTTAAAAATTTAACCAAAATTTGCCATCTCATCACTGCTGAAAGCTAAAACTACACCTTATAACGTGGATACTCTAGCATTCGCGAGTTATGTTCGTGTCTATTAGGTAGGTCTATCTCAAAACACTTTAGATGGGCAAACAAAGTGAAACAACGATCGTATACCAAGAATGTCTCTAATAATACTTATTTGGTCTTCGTAAAATTTTGTTTAGTTGACCTTGACTAGGTGCACATGATGGCAAACCGGCCATGATGCCCTTAGCTGTCCATAGGCAATAACAATATAAACCCTTCTATAGCTTTCATTTACATCTCTATTCCGATGACCGAATCAGCATATAAAACCGACGAGATAGAGGCTGATCCATTTGCATATAAATTAAACATCAGAAACGAATTCTTCTAATTCGAATGAGTGGGAAAAAAAAAAACAATACGTAGACTAAATCCGAGTGAACAAGAAGCCCGGAAAGAAGACAAGTGCTTGAAGCAAGGGGCTGCGGAAGGCACTTGACTATTCAAACAACATGCCAAGTAATTAAATAAGTATAATTAAATGGCTAAGTGGAGCTTTTTATATATCTCTTTCGGATGGTTAGACCATGTACCAAGAGGGCAACTTGTCCATGCATGCACATACAGACACGCCACATCCTTAGACTCGTTATAAATGTGTGCGAAGAAGTCGTGTTGTTGGGTCCAGAAGAAAACGTTGTAGGGAAAGAAGACAGGAGCTTCTTGCTTCTCTGGGTGGTTGGTGAGGGAAGAATTTTGCAAACTAGAGGGGAAGGACATGGAGAGGCCAATGGCGAGGAAATTAGGACTTTGGTTGGTGGTGGTTTTTGCGGCGGCCGCAGCGGAGGTGGGAAGAGCGCAACTGAAAGAGGGTTTCTATGGCCAGACCTGCCCAAACGTCGAGAGCATCGTGAAGCAGGTGGTGACGACCAAGTTCGGCCAGACCTTCGTCACCATCCCCGGCACGCTCCGCCTCTTCTTCCACGATTGCTTCATCGAGGTGAATCCCTTTTCCTCCATGCATGCATTTCCGATCATGCTGCCTCCTCCTCCTCTTTCAGTTTCATCACACATACGTAACCCTGGCAAGTAATAGCCTTCCGATCGCAATTCCAAAAGCCCTGAATCAATCGCTAATCCATTCGATGAACTCTCAATTCCACAATCTTTCGGATATTCGTCCAGTCTTACACCGTAATATTTTCTTTTTCGGTATATCTTCATGAATATTTTTCTTTAAGTAGAAAGGGAATTAGAATGTACATGGACTATCGTTACTTCTTCCACAATGTTACCCAAGTTTTTTAGACGGTCAAAGTTGCCGCTCGTTCTTTGCTTGAGCTGAGCCGGAGTTTGAACATCTGGCGAGGTTCTATCCTAACATCGTACAAATTATATCAATTATATAGAGGAATCATAAGGAACAAGTAGTTGACTTTGGAACACATGTTTTACGTTTTCAATCATTTCATGGACAAAATGAGACGTTTTCATCTACCCCAATATTTCCCGACCAAAAAAAAAAAAAAAAAAAAAAAAAAAAAAACCCCAATATTTTAACGAGCTTTCTCACAGAGCCCCAACCACGCTTTTGAATTAATTAATCGCAATTTGTCGAAATTAATTGTGACAACAATTTAATTAAGCAACAATTTAATTAAGGGAATTAAAAGCATTCCAAGTGATTGCCACACAGAGATATTTTTCCAGGGGGCAGGTAATAGTTGCACAAGACAATACAAGAACAATTGAAAGAAAATGAAATTGAATCGCATGGATCAACAATCGCGTTCACATTCACTCGTTATTAAGTCTTGGCGTATGAACAAAACTCTCATATATTCGAGTTAGCACTAACCCTTAAATGGGCATCGTCGTGTCGATTTTCCTTATCTTGGACTTAATTGTGTGATGATTCGTCGGGCTTGGTCACGCATTAAACTAGGAGATATGTAAAAAGATTAGAAACCTTAAATCTATTCAGCAAACTCGCTTTTCAGGGTCCGATCTTGTTCATAAAATATGTCCCGGGAGGTATGAATTAGTTCAGGATTACTTTAGACAAGAAACGCCTGATATGAATTTTCATTCAATCACGGTTTCGGCTAGTTAATTTCGATGTTGTTTTTAAGGGATGCGATGCTTCGATTTTGATCTCGTCGCCTAACGGGGATGCTGAGAAAGACGCTCCGGATAATGAGTCTCTAGCCGGAGACGGGTTCGACACTGTTATCAAAGCGAAGCAAGCTGTTGAAGCGAGTTGCCAGGGCGTCGTGTCATGCGCGGACATCTTAGCCATAGCTGCTCGAGACGTAGTTGTCCTGGTAAGCAAGAACCTCCTGTGGACAGTTCACCCTCGCAGCTCAATGTCGAGTCAAATGACTGTCATGCTCCAAGTCTTAACGTTTTCTCACTCGTTCAATGTGCATGAAAAATCTCAGGCCGGGGGTCCATCGTTCAACGTCGAGCTCGGCCGTCGTGACGGTCTCATCTCCAAAGCATCTCGAGTAGCCGGGAAGTTACCGGAACCGAACTTCGATCTCGACCAGCTCAACACGATTTTCTCCCAACACAACCTCACGCAATCCGACATGATCGCCCTCTCGGGCGCTCACACCCTCGGCTTCTCCCACTGTGACCGCTTCGCCAACCGTCTCTACTCGTTCTCCTCATCATCTCCGGTGGACCCAACTCTCAACTCGACCTACGCGGTGCAGCTGATGCAAGAGTGCCCCCAGAATGTGGACCCGCAAATAGCAATCAACATGGACCCCGTGACTCCGCGGACGTTCGACAACGTGTACTACAAGAATCTGGTCCAAGGCAAGGGCCTGTTCACTTCGGACGAGACGCTCTTCACCGATTCAGCGTCCAAGCCTACCGTGCAGAACTTCGCTAACAGCCCAGGCAGCTTCAACCAGGCCTTCGCCACCGCGATGAGGAAGCTCGGGAGGGTGGACATCAAGACCGGAAGCCAAGGAGAGATACGAAGAGATTGTACAGCTTTCAATTCATGAATTACAGTCATTGCTTGAAGATTTATACATGGAATCAATAAGCAGTGTGCACTGTGCAGTTCTGAATTATGAAATAAAAAGTACCACCCCATTTGTTTTGCACTGGACTGTTCGAGCAAACCAAGTCTCAGAAATTTTTTCGATGTAATAATCGTCATTTTACAACAATAGAAGCCATCAGGGAACTGATACTTAAAACCTTTCATGGAAGCAGATGAAGAAGTAAAATGGTCATATGCACCACGATGACAACACACAGAACCATTTCTAAATCCATGCTGAACAGATGACAAAGTAAAGAGCAGGGATATAGCACACTTCTCGCAACTTGCAACTCGAGAATCATACGTATACATCAACCTTCTACGGCACATGTCACTACCAAAACGTCTTTCTAATTAGGCTCACGACACAAGAGCGAGGGAGAGTTCACCCACATTTCTCATAATGCAGCAGCACTTCAAGAAAAGCACGGTCTGATGGCATTACTATCTGAAAAATTCAGTCTCTTAACATCGCTTCTTAAGGGATGGACACAGCTCTGACCCCATCATATAATTTCAAGTGCGAGATTTTCCATAGAGATGGGCATAAACAATTTTAGTCCGGTAGACAAGGATCATGCTCAAGATCACCGCAATGATGCAGAGTCCTGACATAATCATTGATGTCAGGAAAAAGCATATAGAACCTTCGCATTTCAGCGGTTCATCCACAGCAAGCACGGCTGAAAATATCGACCCCCAGCTTCGCGGATGATGATGGTGAATGCGATGATGCGCTTGCTTCTCTGCTTCATAATCATATATACTACTTGCAATTACACCAGAGAGGACTAGCGAACCCGCAGGGTTAGCCAAAGTAAGGAAGTTGTATAAAGCACCAAATTTCTTCAACCCAAACAACTCTGAGGCCACAGCAGGCATAATCGCCCAGTGAGCCCCATAACCAAGCCCGATCAAGAGGGTACCAATGTGCATTGCCCCGGGCCATCCCATGGCTAAGAAAACATGCCCGATAGCCATAATGAATTGTGCCACAGCCATTGCTGCTGGCCTTGGATAAGCATGATTCCTGTTGGGGCAAAAGAAAACATTGTGGTCAATAGTGATGCTAAAACAGAGGTTCTTGGGTAAGAAAATCACCATTGCGGAGGAAAGCAAATAAACTCCTTACTTTACAATGATTTCAGAAAAGTAGCCTCCACCAACACGGCCCAGGAAATTCCAAATGCTGATCATGGACACAAATATATGCGTGTTATCGTACCCCAGAGATTGGCTCAGCTGGCCCAGATTATCGATAACTGTCAGTCCAGAACCAGAACCCAGTAGAAGTGAGAAAAAGATAAGCCAAAAGTCTGCCTTAATTAAAGCCTGTGTCAGAGTGAAGTCCTCTCCTCTATGTGGGCCCTTCCTCCTCTTTACTCTCACCGCACCTTCGGCGGCGGCTTGGAACAGTTTTGCCTGCAACTGTGCTATTCGCTTATGCCTCTCTTGTGCTGGAAGCAGGTCCACCTCCTTTGGCTTTTCATCTTCGACTTCACTGAATATGACCTCATGTCCATCCTGCTCAGATTTGCTTGTTTCTTGTTTCTGTGGCTCAGGCAGAAGAGGTTCTTGAATCGGTGCCCTTGAGTCTAAGAAGAAAGTCAATGAAACCGGTACCACTATTGGTAGCAGAAGCAGCACGAATAGAATTGACGTAAGAATTGTGATCACTGTCCGATTCAAATCAACTAGATCTTCCACGACCATGACCCCCATCAAGTATGCTGCCAATAGAAGGCATATGCTATAGATAAATGTAAAACTGAGTCCATCAGATGGCCGTACTTGCCTATGACCTCCAACTGGTCGGATGATGAACATCAGGGCAATTATGACCATTGCTGGACCAACAGCAATCATGAATATGAGATTCGCATGATCAGGGGAATGGATCATCGCATAAATTTGTGTCAAAATAGCACCACCAAGCCCGGCAAAGCCTTTCAGGATGCCCACGACAGGACCCCGGCTTTTTGGGAAATTTTGCACGCAGGAAACCAGAGCTACCGTATTGAAGTAGGTCTCACCATTGGTTCCAATGAAGATAAGAAGGCACATCTACATAAACCGAAAGGAAAGGAGCTCTGTCAATAAGCACTCTTGACTTTGTCTTGCAAGCATGCTGAGATGCAGGGACAGGAAATATAGGGTAATAAGTGCAAAGGGATCAGCAGAATACTAAATGGTCTTGAGAGCTGAACTCCAAACAAGCAACTACTAGAACCCCAACCTTATAATGATGCATAAGAAAGAACTTAAGAGCTCTCTTAGTTTGGGGAATCTAAATTGTTTGTTCCCTCGCAGGAATGAATGCACATCCAAAATAATGGCGAAGGAATACTAGCCAAATGTCTTGTTTCTTCTCATGATCACAAAATGAAGGGAGAACAGCACTAAAAGAACAAACGCAAATGATCATGAAGGATTGGTACAAAAAATCTTTTTATGCAGTCAAACACAGTTAATCTGCTTAATGGACAATTAATGGGTACTATCATCAAAAAACAACCAGCAACTGCCAGAGGACTAAATTAATTTGACGAGATGCATATGCTGAAATATTCTAACTTGTCACAGATAAAAACAGAGAAATTTGAGATCTGGAGCTCCAAATACTGCCACACAACCATGGACTCAGACTGCCAAATTTCGGCGGAAAATCATCGCTCTCATCAGGTTATGATGCAGCCCCACCATCATCCTGACTAAATCCATCTCCTCAGAAAATTAAGTCATTATCACAGAAATACTTAAGAGAAGTTCTGGTCTACATTTCCTAAATCCTACATGAATTTCTACTTCCCCGATTAACATCCCAAATGTCGATCAGCATAATAAATAACAGGGATGCGAAAGAACAGATTTCGCCAAGTCCTAAACATATGCATCACCAAACACACACACATAACATAAATCTTATAGCTTCTGTTGCATCGACGATACTCACGGCCCACAAAGGAAGAACTGGAGCTTGGCCGGTGACGATGAGCCAAACCCAACCATACCCAACAAAGTTCTGCAGAGCACCAACAAGCAGAGCACCCCACATGGGCAAGACCTCACACAAGCTCCCAGCCAAGAACCCAACACTGTCCCCAAGATCCTTGGCCACGCCAAGCCTCGCGATTTGCCGCTGATTGTAGCTCAGCGAGCTCTTGATCACCGGCGATATGCTCCCGAACAGGTACCCAATCCCCGCGCACGACTGTATCCACATTGCAGCCACGAACACCAGCCATCTGTTGTTGACCAGCGCCCCGAAACTCTCCCCCAATCGACCCATCACCAACCGCCGCTGCAAGCCTCGAGGACGACCCTCGATGTCAATTCCGATTCTCGAGATGGGTTCGCGAGATCTTCTGCGGAAGAGGAGAAAAGCCTCGCCTTTTCACCGGGCGAGCTCGTGGGTGAGTTGGTGCGGTGGGGGTCATTTTATTATGCGGGAAAGCGGAGCCAGGGGGAACGGACAAGGATGATGATGACGACGACGACAAGGGGGGCATTGTCGGCTTTTCAATTACCTTTTTTGTTCTCTTGCTGTAGGCCTAAATTTAGATTCCCTTTGTCCCTCCCTCTCCGGCGTGGCGATCTTGGATCGCCGATCTCGAAGCTGAACTCGCTGTCGTCCTGTCGCGCGGGGATCCCCCCCACGTATGAAAAAAATTCGCGCGTTTCGCGGACGACGACGACGACGCCGACGAGGAGTGATCATCATGCGATAAGACCCGAAGCGCTCTTCTTCGCGCGGATGTCGACGAGCGAGCGGGGCAGGCGATCGACGTGGAAGCGATATCCCGGCCTCCGTCGCCATCCGAGCGACAGAGTGGTGCTTTGCTTCTCGTTAGCGGTTATGCTTGCTTGAAACGAAAATTTTCCCTTTTTAATCCTTTTCTTTTTCCCTTTTTGGGACGATATGTGCAAAAAATTTCTTTGAATTTGAAATTCGTCGACGGAAAGCTAGCCCCTGTGAGGGAGATGGATCACGATTTCCATCAAATTCGCAGAAACTTTAATCACAACATAGAATAGGGAATAGGCCTAATTGTATAATGAATTTTTTTTATCTCATAGAAAAATTTCCAACTTTAGATCCAATCCCAATTGTATAATGAATTTTTTTTTTTTGTCTCATATAAAACTCTCGACTTTAGGGCATATTACAATTCTACCATAAACCTTTTTTGACCTATTAAAAAACCCTCCAACTTTAAGTTTTGTCCCAATTTTATTGTCCAATTTCAATTTTACCCTAAAATTTGTACTTGACTGATAAATCTACTCACGTTAATCCTCCATACAAAATTTTTCACTAACATCTAAGAGATGGAAAAATCCTAAGCATGAGCTTGACTGTGAGAGATGGAACATTCCTAAAGCATAAGAGATTGATGAGTGCAAGATTACTAAAGGCGATTTTGATGAAGGGTTAATAGAGAGCAAATTTGAGACTCTAGTAAAAGTTTGTGATATATTATGAAACAAAAAAAGAAGATAAAATTGGTAGTAGATTTAAAATTGATGGTTTTTTATGAGACAAAAGGTAGAATTGGGAAAAGAACTAAAATTGAAGGTTTTTTACGGTATTAAGTCCCTAAAATACAAGCTGCGGCAAAAATAGCTTGCGAATGAAATCAATTTCACTCGAAGTGCCGAAAAGAGTCGAACTTACGATCCGATTACAATCCACACCGAAATCTCGAAGCTTTCTCTTTCAAGACTATTTTCATTAACTTGACTAATATTAGAAATGGAAATTCCTTTAAAACTTCAAGGATGCGTCTCGTATTATGGTCAATAGATGGAGACGAAAAGCAAGCCGTCACCACCTCTACAAAAAACATATTTAATAAATTGCAATTTTTAATGCGCGATTTTTTTCCACATTAAATATAATTAATATTTCGAAATCGAGATATTTCGGGGTCACCAGCCGACGCCATCGATATCCTCTTATTGTCTTTTTGCCCATATTTTTCAAAAAAAAAAAAAAGATTTTTGGGGCCCGACAATCAAATTTCTATGTGAGATTTTTTTTTAGTAGGCTTGTGGTTCAAATGTACCAATCAGTTTTGGTTAAAGACTCAAATGTCCTCTGGTAAAATATGTGTGTATACACACACATATACGTGCATGTCAAGCATTGGATTTTATTTATGGCATGTTTTTTTCGTGGATGCTACGGGGGGACCGATGCCCAAAAAGTGATGGCTATGTATGTATTCTTGGATCTTCGCCAAATCCAAGAGGAAAAGGCCTCGTCTTCTTTTAGCAAAAATCCAAATCCAATTATAATTTTACTGGATGGAAATTCCATATTCGGCACCGCCCCATCATTTGCAAGCTCAACTGGGGGAATAGAAGATCAATTTCTAGCTCCAATAATTTCGGTGATGGGGACGTCAAATTCATTTGCTAATCACGCCAGGAGTGGAATAACCATTAACCACGCATGCAGTACGACGGAAAAGGACGTTGAGAAATAATTGGAGAGAGTGAACTAGAAAAGGACAAATTCTATTTTTTTTTTAAGTTCCTACTTCTTGTCCTCGCGAGATAAAAAAAAAAAAAAAAGGGCCGAGAAGGGCGACCAATCATAAGAATTTCCATGCTTACTATTAAATGTTTTACTAAAAATCTTACGAGAGTTTTTTTTTTTTTTAATGACTCGGGAATCGCTGTACAACCGGCAGCCGACGATATAAACCTGGGGCGACGCTAACGCGGGAACCCACCTTCTACAGCGCCGCACTTAAGTCGCGCCTATGCGATCGCAAAAACTCAAATCTCTCCCCTACCGGAAAAGGGGGAACGTCGAACCGATGCGTCCACAACGGGATGGATAAAAACCTTACGAGAGTTATACCGTATATTTTTGTGATAGCTTGATGGTTGCGACAATTCTTATTTTATTTCGCAAATCAACACCTATCTAGACTTGCTCTCCCGATATTTCTGTTTTGACTTAATATTTACTGAAGGATCACGATAAATGAGATGATTAATTTCGGAGTGAGAGTATATTGGCATTCCGCTTATCGTATGTACTCAGACACGTGAGACTCCGTATAATGGAAAGAAAAGGTTGGACGGAACGAATACGCACGTGATGGATTGACGTGATTGCTTCGTTTTGCGAGTACACCCTCCCCTTTTTGCCTTTTTCCTTTTTATTTCACGTTTACGGCTTTTGCTCATGCATGCAAGGCAAAAATAAAAGTATTATTTAATGAATTGACAGCCGTCACATGACAACTTTTCTTGTCTATATCAACTGAATAAGATATATATGTCAATATATCTTAAAGATCGTAAGATCGTATTGACATTTCAATGCCGTGTCATAGCTTTCTTGTGGCCTCTATCCATTAATTGAATCGAGCATGCAGTCGTGTCGCGATTGAGTCTTGGAGAAAGCAAATGGTCGGATGCCGAGCTCGCACGCGTGACATATACTTAGGCCAAATGTTGAGTCATGGGGCTCGCTAAAGCGTGTTTCTTTTTTCTTTAATCTCCTAGGTTTTTTCCCCTATTTGGTGGATGTCAAGTTGACCTATCAAACGGAAATCAATTTTGGGCCTGATTGAAAATAGTTCGACTCAATCACTATCCAGCATATACCCGACTCGATCTATATTACTTTATACCCAAGCTGATGAGAGAATGCAAAATGAGCGATCATAAGATTAATTTAGGATAGATAAAGTAAAGAGAGAGTTATAGAGGTAGGTTGTATCTAAATAAATCGTGAATCTATTTAATACTCATTTTATTCTTGATTTTACCATTTTAAATCTATTTATGTCATATTTATAGAATATAACCCAACCTGTCAAATATGAGTTAAGAAATGAGTTTTTGGCTCATTTTAACAAGTCTAATCTCAACTTATAGAATGATCACTGATTGGTCAGTGCATGTGGAGTTAAGATGGTTGTTATTAGGTTAATATGTCTAATCTCGAAGGAGAAGTTACTGTGAGGTGAAATGAACCATAGATCAAGATTTTCATTGAAATTTCTATGTAGAGGCTATTTTTCGATAAGTTTGCGGTATAGAAAATTATTGCCCATGAACTGAAATTTTTCAATTTGGGAGACATCCGATCATTTCTTGCATCGATCGATGCAGGCATGACTCGTTCACTTCTTGTAAATTTTTTATGAGTGATGGACCCCAAAATTGAAAGCTCTCAACGAGTCATGAGTAAACTTTTTGAATACATTCCATCCCCAAAATCTTGAAGCTCGCCCATGATCTTGGATTAGCATCAACAGCTCCATTTATTTCGTAAAAAACAAATGATTTACAAAATATTCTCCTAAAATTAATTGCTTATACCTCTTATCAAAAAACGAATGAAAAATATCATCATCATCATCTATAGACATAAATTATTGACAATAATGAGAATATTTTTCATTAGCTAATTATTTTAAATAATACAAATGATCATCTTTAAGAAAATATTTTCAAATCATTCATTTTTTACAAAACAAACGAAGCCTATGTATTACTATGTTTGGTTGAAGATATTCTTTCCCTAACACAATTCTTTAGATTTTGAACGGACCACGGAGATTGTCTTCACGATCTTGGCTAAATCGGAAATGGAAATTCCTCTGAAAATTCAAGGAATCAAATAAAAAATAATTACAACTGTTGATGCACTATTTTTTTTCGTGTCAAATAAAACCAATATTCGGAAAATTGAGATATTTTAGGGACGCTGGCCGACACCATTGATACCCTCTTGTGTTTTTCAAATTTATTCAAGTTTTTTTGGGGCCCGACAATCAATTTTCAATGGGCCAATTAACTTTCGTTAAAGACTCAAATGTCCTCTCACAACAATCAATTTCCAATAGCCAATTAATTTTGGTTAAAGACTCAAATGTCCAATTCTTATATATCGTTTTTTGTTTTTGTTTGGGGCAATGTATACGTTCTAGGAGCTTCCCCAAATCCCGAAGGGAACAAGTTCTCATCTCCTTTAAGCAAATCAAAATCAAATTTAACTTTACTAAATAGAAATGTCATAATCAGCTTCTTCCCATCATTTTCTTAAGCTCAATTAAGAAAAAAAAATTATTTCTTAGCTCCAATAATTTTAGTGACGAGGGACGTCATAATCAGCCTTTATATAATGAAATAATATCCCTAATGATAATTAATTGTTATTACGCTGGGAGTGGTATAGTGACTCGTGCAACAGAAAAGGACGTTTAGGTTAAAAAAGATGAAGAAGGGGAGAATTAGAAAAAGGACAAATTCATTTACTCAATTTTTTTCATCTCGAGAAAAAAAAAAAAAGGACAAAAGTTTCCCCGCCCATCGTAAAAAAATCTTATCAGAGTTATATGGTATTGCCTACTTTTAGCTTGATCGATACGGCGATCCCGATTTTGTCAATACCAATCACTTTTAATGCTCATGAGCTCGAGCCTATGGACTTGCCCCCTAATTATTCTAGTTTTGATTTATGCTTGATAAAGAATCGCAATAAATGAAGGTGTATTGAATTTGAAGTGCAAATATATTAATGGTGTATTTGTTTGTGTTTATATTCAAAAAGTGTTACAGGAAACAGAAATAGAAAAAACTTTTTCTATTTCCTAACAATTTTTGACTAGAAAAAACGCGTTTAGTAAACTTGTTCCGAAAATAAAAAAAAAGAAATATATTTGGTAAATTTGTGTTCTTTTTTTTTTTTTTTTATTTCTTTTAATTTTTAAATATTTTTATTTTATTTGTCCTTTTTTTCTTTCTTTTTTTTTTTTTTCTTCTTTTTTGGCCGGTCGGCGGCCTCGGCCATGGCCAGCGACCGGCCGACAAGGGCTGGCGGCCTCGCCCAGACACTAGTCACCTAGCGGTGGCCTAGCGAAGCCGAGCTTCACCGGTGGCTAGGTGAGCTCGGCCTCGCCGGATTTGGGCGAGCTTGAGCTCGCCCAACCAAGGCGAGGCCGAGCGTCGCCAGATCTAGCCAAGGCGAGGCCGAGCCTCGCCAGGGCCGGTGACGCTCAACCTCGCCGGGGCCGGCGACACTCCGGCGAGGTCGCCGGCCAAAGGAAAAAGAAGAAAAAAAAAAAAAAAAAAAAGAAAGAAGAGAGAAAATTTATTCTTAAAAAGTGTTCCAAAACAAGAAATAAGTTTTTTTTTTTTTTTTTTTTTTTTTTCCAATTTTGTTCCCTTTAACAAAAAAAACATATTTAAACAAAAACGCAAACAAACGCGTTTCTATTCTTTCTTTGTTCTCGGGGAATAAAAAAACAGAAAATCTGTTCTTGAACAGAAAAAAAGAGTACAACCATGCAGACCCTAACATTTTCACTTGATGTACACTGAAACATGCAAGACTCTCAAAAGGAAAGGAAAAATTTGAGAAGAAACAAATATACACATAATGAATTGATGTAGCATATGATATGCATGCTCATCCCTTTTGCTTTTCATTTTTTATTTTTTTGGTTCATGACTTTTTGCTCGTGCTCGCAAAGCATAGCAAAGGAAAAGTACGACTTATGGACTAAATAACTGTTGTTGCGACACAAATTAGATTCAATGTAACATCACACTCCATGAAGATTTTCTCCATTGATATATAAATTAAATAAGATATATAATATTCATATTGACACTTTCAAATGCCGTGTTGTAGCTCTCTTTTGTCCTGTCTATATCAATTGAATTCAATGGAATCATGTTGCGAATGTGGCTCTTGGAGAAGCGAATGGTCGCCAGCCAAGCTAGAACACGCGACATAATACTTGGGCCAAAGGTTGAGTCACGTGGGGGTGTTTTCCAATTTATTTATCCGTGTTGATGAATGTCGAGTTATAGGATGACCACTAATTTGTCGGTGCACGTGGGTTTAAAGATGGAAATCGATGGAGATCTAAGATGGGCATGCTTTCCATTTAAACGGGACCGCTGGTTAGTCTTTGTACATCATTAATTCCCAAAAGTTGTGCATTGGTGTTTTTCTCATGAACACTTGGACACCTCATTTTCTTTTTAATCATCAAATCCATATGGCGAACAATTGAGGGTCCCGGACTTCGATTTAAGAGTTCATTTATACAGCAAAATTGGAGACGATTGTTGTTATTGGGCTAATGTCTCGGCCCAAAGAATCTCGAAGGAATTGTTATCACGAGATGATATGAATTGTAGATCAAAATTCGTTGACACTTGAAAAGATTTCTTTGTTTGGAAAATCACCACCCATGAGTAGAAGTTCTCATTTGAGAGATGCTCGATCTCTTTGGTATCGATCAATGGAAGCATGACTCGTTCACTTTGTGGAAAGTTCCCACAAGTAAAAGCCCTCAACGAGTCATGAATACTTTTTGGGTACTTTTTCTACCGTCTTAATTGCTTTTTGCCTACCCACGAGAACGCAGGAGACGATGTCTCCAATCGTGGGGCTAAATCGTGCTTCCTCTTTATATCCGGTTCAAAAAGGGTGATTGGAAAAAAAAAAAAAAGCACTCTCTGTAAATTTCTTCTTGTCTGTCACGGCACTCTTGATCAAGGGGACAAACCCATCTCTTTTGTTTTAGAAGTTTCTTAATGCTTTTCTTTTGAGATATCTGCACAAATGATTTTTGAACTTTAATCAAATGTGTAATGCGATTCTTAAATTTTAGCTTAAATGTGTAATGTTGTGTCTAACACTTGTATTATTTAGCCTTTCTTTTTTTGGATAAAGGATTACTCGAGACTCTTTATAAGTGCTTCATTTGAATCCGAAACCAGTCGTCTTGTCCACGGGTACACATTACAGGGCAGGCATGTGGTCTGCCGGGCAGCCCTGAGAAGCAGATAAATTCGGCGATCAGGCTTGGGCAGGAGAGAATGGAAGAACCTTTTTGTTATTTTATTTATATTATTATAGGTCGATCAGTAGCATGAATAGTCGATATGTCCGAGTGGTTAAGGAGACAGACTTGAAATCTGTTGGGCTTCGCCCGCGCAGGTTCGAACCCTGCTGTCGACGCTTTTTCCTCCTCCTTCCTTCATTAATCTGCTTTCTTATCTATTTAATCTTTGACATATTTCGAACTTGTTTTCGATCTCAAATTTTTATACTAAACTTGGTCTCCGCTTGGAAGCAAATACTAAAGGTACCTTTGGTATTCTTTTGATAACATAAGAAGCACATATTACGAAATTTAAAAATAAATTGAGAAGTTGGAATTGATCGTCACGACAAGAATCGAGTAATTTCATCGAGTGCATTTTTCAGGGGAGAGTGGGTAAAAGCTTCCTTCATTAATTTGCACTTTTTATTTATTCAAATTTTGCCGTGCTCTCTCCCAAATTATTACACTAAACTTGGCCTTAGCTTGACATACTTCAAATTCTTTTCAAGAAAGCAAATACTAAAGGCACCTTTTGGTATTCTTTCAATAGCATAGGGAGCATATATTACAAAATTTAAAAGTAAATTTAAAAGTAAATTTAGAAGTTGAAATCGATTCATCACACTTTAACAAAAATTAAGAAATTTCATCGAGTGCATTTTTTAGGAGAGAGTAGGGGGGTGCATGACAACATTTCTGTTCTAGAAATAGTTTCTAACAGAAAATGAATTTTTCTATTTCTATTTCCTGGACGAGTTTCGAGGAAAAAAATATGTTTGATAAGCTTAATAAAATTTCTATTTCGAAATAGAAATTCGTTTGATGAGCAAGAGGAGAGAGCGAGAAGAGGCGGAGGCGGAGCAGAGGCGGAGGCGGAGGCGGAGCAGAGGCGGAGGAGATCTGTTGCCGAGGGGTGCTCGGACAACAAGCGGGGACAGTGGATCGCGGCAAGCGGCTGGATTCGCGAGCAGATGTGGATGAGCAAGAGAAGAGGCGGAGGAGAGGCGAAGCAGAGGTGGAACAGAGGCAGAGAAGAGGCGGAGGTCGCGGCGAGGGGGTGGATTTGCGAGCAGATGTGGATGAGCAAGAGAAGAGGTGGAGGAGAGGCGGAGTAGAGGCGGAACAGAGGCGGATGAGAGGCGGAGGCGGAGGTGGAGGCGGAGCAGAGGTGGAGGAGAGGCGGAGCAGAGGTGGAGGAGAGGCGGAGGCGGAGGCGGAGCGAGGCGGAGGAGAGGCAAAGGAGAGGTGGAGCAGAGGCGGAGGAGAGGCGGAGGTCGAGGCCGAGGCGGAGGAGAGGCGGAGCAGAGGCGGAGGAGAGGCGGAGGCGGAGGCAGAGGCGGAGCAGAGGCGGAGGCGGAGGAGAGGCGGAGCAGAGGCGAAGGAGAGGCGGAGGCGGAGGCGGAGGCGGAGCAGAGGCGGAGGAGAGGCGAAGCGGAGGAGGAGGCGGAGGAGAGGCGGAGCAAAGGCGGAGCAGAGGCGGAGGAGAGACAGAGGCGAAGGAGGAGGAGGAGGCAGAGAAGAGGCCTACGAGGGAGAGAAGAGTGAAATTAGGGTTGGGAGAAATCAGAAATTGATTTCTCCTCAATTTCTATTTCTGGAATGGAAATCAATTCCAGAAATAGAAAATTTGATAAGCGTTATCAAACAAGTTTTACGTTCAGAAATTTGTGCTAACAGAAAAATCATTTTTAGAACGTAAATAATTTTTATCATGCACCCCCTAGGTAGTTTGCTTCTTGCCTTTTACCGTCCTATCTTTTTCTTTGACCAATTTTCTTTTTGTATGATGAGAAATTTGAGTGGAAGAGAAAATGGTGTTTAGGCTTAAATATATGGGCATCCTTCCCCCTTTTCTCGTGACATCATTGTTTTGACACAATTTATTTTGAGTATTCTTTTTTTTTTTTATACATTCTAAACAATTCTAAACAATTCTTTCTTGTTATCATTGTTTATGAACATAACAAATGAAATTATTGCATTATTTCTTTTCCACCAAGACGAAGATATAAGGTACACGAAACCTCATATATCATAAGGTATTTGGTGCATTGACTATAGGACGCTATGAAGAGATGCGATGCACTAGTCGAACACAAAAGTGACAAGAAGTTATTGCATAGTTTTATACATGATGTGAGTCACTATCATCCGAATCATTGATTATGTATGCGTTATTTTTTTTGTGATCAATATTCATATCATGCCGGCAGTATAATTGTTTTTTTTTGTTTTTCGGTCAAATTTTTTTTTTTTTGGTCAAAATAGAAATGACTATTACTTGATTAAGGAGGAGTCTTACATAACACCGATGGAGAAAGATCTGCGCATAAAATATTCCATAGAGGAAAAGGGGGAGAAATCAACCAATTACGTGGGAGGGTGTTTAGTCGATGATGCCGTACGATCCAATCCGCTGCAGCGTTTGTTTGGCGTGGACTATGACACGGATGATTTCTCAATGGTTTTGGGCCTTCCACAGAATTTTCAATTTGCTCGGGTAGGCTGAAAACACTACTCGTGCGAGCCTGGATTCAGTTCACCTATTAGGCTCAAGGTCATTTCGGTCCTTTTCCTGCCCCGGGGGCGAGTCGGAAGTCCTATTTTATTTTCCTGATTCAAATTTAATCGATGACAAGCTTTGCAAAAGCAAAATGAGCTAAAAAAAAAGGTTCCCGGCTGAAAAGTCTAGAAGTACACGGATTGCATTCATATGTGCAACTAATTTATGGAATAAGACCAACGCTACTACAGAGAAGGGAAAAAAAAAATAAAAAACTTCAATCTTTAAGTAGTTTAGCCAACTGCGTCATCTATCGATAAAAAATTTGACGCTTTTGCATTTTAAACCTAAGGTCAATGCCACAAAAAAATTTCATATTGGTACAATTGTAACAAATTTACTTCAAATTAATTTTTTGGCTATAAAAAATCCTGACTAATACATTTATGATAAATTTACTCTTCATTAGTTTTTGTGAAATTTGATTAATATTACGAAAAATCACAAATTAGTACACCTATAAAAAATAGAGAGTAAAATCCCAAATTGATATACGCGATAAAATTTCATAATTTGAAGTTTCTGTTGGCAAAAAAGTTAATTTAAAGTATCTAGTCCTCACTAGCATCCTCCCCCGGGATGTCAGCAGCAGTTTCGGGAGGTGATCTCCTCTCGTCGTTGGCCTCACTGCCAGCACAGTCTCAAATCCTTTCCCAGTTCTTCTTCGGATGGAATCTACTGCTGCTCTGTCATTACCTTTCGATTAAAAAAAAGAAAAAAGAAAAAAAAAAGATCCTTTTTCTTACCATGGGCAGTGATGCTTATTGCTTGGCATCGTGTTCAATCTTTTAAGCTCAGCTTCCGAAGCCAAGATATACTTCCTTCCACTGCTTTTTAAGTTATAATCCGTAGCATCAATCCACTCTGGCGATCGGGGTAAATTGTCATCACTTGGTACTGTCGTTGCATGTTAGGTAGCATAAGGTAAACTCTTGCCTCGATTCTGATGCCATCATTAATCCACAGCACAGAAATCAGCAAAAGACATACATGGAAGATTCAAGATGCCCACTAATGTACATCCGATGAGGCGATTGCGTGAAGTAGTTTTCTACGAGAAAAGCCAATGACAATGAATTTTCCGTCACGATTTCTCCGGCCTTTGCATGTGCCTTCTATCTGGGCCTTACCAGCTATATATAAATAAATTCCTCGGGCGCACGCCTAAATCTCACGCGCAGAATTGCACATAGCGCATCCCCCGCAGAAGGCCCAGCACAATCAGTATTAGAAAAGAGGGACCTGTAGCACCTCTAGAATGTCAAACAAAACGAGAAGTCCTCTGCAAATGTATGACATAATCAGAAAAGGATGGCTACGGAAGGAGAAGGATGAAGGCGAAGACACCGATGAATATCAGCTGCACTCGATGCGCTGAACCGATCACTATGTTCCGGAGGGGAAGGAACAAGAGGTCACAGAAGAGTGATAGGATTAGGAACCATCATCATCAGAGGAGAATGTAATCTCTGCTTCCTTCTGCAGATTCTAAACCGACAGAATCTACGACAGATTCACAGCCATTTGTACCTAGGGACACCTCTTTCGAGAGACTACTTCCCCTGGACAACGAACTAATCCTACACTTTTCGTCCGGGTGAATCTTGACATACAAAATAGGTTGAGCCATATTCTTGAGGTTCCTTTTGCTATTCTTTCAATAACACACACCCACTAAACAAATTCACAAATTAAGGAAGAAGATGAAATCGGTTGTTGTACTGTAGAGATAATTAAGGAATTGCGTGCATTTTTTTTATTAGTGGAGAGAGGGCAGTTAAGTTCTTGCTATTTAGAATTTTATCTTTTTTTCTTTAGCCAATTTCACAGTTTTTCCCCCTCTCTTTAACACTTAATTGCATTATAATATTAAAACAACGCGAAGGTTATGGCAAAATGAGAAACTTGCGGTAAGATAAAATGGTGTTTTAGCCTGTACTTAACAGATTTTCTTACCCCTGTTCTCATAACATTATCGTTATGCTGTCACTTATTCTTGAGAACGTGTTGGACAATCTAAACCGATTCTTTTCCGTTACCTTTTTTTTTTTTTTTTTTTTTTTTTCTGAACATAACAAAAGGAATTACCGCATTATTTCTTTTGCACTTATCTTGCACATGGAATCTCATTTCGTGCATTAATTTTACGACTTGACCATAATGCATGGGGAAGTGAGCCAACTATCTAGATAGTGGTTATTGAGGATTCCAGCACAAAAATGATTGATGAGAAGTTATCATATGTTCTGCAAGTTATGCGAGATTGTATCATCCGAATCATCAACTATACAGGTCATATGAAGAATTTTACATGAATTTAGCCTATATAATCTATGTGCCCTATGATAAATGCCACTCGAATCATTAACTATACGGATCATATGATAAACTTCACATGATCAACAATTTAAATGAACTCGGTCTGCATAATCTATGTCCCCGTTGGACATATACCGATTAATTACTCGAGACACGCGGCGCTCTGGGGATGGCCTCAAGAAAGCGAGCACAGCTGGCGGTTCTAATTGAATTGACTAGCGATGAGGACAGATGAGGTTATTATTTGCTCGACTTTTCTAGGGTTTTTTTAAAGATCGCGGACGAGCTTTGCGAAAGCGAAACAAGCTAAAGAGAAGGTTCCCAGCTTGGCAAAAGGACCTTTTCTCTAATAAATAGAGCGAGCTCGGATCAAAGTCTAGAAGTCAAACACTCCTTCTCCATCTTCTACCACGAAATCCATACAATCAACGATTCCATCTCGCGGTTTTCTCCGGCAGATTACCGTCTATCGCCAAGCTGCTTAGATGACGACCCGGGCTCCGACCAACTCCAAGAACGCCATTGCGGTGGCCAAGGTGGTGCTGTCCACCGCGGCCTCCGTGACGATGGTTCACACGATCGTCCCCCGTAAACTCCAGTACTTCCTCTTCTCCAGGATCCACAGCTTCTTCTCACGCTTCTCCAATGAAATGACCATGGTCGTCGACGAGTACGATGGGTTGGTCCAAAATGAGCTCTTTGAGGCGGCCCAGGTTTTCTTGGCTGCCAAGCAATCCCCTTTGACGACGCGCATCCGAGTGTCCAAGCCCGTCAAGGAGAACCACTTCACTCTGGCTATGGACCGAAATCAAACGCTGGTGGATACATTTCGTGGGGTCGAACTCAAGTGGGTTTGCGCGTCGAGACAGGTCAAGTCGGGCGACCAAGTTCATCACGGCCATAGCTCGAGAGTTCAGTACGAAGTTCAGTACTTCGAGCTCACTTTTCACAAGAAACACAAGCAGATCGTGCTCGATTCCTACCTGCCTTTTGTCGTCAGCGAGGCCAAGTCCTTGAAGCAGGGGAAGAAGACGCTGAAGCTACACACTCCGAGCTTCGACCGTGTCTATGGCAGTAAGTATCGTTGAACGTCAAGTCCGAATCAAAGAAATTATCTGTAAAGATGTTTAATTTTGCTCATAAAAGTGTGAAAAGGAGTAAAAATACTAAATTGACAAAACCTTTTAGTTCAGCCGGACAAGTCAGAAGGTACCATGGACATTGTCATTTCCAAAGATAAGCACTTGCTACAGAAAAGTTCATATGCGATATCCTAAGGAACATTAAGATCAAAATTCACTAGAACCAGTCTTGCATCATCTTACCTACTATTATTCTGCTCTCAATTTCTTCATCAGAAAACTGAGTTTTGCATCTGCATCACAAGTTTTTTCCTCTACAGTTCCTCTCTCGAATGCGTGGGCCTTGGTGAGCCTCGACCACCCAGCAACATTCGAGACACTGGCCATGGACCTAGAGCTCAAGAAGGTGATCATGGATGATCTCGAGAGGTTCGTGAGGAGGAAGGAGTACTACAGGAGAGTCGGTAAGGCATGGAAAAGAGGGTACTTATTGTACGGACCCCCCCGGCACAGGGAAATCGAGCTTGGTTGCAGCGATGGCCAATTACTTGAACTTCAACATATATGACCTAGAGCTGAGCGGGCTCCGGAGCAACGCCGAGCTCAGAAAGCTGCTTGTCGCCACCATGAATCAGTCCATATTGGTGGTCGAGGACATCGATTGCACCATTGAGTTGCAAGAAAGGAAGTCCAAATTCCGAGCTGCAGGCAAGAATACGATTGCAGCTTGCATGAATACGATGTCAACCGATGATCCTCGAGAAGATGTACGATTTCTTTTCTTTATGGCTTTCTTTTTTTGGTAGAAGGTTAACTTCGGTTTGTTGCATACTATGCATATGATCTGTCCTTGACATCTAACTTATGTTTGGTCGCAATGACATTAATTTTTGTCTCATGAAATAGCTGACATTGTCTGGATTCCTCAACTTCATTGATGGGCTTTGGTCGAGCTGTGGCGATGAGCGGATTATAGTTTTCACCACGAACCACAAGGAGAAGTTAGACTCGGCCTTATTGCGCCCGGGGCGCATGGACATGCACGTTCACATGTCCTATTGCACCCCTTGCGGGTTCAAGCTTCTTACTTCTAATTATCTAGGGATCAACAGCCATGAGCTATTTGACCAAATTGAGAGTCTGATCACTATGGCTAGAGTGACTCCGGCCGAAGTAGCGGAGCAGTTGATGAAGAGCGATGAACCGGACGTTGCCCTTCGAGACATGGTTTCCTTCCTCGTTAATCACAAGAGGAAAGAAAATGAAGAAGTTGTTGAGGTGAAAATTTGTCAGTGTCAATTTGTTCAAGAAAATGGAGGGAGTGGAAAGGAGAACGGAAGTTGCGAACTAATTGAAATATAAATAGTAAGTAAATGTGTTGGTATTTTCCTGTTGATTTTATTCAAACTTATGTACTAAGAAAGACGATATGCGCCAGCTTTGTATATATTTTAATTTGATTTGCTTAATAATTTCTTTTGATTGTCATCTAAGTTTGGCCAATTCCACCTGGTTGAAAGGTTGCAACGTGCTTTGAAGATTTAATAGATCTTACACATAAGGCAATATTTATTAGAATTATCGATTTTTGACGTGCTAGAGCTTGAACTCCAAGATGCATCGACGTTTCCCAGAGACAGTAACTTAAGTCATTCAGTATCAACCACCGAATGATGATTTTTCATAAATTAGCATAGCAGGGGACCTCTTTCCTTTTCTTCCTCTGGTATAGCAACAATCATTCCCGTTCCCTTTGGATCCTAGCAGCATCTGAGGGAGACAGCAGAGAACTCACATGCCTTAATCTGTCACTGTCAAGAAGAATATGTCTTCTTCTCGTTCCAGGGTTTGCTTTTGCTAGAATAGACTGCTTCCCATGATGTGGTTTTTGCCTTTGAAGTGGATGAATCTTCCATGCAAGAATATGTCTGCAGTACCGTTCTCCTCCAGGATGTTTGCGGCAGTTTCAGGAGTTAATGTCTTCTCGTCGTTGGCCTCACAGCCAGCATGATCATCAAATCCCTGCATCTTGTCGGATGATAATTCAATGGGAGAAAATAATGATGCAACACGCCATTTTCCGCATCCGTTGTGTCATCGCTTCTAATTTCAGTTCTTTCATAGGAAACTTTCTGAGGAACTTCCTACACAGAACCTACTTCCCGGTTCCTCGGTTTGGATCCACCGCTACTGTGTCGCCTGTCGGTATCTAGGGATAAATAGAACGAATTCGGACGATGGAAATTGTTCACAGGAAGGGCATTAAACCAGTCTGAGGGGAGTCACAAGAAGCTGAATCACGATGAAAGTGATGAAAGTGACAAGTCAACTGACGATGAAAGTGGGGGCCATGGAGAGAACTCAACGTGTGCGATGATGCTTGGCATCATGTCATCAATCTTTTTAGCACAGCTTCCGAAGCTCAGATATGCTGTTTTCCACAGCTTTTCTAAGTTATTCTTGGCAGTACTCAATCCACTCTGGCAATCAAGGTACATCATTGTCGCATAGGACTGTCATTGGCTTTTCTCTTAGAAAACTAATTACGAGCATAATGATTTGTCCGCCCTTTGCACGCGTCCTCCATTCACATGCTTTATTCAATAGTTCATCCAGAGAAAACTTAAGCCCACCATCTATCTATGTCTAGATGAATTCCCCCGACCCACGGCTCATTTCATTTGCGAAAAGTGGGCATATTGCATCTATTGGTTTGCACATCGCAATCAATATGAACAAAGAGGGGGACCTGTGGCATCTTTAGAATGTCGACCAAACAACAAGTTTCACCGTCACTGTATGATAATCAGGAAAAAAGATGGCTATGGAAGGGGGAAGGACGAAGGCGAAGACGCAGATGACTCCCCGCTGTCTTCGACACGCTGAACCGTTGCTGTGCTCAGGAGGAGGAGAAGCAGGCGGAGGAGAGCGAGAGGAGCCACCATCAAAAGTGGAGATTCGTAATCTCTGCTTCCTCTGCAGATTCTCGATTAGCAGAATCAATGGCAGCATTTATACTCCTGAAGTTCCTTTTGCAGTTCATAGCAGCAATTCCGCTCGGCGGCTCCTCAACCATGCGCCGTCGTCTGCCAAGTTCACATCATGGCAATGCCAATCAGCTGGATGATATCTTCTATTCAAGGCTCGTACATGTTAGAATTAATAATAAAATTAATAATTTTGATTGGGCGACGAAATAAAATACTCGACTCGACATCTTTTCGTTTCTTTTTTTTTTTACCCTGTACGAATTCTTTTCGAGAAAGCAAACACCAAATGAACCTTTTGATATTCTTTCAATAACAAAAAATAAAAACAATAAAAAACGTATGTTCACAAATTTAAGAAAGAAATGAATCGGTTGTCGTACTGTAGAGAGAGTTAAGAAATTTCTTGCCTTTCCTAGTGGAGGGTTGAGTAGTTAACTTCTTGCTTTTTACAATATTATATTTTTTATTTAGCCAAATGTTATATTTTTTTATTTGTTTGATTTGGAAATTTTTTTGATATGAAAATAAACGCTGCTGTACAAAAGTTATATCACTTATAATGGTATATTTACCCATTATACTATTATTTATTTTGAGGACATTTTTGACATTCTAAAATTTCTATTTCCATTGTTTCTGAGCACGATAGAAGAAATTACCGCATTATTTATTTTGCACTTATCTTGCCTATGAAATCTCATTTCGTGCATTAATTATGCAACTTAACCGTGATACATCGAGAAGTGAGCCAACCATGAAGATGATGATTATTGAGGATTCCAGCACAAAAAATGATCGACAAGAAGTTATTATATGGTTTACACACTATGCAAGATGATATTATCCAAATCATTTGTTAAAGGACATATAATGAACGCACATGTTGCTGCTATTGGAGAATTTGGTTCTAATGAAAACAGAGGAAATAAAAGACAATAAACTTGATTTTGCTGTTGTGAACAAAGACAAATGGAACAAAGTCAATGATGGGATCTGCGGAATTGTGCTTGCCAGAGAAGAAAGTTATCTTCAGTTAGCTTGATAGTAACGAAGTTGGAGATGTTAACATGGATTGGAAATGGATATTTCTGAGTTCTTGCTGCCATCTTGCACTTTCAACTCTAGATGGTGTGCAGAAGAAGAATATGTGTTGTATTTGCACGACAGAATCTTGATCGTACTATCAACACGAATGCAGCTTCAATCTGCTGTAACTATTTGACATTTAAGATGATATATGCTCTCAGGATGGCTTTGATACCATGTAAACAAGAAGAGAACAGAAATGAAGAAGAAGAGAACAGAGACGAAGGAAAAGAGAAGAAAGAACAGAGATGAGAGAAAGGTATGAAGTTTCTATATTCAACTGAGATCGAAGAAAAAATTCATTTGAGAGCTTACCTCTCATTTTCTCATCAACTCTCTTTATATCATTAACTATACGGATCATATGATAAATTTCGCATGATCAACAATCTAAATGAATTCGGCCTACATAGTTTATGTACCATGCGATAAATGTCACTCGAATCATTAATTATATGGATCATGTGATAAATTTCATACTATCAACAATCTAAATGAACTTTTTTTTTGGTCAAAAACGGGATTTTGCATTCATTCATTATACTAAACGAACCTTACAAGTCGACGATGGGTAAAATTCTGAATAGAGAATTTCCAAAAGGAAGGGAGGAGGATAATTCACCCAATTTGTAGGAAGATTTTTGGATCGGTGGGAGTGTGCGAGCCAATTTGCAGCTCGGTTGGCTTCGCGAAGATTGTGCTCGACCCTTACTGCTACGCCCCTGACCGATTTAATAAGGTGAAGCTCTTCTTTGCATTGTTCAATGATTTCTTTTAAGTCCCAGGAGGATTTGGCCCGGCCCATCACAGCATCCACCGTGTTTGAACTGTCACTTTCAACTATCCATCCGCTGCTTTGGACGAAGCCTTGTCCCACGTGCGTAGCTTCACTTCGGTTCAAGAACTTCAGCCCTTGCAACAGAGCTAGGGCTTCTGCGTGCTGGGGAGAGAGCGCCCGGATCTGCACCGCAAAGCCGTCGGCCACTGTCCCTGACGAGTCGCGCAGTATACTAGCAGCCGAGCCTGAGAAATCGCCCGGAGACCACGAGGCATCGACGTTCAGCTTCAACTTTTCTTGTTCCGGCGGCTTCCATCTGATGGGTAGGTGTTGATTAGTGGGTTTTTGCCCTTTCTTGGTTTGCCATCTGCTGAAATTTACTTGTTGCGCTAGTGCCAGATCTACCATGGCTGTCGGTTGTGGGGGCTTACCTCGAAAGATCGAATCATTGCGTGATTTCCAGATGTTCCATAGCACAGCAGCAATTTGTTCTTTTTCAGGTAAGATGTCACTTCTTTCGAAAACTTCCAGTAGCCACTTATCAAATCTTGTTATGTTGCTTGGTTCGCTGTTGATCTGGAGTCGAGGATCTTTCCAAATTTTTTTGGTCCATTTGCAAAGAAGGAATAGATGTTTTGTTGTCTCCATATGTTTGCCACAGAGTGTACAATAGGGGTTGGGTAGCATTGTCCTTTTGTATAGGTTCTCCCTTGTTGGTATTGCATCTTGACATAGGCTCCATAGAAAAGCTCTCAATTTTGGGGGAATATCTAAGCTCCATATCCTTGTCTAGAGGGATCTTGGCGGCTTGAATGAACAAGTTGCTCTGTTTTGTTTTGTTTTTGTGGCATTTGAATGGTTCATGTTGTACCCACTCTTCACAGTGTATGTCCCTGATTTATTACCGATCCAAACTAAACAGTCTTCTTTTGGAGTTGGGCTAATGGGTATCACAAGTATCTCGTTCGCTACTTGTTCTTCAAATAAATTCAGAATTAAATTTTCCTTCCATACCCGCAAGTCTTCATTGATGAGTTCTGCCACCATCATTGGTTCATTTTGGTTAACTGGGCCTCCGAGTACTCCAAACTTTAGCCAGTTATCTTCTCTGATGTTGATAGATTTGCCATCACCTACGGACCATTTAACCTCTGATTCTATGGCTTCTCTCCCCGTTAAAATGCTTTGCCATCCCCAAGACGGTCGCTGCCCTTTTCTTGCCTTCCACAAATTTCCATTTGGAAAATAAATACCTTTCAATATTCTACTCCACAAAGCTGAGGGTGTTTTGGCTAGTCGCCAAGCTTGCTTGCCGAGCATTGCTCGGTTAAAATTTCTCAAATCTTTGAACCCCAAACCTCCCTCATCTTTTCTGGTTTTCAGTGTTTCCCAATTCTTCCAATGCAAGCCCCTTTTTGAATTACTTTTCTGCCACCAAAAAGAAGCAATTCTCTTTTCTATAGCTTTGCAAATGGATATTGGCAATTTAAAAACTGACATTGCATAGTGTGGGAGAGCTTGCACAACGCTTTTTATTAGAATTTCCTTTCCTGCTTTTGAGAGTAATTTTTCTTTCCATCCTTCTAACTTCGAGTTTACTCTTGCTAAGATCCAAGCGAACATCTCCTTCTTGGATTGACCCCACTCTTGTTGGTATGCCAAGATATTTTCCTGTTTTTTCTATTATTGGAACCCTGAGTTGCTGTGCTAGATTTCTTTTAAGAGATAATGGACAACTGCTGTTGAAACATACCCCTGATTTGTTTAAATTAATTGCTTGGCCTGATGCAAAACAATACTGGTTTAGAATATTGGCTAGATTTTGACATTCCACAATAGTCCCGTTCAAGAAAAATATGACATCATCAGCAAAGAGGAGATGAGATAGTGTAGGGCAGAACTTGTTTAGCTTTATTCCCTTAATGCTTCCATCTTCGAGGGCTTTGTTCATCATCCAAGTCAAAACATTTGCCATTATGATAAATAAATATGGGGAGAGAGGGTCGCCTTGTCGAATTCCTCTTGAAGGGGTGAAATATGGAGTAGGCTCCCCATTTATCTTCACACTTAGAGACAACGTTGACACACATTGCATGATTAGGGATACCCACCACTCACAAAAACCCATTTTTAGCATGCAATCCCTCAAAAAGTCCCATTCGATTCTGTCATAGGCTTTCTGCATATCTAGTTTCAATATCGCCTGGAACTTTTTCTTTTTGCTATTCTCAATTGATGCAAGACTTCCTGAACTATTAAAATATTATCTTGAATTTGCCTCCCTTGAACAAAAGAGTTCTGTTCGGGTTCTATAATCTCTGGAAGCCAAATCTTTAGTCTGTTTGCCATAACTTTTGAGATAATTTTGTAACTGACATTGCACAGACTAATAGGTTTGAATTAGCCTACATTTTCTGGGTTTTTTACTTTTGGTATCAAGGAGATATGCGTTCTGTTGGGAAAAATATTGCTTTGAAATGGGTTGAACAATGAAATCGGATCGAGCAAAACAACTCGGACTTTGAGGCGTGATATCACGCCTCAAAGTCCGAGTTGTTTTGCTCGATCCGATTTCATTGTTCAACCCATTTCAAAGCAATATTTTTCCCAACAATTTTAAGGATTTATTTGCCCCACAACGTTGCTAATGGTCACCGGCAAAAATCCTCCAGGATACAACAAAGTCTCGGATGAGAATACTAGATAGCAATTCTAGTATTTCTCCAGGATCTCTCTAAGAAAACAATCGAAAAATTGGCTTTCTACATTTCCATATTTCATAAGGGGTTATGTCATTTTTCTTGGAAGGTATTCTGTTATGAATATAGCATGCAGTAAGTAATGCTTCTCCCCAAAGATTAATTGGTAACTTTGAATTTGAAAGCATACAATTAACCATTTCTCCAAGAGATCGATTTTTCCTTTCAGCTAAACCATTTTGTTGTGGAGTATATGGTGCTGAAGCTTGATGAATAATACCATGTTCTTCACAAAATGAAGAGAATTCATTTAAGAAATATTCTCCACCTCTATCGATCGTAGAACCTTAATTTTCCTTTCTAATTGATTCTCTACTTCAGCCTTATATTTCTTAAACATGGTAAATGCTTCATCTTTTGATCTCATGAGATAAACATATAAGAACCTACTACAATCATCCACAAAGGTAATAAAATACCTTTTACCTCAACGTGTCAAGATACCATTAAATTCACATATATCACTATGAACCAAATCCAATAAATTCGAATTTCTTTTAACACTAGGAAATGGCTTCTTAGTAAGTTTTGACTTAGCACATATTTCACATTTATCAAATTCGCCATTAAAATTTAGAAAGCCAAATTTGTCATATCTTAAAGTGTGGGGGTGTTTAGCGTACTACCGAGCTCCAGATCCTAAGAGAACAAAGCTCGGTCTTAGAGCTATCAAAAGTGTTTTCGTTGGGTATGCTGAAAATAGTAAAGCTTATAGGCTTCTTGATTTAGAGTCCAATGTCATAATAGAATCGAGAGACGTTGAATTCTTTGAGAATAAATGTTTTACAAGTTCTGAAATTATTGAAAATAATTCAAGACATATGGAAGCTCAAAGTGATTCTCAAGAGAAAGAAACGAATGATTCTAAAGACATGATTGAACCAAGGAGAAGTACTAGAGCTAGGAAAATAAAAGACTTAGGTCCTGATTTTATTACTCATGTTTTTCTTGTTGAAGGAGATTGAGATAATAATGTGGTAAATAAATACCCTTTAGTGTTAAATTTAGAAGATGATCCTGGAAGCTTTGATGATGCTATGTCTTCTAGAGATGCTTCTTTTTGGAAAGAAGCTGTGAATGATGAAATAGACTCAATTATGTCCAATCATACTTGGGTATTAGTAGATTTACCGAAAGGATCAAAACCTATTGGATGCAAATGGGTTTTTAGAAGAAAATATCATTCTGATGGTTCTATTCAAGCCTTTAAAGCTAGACTTGTAGTTAAGGGATATAGGCAAAAAAAAGGAATAGATTATTTTGATACATATGCTCCTGTTGCACATATAACTTCTATTCGAGTTCTTTTTGCTCTAGCTTCCATTTATGATCTTTGTGTTCATCAAATGGATGTTAAAACTGCTTTCTTAAATGGAGACTTGAATGAGGAGATTTAGATGGAACAACCGGAGGGTTTTGTTCTTCCTGGAAATAAAAGAAAAGTATGTAAATTGATTAAATCTCTTTATGGACTTAAGTAAGCTCCTAAGCAGTGGCATGAAAAGTTTAATTCGGTCATATTGTCAAATGGTTTCATCAATAATAATGCCGATAGATGTATATATTCTAAATTCACTAAAGACTATGGTGTCTTAGTGTGCTTGTATGTTGATGATATGCTTATTTTTGGAACGAATATGACTGGAATTAATGAGACTAAGAAGTATCTAACTTCCATGTTTAAAATGAAGGATATGGGTGAAGTAGATACTATCTTAGGTATTAAAGTTAAGAAAAATAGTGGGAGTTATTCTTTAAGCCAATGTAGTTATGTTGAAAAATTATTAAATAAATTTCAACATCTTGGTTTTAAAGAAATAAGTACTCCATTTGATTCTAGTATTAAATTAAATTATAATACTAGTAGAGCGGTGGCACAACTAGAATATGCAAGTGCTATATGATCTTTAATGTATGCGATGCATTGTACTAGACCCGATATTGCTTATTCTCGTATGCAAGTTGAGTAGGTATACTAGTAATCCAAGTACTTGAACATTGGAGAGCTATTACTAGAATTTTTGGTTATCTTAAGAGAACTAAAAATTTAGGATTGTTCTACAATAATTTTCCGGCTGTATTAGAAGGATACACCGATGCTAGTTGGATTACAAGTGTGGGAGATGAGCGTTCCACTTACGGATGGATCTTCACACTAGCCGGAGGTGCTTTGTATCTTGGGCGAGCAAGAAACAGACATGTATAACTCACTCAACAATGGAATCTGAATTTATTGCTCTGGCGGCAGCTGGGAAAGAGGCTGAATGGATTAGAAATTTGTTGTTAGATATCAAATTATGGCCTAGTCCTATGCCTTCTATTTCTGTCCACTGTGATAGTCAGACCACTTTGGCAAGAGCCTATAGTAGCACCTATAATGGTAAGTCTAGACACATTAGTCTAAGACATGAATATGTGAGACAATTGATTAAAGATGGTACTATAACAATTGTCTATGTGAGGTCAAGTAAAAATCTTGCCGATCCTTTGACGAAGGCTTTACCAAGACATATGGTAATAACGACCTCATAAGAAATGGGGCTGAAACATTTTAATTGAAATCACCAATAATGGTAACCCGACCTTTTTCTAGAACATCACTAGTTACAAGGTTTAATGGGTAAGAACAAGTTATTGAATGTGATTGTTTGATACTGACGTAGCCCTGATATGAGAAGTTAGTATCGTCTGTTACGTTTTGAATGTTGAATTGAATTCTTAATGAAGTATGATACAAGTTTGTAGTGTGTTGATAGTAACAGAAACACATGGTAGATACTTCACCTATATGAGCTTAGAAGTGGTGCCGCTTCTTACGAAAGTTGGGGTTGCTTTCTAGAGAGCTCATGAAACGATCAAGCACAAGGCCATAATAGTGCGGAGTAATATAGAAATTCTCGCTGAAACAAGAGGTTAGTGTATGTGTGGTATGTCCGGTTCTATTACATAAAAGTACAAGTTTAAAGCCGAGCTACTTGTCACCTTGATAGAGCTTTGATATACTTACACTAAATAAAGGTTTAACTCGAAAGAGACCTTTATGTATGTATATTAATCTTACTGAAACTTTGGCTGTATGTTTTATTTTGAAATCTTTGTTTTACAAACAAAGTGGGGGATTGTTGGAATTTTGTTTGTTAAAACAAAATGAATGCTTTTTTACTTTGTCCCACATAGAAAAGGTGGGAGCAAGTGGGTCAGTTTAAAAATGTGGGTTTTTCCTTTTGTTGTTAAAGGAATGATTGGGTGGGGCTAGACCCCACCATACTTGAGTGCGGGTGCGCGATTTTGGCGCACTGCGCACTTAGCACGCCTGCGCGCCCGCGGTTTAATTAGCATTAATCCCTTGCTGTTTATCCGCGGTTTAATTAGCATTAATCTCTTGCTGTTTATTTTTTAGTTCAAAGGTTGCCTTTTAATTTGAGAATTTCGGAAATGAAATATAAATGAAAAATTCGAAATTCTATTTAAAAAAAAATTATTATTATTATTCAAAATTTTATTTGTCTTTTCAAGGCAACCTTTGGAAAATTCCTTATTCGGTTTTTTAACTTTCCCAAAGGGTTGCAATTGTTCGTTTTCGACTTCCTCCGAAGAGTCGCATTTGTTTATCCGAACAATTTTCTAAAGACGTGTTTGTTCGTAATTTTCACGAAGAGTTGCAAAACTATTTCATATATATACTTGTCATTTTTCGGAAAGAAGTGTGTTGTCATTTTTCGAGTTTTCTTTCTGGAAAAACAGCAGCCAATTTTTCGATTGTTTTCTTAGAGAGATCCTGGAGAAATACTAGAATTGCTATCTAGTATTCTCATCCGAGACTTTGTTGTATCCTGGAGGATTTTTGCCGGTGACCATTAGCAACGTTGTGGGGCAAATAAATCCTTAAAGAAAGTGATATCACGCCTCAAAGTCCGAGTTGTTTTACTCGATCCGATTTCATTGTTCAACCCATTTCAAAGCAATATTTTTCCCAACACGTTCTATTAAGGAGGGGATCAAAGGAACCTGTTTCGAAGAAGTTGTGCACTAGCTAGAATAAATCCTGCTGAACGTTCTCTCAAGATTGTTGATAAAAAAGCCCATTTAGTTCATTAGGCCCCGAAGCCTTTAAAGAACCCAGCTGAAAAACTTGGTCTGCGTAATTTATGTCCCCTGTGGGACATATATTGATTATTACTCAAGACACGCGGCCTTTGGGGATGGCCTCGAGAAAGTGAGCACATACGGTGGTTTTAGTTTAATTGACGAGCGATAAGGACGGATGAGGCCATCGTTCGCTTAACTTTGCTAGGTTTTATTTTAAAGAACACGGATGAGCTTGGCAAAAGCAAAACGAGCTAAAAAAAAGGTTCCCAGCTAGACAAAAGGACCATTTCTCTAATTGAATATAGAGCTCGCATCAAAGTCTAGAAGCCAGACACTCCTCATACTCCATCTTCTAAACGAAATGCAAAGCTTGATGATCACTCCCAGATGTCCCAGGATTAGTTTCAAAGATTGCCGCGGGAATTAATGGCAAAACCGTCATTAGAGATATAGGTCATTCTAAATATTACCAAATTTATGAAATCGATGGCTTGTGAGGATCCCACGATCTCTATAGTTACAAACTACCTATATATATAACTCAAAAGTTACTTGCAAATAAACGCCCTATCGAAATATAACGTGCTATATACATGAGGTTTCGCCTTACATTGAAACACGATCCTCATATTAGACAATTTCATGAGATCGGTCCATATGCTCTTTACACAAATGCGATCAAGATAAACCTAAGGTTTTTTTTTTTCCTGGTTCGAAAGATAAACCTAAGTTCGATGCGCCTCGTCTTAATGTTGTGTTGACATTTGCCACCACCCAAGGAGACGAGACAAGCGTAAAGGTCGGTGCGGGGAGACCGAAAACATCACGGCGTAAAGGTCGGAGCGGGGGAGACCGAAAACATCACGGCATTAGGAAGGGCAAAGTCAAAATCTACGGAGACTTGGACTCTGAACAGTCGATGAAGCAGCTTGGTCAAGAAGGCAACCCCGCCAAATTTTCCAATAATTTGTACTTTGGTTGCACTTTGGTGCCCCTCGGTCAAGCCTTCCTTAAACATAGAGATTTTTTTTTTTTTTAAACTCCAAAAAGAAAATTTCACTAGGCTCACTCTATAAATTCCAACGCTCACTTCCATGTTCTCTCATTCGCCCAAAAATTTCATACAATCGACGATTTCATCTCACCGGTTTTCTCCCGGCCTCGTCTATTGCCAAGCTGCTTCGATGACAACTCTCGCTCCGCCCGACTTCAAGAACGCCGTTGGGGTGGCCAAGGTGGTGCTGTCTGTCGCGGTGTCCAGGACAGCGACAGCAGTGGTGGTGCAGTCGATGTTTCACATGATCGTCCACCGTGAGCTCCAGGGCCTCCTCTTCTCCGAAATCCACGGCTTGTTCTCTCGCTTCTCCAGTGAAATGACCGTGGTTGTCGACGAGTATAACAGGTTCGTCCAGAACGAGTTCTTTGAGGCAGCCCAGGTTTTCTTGGCTGCCAAGCAATCCTTGTTGACGACGTTGACGATGCGCATTTGAGTGTCCAAGCCCACGAAGGAGAACCACTTCACTGTGGCTATGGACTGAAATCAAGCGCTTAGATACGTCAATTTGGATCCTTCTTCCTTGACGTTAGAGCAAAATAGAAAATCTCCATAAATAAACAAATATTCTTTCTTAATTCATCATAACAAAGTATTGAAAGAAAGAATATTATGCACAATGATATTTTGAAAAATAAATTATCACTTAGTCATAGTACGATGAAACCATAGAGAATAAAATCCTTGAACATCACGTAGAACAGATTTTCACTTTAACAGATTTTCACTTTGTTAAATATGGCAAAATTTAAGAGTATAAAATCAAACCAAATAAATTCAATTGTCTCTAAGCAGGATATCAAAAATGATCACACGTATCAAATTAAATCTCGAATCACAAAAACAAATCACACGATTCTTTCTTCAATAAAACAAATCAAAGAATATGATCATTATAAAGTCCAAATCAAATTGAAAAAAATGTATTCCTCACCAAATTTTCTTTCTTCTCTTCCTTTATTTCCTACAAAAAAAAAAAAAAAAAAAACTTCTCATCTTTTCTTTAGTACCCATTTTTTCTTGGGTCCATGAGAGTTAGTAGAGCATGCTGCTTTTATCCAATCTTTTTTAACAAGTCTCCAGACTTTATGACGTTATTTCTCAAAGTGTTTCAAGTCTCCACAATTTGAACACTTGAGAACACTTCGATCAACATGTTTAGTAAAAATCCTTTCAAAATGCTTCTTGTACACAAGTCTAGGATGTCTTTGTCTAAGTCTCTCCTTAACTTTAGAAAATTTATTAGAGAATTACTTTCCTTATTAAAACCAAGTCACAACTTATTATAGTAAGTCATTTGCATGAAAATGATATGCTCTAATATTTTTGAACCATTTGAAAATCTTGTCGAAATATTTGAAAATTATTTCTTCAAATAATTATTTTATTTGATAAGTAAATCTCGACTTTCTTTTGTTTGTAGAAAATCTTTTTGCAAAATTTCAAAATTTTCTTTTTGAGAAAGATCCTGTTGCCTAAGCCAACAATTCTCATTTTTTAGTTCGGAGATCCTTTTAAGAGAAGATTTGAGATTTGAGTAAAGCTCAATTATATACTTAAGAACTTTGATAGGAATTGCTGAATGTCTTACCTCGATTTCCTCATCAAATTTTGAGTCTGTGTCTGAGTCAGACTCTGATTCTGAGTCTGTGTCTAAGTTAAACTTAGATTCTAAATGTGCCGTCAAGTATATATCTCCTTACTCATTATCTTCTTTCATTGTTCTTTTCTTCCCATTCTGCTTGTATTGTCTTCTTCCACTGAATTTGCTTCCTTTTCTACTCAGCCTTTTGAATTTCTTGATCATAAAAACAAGTTCTTCATCGTCCATGTCATTTTCTGAGTCTATATTATCATAATCAGCGTTAGATATTAAAGCGATGGACTTCTTACTTTCGGGATTTCTGCCGTTGAGTTGTTCCACTTCATAGGATTGAAGAGTGCCAATCAATTCATCAACGGAGAGTGGCATAATTCTCTGAGTCTCTCTTATTGAGGTCTTTACATGGTTCCAATCTTTTGAGAGATCTCGCAAGAGTTTGTTGACCTTCATTGGGGAAGAAATTGGTTGACCTTGATATGCTAAACTATTTACAATTTCTGTAAAACAGCTGAACATATTTCCAATCGACTCTCCTTGCTTCAAATTTGCCGAGTAGGAAGTTTACTTTTGTCTCTTTTACACGATCGGTCCCTTCATATGTAACATGAAGTCTATCCCAAACTTCTTTTGCTGTTTCACATGAAGATATTCTATTATATTCAGTAGGAGATAATGCGCAATATAAAGAATAAATGACTTTTGCATCAAGCGCTTCTCTTTTGGACATCTCCGTCCGAGATATAGGAGCGGGGGGTTTGCTTTCTTTGTATTTGCCATTCTTATTTGATGTAGACGCAGCAATGGGATTGATTCATTTTTCCACAACATCCCATTGCAAGGGATCTTTGGATCTTAAGAATGTTTTCATTTTGTTCTTCCACACGTTGTATTCATTTCTATCAAAATATGGTGGCCTGGTGTTACTTTGCCATTCCATAAGTCCTAATGCCAAGATACTAGCAATAGAATATCTTTAGCTCAAAAATAAAAACACTTTTATAAACCAAGCACTTGGCTCTGATACCAATTGAAAGTGCTAGTATAAACACCTAAAGGGGGTGAATAGGTGTAAAAACAGATTCTGCAAAATACAGTGAAAATCTTTACTTTTAACTTAAGTTTGAATAACAACAGACTTTTGAAACTAAGTCTGAAAAGCAGCAGACTTTGAGCGAGATTGGACTTTAACAGTTAAATAGAACCACGAACAAAATAAAGAGATTTAAGGAAGAGAATAAGAACAAAAGATTTATAGTGGTTCAGCTTAGATCAAGTCTACGTCCACTCTCCCACGCTAACAATCTTCTTGGCTGGATTCCACTATGCAATCAACAAGAGATTACAACTTTGAGTGCAAACACTTAGTAGTAGATCACACTATCTCACTAAGTCACTCTTTTGGTATTTCTTTCACGATTACAAATGTTTAAGCTCACAAAAGACAAGTGAATAATCGGAGTTCGCTTAGACTTTGGAATTATAAATTCTACGTTCCGTCTCTTACTTACTCATCGGTCCTTCATCTCCTTAAATACTCTTCCACTTCCAAACTAGCCGTTGGACAATATCTCGAGGATCATCTTCCAATCTACCAATTGAACAGATCTGTATCTAGAAGATTTGGTAGCCGTTGAGTGACAAAAGTAGAATCTTAAATTGATTTTGATCGCCTATACAAACAGAATTTTGGTTTCCATAAATAAAGCTTCTTCGTATAGAAAGTTCTTGTCTTCAAGATTCAATTGTCAATAAATTAGATTGAGTCAATCAAATCAATTTTGATATAGAATCCAAACTAGATCACTAGCCGTCATATGATTAGGGCTTGTGTTACGTTCTGTTGAATCTAGATGTAAAGTTTGAGTGCAATAGACTTTGCAATCTGAGTCTGAACATATTCTGCTTCTGAACATATTTAGCTTTAAGGTATGAACACAGTCTGAATAAGTTCAGTTTTAGCATAGAGTTTGTCTTCTGGTTCTTCATTCACGTTCAGTCCGGAATTTGTTAGAGTTGGCAGACTTCTGATATAGAACAGACTTTAACACTAAAGTCTGGCAATATTTAAATTTTGACACAGAAATCTAGAAATCTTCATAATAGACTCTGGACAATATCATTTACATATTCTATCATCTGCACAGTTTATTACTTAGCCATCAAACATGTTAGTAGCTTTTGATTTATTTTGTCATCTTCAAAACATCATAAGGGATTTCCCTAACAGATTGAAATCAAGTTTGGCCACCTGTTGAAAGGTTGCACCGTCTTTTGAAGATCCAATAGATCTTAAACACTGGCAAAATTTATGAGAACTACTTATTTTTCACATACTAGATTTTGAATTCCAACATGAAACGAAATTTACAAGATGTGTCGATGTTTCACAGAAAAAAAGTAATTAATTTACTCAGTATCAACTATGGAATGCTAATGTATCATAAAGAAAGTGCTTAATTCATCTACCCTAAATCATCGAATCTCTCGAATACAATAGCTTCACAAGAAATTGAATCAAGAGGATTTGATTTCTTTTGTTAGGGAGAAAGTAAGCTACATTGTTTGTCAATAATGTAAAGAGTCTCCTTCTCGTTCCAGGTTAGCTAGAATAAACTGCTTCCCATGATATGGTTTTGCCTTTGAAAGGGATGAATCTTCCATGCGAGTAATCTTTTTCAGATCCATTCAGCCAGTCTACAGTAACATTCTCATCTAGGTAAGTTGGTAGCAGTTCCAGAAGTTAATTTCCTCTCGTGGTTGGCCTCGCTGCCAGCAGAGACTCAAATCCTTTCCCAGTTCTTCAAATGGAATCTACTGTTGCTCTATTAGTACCTAGAAAAACCTTTTTCGCCTCCCCAGCTCAAGGGACAAGTTAACCGACGTTGATAATGAGGGCCATTGAGAGAACTTACCATGTGCATATAAGAGTTTTTCTAATGTGGACTACATTAATTGATATTGTAATTTACCATTTTACGGAATAGTCTAAAATGAGATAGAAGGTTTTTTAATTAGTCTAATATGAGGCTGGCTAGTGTGAGCCAAGTTGAGCCTAGCCTATAATGAGAGGGCCTAGTTAGAAACTTTATAAATAGTGCCAAAGTCTCTCATCTAACCCTAATTTTCATATATATCCTCACATAAGAAGCGTTAACCTAGCCTTAAAGGGTGAGTGTGCCATCAAGTTATACTGAGGGCAATAAAGGAGAAGAACTTGCGTTTGGAATATTGATTTTCCTCTTTCGTTTCAAGAACGATGGATCCAAAACAGGTGCGTTAATCTTTCTACTCAATTATGCATATTCTTATTATGGTTATAGAGATCTTGGGATTACGCAATTTGTATTCAACATGTGGTATCAGAGCAATCCTAACCTTAGAACTTGAACACATAATTTTGCCATAATTTTGTGATTTTTGTGATTTTTTGTTCAATAAAAATCAAATTAAATTACAAATTTAGACTGGGCTTGTCGAGATGAGTAGATTCGTGGGCGTCGCATCACCAGGGGAGGTTGCACGTGCCCCCACGCGCGTCCACGTGCCGCCATGGCATCGGAGACACACCCTACAGCGGTCACGCGCCCTCACACACTCCCATGCACGAGGTGCCGCTCGCGCCTATGACGCACGCGCAGAGGCTGACGTCATGATGACATCAGCAACCAGGACCATTGACTCGACCTATGACCCGTTGACCGACCCGACCTGTTGACCGGACCGGACAGCTGGATCGATCGATCCGGGAATAGGTCGGACCGCTGCTGGTCGGACCGGTTTTGACCGGTCAATTTTGTTCACGCGTGAGCTCCACGCGCTGCACACTTAGGCGGCGCGTGCGAGCATGTGGAGCGTCCGATCTGCGCGTGGCTAGCGACGTTAGGTTTGTATGATCATCCTCTATGTTGTGGTGTATTTATTTTACATGTTTGATGATTTTATGGATGTGAAAATATATACGGAACCTTAAATACGTGTATTTTTAGTATATTTTCGCGTATTTTTCTTATATTTTTTTTTGTGATTTTGGAAATACAAATGTTAGGTTACAGGTATGTTATCACATAAATATTAAAAAGTGTGATTTATTGATAATATATATAAAGTTTAATTTTTATTAACGAATAACAATATTATCAATAAAGAAAGCAGTGTAATTAGCATGATACCCCTATCACTAAAGTTAAAATCATATATATATGATGTATGTGAAAAGTAAAATTTATATCTCTGGTATGAGATAGTTTTAAGGATTCAATTGAGTTGTGATCGCCAAAGTGACACATTTGATTAAGTTTGGGAAATTTTGATATTGCATATTGATTGGGATGTCTCCTGGTCTAATGCGTAGTCATACTTCCAAATGAGATGATTGTATATTAGTTCATAGAGGAATACATGATGGTGTGGTGGAGTGACTGATTCAAGTGGTTAATATACCCAAAAGTGATGAATTCACGAAGATTGAAATATATTATCATAACCACTATTATGTGGGGAGTGTACAACTATATGTCATGTATTCTGCCCAAATGTGATTATATGATTATGTATGTAACTCTCTGGATGTGTACTTGTATGTCAAGTTACACAATACTCACATAATGCTAATTATATACATAATTTGTTTTTCAGTCACATTTTCTATAATTAATAACTCAACCGTTATTGAGGTTTTTACTGTTTCAAATTTTAAGTTGTGGACATATGATTTGCTGCTTGGGAAAAGAGTAATAGAATTTGCTTACTGTCCATGAAGCGTTCCATTTAGGAACACTTGAAAAGTGGTTTGCCTATGGGCTGCGCTAATAGGAAAATGATGGAAGTCTTAGTGGCTTGAATTTATGTCTTGCCTAATACCGAAATTAGGACACATCTGCAAAGATTATGTTTAAGTTCTAATAATATATACATTTCAAAGATTGTGTTTAAATCCTAATGATATAATGTCTCATATAAGGTTGAAAAAGTTATTTACAAAATTTTTTAGTCTAAGAAATAATCTCACACATGTCTAAAGAAATAGTAGAAAAGTTGACAATGTTGATATTCTATCTACTTTTAACGGTTATCTAAAAACTTCTATAGATTATTGTGGAAGTAAAATGACCGAAATAAAGAGTAAATTGGTTACAATTAGTCTTAAATGTTGTCAGGTTTAATAGTGGCTGTGAGTATTTTAGGAAGTATGATAATGCGAAATAACTTAAAGGGTTATTTGTCAAGTATTTGATAAATTCTTGGGTGGTAGCTTAATTACTATGCTTGAAAATCTTGACAAAAAATTTGACCGAAAGGCAAAATTGCACCATAATCAACATGGTGATCAGTATGATGAGTAAGACTAATTTATCTGGTCTTCTGTGGATTGATATTTTGAAAACAACTCTTTTCACATACAAAAACGTATTTCTTATCAAAGTTGTTTCATAAACTTCTTTTGAGTTATGGATTTGACGTAAATTACTTGAATTATATTAAATTTAGAGGTGTCATGCACGGATGAAATTATTTAATCTAATATTAAGTGTGTTAAAATTTAGATATACTCGAAATTATTTTGTATCTTACTCAGATTATTCAAAATGGTATCGACTTTATGACCCTAATGAAGATGCAAGAATTATTGAATTATAGACAGTAAAATTTCTAGAGTTCCGTATAGTTGTAAAGAATAGTTGCTCTCAGACTATTAAGGATAATAGTACGATGGAAGTTACTGTGTCTTTGTCTTCGCTTATATAGATAATTGTGAAATCTCTTGTACCAAAGACTAAAATGTACTATTATTGATATAGTTTATGATGAAATTTCTCAAACCTCTCAAGTGCAGAATGAAGTAGTTGTAGCTTTACTTAGGAAATTTGTTAAGGAAAGATGATCAGTTATACATTAGACTATATAGTTTATTTGTGAGAGCATGACTGCAATATCCACTGCATGGTTGATTTAGCGACTTTTATATAAATGTTATTTCTTATCCTCAATCAAGTATGTGATTAGATGCCATAAAAGTGATATGCAATCTATGAAACAATATAGTGTTTGGAAATTTACTTGCCTAAAGATCACAAGTTCATTAGTTACAAAGAGGCATGCAAAACTAAAAGGAGTTCAAAGAAAAATTGTGGAATTTAAAACTAAACTAGTAGCTAAAGTTTTCACTCGGAAAGAGGGGTAGATAATTAATAGTGAAGAAATAATTATTTCTTTATAGTATTTTTAAAGATTCTTTCAGAGTGAACGTGACATTAATAATTTATTAATTTATTTTTGATATGGAGTTACGTCAAATAAATACAAAATCTATATAGTGCAACTGGAGGATTTGCAGTAGATGATTAAAATAAACTTGTGTGTAGACTTAAAAATTTTATTCATGATCTTAAGCAAATTTTTAGACAATATTATTAAAGTTTCATAGTGTTATTATTTTGTTCAATTGGGAACAAAGTAATTTAATATACTGCAAGGTTAGTAGGAGAAAATTTATTTTTCTCATATTCTATGTACGTGATATTTTGTATACAAGTAGTAATCTTGAGGTATCTTTTGTCATTTGTACTGAGGTCCGTAAGGATTGTTCTTGTTATATATATAGAATTTATTTCAAATGACATTTGCTAGAAATATTCAAGCCAGGAATTGCTCCTGTTATTAAGGGTGATAAATTGAGTCTTTCTCAATATCCTAATTCAGATTTTGAGAAGCTCAAATGAAGAATGTATCTTATGCTAGTGTGCTTGGAAGTATTATGTATGTTCAAGTTTACATTAGATCAAATATTGCCTTTGCAACATGACTTCTAGGCATATATCAGTTAATTCCAAAACGTGATCACTGGGTTACTGCCAAGAAAGTTTTAAGGTACTAAAATAGGACAAGAGATTGTATGCTAATTTATAGACATGTTCAATTCTTGCAGTTAGTAGGGTATTCAGATGTAAATTTTACTGACTGTTAAGATGACATAAGATTAATATCGGAATACATATTTATGTTAGTATGAAGTGCAGTAAATAAAATTTTATGTCATCTTTTACTATGTAAGTAGCATTAGTAACATTTTTTTAGATTATTACTTGTGCTATTAGGTTCCAAAACTTCATAAAAGAGTTGACTGTTTTAATTTTATGGATAGATCCATACGGTTGTATTGAGACAATAAATTTGTTGTATTTTTTATTAACTTCATTAATAACAGAGGTCTCAATTGGTCTAATATATGACGGTCAAATATTTTTTACCATAAAGAAACAGTACATAAAAGGTGACGTTATAATATAACATATCTCCACAGATAATGTGGTTGTAAATCCACTAACTAAAGGATTGTATATTTTTGTTATTGAATAACATGTCATTAATATGAGTTTAAGAGCATCATGAAATGTTGTTGTTTAGTGGGAGCTATTTTGGTTTTATTCTAATAAAATTTACTTCAATATTCGTTACATTTTGTAACATGTTGATATATATCAACTTTTGCATTCAATAAAATATTTTTGAATGTGTTGTTATTATGTTGAATACATATTGATAAAATCTCAAGGTATTGTATAAACCTTGAGTGAAGGATAGGGGCATCCGGTTATTAGTTTTGTGCATATGTCTTGTTATATATAAAGAAATGTTGACCATAAGTACAAGGCATATGTGGGTTCATTAAAATCATAAAGACATTCTTTAGTGACACAAGTTTTTTGGTACGTTTAAAGTAAAAGAATGGTGACTGACAAATGTGATCTTTCTATGAGAAATGTTATCCATTTGCCACACTATCATATTGAATCCATATCAATAAAGTTGAAAGCACTTGTGACTATGGAAGACTCTGTGTGTATATATGCAGTTATCGCCATAATTCGGTGTTTGAGACTTTATGGGATGTGATTGACTATTAATAATTATCTCTAAACCAAGGTGCGCACATATAATACAATTTCAATTAATATAGTGCAAGTGGGAGAATGTAAGAGTTTTCCTAATGTGGACTACATTAATTGATATTGTAATTTACCATTTTATGGGGTTGGTCTAAAGTGAAATAGAAGATTTCTTAATTAGTCTAATATGAGGCTGGTTAGTGTAGGCCGAATTGAGGTTGGCTCGTAATGAGAGGGTCTGGTTGAAAATTTTATAAATAGTGCTCAAGTTTCTCCTTTAAGCCTAATTCTCACATGTATCCTCACATAAGGAGCGTTAATCTAGCGCTAAAGGGTGAGAGGGCTGTCTCATGGAGTTAGTGATTTGGAGGGCAATAGAGAATAAGGACTTGCGCGTGGAACATCGGTTTTTCGCTTTCATTTTAAGAACGATGGATTCCAAAATAGGTACGTTAATTTTAATACTCAATTATATATGTTCTTATTCTGGTTATGAAGATCTTGGAATTGCGCAATTTGCATACAACAGTGCAGCGATGCTTGGCATCATGTTCAATCTTTTAAAATCAGCTTTTGAAGCTAAGATATGCTCCTTTCCATTGCTTTCTAAGTTATAATTCATAGCACTCAATCCACTCTGGCGATCAAGGTATATTATCGTTCATTAGTACTATTGTAGCATGTAGAAACGTACCTTAAGACTCTTGCCTTAATTCTAATGCCATCGTTAATCCACAGCACAGAAATCAACAAAAACAAACATGGAAGATTCAAGATGCCCACTAATTTATATCTGATGAGGTGATTGTGTAAATAGTTTTCTACAGGAAAAGCCAATGACAGAATGAATTTTCCGTCAAGATTTCTTCGGCCTTTGCATATGCCTTCTATTCACATGCATTATCCATTAGTTCATCCAGAGGTAATTCCAGGCCTACCATCTATATGTGGATGATTCTCCTGGTGCATGCCTAATCTTACGGGCAAATGTATGTACAGCGCATCCCCATTAGAATGCCCATCACAATCAGTATTAGCAAAGAGGGACCTGTAGCACCTCTAGATTGTCAAACAGAACGAAAAGTTCGCTGCAACCGTATGACATAATCAGAAAAAGATGACTATGGAAGGAGAAGGATGAAGGCAAAGACACAGATGACTATCAGCTGCACTCGGATGCGCTGAACCAATCACTATGGTCCAGAGGAGAAGGCAGAAGCAGTCCCAGAAGAGTGAGAGAAACCATCATTCATCAGTGGAGAATGTAATCTCCGCTCCCTCTGCAAATTCTTGATTAACTGAATCTATAACAGATTCACAGCCATCTGTACCCGGAGACACCTCTTCCGGAGAGACTATTTCACCGGGACAATGAACCTCACCGGGACAATGAACCAGTCCTACCCTTATCAACAGGCTGAATCTTGACGTACATAATAGGTTGAGCCATATTCTCAAAGTACCTTTTGCAATTCTTTCAATAACACATACAAAAAAAAAGAAAAAAGAATAACAGATTTAAGGAAGAAGATGAAATTGGTGGTTGTACGGCAGAGATAAACAAGGAATGTCGTGCATTTTTCAGTGGAGAGTGTGGGTAGGTAACTTCTTGCTTTCTACAATTTTATCTTTTTTCTTTGGCCAAATTTCACTTTTTTTTTTCTTCTCTTTAACACTTAATTGCATTATAATATTAAAAGAACGTGAAGATGATGGCAAAGTGAGAAACTTACGGTAAGATAAACTGGTGTTTTAGCCTGTATTTACTGATATTCCAACCCTTTTTCTTCATGGCATTCTCGTTATGGTGTTATCTATTTTGAGGACGTTTTCGACATTCCAAAACGAATTCTTTTCCATTACATTGTTTTTGGACACAACACAAGGAATTACCGCAGTATCTCTTTCGCACTTATCTTGCACATGAAATCTCATTTTGTACAGTAATTATACAACTTGACGAGGATACATCGGGAAGTAAATCAACTATAAAGAAGTGATTATTGAGGATTTCGGCATAAAAATGATCGATGAGAAATTATGATCTTTATTATTATTATTATTATTATTATTATTATTATATGATCCACAAATCAAGTGGGATGATATGATTTGAATCATTAATTATGCGGGTCATATAATAAATCTCTCACGATCAGCCTGCATAATCTATGTACCATGCGATAAATGCCACTCGCATCATTAATTATATGGGTCATATGATAAATTCCACATGATCAACAATGAACTCGGTTTGCATGATATGTGTCCCACCCCCTCAGACATATACCGATTAATTAATCGAGACATGCGGCTCTCCGGGGATGGCCTTGAGAAAGCGAGCGCGTACAGTGGTCCTAATTCAATTGACTAGCGATAAGGACGGATGAGGTTATTATTTGCTTAAATTTTTCTAGGGTTTCTTTTAACACGAACAATCTTTGCGAAAGCAAAACGCATTAAAGAAAAGGTTCCCACTTCCTAACTAGACGAAAGAACCATTTCTAAAATAATAGAGCTCGGATCAAAATCTAGAAGTCTTCGACCAAAATAAAATAAAAAAAAAGTCTAGAAGTCAAACACTCCTCCAACTTCTGCACGTAATGCAGAGCGTGATGATTACTCCCAGATGTCCCCGGATATTCAAAGATTACCGCGAGAATTAAGGGCAAAACCATCATTAGAGATAGGCCATTCTAAATATTACCAAATTTATGAAATCAATGGCTAATAAGGATCCCACAACCTCCATAGTTAGAAAATATTCCTACTCAAAAGTTACATGCGAACGAACGTCCTCAACGCCAATACATTCAAAATATGTCGAAACAAGAACGTGCGATGTACATATGGTTTCGCCTTACATTGAAACACGACCTTTAAATTAGACATTTCACAGTATCAGTGCATATGTTCTTTATACAAATGCAGTCGAGATAAACCTAAGTTCAATGCGCCCCGTTGATGTTGCTTTAACATTTGTCACCACTCTGAAAAGAAAGAGGAGACGAGGAAAGCGTAAAGGAAGGTGCAAGAAGGACGAAATATCACGACATTCGAAAGGGCAAAGTCAAAGTCTTTGCGAAGACTTTGACTTTGAACGGGTTCATGAACCAGCTCGGTCAAGAAGGCAACACCCCAATTTCCACGTAATTTGTACTTTGGCGTCGCTTTGTCAAACTTAAACATAGAGATTTTTACTCCGCAAAAAGAGAAACTGTTACTAAGCTCACTCTATAAACTCCAGAGATCCAACCCTCGCTTCCTTGCTCTCTCATTCACCCCAAAACGTTTCGTACGATCAACGATTCCATCTCGCGGTTTTCTCCGGCCGATTACCGTCTACTGCCGAGCTGCTTAGATGACGACCCCTGCTCCGGCTGACTTCAAGAACGCTGTTGCGGTGGCCAAGGCAGTGCTGTCTGCTGCGGCCTCCGTGACAGCCACGGCCATGGTGGTGCAGTCCATGGTTCACACAATCGTCCCCCCTGAGCTCCAGGGCCTCCTCTTCTCCAGGATCCGCGGCTTCTTCTCCCGTTTCTCCAATGATATGACCATGGTTGTCGATGAGTACGACGGGTTCGTCCAAAATGAGCTCTTTGAGGCAGCTCAGGTTTTCTTGGCTGCCAAGCAATCCCCTTCGACGACACGCATCCGAGTGTCCAAGCCTACCAAGGAGAACCACTTCACCGTGGCCATGGACCGAAATCAAGCGCTGGTGGATACGTTTCAAGGGGTTGAACTCAAGTGGGTATCCGCGTCAAGACAGCTCGACTCGGGCCACCGAGTTCATCATGGCCGGAACACGACGGTTCAGTACGAAGTTCAGTACTTCGAGCTCACTTTTCACAAGAAACACAAGGAGATCGTGCTCAATTCCTACCTGCCTTTCGTCGTCAGCGAGGCCAAGTCCATGAAGCAGGGGAAGAAGACGCTGAAGCTACACACTCCGAGCTTCGACCTTGTCTACGGCGGTAAGTATCATTGAACATAAAGTTCGAATTGACGAAATTATCTGTAAAGATGTTTAATTCTGCCGTTAGAAAAGTGGGAAGAAGTAAATATATACTAAATTGACATTACGTTTTTATTCAAATGGACAAGTCAGAAGTACCATAGACATTGTAAATATGCAATTAAATGGTCCTTTCCAAAAATAACCATTTGCTACAAAAAGTTCATATGCGACAGCCTAAAGAACATTAAGGTCAAATTTACCAGAACCAGTCTTGCCCCTTCTTACCTAATACCTACTATTATTCTGCTCTCAATTTCTTCATCAGAAAACTGAATTTTGCATCTGCATCACATATTTTTTTCCTTTACAGGTCCTCTCTCAGATGCGTGGGCCTCGGTGAACCTCGACCACCCGGCGACATTCGGGACACTGGCCATGGACCTAGAGCTCAAGAAGACAATCATGGACGATCTCGAGAGGTTCGTGAGGAGAAAGGAGTACTATAGAAGAGTAGGCAAGGCGTGGAAGAGAGGGTACTTATTGTATGGACCCCCCGGCACAGGGAAATCGAGCCTGATTGCGGCGATGGCCAATTACTTGAACTTCGACATATACGATCTAGAGCTGAGCGGGCTCCGAAGCAATGCGGAGCTCAGGAGACTACTTGTTGCCACCGCGAATCACTCCATATTGGTGGTCGAGGACATCGATTGCACCATTGAGTTGCAAGAGAGGAAATCCGAAACCCGAGCCGCGCGCATGAATATGATGTCCACCGACTATCCACGAGAAGATGTACAATTTTTTTTTTCTTTTTGGCTTTCATTTTTGGTACAAGGTTAACTTCAGTTTGTTGCATGCTATGCATATGATTTGTTCTTGACATTTAACTTGTTTGTCACTACGATATTAATTTTTGTATCATGGAACAGCTGACGCTGTCTGGATTCCTCAACTTCATCGATGGGCTTTGGTCGAGCTGTGGTGATGAGCGGATCATAATCTTCACTACCAACCACAAGGAGAAACTGGACTCAGCCCTATTGCGCCCAGGGCGCATGGATGTGCACATTCACATGTCCTATTGCACCCCCTGTGGATTCAAGCTTCTTGCTTCTAATTATCTCGGGATTGATCACCACGAGCTCTTCGATCAAATCGAGAGTTCGATCACAGCAGCAAGAGTCACTCCAGCCGAAGTAGCAGAGCAGTTGATGAAGAGCGATGAACCAGAGGTCGCTCTCAAGGACTTGGTTTCCTTCCTCGCTGATCACAAGAGGAAAGAAACTGAAGAAGTCATAAAGGAGAAAGTTTGTCAGGGCCAGTTGGTTGAAGAAAATGGAGGAACTGAAGAGGAAAGCGATAAGTGCGAAATAATTGAAGAATAACCAATAAATATCGACTATGTTGGTATGTTTTGCTCGATTTTAATTTAGATTATCATAAAGAAAGTGATCATTGAATGTAAAATAATTGTATGAAGTCATTGCATGGTCATCCAAATTATTAATTATGTGAGTCAAATGGTAAAATTAGATGGTCAATGGTCTAGACGAACTCGATTTACATGGTTTGTCAACCATGCAATCTTTTCATGATCGAATATTCAAATCATGCTAATAGTATAATTTGCTTTATATAGTTATATCACGTCAAGGACACATAATGTGGCACATAAGTTTTCTCATGGTTTGGACCTTCCACGGAATCTCGAATATGCTTGGGTTGGCTGAAAGCATTATTTGTCTGAGCTTGGATTCTAATTCAATTGGACTCAACCTAATTCTCGATGGGTTCCTAGTCATCCGTTGCAAGAGTCATCTCATGGGTACATGCTTCTTTTCCTAGGAACATGACAAGTTTCGCAAAAGCAAAACGAGCAAGGAAAGGTTCCCTACTAGCATCGGTCGTATTCGCATCGTGCAGTGGGATTTAAGGAGAGAGCTTTAAGTAGATCATCCTAAAATGGAGCTAACTTACTTCGAGATGCGACCATTGAATAAGATAAATGCACGGGATCGGTCGATCTGATTTGAATATTTGCCGCCACTCCGCAAAAGAAAAAGGCCAAGACCGGCGCCCCGTCGGGGCAAGAACGAAAGCCTACCAAGGCTTGGACTAGGAATACTCCAGGCCTCTGAACCAGCTCAGTCAACAAGGAATCCATGCATTTGTAGAGAGTTCATTGTTGATCTCCCATTCACATCCCAAAAAATTCTACAATAACGGGTCGATCTCCAATTCTCTTATTCATCGCTACTTTCATCTCCTGATTTCCTCCGGTCATATACCGTCTGTCCCCCATAGATTGAACTGAAAAGAGCGGCGACCCCTGCTCCAAACGACTCCAACATCGCGGTGGCCAAGGCTGTGCTGTCTGCCGCGGCCTCCGTGATGGTGGTGCAGTCGGTGGTTCGACCTTCGTCCCTCCCGAGTTCCAGGGCTTCCTCTTCTCCAAGATCCATGGCTTCTTGTCTCGCTTCTGCAACGAAATGACCATGGTCATCGAACAGTACGATGGGTACGGACAAAACGACCTCTTCGGGACGGCCCAGATTTCCTGGCCACCAAGCAATTCCCTTTCGATGCAGCGCGTGCGACTGACCAAGTCCCCGAAGGAGAACCACTTCACTCTGGCTATGGACCGGAATCAAATGCTGGTGGATACGTTTCACGGGGTCAAACTCAAGTGGGTTTTCGTGTCGAGACAGGTCGACTTGGGCCACCAAGTCCATCAAGGCTCCACGGTTCAGCACGAAGTTCTGTACTTCGAGCTTAGTTTTCACAAGAAACACAGGGAGATCGTGGTCAAATCCTATGTGCCTTTCCTCATCGACAAGGCCAAGTCCATAAAGCAGGGGAAGAAGACGCTGAAGCTATGCACTCCGGGCTCCAACGGCAATTATCTTTAACTATGTTCAATTCTACTATTAGAATTTGGGAGTAAAAGCTGTGATGCTAAATTCACAAAAACTTCGTTCAATCGGACTAAGTCGGAAGTATCATATAAAGTCCAGCCAAAAATAAGTACTAGCTACATAAAAGTTAATCAGTAAAATCCTAAAGCACATTAAGATCAAAATTCACTCAAACCAGCTCGCACATTCTTATCTATGATTATGCGCTCAATTTCTTCAGCAGGAGACTGAATTTTGTGTCTCCATCGCAATTTGTTTCCTCTAGAGGCCCTTTCCCAGGCACGTGGTCCCCGGTGAACCTTGACCACCCGGCGACATTCCAAACACTGGCCATGGACCTAGAGCTCAAGAAGAAGATCATCGGCGATCTCGACAGGTTTGTAAGGAGGAAGGAGTACTACAGGAGAGTTGGCAAGGCGTGGAAAAGAGGGTACTTATTGTACAGACCCCCTGGAATGGGGAAATCGAGCTTGGTCGCCGCGATGGCCAATTACTTAAACTTCGACATATACGACCTAGAACTGAGTGAGCTCTGGGGCAATGCGGACCTCAGGAGATTGCTCGTTGCCACTGCGAATCAATCCATATTGGTGGTCGAGGACAACGATTGCACCATTCAGTTGCAAGATAGGAATTCAGAAACACGCGCCGCCAGCATAAATTCGATGTTAATCGGTTATCAGCGAAAATATTAAGTACAATTTCTTCTTTTTTGCTTTCTTTTTAAGTATGAGGTGTAGTTCAATTGCTGCATACTATGAATACGATTTGTTCTTGACGTTTAACTCATGTTTGTACCTACGACAATAAATTTTTTTACTGATGGAATAGGTGGTGTTGTCTGGATTTCTCAACTTCATCGATGGGCTTTGGTCAAGCTACGGCAATAAGCGAATCATAGTCTTCACGACAAACCACATTGAGAAACTAGACCCAACTTTATTGCACCCAGGGCACTTGGATTTGCATGTTCCCATTTCCTATTGCACCCCTTGCGGGTTCAAGCTTCTTGCTTCTAATTATCTCGAGATCGATCATCACAAGCTCTTTGACCAGATCAAGAGTGCAATCGTGACGGCTAGAGTCACTCTGGTTGAAGTAGCGAAGCAATTGATGAAATGCCACAAATTGAAGGTTGCTCTCAGGGACATGATTTCCTTCCTCACTAATCACAAGAGGAAAGAAAATGAAGAAGTCATCAAGGAGAAAGTTCGCCGGTCTCAATTGATCGTAGAAATTGAAGGGAGCGAAGAAGAAAGCAGCAAGGGTGAGCTGATAGAAAAATAAATAATACATATTGACTGTAATGGTATGTTTCCATTGATTTTATTCAGATTATTAAAAAGTTCTTTGTTTTCAACATGATGATATATGACAACTAGACTCGTCATGTTGACGAGTTAGGTCGGTTCGAATCGGATCGAAAATAGTCAGACCCTAAAATGCAAATTTGGCAACCCATGTTCAATATGACTCAAGATCTACTTTTAGCAATTTTTTCCCTTAAATCGTGGTCAGTGAAGAATAGGCGTCTCCATGGACCGACTCGTTAAGTTAGTGAGGGAGCTCGGAGTTCAGTTATAGACGATAGTGTTAAAATGGTGGTGAAAGTCTGGCTTAGGCCATCCATAAATCATGAAACAGGTTCGGCTTTTGAAGTCATTTCTAGTAATTTGTAAAATTTTAAATGACCATATGCAACTAGGCCCATAGAAAGTGAATTGAAGAAGGGGTTCACATCCTTATGTCTTGCTCTAATGCAACTCGTCTTTATGGGCATATTGAACTCCTGAACCAGTAGCTGATTAGTAAGATTTTCTCCAAGTCACGGAGAATGAATTATTGGACTTGAGTAGGTCCTTAAAAGGCTCAAGGAAAAAGAAACAAGCGGGAAATTCATTATGGAGTAGGAGACCTACAATGTCACCTCCCATATTCTCACTCATTCTAGAAGAAAAGCTTGACTGGGAATCAAGGGACCTATCGGTAGTGGAGATAGACACCATGTTTGTATCTCAGTTTAAGCTACCATTGAGTAGGAGAGTATAATAGCTCCTTAAACCTGAGGTGAGGTAGGGTGGCTTCAAATCAACTGGCTGCTCACCTCGTACCCTTAGTTAATAGGTGAGCACACGCCACAACAACCGATGATTGGCTTAAACTTTTCTCTTCCTCACGCTCACGACAAGTGTAAGCTAATACCGAATAAACCCTTTACATACTAGCTGTGATCTAACTGGCCGAACCAATTATTCAAGTCACCGTTGCTGAAGATTCCTTTACAACTAATGGGAAAATCAGAAAGGGAAATTCAGATGGACATTTCATCGAGCATGTGGGCGACAACATGCATATTTCCAATGGAAGGACCCATTGCTCATTCGGTAAAGTCATTTAGTCGCAATGATGGAAGAACAAGCAGCAAAAATAAACTTTCCGAATTGAACTAACCACTCGAGCAACTTTTAGAAGAAACACATAGAAGGGCCATATGAATGCTTTACACAAAACATAATTTTAATGTAAATTGTGAGTTGGAGTATGAATATGACCCGAATAGAAACATTGAAATAAATATGGCAAAAATGGTTTTCGACAAGCCTCGATCTTTAAACGCTGCCAAAATAAAGAAAAAATAATGACTAGTGCTTAACGCACTTGAGTTAAATCGTCCAACATTAATAAATTGAACGGAATTTTTGACTACCTTTTGAAAGATGGCCTAACGAAATTAACCGAAAACCGTGTAATTCAAAATAAAGAATATTTAGTAAAAACAAAAATATTGCAAGTGACACCATGCCATAACACTATTGATTAACACTATTGATTTTGTTATTTTCAATAGTTCAATTAAGTAGGGAAAAATCAAATTTGCTGAATAATTGATGACCGTTGATTATTTAATTTGAAAAATCGAATGGTTGATGAATCATTTGATTCGTTATAAATGTTGACATAAAAAAATGACCAAATATTTAATTATTATTGACAAATGATAAACTCAGTCGATGGAGACACTTTATCAAAACGATCGACAAACTTGAAGAATCGAAAACATGCTAGAGAACTTTTTGACCACACACAACATGAAAGTTATCGATAGGAGCTCTCATCTAGACTTGAGAAATGGATGGACAAAGTCATAAGCAATGAGCAATCGACATAAATATAACTATCGGGTAATTATATCTATTGCCACTAACTTAGGATTTTTGTTTCTTGCATATAAGCATTGCCGAATAAATTCTTATAAATAAGTGTTGCATAGAGTAAATTCTCGTAATCACTAATAGGATTAAGAAGTTACTTCTTTCTATGAATTGAAAAAGTATTGTTCTATATTGTCGACAGTGAGCTATAAATACCTACATTATACTCTTGTAAAGATCTCCATCAATCAACGAACTCAAGTTTTTTTGCAAATAAATCTTTATCTTACATAATCGGTAGAAATTGCCACCAATTTCCATAACTCTAGATACTGTCATTTTACTTTTCTAACCAAAATCAACTAAAGACCTTTCACAATATTTGTCAATTCACTTAGTGATACCTTTTGATGAGATTTATGTCTGATGTAATCATTTAGGCTACGTTTGGTCGTCCGAATTTCTATTAGAATATGACTGGATTGGATATGATATGAAATTCTAGGATATTTTTATATCCAGTCTATTGTTTGGTGAATCGTAATATTAAAATCGAATATATTTACATCATTTCATGTACATTTTTTTTATTATATATAAATGGCATATCATTATAAATGAACCTAAATGTTCATAAACAGAGATGGTGAAAATCTCTCGTAACATTATTATTTCATTTATTTTTAATTTATTTTTCCTCTTTTTATATTATTTTCTTTATTATTTCTTTTTTTCCCTTTCATCATTATTTAATAAAATTTTATCAAATAGTAAACTATACTAACATACCTAAAATACAAAAATACCTAAAATATATAATAAATTTAAATATTTAATTTATAGATTGAATGTTTATTATAAAATAGAATTAAAGTTGAATATATAAATTTAAATAAGATTAATTTAAAATAAATTTCTATTTTTTTCATTTTTTATTTCTTAAATTAGAATTCAAATTATTATTTATATTGAAATATAATTTTAACTTTGTTAATTTAATAGGTTTGTTATTTGAAAAAAAAACTTTCCTATCATGGACAATAGAATCATATCTACCTTTATCACACCTCTCTCATGAAATAATTTTATTCTGCCTATATCCCAATTATATCTAACTTTATCATGTTTTGAGTGAGCACCAAACATATGATATGATAAATTATATCCTATTCCAAATTTTATCTTGACTGTCAAACGGAGTCTTAGGGGTTGCCCCTATGACATAACTGGCTTTTGCAAAAGCAGAGAAAAGGGTCCAACTAACGCTGGTCCTATTCGCATCGGTGCAGCGCGAGTCACGGGGGAATCGTTAAATAAAAATATTCAAGATGTACGCGATTGACAAAATCGATACCGCGTTTGGACCCCCATAACTTTTCTTGTCAATTAAACTCAACTTCAATTGCTCTAGCCAATCAGTAAACAAGTTTATATCCTGCCGAATTAAACTAAAATGGAATCGGAATGTGCTGTGGACAAGTGGCCTTTGCCTTATCATCTGGTCTCTCCTTCACCCTCTAGAACTGCACAGCAAGATATCGATCTTCCGTTCTCATATTCATCGCCAATTTCATCTCTCGATTCCCTCCGGTCGAGTGCCGTCTATACCGGAGAGATTGGACTGGAAAAAGAACGGCGACCCCAGCTCCAGACTACTTCAGTAGCCCTGTTGCGGTGGCCAAGGCAGCACCATCTGCCGTGGCGTCTGTCACGGCCACTGCGATGGTGCGGATTTCCAATATCAAATTCGTAAGAAGAATAATTTTTGTTTTGACAATTCAATTATATTATGTATGATGGTGCAGTCGGTGGTTCAACCATTCCTCCCCGGCGAACTCAGGGCTTCCTCTTCTCCGGGATCCGCGGCTTGCTCTCTTGCTTCTCCAACAAAATGACGATCGTCATCGACGAGTATGATGTGATTAATCCAAACGAGCTCTTCCAGGCAGCCCGGGTGTTCTTGCCTGCCAAGCAATTCCTTTCGATGAGGTGAGTCCCAATGACCAAGCCCGCGAAGGAGGACGGCTTAACTCTGGCTATGGACCGAAATCAAATGCTGGTGGATACGTTTTGTGGGATCAAACTCAAGTGGGTTTTTGCGTTGAGACGGGCAACCGAGGCCTGAACTCGCCGCCGCCGCAGGAAGTTCAGTAGCTCACTTTTCACAAGAAACATGAGGAGGTCGTCCGCAAGTCCTACCTGCCTTTCCTCGTCAGCGAGGCCAAGTCCATAAGGCAGGAGAACAAGGCATTGAAGCTATACACTGCGATCTTCGACCGCGGCTATGGCAGTAATTATGGTCGAACATTAAGTTGGAATCAACGAAACCATCAGTAACTACTTTCAGTTCTACTATTAGAAGTGTGGAAAGGAGTAAAATACTAAATTTACAAAAGTTTTCAATTAAGTCAGATTGGCCGAAAAAGACAGAAGAACACTAGGAGTACTAGAACTTTTGTACAATACTCACTTTAGTGCCAAAACTTTTTTTTTCCCCGCTCACTTGAGTATCACATCAAAGTAAAATTAAACACTTAAATGCTAATTCCGACAAATCATCCTACATGAATTTTTTTGATTTTATTTTTATTTTGCTTTTTTTTTTTTTTTGGCTTTTTTCCTTTAGGGTTGGTGAGAATCACCGACAACTCTTGTCGATTGCAAAACCCTCACCCTCGGTTGCAAAGGCCCTGGGCAAGGTCATCGAGGCCTCACTCGTAGCTGGCAAGGTCGCGATGCCCTTGCTAGCTTTGGGTGGCGTCACCTATAGTCAGTGAGTCTGCGACACCCTCGCCTAGGGCCTTCATGGTGAGGGTTGATATAGCTAGAATAAGTACCTAGAGGGGGGTGAATAGGTATATAAAAGATTTTTCTCGATAATTGCACAATACTAGACAGTTGATAGATTTGAGACAAACAATAATCAAAGTAAGACGAGAGAAGGGAAGAGAAAATTGAACACGCGGTTTATAGTGGTTCGGCTTTATTTCAAGCCTACGTCCACTCTTTTTGCACCGACAGCCTATTGGGTGGATTCCACTATGAACAAAGAGATGTTACAGCGTTGTTCTCCCTTGATTTCTCGGTGTAGATGATCTACCACACTAGCTCGAGGTATCACTAAGTATAGACACTCTTTGTGTATATAACTTCGCTCAAAATGTATTGACTAATAATCAAGGTGCTTCAGACTCTGGAATTTCTCTATCGATCATGCACTAAAGTAACTAGAACGTTTTCCTTTTATACTCCTTTATGCCATTATACCCGTTGGCACTTACCAAAGGAATTCCTCCAATCTACCCGTTGGACGGAATCAATCAAGAAGATCATTCGAGCTATTAAAGGAACCTGACAATAGCCCATCAATCCTGTTCGCCCATTGGTTTCCAAGAATAGAACCTTCCAAGAATATTTCGTCGACCATCGGATCTTCAAACGATCTTGATTACGAATGAAAGAATCTGTTATGTTTATCCAGCCAAGAGATCTTCTCCAGAGGATAGGACTAAATCCTCAACCAAATACTTCAGCTCTGGATTGCCTTCGTCACCGGATTAGAAAACTCGTCAATGAGAATAGTCTTGAGTCTTGAGTCTTGAGTGCCGAGTCCGGTGATTTGAAAGTCTTCAGACTCTAAACAGAAGGCTTGCAATTATCCAGACTAGACTGATAGAAACGTTTTGTCAGCTTCAAAATATTCTGGAAAGATTTCTCCAACAAGGGTGAGGCGGCACTCTCCCAGATCTGGTCATGAGGGCCCTGGGCGAGGACATCGTGATCTCACTGATCCTAGGTAAGGTGATGTTGCTTGCAACTGCCCAGAGCTAGCAAGGGCCCTTGTGGCCTCGCTAGTAGCCAGCGAGGCCTCAATGGCCTCGCACAAGGACTTCATGGCTGAGGGTGAGGGGTTCATTGCCGGTGAGGGTCACAAGTGACCCTCGTTGGCCCTAAAAAAAAGAAGCAAAAATTAAAAATTAAAAAATTAAAAAATATTGAAAATATCAAAAAATTGTCCACATCATACTGGTGAAGCCATGTTAGACAACTTTTATCGTCACGTTGGATGATTGGTGTCCATGAGGTAAATTGGAATTAGTGCTCAAATGATCAATTTTTTCAAATTTGTGACATTTAAGTAAGTGAAAAAATTTTGATACTATACGAAAGTTTTGGCAGTTCTGATATCTTTATTCAGGCCGAAAAATAGGTACTTGCTACGGTAATGTTCATACGCAGTATCCCAGAAAACATCAAGGTCAACATCCACTAGAACCGGTCTTGGACCTTCTTATCTCCTAAAATTCTGCTCTCAATTTCTTCAACAGAAAACTGAATGTTGAATCTCCATCACAAATTTTTCCCTCCGCATGTCCTTTCTTAGGTGTGTGGGCCCTGGTGAATCTCGACCACTTGGCGACATTCGAGACTCTGGCCATGGACCTGGAGCTCAGGAAGAAGCTCATCGACAATCTCGAGAGGTTTATGACAAGGAAGGAGCACCACAGGAGAGTCGGCAAGGTGTGGAAAAGAGGGTCTTATTGTGCGGACCTCGGCACAGGGAAATCAAGCCTGGTCGCGAGGATGGCCAATCACTTGAAACTCGACATATAATACCATTAGAGCTGGGCGGACTCCGGAGCAATGCGGACCTCAGGAGGCTGCTCATCAACACTGGAATCAGTCCATAGTGGTGGTGAAGGACATCGGTTGCGCCATGATGTTGCAAGATAGGATGTTAGAAACCCAAGCGACACGCATGGATATTACGTCAACCCGTCTTTTTTGCAAGAAAATCAAGTACGATCTTCTTTTTATTTAGCATAAGGTTTAGTTCAATTTTTTCGTACTATGCGTATTATCTGTCTTTGACATTTAACTTAAGTTTGTCATTACAACTTTAACTTTTTACATGGAAGAGGTGACATTGTCGAGATTCCTCAACTTCATCGATGGCTTTGGTCAAGTTCCGGCAATGAGCGGATCATAGTCTTCACGACGAACCACATGAAGAAATTGAACTCAACCCTGTTGCGCCCAGTTTGCATGGACCTGCACATTCCCATGCCTTATTGCACCTTGTGCGGGTTCAAGCTTCTCATTTTTAATTATCTTGGGATTGATAGCTGTGAGCTCTCCAACCATATTGAGAGTTTGTTCGAGACAACTAGAATTACTCTTGCCGAAGTAGCGGAGCAGTTGTTGAAGAGCGACGAACCAGAGGTCACTCTCAGGTCACTCTCAGGGACATGGTTTCCTTCCTAGTTAATCACAATAGGGAAAATAATTAAGAAGTCATTTAGGAGAAAGTATGTCAGTGCCAATTGGTCGAAAAAATGGATGGAGTGAAAAGGAAAGCAGCAGTTATGAACTAACTGAAAAATAGATAAGAGATAAGGATTGTGCCGTCCATCGATTTTAATCAGATTATTATAGATTTTTTTTGTATAAAGAAAGATGATATGTGTGACAACATTGGAAATTACAATTTAACTTGGTTTACTTGCCTTAATATCTTTCTTTGATTGTTATCAACCTTGGCCAATTGGACCTGAGCAGGTCTTCAAAAGGCTCATGGAGGAAACAAGCGGGAAAACCGCCTTGGGGTGAGAGACCCCGCATTGTCCTCCTATTTCCTCTCTGTCGGGAAGACAAAGATAGACAGGAAATTATGGAGCCTCATGGTGGTGAAAGTAGACACCATGTCAGGATTTCGGTTTTGGCTACTACCGGATAGACAAGTAAAGTAGAGTAAGGGAGGGTAGGTTAAATGCCTACAGTTGGGTTGACATGCCTTAGGGCACTGTCCTTAACGATAGGTTGACCCAGTTTCCCCGGTTGAAGACAGCGCTGTTCCCCCGGCTGTGAGATTGCAACTTGTTTTGAAGATCCAATAGATCTTAAACATAGGCAATACTTGAGAGAATCACTGATTTTTATGTAGTAATTTTTGAATTATAACATGAAATAAAATTTATGATAAGATGTGTGGACATTTCACCGAAAAAAGTAATTATTTTTTTTTGGGTGGAAATGTAATTAATTTACTCAGTATCAACCATGGAATGCTAATGTATTGAAATGAAAGTTCTTAATTCATCTAGCCTAATTTGTTGAATCTCTCTGATGCAATAACTTCATAAGAAATTGAATCAAGAGGATTCGATTCCTTTATACCAATGTGTCAGGGTGAAAGTATTCTACATTGTTCGTCTTTCCTAAAAAAAATTAAGAGGCATTCTAGGATGAGAGTGTGTTTTGTATCCTCAGCGTACACTTTGTCGACTTTCCTGTCATTGTCACTGCGGTATCTTGTCCCCCCTGCATCTCCCACAGGACCTCTTTCGTTTTCTTCCTCTGTTATGCAACAACCGTTTCCGTTCCCCTTGGATCCTAGCTGAGCAGCATCTGACGGAGACAGCACAGAACTCACATGCCTTAATCTGTCATTGTCAAGAAGAATATGTCTTCTTCTCGTTCCAGGATTTCCTCTGCTAGAATGAACTGCTTCCCATGATACGGTTTCGCCTTTGAAAAGGATGAACCTTCCATGCAGGTAATCATTTTCAGATCCATTCAGCGAGTCTACAGTAGCATTCTCCTCCAGGAAGTTGGCAGCAGTTCCAGGAGTTAATCTCTTCTTGTGGTTGGCCTCGCCGCCAGCACAGTCTCAAATCCTTTCCCAGTTCTTCTTCGAATGGAATCTACTGCTGTTCAATCAGTACCTAGAAAATCCTTTTTCTGGCCTCCCCAGCTCAAGGGACAAGTCAACCGGCAATGATAGCGAGGGCCATCGAGAGAACTTACCACATGCAGCGATGCTTGACATCATGTTCAATCTTTTAAGCTCAGCTTCTGAAATTAAGATATGCTCCTTTCCACTGCTTTCTAAGTTATAATCCGTAGCGCTCAATCCACTCTGGCGATCAAGGTATATTATCGTTCATTAGTACTGTTGTAGCATGTAGAAACGTGCCTTAAAACTCTTGCCTTGATTCTGATGCCATCGTTAATCCACAGCACAGAAATCAGCAAAAACATACATGGAAGATTCAAGATGCCCACTAATTTATATAATTCCGATGAGGTGGTTGTGTAAATAGTTTTCTAAAAGAAAAGCCAATGACAGAATGAATTTTGCATGAAGATTTCTCCGGCTTTTTCATATGCCTTCTATTCACATGCATTATCCATTAGTTCATCCAGAGGTAATTCTAGGCCTACCATCTATATATGGATGGATTCTCCTGGCGCATGCCTAATCTCTCGTGCAAATGTATGTACAGCGCATCCCCATTAGAACGCCCATCATTATCAGTATTGGCAAAGAGGGACCTGTAGCACCTCTAGATTGTCAAACAGAAAGAAAAGTTCACTGCAACCGTATGACATAATCAGAAAAAGATGACTATGGAAGGAGAAGGATGAAGGCAAAGACACAGATGACTATCAGCTGCACTCGGATGTGCTGAACCAATCACTATGGTCCAGAGGAGAAGGCAGAAGCAGTCCCAGAAGAGTGAGAGAAACCATCATTCATCAGTGGAGAATGTAATCTCCGCTCCCTCTGCAAATTCTTGATTAACTGAATCTAACAGATTCACAGCCATCTGTACCTGGAGACACCTCTTCCGGAGAGACTATTTCACCTGGACAATGAACCAGTCATAACCTTATCAACAGGCTGAATCTTGACGTACATAATAGGTTGAGCCATATTTTTAAAGTTCCTATTGCAATTCTTTCAATAACACAAGAAAAAAAAATCACAGATTTAAGGAAGAAGATGAAATTGGTTGTTGTACAGTAGAGATAATTAAGGAATGTCGTGCATTTTTTAGTGGAGAGTGTGGGTAGGTAACTTCTTGCTTTCTACAATTTTATCTATTTTCTTTAGCCAAATTTCACTTCTCTTTTTTTCCTCTCTTTAACACTTAATTGCATTATAATATTAAAAGAACGTGAAGACGAGGGAAAACTGAGAAACTTACGGGAAGATAAACTGATGTTTTAGCCTGTATTTGTTGATATTCCTACCCTTTTCTTCATGGCACTATCGTTATGGGGGAGAATTACCAAAAAAGTCCTAAACCTATTGTAATTGTGCCAATTCAGTCATAATTTTTTTTTTGGTCAATTTAGTCTTAAATCTTTTACAATTGTGCCAATTCAGTCCATTTGGCCAAAATTGGCCGGCCGGCACTGACATGGATGCTAGCCGGTGGATGCTAATGTGGCAATTTTTTGATATATTTTTTTAAAATTTTTGAATTTTTTTGAATTTTTTTGAATTTTTTTGAATTTTTTTGAATTTTTTTCCCTTCTTCTCCTTCCTTTGGGTGGCCGGCATCGACGCCCGAGGTGAGGGCTGGTGAGGTTTGGCGAGGCGGTTGACCTCGCTAGTGGCCGGCAAGGCGGCCGTCGCCAAATTTAGCGAGGCTCGACCTTGCCATGGCTGGGTGAGGTTGAGCCTCGCCAGATTTGGCGACGGTGGTCTCGCTGTCGCTGGGCGAGGCTCGCCTTCGCCAGTGGCCGGCGGGGGTGAGCCTCGCCAGTGGCCAGCGAGGTTGACCTCGCTGGCCCTCACCTCTAGCCAGTGCCAGAGGAAGGAGAAGAAGGGGAAAAAAGGAAAAAAAAGAAAAAAATTTGAAAAAAAATATTTAAAAAAATTAAAAATTGCCACATCATTGTTCACTGGCCAGTTGTCCCCTGGCGTCCACGTCAGTGTTGGCCAGCCCATTTTGGCTGGATGGATTGAATTTGCACAATTGTAAAAGGTTTAGGACTAAATTGGCAAAAAAAAAAGTTTAGGACTGAATTGGTACAATTGTAATAAATTTAGGACTTTTTTGGTAATTCTCGCATCGTTATGATGTTATCTATTTTGAGGACGTTTTTGACATTCCAAAACAAATTCTTTTCCATTCCATTGTTTTTGGATACAACACAAGGAATTACCACAGTATCTCTTTCGCACATATCTTGCACATGAAATCTCATTTTGTACATTAATTATACAACTTGACGAGGATACACTAGGAAGTGAGCCAACTATAAAGATAGTGATTATTGAGGATTTCGGCATAGAAATGATCGATGAGAAATTACTATATGATCTTATTTTTTTAATTATTTTATGATCCACAAATCAGGTGAGATGACATGATTTGAATCATTAATTATACGGGTCAAATAATAAATTTCTGCGATAAATGCCACTTGCATCATTAATTACATGGGTATATTATACGGGTCAAATAATAAATTTCTCACAACTAGCCTGCATAATCTATGTACCATGCGATAAATGCTACTTGCATCATTGATTATATGGGTATATTATAATTTCCACATGATCAACAATCTAAATGAACTCGGTTTGCATGATCTATGTACCTCCCCCTCAGACATATACCGATTAATTACTCGAGACATGCGGCGCTCCGGGGATGGCCTTGAGAAAGCGAGCACGTACAGTGGTCCTAATTCAATTGTCAATTGACTAGCGATGAGGACGGATGAGGTTATTATTTGCTTAAATTTTTCTAGGGTTTCTTTTAAAGAACACGAACAATCTTTGCGAAAGCAAAACGCACTAAAGAAAAGGTTCCCACTTCCTAACTAGACAAAAGAATCATTTCTAAAATAAATAGAGCTCGGATCAAAATCTAGAAGTCTTCGACCATAGAAAAAAAAAGGTCTAGAAGTCAAACACTCCTCCAACTTCTACACGTAATGCAGAGCGTGAAGATTACTCCCAGATGTCCCCCGATATTCAGAGATTACCACGAGAATTAAGGGCAAAACCATCATTAGAGATAGTCATTCTAAATATCACCAAATTTATGAAATCGATGGCTCATAAGTATCCCACAACCTCCATAGTTAGAAAATATTCTGACTCGAAAATTACATGCGAACGAACATCCTCAATGCCAATGCCTTCAAAATATGTCGAAACAAGAATGCGTAATGTACATTAGGTTTCACCTTACATCGAAACACGACCATTAAATTAGACATTTCACAGTATCGGTGCATGTGCTGTTTATACAAATGCAATCGAGATAAACCTAAGTTCAATGCGCTTCGTTGATGTTGCTTTGACATTTGCCACCACTCTGAAAAGAAAAAGGAGACGAGGAAAGTGTAAAGGAAGGTGCAAGAAGGACGAAATATCACGGCATTCGAAAGGGCAAAGTCAAAGTCTTTGCGAAGACTTTGACTTTGAACGGGTTCATGAACCAGCTCGGTCAAGAAGGCAACACCCCAATTTCCAAGTAATTTGTGCTTCGGCGTCGCTTTGTCAAAGACTGACTTAAACATAGAGATTTTTACTCCACAAAAAGAAAAAATGTTACTAAGCTCACTCTATAAACTCCAGAGATCCAACCCTCGCTTCCTTGCTCTCTCATTCACCCCAAAAGGTTTCGTACAATCAGCGATTCCATCTCGCGGTTTTCTCCGGCCGATTACTGTCTACTGCCGAGCTGCTTAGATGACGACCCCTGCTCCGTCCGACTTCAAGAACGCCGTCGCGGTGGCCAAGGCAGTGCTGTCTGCTGCGGCCTCCGTGACAGCCACGGCCATGGTGGTGCAGTCCATGGTTCACACAATCGTCCCCCGTGAGCTCCAGGGCCTCCTCTTCTCCAGGATCCGCGGCTTCTTCTCCCGTTTCTCCAATGAAATGACCATGGTTGTCGACGAGTACGACGGGTTCGTCCAAAACGAGCTCTTTGAGGCAGCTCAGGTTTTCTTGGCTGCCAAGCAATCCCCTTCGACGACACGCATCCGGGTGTCCAAGCCTACGAAGGAGAACCACTTCACAGTGGCCATGGACCGAAATCAAGCGCTGGTGGATACGTTTCAAGGGGTTGAACTCAAGTGGGTATCCGCATCGAGACAGATCGACTCGGGCCACCGAGTTCATCATGGCCAGAACACAACGGTTCAGTACGAAGTTCAGTACTTCGAGCTCACTTTTCACAAGAAACACAAGGAGATCGTGCTCAATTCCTACCTGCCTTTCGTCATCAGCGAGGCCAAGTCCATGAAGCAGGGGAAGAAGACGCTGAAGCTACACACTCCGAGCTTTGACCGCGTCCGCGTCTATGGCGGTAAGTATCATCGAACATAAAGTTCAAATCGACGAAATTATCTGTAAAGATGTTGAATTCTGCTGTTAGAAAAGTGGAAAGGAGTAAATATACTAAATTGACGTTACTTTTTTATTCAAATGGACAAGTCAGAAGTACCATAGACATTGTAAATATGCAATTAATTGGTCCTTTCCAAAAATAACCATTTGCTACAGAAAAGTTCATATGCGACAGCCTAAAGAACATTAAGGTCAAAATTTACCAGAACCAGTCTTGCCCCTTCTTACCTACTATTATTCTGCTCTCAATTTCTTCATCAGAAAACTGAATTCTGTATCTGCATCACATATTTTTTTTTTCCTCTACAGGTCCTCTCTCAGATGCGTGGGCCTCAGTGAACCTCGACCACCCGGCGACATTCGGGACACTGGCCATGGACCTAGAGCTCAAGAAGACAATCATGGACGATCTCGAGAGGTTCGTGAGGAGGAAAGAGTACTATAGGAGAGTAGGCAAGGCGTGGAAGAGAGGGTACTTATTGTATGGACCCCCTGGCACAGGGAAATCGAGCCTGATTGCGGCGATGGCCAATTACTTGAACTTCGACATATACGACCTAGAGCTGAGCGGGCTCCGGAGAAATGCGGAGCTCAGGAAACTGCTTGTTGCCACCGCGAATCACTCCATATTGGTGGTCGAGGATATCGATTGCACCATTGAGTTGCAAGATAGGAAGTCCGAAACCCGAGCCGTGCGCATGAATATGATGTCCACCGATTATCCACGAGAAGATGTACAATTTTTATTTTTTTCTTCTTTTTGGCTTTCATTTTTGGTACAAGGTTTACTTCAGTTTGTCGCATGCTGTGCTTATGATTTGTTCTTGACATTTAACTTGTTTGTCACTTCGATATTAATTTTTGTATCATGGAACAGCTGACGCTGTCTGGATTCCTCAACTTCATCGATGGGCTTTGGTCAAGCTGTGGCGATGAGCGGATCATAATCTTCACTACCAACCACAAGGAGAAACTGGACGCAGCCCTATTGCGCCCAGGGCGCATGGACGTGCACGTTCACATGTCCTATTGCACCCCTTGTGGATTCAGGCTTCTTGCTTCTAATTATCTCGGGATTGATCACCACGAGCTCTTCGATCAAATTGAGAGTTTGATCACGGCAGCAAGAGTCACTCCAGCCGAAGTAGCAGAGCAATTGATGAAGAGCGACGAACCAGAGGTCGCTCTCAAGGACTTGGTGTCATTCCTCGCTGATCACAAGAGGAAAGAAAATGAAGAAGTCATAAAGGAGAAAGTTTGCCAGGGCCAATTGGTTGAAGAAAATGGAGGAACTGAAGAGGAAAGCGATAAGTGCGAAATAATTGAAGAATAACCAATAAATATCGACTATGTTGGTATGTTTTGATCGATTTTAATTTAGATTATCATAAAGAAAGTGATCATTGAATATAAAGTAATTGTATGAAGTCACTGCCTGGTCATCCAAATTATTAATTATGTGAGTCAAATGGTAAAATCAGATGGTCAATGGTCTAGAAGAACTCGATTTACATGGTTTGTCAACCATGCGATCTTTTCATGATCGAATATTCAAATCATGCTAATAGTATAATTTGCTTTATATAGTTATATCACGTCAAGGACACATAGGGTGCGTTTGGGAGTAGCTTCTCAAGGCTACTTTGAAGCCCCAAGGATCTTTGGGCCAAGGATGGGGTGTTTGGCAAAGAATTTTCAAAGCCCCTTTGCAAAATATCGGCCTTGTGAAGGCTGAAAGCCCAAGGCAGGTTGGGGGCTGCCTTGGGCTTTTAGCATGCCGAAAATGCTGAGGGTGAGGGGCTAAAATTTTTTTTCTTCCCAAATTATCCTCGTTGATTCTTTGTTTTTCCAGTTTTGCCCTCTCATCGTCTTCTTCTTCTTCCGCGAGTGGGTACTGTTCATATTCTTCACGGAAACAACCTTGCTCGCGCCGGCCATTGTGCCGGCAGCCCTCGACTGCGCCAGCACCACTTGCACCGGCACCCAAGCCGCCGACCACCGCGATGCCAGCCCTCGACTACGCCAGCACCACCCGCGCCGGCGACCCGCGAGCCCTCTTTGCTCCACCGCTGTTCCGCCCGCCTCGCCAGCCATCGTCGCTATGCCTCCACTAGATCTGAACCCGAGCGGACCACTGCCCCTTTCGAACCGCACTTGCAGTAGATCGCGAAGCTCACCGCGCCGATCTCGCTCGACGACCGCGTCACCGCCAACTGTTGCTCACCTCCACCTGACGCCGTCGTCACTCAGCAGCTCGCGACCCAGCGCTTGAGGTCCTCATCGCTTGACTGTTGCTGTCCCGATCTCGCTGCTTGAGTGCCCCGACACCTGCAGATCTGAGCTCGCCTCTGCCCGACGCCATCGCCGCCCAATAGCCCATGACCTAGCGCCTGACTCCGCCGTGCCGACCGACGCTTCCACTCGTCATTTGCAGGACCTCCACCTCAGTAGCTCGCCTTCGTCGCGCCTATGCCCATCGTCCTTCACTCGGTCGCCGACCCCCACGCCCCGCTATGACGTTGGTTTTCCCCCTTCGCTAGAGCCTAACGCCACCGTGCCTTGGCACCACTGCCTGCGAGCAGTCACCGGCGAGGTCCTCCCGCGACCCCGATGCCTTGGATCTAGGTCGCGGCAGGGTCGCCAGAGGTTGAGGCGGCGTTGCACGACCTCACCGCCCTAGATCCGGGGTGGCCGAAGGTCACGGTGGTGTCGTGTGACCTCGGGCGCCCTTTGCCGGTGGTCTTCGGGCGTCGCTCGACCCCGGGTAGCCCTCCCCAGTCGTCTCCGGGGCTGCCTGAGTCAGATGTCGGCTGCCGACAACAAATTTCGATCGCCGGCGGTCGCCTGCCCTTGCCAGTCAATTTTTTTTTCTTTTGATTATTTTTTTTATCACAAAAGTCCTTTGTAAATATAATTCCCCCAAACACCATTTTGCTCAAAGGTACTTCACAAAGGGCTTTCAAATTACAATTTACCAAATACAGTTTGCATTTTGGAAAACACCTTTGACTCAAAGGTCTTTGCATTTTCCTAAAGACTTTTCCCAAAAGCTTTCCCAAATGCACCCATAATGCGGCACACTAGTTTTCTCATGGTTTGGACCTTCCACGGAATCTCGAATATGCTTGGGTTGGCTGAAAGCATTATTTGTCTGAGCTTGGATTCTAATTCAATTGGACTCAACCTAATTCTCGATGGGTTCCTAGTCATCCGTTGCAAGAGTCATCTCATGGGTACATACTTCTTTTCCTAGAAACATGACAAGTTTCGCAAAAGCAAAACGAGCTAGGAAAGGTTCCCTACTAGCATCGGTCGTATTCGCATCGTGCTGTGGGATTTAAGGAGAGAGCTTTAAGTAGATCATCCTAAAATGGAGCTAACTTACTTCGAGATGCGACCATTGAATAAGATAAATGCACGGGGTTGGTTGATCTGATTTGAATATTTGCCGCCACTCCGCCAAAAAAAAAAGGCCAAGACCGGCGCCCCGTTGGGGCAAGAACGAAAGCCTACCAAGGCTTGGACTAGGAACACTCCAGTCCTCTGAACCAGCTCAGTCAACAAGGAATCCATGCATTTGTAGAGAGTTCATTGTTGATCTCCCATTCACATCCCAAAAAATTCTACAATAACGGGTCGATCTCCAATTTTCTTATTCATCGCCACTTCATCTCCTGATTTCCTCCGGTCATATACCGTCTGTCCCCCATAGATTGAACTGAAAAGAGTGGCGACCCCTGCTCCAAACTTCTCCAACATTGCGGTGGCCAAGGCTGTGCCGTCTGCCACGGCCTCTGTGATGGTGGTGCAGTCGGTGGTTCGACCTTCGTCTCTCCCGAGTTCCAGGGCTTCCTCTTCTCCAAGATCCATGGCTTCTTGTCTCGCTTCTGCAATGAAATGACCATGGTCATCGAACAGTACGATGGGTACAACAAAACGACCTATTCGGGACGGCCCAGATTCTCCTGGCCACCAAGCAATCCCTTTCGATGCAGCGCGTGCGACTGACCAAGTCCCCGAAGGAGAACCACTTCACTCTGGCTATGGACCGGAATCAAATGCTGGTGGATACGTTTCACGGGGTCAAACTCAAGTGGGTTTTCGTGTCGAGACAGGTCGACTTGGGCCACCAAGTCCATCAAGGCTCCACGGTTCAGCACGAAGTTCAGTACTTCGAGCTTAGTTTTCACAAGAAACACAGGGAGATCGTGGTCAAATCCTTTGTGCCTTTCCTCATCGACAAGGCCAAGTCCATAAAGCAGGGGAAGAAGACGCTGAAGCTATGCACTCCGGGCTCCAACGGCAATTATCTTCAACTATGTTCAATTCTACTATTACAATTTAGGAGTGAAAAGCTGTGATGCTAAATTCACAAAAACTTCGTTCAATCGGACTAAGTCGGAAGTATCATATAAAGTCCAGCCAAAAATAAGTGCTTGCTGCATAAAAGTTAATCAGCAAAATCCCAAAGAACATTAAGATCAAAATTCACTCGAACCAGCTTGCACCTTCTTATCTATGATTATGCGCTCAATTTCTTCAGCAGGAGACTGAATTTTGTGTCTCCATCGCAATTTGTTTCCTCTAGAGGCCCTTTCCCAGGCACGTGGTCCCCGGTGAACCTTGACCACCCGGCGACATTCCAAACACTGGCCATGGACCTAGAGCTCAAGAAGAAGATCATCGGCGATCTCGACAGGTTTGTAAGGAGGAAGGAGTACTACAGGAGAGTTGGCAAGGCGTGGAAAAGAGGGTACTTATTGTATGGACCCCCTGGAACGGGGAAACCGAGCCTGGTCGCCGCAATGGCTAATTACTTGAACTTCGACATATACGGCCTAGAACTGAGTAGGCTCCATAGCAATGCGGAGCTTAGGAGGCTACTCGTCGCCACTGCGAATCAGTCCATATTGGTGGTTGAGGACAACGATTGCACCATTCAATTGCAAGATAGGAAGTTGGAAACATGAGCCGCGGGCATGAATCCGACATCGACGGGTTATTGGCGAAAAGATCGAGTACTACTTTTTCTTTTTGCTTTCTTTTTGAGTAAAAGGTCTAGTTCATTTGTTGCATACTATGAATACGATATGTCCTTGACATTTAACTCATGTTTGTCACTACATTAATTTTTTTTTCTCTTGGAACAAGAGACATTGTCTAGATTCCTCAACTTCATCGATGGGCTTTGGTCGAGTTGTGGCGATGAGTGGATCATAGATTTCACGACGAGCCACATTGAGAAATTAGACCCAACCCTCCTGTGCCCAAGGTGCATGGACTTGCATGTTCCTATGTACTATTGCACCGCTTGTAGGTTTAGAATTCTTGCTTCTAATTATTTTGGGATCGATCACCACGAGATCTTCGACCAGATTGAGAGTGCGATCACAACAGCTACAGTCACTTTGGCCGAAGTAGTAGAGCAGTTGATGAAGAGCGACTTGGAGACATGGTTTACTTCCTTGCAAATCACAAGAGGAAAGAAACTGAAGAAGTCAATGAGGAGAAAGTTTGTCGGTTCCAATTGGTTGAAGAGAATGGAGGGGGTGAAGAAGAAAGTGGTGAGTGCGAACTAATTGAAGAATAAACAACAAACACCGACCATGTTGGTACTTTCCATCGATTTTAACTTAAGAGTGTTAAAAAAATCTCGATTATTATGGATTCAATCACAAAAGTGATTGATGGAAAGCTATTGTATCCTCATCCAAATTATTAATAATTTGAGTCTGTTGGGAATAACGGATCCCCGAAAACCGGATTCGACACTAAATCGAACCCCTAAATCAATGCGGAAGACGAAGCCCGGGAATAACACGTATCACCGATCGTAAAGCACCCACGGATTCGAGCGTACCTTGTTAGCCACAGATTAGACACCGACGCCGATAAGAGGAAGAGAATTTGGCCCTGTTCGTTCCTGTTCGATTCGACGACGCCTTTAAGGGGAGAAAACAGTGGCCTTGTGCTTACTGTTCTTTTTGGAGGGAGAGAGAGCGTTGGAGAGGACGTACGTACGTTATGCGCCAAAAGGTGCGTCCTCTCTCTCTCTCATCACTTTTATACCTTCCCCCATCCACGGGCCCTATTCCCGTGGGCCGGGCTTCTAGGCCCAACATGGGTGGACGGGCCAACTTAGGCCCATCTCCATAAATAAAAACCATCATCTCCCACTCGCACATGGTGGGCTGAACAGATTCTCTTTACCTCTCTTCAACATTCATACTAGTGAATAATCCGTGCGACCAGCATACTTTGAGAGCTCGTTGCCATACATCTGTTAGGAATATATAGCAGCTCATAATGGGCATCACATCCTGAGTAAATTTAGTATGCAGTACCATAGATCGATCGATCACATTTATATCTCTCTTGATCTCTTTTAAATAATATATATATATATATATATATATATATATATATATATATATATATATATATATATATTGTATTCACAATTATGATTATCCCAAAGACAATCATAATTGGTTAACCGGTGAATGCAAAACTACAATATGATTCGCCAAAATCGATCTTCCTCTTTCCTTCAAACTCTCAATTTCAGTTCAGCTTGCTTTTCTAGAAATGCCCCATTAGATCGAATTATACTCATGACCATTGGCAACATCCTAAGATAGCAAACACTAAATAGAAATCTTGAGAATAAGCAAGAGTCATGAGGGGACTAAAAAATTGAGGAACTCTTTTCCTCAAGAGTCTCACACGGCATAAAAGTTGAGATCAAACTTTTGCCACTCTTATTGGTCGTCTCATGCATACGTAGTATGAAATACGTATTACGGTATTAACTCCTTTCCCATGGAGCGTATGTCTACACCTTTCAATACCGTACAGATGATAGTTCAGACATACCCAATGTCTAACTTGAGTTCACGTATCTACTCATTCACAAAATTCATCAGAACTCACATATGGCATCTTAGACAGATAAAGTAAAATATGTGGGGTATTTTACTTTCAGACATAGTAAGTATTATGTCCTCATCTTAACACTCGCTTAAGGCGACATACGTGTTTTAAGCTTGAGCTCTCGATTATCACATAGATAATAAGCTTAAAAACAGTCTCATCTCTATTTATCACACAAGAAATGCAGGCGATTACCCGTGTGAGTGGGCTAATCTTATATCTGTCCGACATACTTCTCAACTTAAAATAATGCACCGAGCATTAAGATGCATAAAGATCAAACAAAGATTCATAGGCATTAATGATGAAAACACAAATTCATCAAATTGTGAACACTTAGGGAAATTACAACATTCAGTACAATAGCCTCTACGCAATCCTAGAGATTTCATATGGCCACAAAGCACATATCTAGGTATTGGCTTTATCATAGGATCTACTACCATTCTATGCGTAGTATGTACTCTTAGTTCACATCTTTTCGTGCAATTATATCCTTGACAAAATTATACTTGGTATTTATATGTTTGGTCTTGCCATGATATTTTGGATCTTTGGTGTACATTTTTGCTGCTTGGCTATCACAGTTAACCAACAATGAATCTGCAGCACTTCCAATAACACCTAAACAATCCAAAAATCTCTAAAGCCAAACATCTTCTTATACTATCTGGATAAATGTCACGAACTCAATTTCTATCGTGGACAAGGTTATGCATGTTTGTTTCTTACAGCTCCAACATATGGTGCCATCATTTGGTAAGAAAACAAACCCAGAGGTAGATTTCCTTTCATTTAAATCTCCTCCCCAATCAGCATCAGGATAGCCTTAGAGTCGCAGATCCTTTCCTTAATAACTCAGCGTATAATCAGCAGTCCCCTTTAGATACCTCAGTATTCTCTTAACGGCTTTCCATTGTGCTGGACCTGGATTGGATTGGTATCTACTCACCATTCCAACTGTAACCAAGTCTTGTACACATCATAGTGTACATCAAGCTCCCAACAGCACTAGCATAAGGAACATGTTTCATTTGTTCCTTCTCTTGTGGAGTCTTCGGACACAGTTTATGGCTCAATCCTTCACCTTTTGCAATAGGAGTGTCTATGGGTTTACAGTCTTGCATACGAAATCGTTCAAGAACCTTATTTATATAGGTTTCTTGCGAAAGAGACAACGATCTCTTCGAACGATCTCTTGAAATCTTAACTCCAAGAATATATGCAACCTCACCCATATCCTTCATCTCAAAGTTAGAAGACAACCATCTCTTGACAGTATTAACAAACTCCATATTGCTTCCGGCAATTAGTATATCATCAACATATAATGATATGATCACAAATTGATCATTGGATCTTTTGATATATACACAATGTCCTCATCTATCATTATAAAGTCACATGCCATTATGGCATTATGAAAAGCGTATATACCATTATCTCGATGACTGCTTAAGACCATATATCGATCTCAAAAAATCGATATATCTTAACTTCTTGGCCTTCCACTATGAAACCAACTGGTTGTTCCATATATATTTCTTCTAGTTCTCCATTGAGGAAAGCAGTCTTTACATCCATTTGATGTAACTCAAGATCCATACTAACCACTATTGCCAGAATAATGCGAATCGAGGTAAATCTCACTACAAGAGAAAATGTATTTTCATAATCAATTTCTTCCTGTTGATTATACCCCTTCGCCACAAGGCGAGCCTTATGCCTTTCTATCGAGCCATCAGCCTTTCGCTTTATTTTGAGAACCCAGTTGTTCCCAATAGCTCTGCGTCCTTTTGGAAGATCAACCAGTTCCCAAACATGGTTTGACTTCACTGACTCTATTTCCTCTTCCATTGCATGAATCCATTTTTCCTTACTAGGGCAATTCAGAGCCCCATTAATATTTCTTGGCTCATCCTTATCTTGCGGAGCAATCATAAAAGTTTCTCCTTCAATGTCAAAACGTCGACGGGGAATACTTTGGCAACTTGTTCACCGTATGGGAAATTGCACACTTAGCACATCATTCCCCATTATGCTCCCACTAGGATTAAATAATGATAACGACATCTCATCATATGGTTGCAATTGAGAATGAGTTGAAATTAATTCATCACTTCTCATATTACTCCCACTTGGACGAATTCCACTTATATCATTATCTTAATCCAAGATTTCAAAATAGGAAGTAATCTTCCCCTATTTCGCCCTTCTTAGGAAATTCATCCACTAAGAATGTGACATCTTGTGATTCAAATTCAGTTATACTCCCACTTTCCTGCTCACCTATGAACACATACCCTTTCGAGTGTTTGGAGTATCTCATGAAAATACTCTTATTTTCTTTGGGACCCAATTTCCCAAACTTGTGAGAGGACTCATGTGTATAGGTAGCATAACCCCATGCCTTAAGAAAACGTAAGTCCGGTCTTCTACCTGTCCATAACTCATATGGAGTGGAAGCAACTGATTTGGAAGGCATCCGGTTAAGTATATAAGCAGCAATTAACAACACATCACTCCAAAAAGTGATAAGTAAGTTAGCATGCGCCATCATGGACCTAACCATTCCAGTAGGGTTTTGTTTCTTCTCTCTGCAACACCATTTTGTTGAGGAGTATATATAATAGACAACTGTCTTTCAATTCCTTTTTCATCACATAATTTTCTGAACTCATCAGATAAATATTCTCAACCTCGATCGGATCTCAATGCTTTTATTTTCTTGTCTAATTGATTTTCTACCAAGTTCACAAACCTTTTGAAATAACTTAATGCTTCAGGTTTATGAGAAATCAAATAGACATATCCGAATCGAGTATAATCGTCTATAAAAGTGATGAAATAAACAACCCCATGCCTTCCTCTCACATTCATTGAACCACAGACGTCGTAATGGATTAAATGCAGAGGAAATTCAGCTCCTTTATCTTTTTCTAAATGGTTTCATTGTTATTTTCCCTACTAGGCAATGCTCACATATGGGCAAATCGACTTTTTCAATGTCACCCAACAAGCCTTCTTTGGCTAGTCTATTCATACGTTGTTGGCCCATATGACCAAGTCTAGCATGCCACACAATCACATCATTGTCATATAAAGTAGAAGACGTGAAACAAGGGAATAACAAATATTGACATCACCATAGTCAACATCTAGTACAATAAAACCATCCAGAAAATAATCACAACCATAGTAGTTTGTATCCAAATACAAATCTACACTTCTATTATGGAAGTTCATACTAAAACCAAGCTTAACCAACACCAAAAACAGACACAAAATTTCGACGAATCTCCGGAGCATATAGAACATCAAGATGCGTCCACCATGCATGTTCAATTGGCAGGTGCTAATCCTTTTAACTTCAGCTCTGGAGTTATTTCCCTCTTAGATCAACTTAGTTCCAGTTGGTATCGTCGGAATTCCACGAAGGATTCTTTATCCTTCGCTATATAGTCTGTCGTTCCTGAATCTACAGTCCACAAAGGATTGGATTCAGCGAATAATACAGAACTTGACACATAAGCAAAGTTCTTAAATGTACAAGAGGTGTTTACCTTTTTCGGCTCAAACAGTTGCGAGCATAGTGACCTCTCTTGTCACAATTGTAACACCTCACCCTTGACATTTTCTTCACTTGAGGACGTTTTCCTCTCTTGTGTTGGTCAACTCTTGATTTCTTGCAATAAGGACTTGATCCTTTGTATGCCCACATATTGAACGAATCAATACGCTGCGCTTAGAGCACAAAGCCCTTTCGAGCTAGAACCAAAGCATTGCAAATATCTATTTTCGGCTCAAATGCCGTTAAGCGGTCCTCTACTAGCTCAAGGTGGCGCACAGCATCCTCAAGATCTTCCATAACATGGTCAAGAGCTTCTAGTGCTTCTTGCTTTTCCAGCACATATTGAATCTTCATATTCAATATTTCACAATTATTGCCGTTCATATCAGTAATTACGTTCTTAGTTGCTGAAACCATCGATCTGAACACATCAGACATACATGCACGAATAATTAATGCCTATCATTTATGCATCAACTTTGCATAGACCCATCATATCAATGAACAATTTCAAGTAATGTTTCAGAATCAAAAGGTCACTACGTTTCCAATCATCCTCCAAAATCCTAACTCAAAATTATTATTAATATGATTGTCATATGCAAAAACAATTATGTGAAGTTACAAAAACTTTTATCAACTACCCACAGCAATCAACAATAACAGAAAGCAAATAAAATCTAACATCCAATAGAATAACAATACTTTCACATAATACAACTATACATTACACTCAGCAATATATACAGAGAAAAATATCAACATGGAAAGAGATATTCACATCAAAAACATCTCAAATTAATCCAAGAAATAAATAGGGAAAGTCCCTTCTAATCTATCAGTCAAAATATCTGAGAAAACTGAAGGCACATTTGCCAACCATGGAAAAACTTTTGGAGAGCTTTCATGTCGCCTCCAAGGCGCATTCACTCGGCGCCATGTAGCGCTCAATCTAAGGGTTGAAGTTTTGGTTAACTCAATCCTATAGTACTCTCTTACAAAAGCTTCCACTAGCCTCCTATAACCCGGGACCACGTTGACCTCCCATAGCCGATCTAACACTGCTCACCATTCAAGTGGAAGAGTGTTCATCAAAGCCGGCACCTTCTCAAAGTCCGGCATAAGATAACCATTCCAGATGATTTCCTGTATCATCTGATTGACCTTAACCACATGTGATACTAAATCACCGTCATGCCACCAATAATTAGCTAACTCAGTCAGCAGCCTTTTAAGTCTTACATTTCCCTCGTCCGTTCTCGGGCTTGCAGGAATCTGTGCATAACTCATCATAATTCCTGCAACAAATGCAAAACTAAAATTGGATTACTTATAATCCATAATAAACATAAGGGAAAATACATAATTTTCCAAAATTCATGCAACACATGCAGAATAAAAAATGGATTACTTATAACCCACATAGGTATGACTGAAAAAGAAACAAATTCCTTTTTTTTTTCTTTTTTCTTTTTTTCGGGGTCAACGGTCAATGGTCAACGATCGGCGGGTCGTTGGACCGGATGGACCGGTCGGGCCGGTCGGGCCGGTCGAGCCGGGTCGGACGGACCGACCGGCACGTGCCGCGCGCGTGCGTGGGCTGACGTCACGCAGACGTCAGCTGGCACGTGTCGCGCGCGTGCCAAGCGTCCGCGGGTCGGGTCGGGTCGGGTCGTCGGTCAGGTCGCCACTCGGCCAACTGACGTCATCGCTGACGTCATCGATGACGTCATCCCAGCGGTTACTGATCGTTGGGTGACGTCATGATGACGTCAGCACGCGTCGGTTTGCCGACCGGCGCGTGCCGGTTCGCCGCCGGCGGCGCGCACGTGCCGGTTCGACGACCGGCGCGTGTGGCGCACGCGCTGGCCAATGCTAGCGCTTTGGGCGCGTCGCGCCCACGCGCAGTGGCTTCCGGCCGCGCGTGTGGGCGCGTGCGGCGTCTCCTGGCGGCGCGCGACATGTCGCCGGACTCGTCTCGATGACCTCTTTCACCCAGTATGTTCAGAATTCAATTTCGACTTACGAAAACTCAAAAAAATGGCCGAACAGCGCTCGGGTGTCGGGATTTGTCGCCCCGATCCGTACGGCCGAATCACTTTCGCGAAAAAGTCAATCAAAAACATCAAACAAGTCGGGAAAAACGTGAACTAGGGCTCTGATACCAATGTTGGGAATAACGGATCCCCGAAAACCGGATTCGACACTAAATCGAACCCCTAAATCAATGCGGAAGACGAAGCCCGGGAATAACACGTATCACCGATCGTAAAGCACACCACGGATTCGAGCGTACCTTGTTAGCCACAGATTAGACACCGACGCCGATAAGAGGAAGAGAATTTGGCCATGTTCATTCCTGTTCGATTCGACGACGCCTTTAAGGGGAGAAAACAGTGGCCTTGTGCTTACTGTTCTTTTTGGAGGGAGAGAGAGCGTTGGAGAGGACGTACGTACGTTATGCGCCAAAAGGTGCGTCCTCTCTCTCTCATCCCTTTTATACCTTCCCCCATCCACGGGCCCTATTCCCGTGGGCCTGGCTTCTAGGCCCAACATGGGCGGACGGGCCAACTTAGGCCCATCTCCATAAATAAAAACCATTAGAGTCAAATGATAAAATCATGTGATCAAACAGAATAAATGAACTCGGTTTATATGATCTACAAGCTATGTGATATTTTTTAATGATTGATATTCATATCATGCCGACGGCCTCTTGTAGTTACCGCGGCAACAACACATAATCAGACACTAACGATAGTCTCATGTTTTGGGCCTTCCATGAAATATTGAATTTGCTTGGGTCGGCTGAAAACATTAATTACTTATCCGATTTCTAGACCAACCATTGGGGTCAAGGTCATTTCGGTCTTTTTCTTCTCTATGGGGCAAGATAGAAAATTTCCTTTTTCTCTTTTTCTATTAATATTAAAGAAGGTTTGGACTTATTGGAGCATTCAACTAATTGTTATTTGATATGATAATCATCCATGCAGGGGATTAGCAAAAGCAAAAGCAAACGGGGGACAAAAGGCATAGTACAGGGCAAGTTAAGGAGAGATACGAGAAAAATATACTGTAAATTTTAAAACTTATTACAAAAGTACAATCGAGTCTTGAAACTTTTAAAAAGTGCAATTAAATCATAAAATTTGTGAAATTGGCGCAATCGAATCGTTCCACTATGGAAAATGCTGACTTCCCTCTTACATGGCGTTAACGTAGTTAAAATGACGTTATTTTGGTTCAAATTTGTTTTTAGATACAGATTGTATTTAAATTAAATTAAAAATTAAGATTTTTTTTTTTTTTTAATAAGAGTAGAAAGTGCGGGCGAGGGTTTGCAACCCTTGGGGCTGGTGCCCTTGCCGACCATTCCCCATCCCGGTGATTTAGGATGGCAGTGACGGAAAGGGTTGCAAACCATTGCCCGCCTCTTCCTCCTTTGTTTTTTCCCCAAAGTTTTCTTATTTTTAATATAATTAAAATTAAATTAATATTAAAAAATTGAATTTGGAGTACCATGATGTGGCTTGAGTCATGATGGTGCAAAAAACCACATCATTGTTTTTCATTACTCAAATGAGATGGAGTTAATATAGATGACATGATTACACCACCTTGATAAGTTTTATGAATTAATAGTACTTTTTAAAAATTTTAAATTAAATTTTAAAATTTTTATTGTATCTACTGATCGATCATTCTAAATATAACTGATTTATTAGAAATGTGATCTTAAAATAGTGGACGCGAATCAATAAATGAGTTTGTACTATCTAATTAAATTAAATTGAAGCGGAGCGTGGGTGGTTTTGCTTTTACCTCGAGATGCAATCATTGAATTGGATAATTAGATGGGATTGGTCGATCTGATTGTAACGTCAAAAGCAACAGATACGAAGATCTGGACTAAGAACAGTGCATGCATCAGCCTAGTCGAGAAAGTAACACAAAAAGCATCAGGCGTGGTTTTGTACCTTTGTGCTTTCCAGCTGGGACTTCCAGTGGGATGTCGGTAGCCCTCCCTTTTAAATCCAAGACCGACTCTCGTTGACAGTAACGTATCCATCTCCGATTCTCACACACCATCTTGATACCAAACAGAGTAAACCGAAAAAGAATGGCGACCACGCCGGCTCCGGACGACTTCAGGAACCCCGTCGCGGTGGCCAAGGCCGTGCTGTCGGCTGCAACCTCCGTGACGGCCACCTTGATGGTGGTGCGGTCGGTGGTTCGACCGTTCGTCCCCCGCGAATTCCAGGACTTCCTCTCCTCTGGGATCCGCAGCTTCTTGCTTCGCCTCCGCAACGAAATGACCATGGTCATTGAACCGTACGATGGGTACGCCCAAAACGAGCTCTTCGAGGCGGCCCAGGTTTTCCTGGGCGCCAAGCAATCCGTTTCGGTACGGCGCGTGCGAGTGACCAAGTCCACGAAGGAGAGCCACTCCACTCTAGCTATTATTGACCGGAATCAAATGCTCGTGGATACGTTTCGCGGGGTCAAATTGAAGTGGGTTTTGGTGTCCAGACAAGCCGGCTCGGGCAACCAAGTTCATCAAGGCCGGAAATCAGCGGCTGAACACGGGGAGCAATACTTCGAGCTCACTTTTGACAAGAAACACATGGAGATCGTAGACAAATCCTATCTGCCTTTCGTCATGGACGAGGCCAAGTCCATAAAGCGGGACAAGAAGACGTTGAAGCTATACACTTCGAAATGCATCGGTAATTTTTGCAGAACATTATGTTGGAATCATCGGAGTTATCTTTAAATATGTTCTGTCCTACTATTAGAAGTGGAAAAAGAGTGATACTAAGGCTTTCATTTCATAAAAAATAATTTCCACAATTTCTTTTTTTTCAAATTTTTTGATGTTTGATTCGTGAAAAATAAACTAGTTAAGAAAAACATTTTATGCTATTGAAAAAAAGACCTTTAAGAGTAGGGAAGTTTTTTTGAATTTTTTTAAAAAAAAAAAATATTTTCCATAACTTCTTTTACCTTACTTTCTTTCATCAAATGCATTTTCCTTTTATTTTTATGTTTTTCTTTTAAAAATCGAGTTTTTAATTTTTTTATTATTTTTCATTTTCATTTTCTTCTTCCTTTGTTGGTTGCCAGCCACAAGCTAGTTTGAGCCTCACCACAGGGCGACAAGGCTTGAGATCGTCAAATACTGACCAAGTTTGAGCTTGCCAACCTGTGGTGAGGCAATCCGGGTAGTTGGAGCTCACTCGAGGCCAGATCCAGTGAGCCCCGAGCTCGCCTGACTCACCTCGAGCTCGCCTAAATCTGGTGAGCCATGAACTTGTTGGCCTTGTGGAGCTTGCGCTCGCCTGGATCAACCAAGCCTCGAGGTCTCCAACCGGCGTCTTGGCTAGTTGCCAAGTAGCTTGCCATCACCAAGGTACATGCAGTGGAGAAAGGAGGAAGGAAAAGAAAAGAAAAATTATTTTTTAAAAATAAAAAAACATAAAAAATTCATTTTTTAAAAAAAGTAAAAAGATATCTCTTATCTTCACCAAAAAGAAAAAAAGTAAAAATATTAACATTAATATTTTTGGTGAATTAAAAAATTGATTTTTTTGTAATTTTGTTTTATAGAAAATCAAATGAGATACCGAATGGTAAAAAGGTATTTTTACTTCATTTTCAAGTTTTAATATAATACTAAAAATTATTGTCATTTTCTTGAAATTAACTTTTTGAAATTTTTTTTTTAGAAAACATGATATTTTTCGGAAAACGAACGGAACCTAAATACGCAAAAATACTTTTCAGCTCAATTGGACTAGGCAAAAGTATCATATAAATTAAAGTCCTGCCCGAAAATAACTACTTGCTACAAAAAATTTCTTTAAGTGAAATCCTAAAGAACATTAAGGTCAAAATTCACTAGAACCAGCCTTGTACCTGCTTATCTACTGTGATTCTGCCCTCAATTTCTTCAGCGGAAGACTGAATTTTGTATCTCCATCACAATTTGTTTCCTCTGAAGGTCCGGGCCCGGGCGCGTGGTCCTCGGTGAACCTCGACCACCCAGCGACATTCCAGACATTGGCCATGGACCTAGAGCTCAAGAAGAAGATCCTTGACGATCTCGATAGGTTCGTGAGGAGGAAGGAGTACTACAGGAGAGTTGGCAAGGCGTGGAAAAGAGGGTACTTGTTGTACGGACCCCCTGGAACGGGGAAATCGAGCTTGGTCGCCGCGATGGCCAATTACTTGAACTTCGACATATACGATCTAGAACTGAGCGGGCTCCACAGCAATGAAGGGCTTAGGAGGCTCCTCGTTGCCACCAAGGATCAGTCCATATTGGTGGTTGAGGACATTGATTGCACCATTCAATTGCAAGATAGGGAGTCGGAAACACAAGCCGCCTACATGAATCGGATGGCGATGGTTATCAGCAAAAAGATCGAGTACCACTTTTTCCTTTTGCTTTCTTTTTTAGTATAAAGTCTAGTTCAATTGTTGCATACCATGAATATGATTTGTCCTCGACATTTTTCTCCTATTTGTCACTACAACATTAATTTTCTTCTCATGGAATAGGTGACGTTGTCCGGATTCCTCAATTTCATAGACGGGCTTTGGTCGAGTTGTGGCAATGAGCGGATCATTGTTTTCACAACGAACCACATTGAGAAATTAGACCCAGCCCTATTGCGCCCGGGGCGCATGGACTTGCACGTTCCCATGTCCTATTGCACCTCTTTTGGCTTTAGGCTTCTTGCTTCTAATTATCTCGGGATCGATCACCACGAGCTCTTCGACCAGATTGAGAGTGCAATCACAACGGCTAGAGTCACTCCGGCTGAAGTAGCGGAGCAGTTGATGAGGTGCGATGAACCAGAGGCTGCTCTTAGAGACATGGTTTTGTTCCTTGTTAATCACAAAAGGAAAGAAAATGAAGAAGTCATTGAGGAGAAAGCTGGTCAGTCCCAATTGATTCAAGAGAATGGAGGGGGTGAAGAAGAAAGCAGCGAGTGTGAACCATTTGAAGAATAAACAATAAATATTGACTGTGTTGATATGTTTCCATCGATTTTAACTTAGATTATTATAAAGATCTCGATTATTATGGATTCAATCATTTGTGATTCATGGAAAGCTATTGTATCATCATCCGAATTAGTAATTGTCGACACCCAAATTTACCATTTTATTTAGGACTTAATCACATATAATATTAAGAATAAATCGCTAAAAAAAAAGAGGCTTTCAAAAAAATACATCGTGTATGTTTTCTTTAAAATCTATTACCCGTATATATTAGGAGCATTTACATAAACGTCACAAATTATTGAATCTAAAAATGTTATAAAAAATTATTAAAAAAAATCGAATAAAAAAAAAAGGGGCGGACCGGGCTTGGTCTGGTCCTTCTCTTTTCTCCACTCCTTTGTATGTGTTTTCGTTTGAGCCAAGCCCAACTTCATTTACTTTTCTCTAAGCCCAGCCCGCGCGTTAGTCTTCTTCCTCCTCACGCCGGTCACGCCCTGCAAAAAAGAGGAGTACAAGTCATAGAGAGGAAACGGATGGCGAGCAGCAGATCGCGCAGTGTGATCCCAGGGTCGGAGTCAGGCCGGCAAGGCAACTGGTGGTGGCAGGGGGCCATGCGCGCTTGCTGGCCGAGCATAAGAGCGAGAGGGGGAGAGGATTTTTAGGCTGTTTTTTGTTTGGGGAGTGGAGAGAGAACAAAGAGCACCGGAGAGAGCTCGAGAGAGTAGAGGGCGAGCCATAGGGAGAGAGTGAGACTGAAGGACAGCTTCGCCGTCGCCAATCGTCCGCCCGAGAGTCGTCGTCCACCGTAGCGCTCCCCTTCGAACCCGGGTAGGTCATTCCCGAGTACGTCCCGCCTTGTTTTTGGTGGGGCGTCGGGCTGGAGCTTGTGGTCGACCGCCCGCACGAGCTTCGCCTCTCGGTCTCCGCCCGAAATTCTGTTGTGCTCGTGTTCATTCCTCACACAGCATATGCGTGCTTTCTGTAGTGCTTTATGCAAATATTTGTTTGTTTTTGGTGTTATGGCCGAGACTTGTCATTTTTGTTTAAACTCAAGATAAATGCTGATGAACTTGTCTCCGAGTCAATCCAGAATAGTGTTTGTGTATCGTGTAATGATCTTTGCCTGAACCCGAGCCTCGATCGAATCTATGCTTACCTCTCTAGTTAGTGCGTCTTAGGTGTTCGATAAAATGCCTGAGTGAATGGCTGAAGTCTTTGATGTCCAATAATCCAATTTGATGACTGTTTGCCTTTGTATTGTTGAACCATGTCTGCTGTCACTTTTTTTGGTATATTTTATTGTGATTATGTGGCATGTCTACCATCTCTTTGAGCTATCGCGGGAAGGACCTCCAGCGGAACTACCTTCTCTCTGGTCCTTCTCTTTTCTCCACTCCTTTGTATGTGTTTTCGTTTGAGCCAAGCCCAACTTCATTTACTTTTCTCAAGCCCAGCCCGTGCGCTAGTCTTCTTCCTCCTCACGCCGGTCACGCCCTGCAAAAAAGAGGAGTACAAGTCATAGAGAGGAAACGGATGCCGAGCAACAGATCGCGCAGCGTGATCCCAGGGTCGGAGTCAGGCCGGCAAGGCAATTGGTGGTGGCAGGGGGCCATGCGCGCTTGCTGGCCGAGCATAAGAGCGAGAGGGGGAGAGGATTTTTAGGCTGTTTTTTGTTTGGGGAGTGGAGAGAGAACAAAGAGCACCGGAGAGAGCTCGAGAGAGTAGAGGGCGAGCCATAGGGAGAGAGTGAGACTGAAGGACAGCTTCGTCGTCGCCAATCGTCCGCCCGAGAGTCGTCATCCACCGCAGCGCTCCCCTTCGAACCAGGTAGGTCATTCCCGAGTACGTCCGCCCCGTTTTTGGTGGGGCGTCGGGGTCGGAGCTCGTGGTCGACCGCCCGCACGAGCTTCGCTCGGTCTCCGCCCGAATTTCTGTTGTGCTCGTGTTCATTCCTCACACAGCATATGCGTGCTTTCTGTAGTGCTTTATGCAAATATTTGTTTGTGTTTGGTGTTATGGCCGAGACTTGTCATTTTTTGTTTAAACTCAAGATAAATGCTGATGAACTTGTCTCCGAGTCAATCCAGAATAGTGTTTGTGTATCGTGTAATGATCTTTGCCTGAACCCGAGCCTCGATCGAATCTATGCTTACCTCTCTAGTTAGTGTGTCTTAGGTGTTCGATAAAATGCCTGAGTGAATGGCCGAAGCCCTTGATGTCCAATAATCCAATTTGATGACCGTTTGCCTTTGTATTGTTGAACCATGTCTGCTGTCACTTTTTTTGGTATATTTTATTGTGATTATGTGGCATGTCTACCATCTCTTTGAGCTATTGCGGGAAGGACCTCCAGCGGAACTACCTTCTCTTTGGTCCTTCTCTTTTCTCCACTCCTTTGTATGTGTTTTCGTTTGAGCCAAGCCCAACTTCATTTACTTTTCTCTAAGCCCAGCCCGCGCGTTAGTCTTCTTCCTCCTAACGCCGGTCACGCCCTGCAAAAAAGAGGAGTACAAGTCATAGAGAGGAAACGGATGGCGAGCAGCAGATCGCGCAGCGTGATCCCAGGGTTGGAGTCAGGCCAGCAAGGCAACCGGTGGTGGCAGGGGGCCGTGCGCGCTTGCTGGCCGAGCATAAAAGCGAGAGGGGGAGAGGATTTTTAGGCTGTTTTTTGTTTGGGGAGTGGAGAGAGAACAAAGAGCACCGGAGAGAGCTCGAGAGAGTAGAGGGTGAGCCATAGGGAGAGAGTGAGACTGAAGGACAGCTTCGCCGTTGCCAATCGTCTGCCCGAGAGTTGTCGTCCACCGCAGCGCTCCCCTTCGAACCAGGTAGGTCATTCCCGAGTACGTCTGCCCTGTTTTTGGTGGGGCGTCGGGCTGGAGCTCGTGGTGGACCAGTTCGCACGAGCTTCAGTCTCGGTCTCCGTCCGAAATTCTGTTGTGCTCGTGTTCATTCCTCACACAACATATGCGTGCTTTCTGTAGTTCTTTATGCAAATATTTGTTTGTGTTTGGTGTTATGGCGGAGACTTGTCATTTTTGTTTAAACTCAAGATAAATGCTGATGAACTTGTCTCCGAGTCAATCCAGAATAGTGTTTGTGTATCGTGTAATGATCTTTGCCTGAACCCGAGCCCCGATCGAATCTATGCTTACCACTCTAGTTAGTGCGTCTTAGGTGTTCGATAAAATGCCTGAGTGAATGGCCGAAGTCCTTGATGTCTAATAAACCAAATTTGATGACTGTTTGCCTTTGTATTGCTGAATCATGTTTGCTGTCACATTTTTTTGGAATATTTTATTGTGATTATGTGGTATGTCTACCATCTCTTTGAGCTATCGCGGGAAGGACCTCCAGCGGAACTACCTTCTCTCTGGTCCTTCTCTTTTCTCCACTCCTTTGTATGTGTTTTCGTTTGAGCCAAGCCCAACTTCATTTACTTTTCTCTTAGCCCAGCCCGCGCGTTAGTCTTCTTCCTCCTCACGCCGGTCACGCCCTGCAAAAAAGAGGAGTACAAGTCATAGAGAGGAAACGGATGGCGAGCAGCAGATCGCGCAGTGTGATCCCAGGGTCGGAGTCAGGCCGGCAAGGCAACTGGTGGTGGCAGGGGGCCATGCGCGCTTGCTGGTTGAGCATAAAAGTGAGAGGGGGAGAGGATTTTTAGGCTGTTTTTTGTTTGGGGAGTGGAGAGAGAACAAAGAGCATCGGAGAGAGCTCGAGAGAGTAGAGGGCGAGCCATAGGGAGAGAGTGAGACTGAAGGACAGCTTCGCCGTCGCCAATCGTCCGCCCGAGAGTCGTCGTCCACCGCAGCGCTCCCCTTCGAACCGTAGGTCATTCCCGAGTACGTCCGCCTTGTTTTTGGTGGGGCGTCGGGCCGGAGCTCGTGGTCGACCGGTTCGCACGAGCTTCGCCTCGGTCTCCGCCCGAAATTCTGTTGTGCTCGTGTTCATTCCTCACACAAAGATATGCGTGCTTTCTCGTAGTGCTTTATGCAAATATTTGTTTGTGTTTGGTGCTATGGCCGAGACTTGTCATTTTTGTTTAAACTCAAGATAAATGCTGATGAACTTGTCTCCGAGTCAATCCAGAATAGTGTTTGTGTATCGTGTAACGATCTTTGCCTGAACCCGAGCCCCGATCGAATCTATGCTTACCTCTCTAGTTAGTGCGTCTTAGGTGTTCAATAAAATGCCCGAGTGAATGGCCGAAGCCCTTGATGTCCAATAATCCAATTTGATGACTTTTTTGCCTTTTTATTGTTGAACCATGTCTGCTTGTCACTTTTTTGGTATATTTTATTGTGATTATGTGGCATGTCTACCATCTCTTTGAGCTATCGCGGGAAGGACCTCCAGCGAAACTACCTTCTCTCTGGTCCTTCTTTTTTCTCCACTCCTTTGTATGTGTTTTCATTTGAGCCAAGCCCAACTTCATTTACTTTTCTCTAAGCCCAGCCCGCGCGCTAGTCTTCTTCCTCCTCACGCCGGTCACGCCCTGCAAAAAAGAGGAGTACAAGTCATAGAGAGGAAACGGATGGCGAGCAGCAGATCGCGCAGTGTGATCCCAGGGTCGGAGTCAGGCCGGCAAGGCAACTGGTGGTGGCAGGGGGCCATGCGCGCTTGCTGGCCGAGCATAAAAGCGAGAGGGGGAGAGGATTTTTAGGCTGTTTTTTGTTTGGGGAGTGGAGAGAGAACAAAGAGCACTGGAGAGAGCTCGAGAGAGTAGAGGGCGAGCCATAGGTAGAGAGTGAGACTGAAGGACAGCTTCGTCGTCGCCAATCGTCCGCCCGAGAGTCGTCGTCCGCCGCAGCGCTCCCCTTCGAACTAGGTAGGTCATTCCCGAGTACATCTGCCCTGTTTTTGGTGGGGCGTCGGGCTGGAGCTCGTGGTCGACCAGTTCGCACGAGCTTCAGTCTCGGTCTCCGCCCGAATTTCTGTTGTGCTCGTGTTCATTCCTCACACAGCATATGCGTGCTTTCTGTAGTGCTTTATGCAAATATTTGTTTGTGTTTGGTGTTATGGCCGAGACTTGTCATTTTTGTTTAAACTCAAGATAAATGCTGATGAACTTATCTCCGAGTCAATCCAGAATAGTGTTTGTGTATCGTGTAATGATCTTTGCCTGAACCCGAGCCCCGATCGAATCTATGCTTACCTCTTTAGTTAGTGCGTCTTAGGTGTTCGATAAAATGCCTGAGTGAATGGCCGAAGTCCTTGATGTCCAATAATCCAATTTGATGACTGTTTGCCTTTGTATTGTTGAGCCATGTCTGCTGTCACTTTTTTTGGTATATTTTATTGTGATTATGTGGCATGTCTACTATCTCTTTGAGCTATTGCGGGAAGGACCTCCAGCGGAACTACCTTCTCTCTCCGATTGGTCCTGTGATTTAAGGCCGTCCTACACGGCACTTCTTCCCATTTTAGTGTACCCTATTTGTTTGGTGAAAACCTGGGATCGAAAATGTTAGTTTCGGCATGGTTATTTCCTTTGGTTGTTGTGGTCGCCGAGGTTGGATGTTGTTAGCTGGAGTTGGGTGCTGTTGGCCGGAACGATGGGGGAGCCGTGCGGTGTCCGTAAAGGATGGTTTAGGCTGCATTTGTTTTTATTTCTTTTTTCTTGTTTCTAAACACTTTTTCTGTTTTTTTTTGTTTCTAAACAAAAAGGAACATAAATGCGTTTGTTTGCGTTTTTGTTCGAAAATTATTTTTTTGTTTCTAGAAACACATCCGGAATGTAAACAAGAAATAAAAAAAAAAAGTTGTTTCTTGTTTCTAGAACAAAATTTAGAAACACTTTCCATTTTCTTAATTCTTTTTCTTTCTTTTTCTTTGGCCGGCGACCTCGCCGAGCGTCGCCGCCCCCGGTGAGGCCGAGCGTCGCTAGCCCCCCGGCGAAGCTCGATCTCGCCTTGGCCGGACGAGCTCGAGCTCGCCCGGATCCGGCGAGGCCGAGCCTCACCCGGCCTACGGCGAGGCTCGTCCTCATCGGGGCCGGCGAGCCTCACCGTGGCCGGGCGAGGCGGCCCTCGTCGACCGGTCGCCGACCATGGCCGAGGTCGGCAATCGGCCAAAAGAAGAAAAAAAAAAAAAGGAAAAAGAAAAAATAAAAAATAAATAAGAAAATAAAAAAGAAAATCGAAAAAATATTAAAAAATATTAAAAAATAAAAGAAATTAAAAAATTATATAAATTTACTAAACGTGTTTCGTTCATTTTTTTTTATTCCTAACAAGTTTACCAAACGCGTTTTTTTTGTTCAAAAATTGTTCCCCTAATAGAAACACATTTGTCTATTTCGTTTCCCTAACAATTTTTAAATATAAATGTTACCAAACGCACCCTTAAATTAGTGTCTGGTTATGTGGTTTTTTTTTTTTTTTTTTATAAGAAAAAAACTGAAGAAAAAAAGTATAAGATGAAGTTGCAGAGAAAAAAGGCATCGAGGAAGAAGACGACACCCGAAGAAGAGAACGTGTAGAGAAGAAGACCAAAAGGGAAAAAAATAAAAGAAGAAACAAAAGAAAAAGAAAATATAGAAAAAATGAAAAGTAAAACAAAATATGGAAAAAGAAAGTAAAAGGGGCTTCGGGAAAGAGGGGTCGCAAAAGCAGATGGTGGAGGGAAAAGGGGTGCAGTGAGAAAAGAAAAAAACATTTGCTAAAAAAAAAAAGAAAGGAAAAAACAAAAAAATTACTTTATTAATTTTTATTTTTAAAAAATGAAAACATTTAAAAAAAATCCAAAAGTGTTGGATCCGGGTTTGAGTTGGGTCCACAGATCGGATTGAGTTTACCTGGTCCGAACCCATTTTCTCGAATATAATAATCTTCAATCTTCAATATTCAATATTAAAAAAATTTCAAAAAAATAAAAATTTAAAAAGATTTCTGAAAATTTAGAAAAACTCAGAAAGCATTAAAAAATTCGACCTTTTTCTTAATTTTTTTAAATTTAAATTAAAAAGCAAAAAAAATATGAAAGTTTCAAAAAAAAAATTATAAAAATGATGGATGGTATCAAGTTATGATAGAAATGACATCTATGAAATTTTCCTAATTTTAAAAGGTCATTTTCCTAATTTAATGCTATTTTTCTATTTTATAGCCATTTTTTAAATAATCCATTTTGCGTAGATTAAAATTATTTAGAGTAATTTCATGCCTATAGAGTAAATTCATGCATATTTAAATTCTGATTTCGCTCATGGGGGTCCTATCTCGGGGCATGATAACAAGGCCGTGTAATATTATTTGTTTGACTAGTATCGTTTTTTTTTTTCATTTTCCGCATTTATTTTTAAGTCATTTCAATTTCTTGGACGTTTATTTATGCACTGCTTTTCATTAATTTGAGTGTAAATTTCTCTTCTAAATTATGTTAGGATTAGTCTAGACATTAAGGAAAACAAACCTACAAAAACATTTGCATGGACACTTAGCGGTTTTATAAGAATTATAATTGATAATCAAGATTATGTGGCTATTTAAATAAACAACCTTCCAAGTTAATGGTATCACAAGGGTGCTAATAGAAACATTGGTATAAACAAGTCCCCGGTTCTAGAAATCTCTGGTTGCGTAGAAATCGAGACAACACTCCTATGTCTTGATTGGTTTCTAGCTGACCTTAATAGGCTAGTAGCGACTCTTAGAAATACATAGGTTGTTAAAAATTAAAATTCAAAATCCAACGTCACGTCAGGTATGGGCTTGGGAGAGCTTGCGCCTAATTTAGGGCCGTTGGTCTGCTTCTTTAAGCAAATACTCTTAAACCTGCTTCCTTTTCCCCCGGATGGAAAAAAAGAGGTCGTGACAGTACTTATTGTATGGACCCTCGGGACGGAGAAATCAAGCCCGATCGCCGCGATGACCAATTACTTGAACTTCGACACATACGACTTAGAGCTAAGCAGGCTCCGGAGCAATGCGAAGCTCAAGAGGCTGCTTGTTGCCACCGCGAATCACTACATATTGGTAGTAGAGGACATCGATTGCAACATTGAGTTGCAAGATAGGAAGTTTGAAACGCGAGCCGCGCGGACCAATTATCTACGAGAAGATGTACAATTTTTTTCTTTTTAGCTTTCTCTTTTGGTATAAGGTTTACTTTAGTTTGTTGCATGCTCTGCGTATGATCTATTCTTGGCACTTAACTAATTAATGTCTCTTGGAACAACTGACCTTGTTTGGATTCCTCAACTTCATCGACAGGCTTTGGTCGAGTTGTGGCGATGAGTGGATCATAATTTTCACAACGAACCATAAGGAGAAGTTAGACCTAACCCTTTTGCGCCCAGGGTGCATGGACGTGCATGTTCACATGTCCTATTGCACCCCGTGCAGATTCAGGCTTCTCACTTCTAATTATCTTGGGATTGATCACCACAAGCTCTTTGACTAGATTGAGAGTTTGATCATGGTGTCGAGAGTCACTCCGGCTGAAGTAGCGGAGCAATTGATGAAGAAGGTCACTCTCAAGAGTATGCTTTCCTTCCTCATTAATCACAAGAAAGAGGAAAGAAACTGAGGAGGTCACCAAGAAAAAAGTTTGCCGGTGCCAACTGGTTGAAGAAAATGGAGGGACTGAAGAGGAGAGCGGAAAATGCGAAATAATTGAACAATAACCAATAAATATCGACTTTGTCGGTATGTTTTGATCGATTTTAACTTAGATTATTATAAAGATACTGATTACGGAGGATCAAGCGATCGTGGGAACTTATTATATGGTCATCCGATCATTAATTTTGTGGGTCAGACACTAAAATCACATGATCAACAATCTAGGCTAACTCAATTTACATAGTCTATCAACCATGTGACATCTTTTTGTGATCGATATTCATATCATGCCGGCAATATAATTTGCTTTGTATTGTTATATCGCATCGAGGACACATAATCTGGCACCAATATTTTATCATGGTTTGGACCTTCCATGGAATCTCGTATATACTTGGGTTGGCTGAAAGCGTTATTTGTCTGAGCTTGGATTCTAGTCAAATCGTTGGACTCAACCTAATTCTCGACGGATTCCCAGTCATCCGTTGCTTATAGTCACATAAGTCCCTGCTCCAAGGATGGTCTCAATCTCGAGAAAATGCGCACGAAATTGATCGGCAATGAAGAGGATTGAGTTCGTGCTCCTTTTCTTAGGAACACGACAAATTTCGCAAAGGCAAAAAGAGCTAGGAAAGGCTCCCACTAGCATTGGTCGAATTCGAACCGTGCAGCGGGAGTTAAGGAAAGGGCGGTCAATAAATAATCCTAAAATGGAGCCAACTTACCTCGAGATGCGACCATTAAATAAGATAATCACACGGGGCCGGTCGATACGATTTGAACACTTGCCGCCGCCCCTCGAAAGAAAAAGGCCAAGAACGGCGCCCCGAGGGGGCAAGAGCCAAAGTCTACGAAGACTTGGACTAGGAACAGTTCAGGAGCCAGCTCACTCAAGAAGGATTCCATGCATTGCCAGACAGTTCTCTCCATAGAATCCTAGGCCGACTCATTGTTGATCCCCCATTTAGCCTGGAGATTTCATCGCCAGTTTCGTTTCCCGATTTCCTTGGGTCATATACTATCTGTGTTGTATACAAAACGCGCAATCCCAATATCTTCATAACCAGAACAAGAATACAAATAATTGAGTAGAAAAATTAACGCACTTGATTTGAAATCCATCATTCTTGAAGTGAAAAAATCGATATTCCACTCGCAAGTCCTTTATCACTAGCTCAATGAGACGGCCGTCTCACCTTTAGCATTAGGTAAACGCTCCCCATACACGTGAGAATTAGGCTTAGACTTGAACATATTTATAAAGTTTGCAGTTAGGCCTTTCATTACAGGCTAAGCTCAACTTGGCCCACACTAGCCAACTCTATATTAAACTGATTAAGAAACATTCTACCTCACTTTAAACCAATCCCATTTTACAATAACCGTAAAACGGTAAATATAATGTCAATTAATGTAGTCCATATTAGAAAAACTCTTACAGATTGTCCCTCATATATTAAACTGGAAAGAATAACGATCCTGCCTCCAAAACAACTCCAAGAACCCCGTGTGGTGGCCAAGGCAGTGCTGTCTGCCGCAGCCTCCATGATGGCCTCCATGATGGTGGTGTAGTCAATGGTTCGACGTCAATGGCAACTGTCTGTGTTACTTTTGAGTGTTACTTTTGTTTGTTTCATTTGTGCTTTTAGGAAAAGCAATGCACTTTTAGTTGATGCTTGATAGAGAATCCTTTAAAACCATGTCCACCTGTAGCATTATCCTTGTCTGCAAAATTTGTGTATTTTCACGTATATCTTAGTTATCTTACACAGTTATGGCGCAGATGCTTTTGAAATCCTTTTTTTCCTGCTTTTCTTGAGAAATGATCCTGCAAGTTAACTTGATCATTGCTATATTCCTCACAGTGTCTGATGAGCATGTCCCTTTCTAGGGTCTGGAAGATCATCTTGGAGACATGGACTTTAAAATTGCTGGCACTAAAAAGGGAGTTACGGCTATTCAACTGGACATAAAACCAACTGGAATGCCTCTGGACATCATACGCGAATGTTTAGAACCTGCACATAAAGGTCGTCTGCAAAGTTTGGACCACAATATACAGAGAAATCAGTTTACCACATACCCAATATGATAGAGATACTCCTCAATTAGGTCTACTTCTTGACTGTTCGTAGTCCCATGTTTCGTTAGTATGAAAAGCCATGCTTTGACTGAAATTTCGTTATTTTAATTCAGCAACTCTTACGTTCAGCAATGATCCTCTATATGAAATGTTTTGATTCACAAAGCACCAATTACATGTAATACGAGAAAAGCATTATATTGGCAATTGTAAACTTTATTCTATTTGGTTACTTAGCTAATATTTAGTGGGCATTTTTTTTATTAAATGCTTACAAAAAATAAAAGTTTACTCATTTTCCCTAACCAATAAATACTTCGAGATTATACATAAACGAGAGCATTTATGAATAAAGATAGTTTGAAAAGCCTGTGCATCACATGCTCTTCTCTTTGAAATCCGACTAACCCATCTAAAAACCCCCTCTGCCTCTGCCCGACAAGCCTCGACACCATGTCTGAACATTCGCAAGAAGGGAAGCAGATGGATGATGACATATCAAGAAGTATGTAGAGACATCGGAAAATTGATCCAAGATTTGGACAAAAGGTCAGTGTTTCGTGGAATCCGAGTACTGACTATGTGTTGGTATTCGATTTCTCCAATATCACCTTCTTGGATGAAATTAGCAGAAGTAGAAATGGATCCACCAAGTCAAGTCATCTCCCCATCATTGATGTTGGTGACCCACGAAAAGCATGTGGATATTGTCGCTCGCTTCCACCGCTCGATCCGATGCACGAATGCGTGGAAAATGGTTCGAGTTGACGAGGCTATAAAGTGGGGTTTGTCCAGAGTCTGCCCCCCCTACATGTGAGCGGGTGGAAAACGGGTGGTTTTAAGTCATCTATTGCGTACAAACAACAAGTGCACCAATTGCGTTATCTGTGATTTCTGCAGCTGTGTGATAGGCTCGATGGCACGTCGCGACAAGCGTGGCCCATCCATCCTGAAGCCGAAGTTCGTCATCATCATGATCGTCGCATTTCCTTCCCCTCGACAGAGTGAACGTAGGCAGGTACGGAGTGGAAAAAAAAATTAAATCAGGGGGCTGAAAAAAACAAGGAGCAAGCCCCGGCCATCGTGGGCATTCCCTTGCCCTGATAAAGTTCCCTACTGAACCAGCAAAAATCCAAATAATCGCGCACCCATACGTGAGTATGTGGTGGGGTCTAGCTCTACCCAATCATTTTTTTTAACTATACAAAGAAAATCTCATACTTATTAATTGATCTACTTTCTCCTACTTTACCTATGTGGGACAAGGAAAAAGCATTTAGTTTGTTTTTACAAACAAACCTCCAGCATTGGCTTACGTTGCTTGAATGATATTGTTAATTCTCAATATATGCCCTACCCTCAATTGTCCAATATAAAAGGAAGATATTATCCTCAAGGAAAGATTGAGGGATATCAAACTGTGAATTGATGATAAAGTGTTGTGGATCATGCTAAAACTTATGAGGTATGCAAAAGATTTGGATTAGATGACTCCAAGGATGCACGACACAGCAAATTAACATGTTATTTGTATTCTGAAATACAGGATATGGTACTAGGTCTTGAACTATAGTATATGATAATTTGAGACCGGAAAATATTATGATAGTAGAATTTGAGGTTATATTGGCGAAATCTCATACGTCAGTGTCACGGATAGATTAACGTTCCTTAACCCATGCGGCCTTAAGATTTTTCCCAAGTCAACTTTACTCACAATTGACTCATACTTGTGAATGAGATGATACAAATGACGAGAGGAGACCCCTATATATATATTAGTATAAGACAAACCATATCCGTAAATCTCTCATTGATTTAACGGTGGATATTGCATCTCCCGAACTTCCAATTACCCGTATTTATTACATGCGTATATAATTACGTCGCCCACCCCAAAGAGTATTCTAGAACACTTGAGAAAATTCTAGAACTTTAGGAGATATGTGGCTCAGATGATAAAATCACGTGGTTAACAATCTAGGCGAACTCGATTTACATAATCTGTCAACCACCTGGATCGATATTCATGTCATGCCGACAATATAATTTGCTTTATATTGTTATATGGCGTCGAGAACACACAATGTGGCAGTAATGATTTCTCATGGTCTGGACCTTCCACGGAATCTCGCAGTTGCTTGGGTTGGCTGAAAAAATTATTTGTCTAAGCTTGGATTCTAGTCCAATCATTGGACTCGAACTAATTCTCGATGGATTCCTAGTCATCCTCTGCTTTAGTCACATGGGTACGTCCTCCAAGGATGGTCTCAATCTCAAGAAAATGCGCACGAAATTGATCGGCAACGAAGAGAATTGAGTTCATGCTTCTTTTCCTAGGAACACGACAGGTTTGGCAAAAGCAAAATGAGCTAGGAAAGGTTCCCACTATTATTAGTCGTATTCGAATGGACTTTACTAGTATAATAGTTTTTAAACACTGTGAGAATAACAGTTTATTGTGAGCCATAAATTTTCAAAGGAGTGAGCCTCATAATAATTTATAATTATTTATTATCTGATTTTTTGTAATCCAGAATAAGTTGTTATTCTAATAATAGAGTAAAAATTATCATATAATCATTTCTTTATTCCAATTGTGCAGCGGGAGTTAAGGAGAGAGCAGTCAATAAATCATCCTAAAATGGAGCTAACCTACATCGAGATGCGATCAGTGAATAAGATAATCGCCCGGGGCTGGTCGATCTGGTTTGAATATTTGCTACCACCCCTCGAAAGAAAAAGGCCAAGAACGACCCACCGTCGGGGGCAAGAACCAAGGTCTACGAAGACTTGGACTAGGAAAAGTCCAGGAAGCAGCTCAGACAAGAAGGATTTCGTGCATTTGCAGAGAATTCATCGCCACTTTCATCTCCCGATTTCCTCCGGTCATATACCGTCAGTTCCCCATAGATTGAGCCGAAAAGAATGGTGACCCCGCCTCCAAACGACTCCAAGAACCCCATCGCGGTGGCCAAGGCGGCGCTGTCTGCTGCGGCCTCCATGACGGCCTCCGTGATGGTGGTGCAGTCGGTGGTTCGACCATTCATCCCCCCCGAATTCCAGGGCTTCCTCTTCTCTGGGATCCGCGGCTTCTTGTCTCGCTTCCGCAACGAAATGACCATGGTCATCGAACAGTACGATGGGTACGCCCAGAACGAGCTCTTTGGGGCGGCCCAGGTTTTCCTGGCCGCCAAGCAATCCCTTTCGATGACGCGCATGCGAGTGACCAAGTCCCCGAAGGAGAACCACTTTAATCTGGCTATGGACCAGAATCAAACGCTGGTGGATACGTTTCACGGGGTCAAACTCAAGTGGGTTTTCGTGTCGAGACAGGTCGACTCGGGCCACCAAGTTCATCAAGGCCGGAAATCAACGGTTCAGCGCGAAGTTCAGTACTTCGAGCTCAGTTTTCACAAGAAACACAAGGAGATCGTGGTCAAATCCTATCTGCCTTTCCTCATCGACGAGGCCAAGTCCATAAAGCAGGGGAAGAAGACGTTGAAGCTATACACTCCGGGCTCCAACGGTAATTCTACTATTAGAAGTGGAAAAAGAGTGATGCTAAATTCACAAAAACTCCGTAGTTCAATCAGTAAAATCCTAAAGAAGATTAAGGTCAAAATTCAGTAGAGCCAGCCTTGCACCTTCTTATCTATGATTCTGCGTTCGATTTCTTCAGCAAAAGACTGAATTTTGTATCTCCATCACATTTTGTTTTCCTATAGGTCCTTACCCAGGTGCGTGGTCCCCAGTGAACCTCGACCATCCGGCGACATTCCAAACACTGGCCATGGACCTAGAGCTCAAGAAGAAGATCACGGATGATCTCGACAGGTTTGTGAGAAGGAGGGAGTACTACAGGAGAGTTGGCAAGGCGTGGAAAAGAGGGTACTTATTGTATGGACCCCCTGGAACGGGGAAATCGAGTTTGGTCGCTGCGATGGCCAATTACTTGAACTTCGACATATACGACCTAGAACTGAGCGGGCTCCTGAGCAATGCGGATCTCAGGAGGCTGCTCGTCGAGACCATGAATCAATCCATATTGGTGGTTGAGGACATCGATTGCACCATTCAGTTGCTGAAAGACAAAATTAAATCATATGCGGAAGCCAGGATCAATCGAAAACAAACCTCCAGCCATTGTTCGTATTCACGTTCGTCAAATGTCCTGAAAAATCAAGTAATAGGCACACTCTACTAACCAAATCTCTTCACGTACTGATGGTGTATTCTCAATGTGAAGATTTTGTGTTAGACCTTGATCACCCGTCAGAAATGAACGTACGTTCCTTATATATATCGTCTCCCATCAAGACGAGCGGTTGTCACGAACGGTACGAATCGCAACAGTTGGGTCTAAATGTGGGATCACAAAAGGAAAAATAAATAACATTCTCCCACTTGATCCCATCATTTTCATCATATAGATTATCCAACTAATTCCACGAAAACTTAATGCTTAAAGAAAAGAAACAAAACACATGGATCATGGCGACATGTCCTCTAAGAGTGAGTAATATCTTCCATGTATCACAATGCATCTTATTTCTTTAATGTCAGCCAATATGTGACAACATATCTTAATGAATAAACCCCATGTTTATTCCAAAACCAAGGATAAATGTTATTCTCATAAACAACAAAATGTGTACACAAAATTTGAGAATCAACATTACAACGAATAAAAAAGTTTCATACAACAAAAATCGTTCAAATGACGACAAATTACATGATGGGACCTATTCCCATACTAATTACATGATCCTTATACTTCATTGGTGGCATGCCTTTAGTTAAAGGATCGGCTATCATCAATTCAGGTGCTAACGTGTTCAATGACCACTTTATTCTCCTTAACACGTTCCCTTATGGCTAAATACTTAATGTCGATATGCTTACTTCGACTTGCCACTTTTGGCATTTTTAGCCATAAAAACTGCAGCTGAATTGTCACAATATATTCTTAATGGCCTAGAAATATAATCAACAATTCTAAGCCCAGCAATGAAACTCTTCAACCATACACCATGCGAGGTAGCCTCAAAACAAGAAACGAACTCAGCCTCCATAGTGGAAGTAGCAGTCAAAGTCTGCTTGGCACTTCTCCATGACACGGCTCCGCCAGCTAACATGAAAATGTATCCAGATGTTGATTTTCGTGAATCAATGCAACCCGCGAAGTCCGCATCCGAATAACCGATCACTTCCAGGTTGTCAGTCCGTCTATACATAAGCATATAGTCTTTGGTACCTTGAAGGTATCTCAACACTTTCTTTGCAGCTCTCCAGTGGTCTAAACCTGGATTACTCTGATATCTTCCCAACATTCCCACAAAAAAAAGCGATGTCGGGTCGAGTGCAAACCCGAGCATACATCAAGCTTCCAACAAAGAAAGCATATGGAATGTTGTACATTTGTTCCCTTTCTAGATCATTCTTCGGGCATTGGTTCAAATTGAACTGTCACCCTTCACAATGGGTGCTATACTTGGTGAACAATCTTTCATCCGAAATCTCTCTAGGACCTTATTAATATAGGTTTCTTGAGATAGTCCTAAAATTCCTCGAGGTCTATCTCTATGGATCTTAATGCCAATGACATAAGATGCCTCACCCATATCCTTCATGTCAAAACTCCTAGAGAGAAATTGTTTCACCTCATGTAGCAACCCCTTATCATTGGTTGCAAGCAATATATCATCCACATACAGCACAAGGAAACAAATTTTGCTCCCACTGACCTTCTGGTATATACATTGATCCATGACATTCTCTATAAAACCAAATGAAGAGATGACATCATGAAACCTTAAGTACCATTGGCGAGATGCTTGTTTCAAGCCATATATAGATTTCTTAAGCTTGCACACCAAATGCTCACCTTTACTAGAAGAAAATCCTTCAGGTTGTTTCATGTAAACCTCCTCCTCTAGTTCTCCATTGAGGAACGCCGTTTTCACATCCATCTGATGTAATTCCATATCAAAATGGGAACCAAAGCCAAAACAATACGAAGAGAATCTTTCTTAGATACGGGAGAAAAAGTCTCGTGTAATCGATTCCTTCCTTTTGAGTGAATCCTTTGGCAACAAGTCTAGCTTTATATCTTTCAATGTTACCCAATGAATCTTTCTTAGTTTTGAAGACCCATTTACAACCAATAGCCTTCGCACTATCAGGTAACTCAACTAAATCCCAGACTTTGTTAGATGCCATAGAACTCATCTCTTCTTTCATGGCATTGTACCACAAATTAGATTTATCACTATCCATGGCTTGTGAAAACGTTTCGGGATCATTCTCAGCTCCAATATTGTAGTCAGACTCTTGTAAATACACAATATAATCACTAGGAATAGCCGATTTCCTTGTTCTAGTAGATCTTCTCAATGTTGGATCAACATTCTCTTGAGGAGCATGTTGCTCAACCGGTTGTTCAACGGTTTACGTAATTCTTTGAACAACTGGATCTACTGGATCAATATCAGCAGGTTGTGGAACTTCAACAATTGATTGTTCAATAGCCGGCTGAACTGAAGGGGCATTATGAGCAACAACCAATCTTAAACTTGAGGTGGAAAGTTGAGTGTTTGAATGATCTTCCTTAGGAACAAGATCCCTCGGTCGATCGCTCCCACTGATCAAGTCATTTTCAAGAAATTTAGCATTTCTTGATTCCACAATCCTAGTGGTATGAGATGGACAATAAAACCTGTATCCCTTAGACCTTTCGGCATATCCAATGAAATACCCACTTATGGTCCTTGGGTCCAACTTCTTTTCTTGTGGATTATAAATTCTTACTTGACGGGCATCCCCAAACGTGCACATGATGTAAACTCGGTTTCCAACCCTTAAATAACTCAAAAGGTGTCTTTGGGACAGCCTTGGTCGGAACTCGGTTTAATATGTACACTTTGCCGTCTTAAGTGCTTCAGTCCATAAGAATTTAGGAAGTTTGGAGCTACTAAGCATACTACGCACCATGTCTAATAAGGTCCGATTTCTTCTTTCCGCTACGCCATTTTGGTGCGGAGAACCCGGGCATAGTATATTGGGCAACTATCCCATGCTCTTGAAGAAATCTTGCAAATGGACCAGTGCTTGTCCATCTTCGATGTATCTACCATAGAATTCTCCACCTCTATCTCGATCTCACGATCTTAATTTGCTTATTGCATTGTTTCTCTACTTCCGCCTTAAATACTTTAAAGGCATCTAACGCTTCATATTTATTATGAATCAAGTAGAGATACATATAACGTGAATAATCATCTATAAAGGAGATGAAGTATTTCTGACCACATGAGTCCATATCCGGACTACAAATATCCGTATGTATGATTTCTAATATTTCTGTACTCCTCTTGGCACCTTTCTTTGACTTGTTAGTCTGCTTTCCCTTTATGCAGTCCACACAAGTATCACAATCGCAAAATCTAAAGTACCAAGTACTCCATCATTTACTAATCGCCTAATTCTTTCTATGGAGATATGTCCCAATCTCCGGTGCCACAACATAGAAGAATGTTCTTTCACAACACATCGTTTCATACCAGCTTTATTTTGAACATGCATCGCATCATAATAGGCATTGTCTTGTAAATTAATTCGAAAAAGACCATTAGACAAAATACCACTCCCAACAATTTCAGATTTAAATGATAAACAGAAGTTTGAATCTGAAAAGTTAAAAGAGTATCCCAAAGGTACAAGTCTTGAAACTGAAATTAAGTTTCTAGAAAAACTAGGAACATAAAAGGTCTTTTCCAAATCTAAAACAAAACCACTATTGAGAACTAGTCTATATGTCCCAATAGCTTCCACATGCGAACGCATCTTGTTTCCCGAGAATAGATGCTTTGTTCACTTCCCACTCGGCTTCCGGTGGTTTTGAAAACCCCGCAAGGAATTCGAAATATGGATTGTAGATCCGAATCAATCCACCAAGTGTTGTGACTTACATCAGTCATATTAGATTCATAACAAACACAAGAGATTGGATTACCTTTCTTCTCGAGCCAGGCCTTAAATTTGACACAATCCTTTCTCATATGCCCCTTCTGTCTACAGAAGAAACACTTGGATTCTTTCTTAATGTCAGCTTGGGGAGGTATTTTACCTTTTCCCTTATACTTGCCATAGCCCTTATTCTTTCCTTGTGTTGCCAAATGAGCACTTTCTCCCAATTCCATAACCAGTCTTTCTTCCTCTTGAACACACATGGTCATGAGTTCATTAATAGACCATTTATTCTTATGTGTGTTATAAGAGATCTTGAAAGGTGCATACTGTTATGGGAGAGTGTTCAGAACATAATACACAAGGAAGGATTCAGATATCTCAACCTCAAGGTTCTTAAGCTGAGCTGCAATATTCCTCATTTGCATGATGTGCTCACGCACACCTCTAACACTAGTGAGCTTCAATGATGAAAACTACATAATCAGGGTCATGGCATGCGCCTTCTCAGAACTTTCAAACTGCGCATCTATGGCCTCCAATAAAGCCTTAGCATTGCTATGCTTTGAGCAACCGAACCACGAATACTAGGAGATATCTTAGCTCTTATAAACATGGCACAAACGCGGTTGGACCGCTCCCATTGGTTATAAAGAGTTATCTCAGCTGGAGTGCTCGAATCAGTAGGAGCAGGTGGTTCGTCTTTCCTTATAGCATAGTCAATGTCCATCCACCCTAATTGAAGAAGAACTGACTCCTTCCAAACTTTATAGTTCTCACCATTCAATATAGGAACATCAAACTTAAATTCAGAGAAATTCACAGTTGCGAAACCGCATATCAAATAATCATGCTTATGTCACAAAATTTGAAGCAAATATAAATAAATCATGTTTTACCAATGTAAACATGTCACAATATGAATCACATAACATAAAAACTACCTGTGGGCTAAGTTTTTAATTTAAATAGATTCATAATTACTTCATGAAGAAACTACCATATTATATGCATTTTCTTAATCCCCTGTGGGTAAATTAAGAAAAATAATATGATATTTCATCCTAATTAATCATATTAATATAATGAAAATTCCTGTGGGATAAAATTCATCATATTAATATAATTAATTACAATCAATGTCCATTTCTAAATATGATCCGGAGGCTTTTAATATATAATTTAATTAATTAAAGATGCTTTGTGGCCACTCTCTAATTAATTAATTATATGGACCATTGGACATTTAATTTCATGCATAAAAAATATTCATAACAATGCATGAAATGACATAATAAATAAATACATCAAGGGCTGAACAAAATAAATAAATTGGCCAAGGGCATGATTGCAAAAATTTAAAAATTTGGGGCAAAAGTGTAAAATAGGAGCCGCGGTGGGAGAACGACAGGCGCGTGCAGAGCACGCGCCATAATTCGCGCGGGCGCGTGCCCCGCACGCGCGCCGTTCGGCGCGCGCGCGTGCGCGTGGGGCACGCGCGCGGTTCAGCCGCGCGAGCGCGTGCAACGCACACGCCCGGCAACCGCCCGCGCGTGGATCCCACGCGCGCAACGGTTGCCGCGCGCGCGTGAGAGCGCGTGGCGCGTGGATTCCACGCGCCTGCAACCGCAGCGCGCGTGGGCTCCACGCGCCTTCTTCCTCGCGTGAACGAAGCGTTTCTTCGCCGTTTTTCGCCGTTCCGCCGTGGTTTCGCCGGCCGTTTCTTCTCCGGCAGCCCATTTCAGACAAAAATAAATAATGGGTTTTGAAGAGCAAGCCGGCACGACCACATGGATACAAGTTTCAGCGAAAATGACGAAGAAATAAGCCCCAAATCATGAGAAAATTCCCAAAAACACAAAACCTCAACCACGAGACTTCCGCCGCCCGATTAGCCTCCGGCGAACATCAATATACCGGAAAAACTCATGGCCAACGTTCTGATGGCGGTGCGACCGGATGGGTCCGAAATCATGGGGTGGGTCGCCGGAATTTGTCTGGAATTTGGGAGTTTCTCTCTCGGCCTCAAAATGCCGAGTTCTGTTCATCTCTCAAATGCCCCAAAAATACACCGAAAATACACCAACAATTCGAGAAAAACAAGGCAGAGGCATTAACGTGCTCTGATACCAAATGAAAGACAAAATTAAATCATATGCGGAAGCTAGGATCAATCGAAAACAAACCTCCAGCCATTGTTCGTATTCACGTTCGTCAAATGTCCTGAAAAATCAAGTAATAGGCACACTCTACTAACCAAATCTCTTCACGTACTGATGGTGTATTCTCAATGTGAAGATTTTGTGTTAGACCTTGATCACCCGTCAGAAATGAACGTACGTTCCTTATATATATCGTCTCCCATCAAGACGAGCGGTTGTCACGAACGGGTACGAATCGCAACAGTTGGGTCTAAATGTGGGATCACAAAAGGAAAAATAAATAACAGTTGCAAGATAGGAAGTCGGAAACACAAGCCGCCAACATGAATTTGATGTCCATGATTAAGCAACGAGATCGAGTACAATCTTTTCTTCTTGCTTTCTTTTTTAGTATAAGTTCTAGCATCATGAACATGATTTGTCCTCGACATTTAACTCATGTTTGTCACTACAACATTAACTTTTTCCTTATGGAATAGGTGACATTGTCTGGATTCCTCAACTTCATTGACGGGCTTTGGTCGAGTTGTGGTGATGAGCGGATCATAGTTTTCACGACGAACCACATTGAGAAATTAGACCCAGCCCTATTGCGGCCAGGGCGCATGGACTTGCACATTCCCATGTCTTATTGCACCCCTTGCGGGTTCAGGCTTCTCGCTTCTAATTATCTTGGGATCGATCATCACGCACTCTTTGACCAGATCGAGAGTGCAATCACAACAGCCAGAGTCACTCCGGCCGAAGTAGCGGAGCAGTTGATGAAGTGCGACGAACCGGAGGTCGTTCTTGGGGACATGGTTTCGTTCCTCATTAATCACAAGAGAAAAGAAAATGAAGAAGTCACTGAGGAGAGAGTTGGTCGGTCCCAATTGGTTGAAGAGAATGGAAGGTGTGAAGAAGAAAGCAGCGAGTGCGAACTATTGGAAGAATAAACAATATATCAACTGTGTTGGTACGTTTCCATCGATTTTAACTTAGACTGTTATAAAGATCTTGATTATTATGGATTCAATGACCAAAGCTATCGATGGAAAGCTATTGTATCGTCATCCGAATTATTAATAATCTGAGTCAAATAGTAAAATCATGTGATCGTAAATGAACTCGATTTATATGATTTGCTTCATATAGTTATCGCGGGAAGGACTTATAATCAGACACTAATGATTTATCATGTTTTGGGCCTCCCATGATATCTTGTATTTGCTTGGATTGGCTGAAACCATTCCCTGTCCGATTTAGACCAACCGTTGGGGTCAAGGTCATTTCGGTCTTTTTGTTCCCCATTGGCGAGATGGAAATTTTCTCTTTTTTCCTTTTCTTTTAATATTACAGGGGTTCTGGACTTATTTGAGTTTAATATGATAATCCTCCATTGCACACATATCGAATAATTACTAGATTCACATAGATCTATGCTTTGAGTATATGGTCTTAACAAAAATGTCCAAATACGCTGGTTCGAATCGGATCGATGAGCGATAAGTGAAGATGAGGTTATCACTTGCGTAATCTTTTAGGGTTTGTTTTTATCCTAGAAAACGACAAGCTTAGCACAAGCAGAACGACCGACAAAAGGTACCAACTAACGCTGGTTATTCATATCGTGCGGCGGGAGTTAAGGAGAGATTGTTATATAAATCATTTCTAAATGCAACTGATTTACTGGAATTTATATCTTTAAATAGTCCAGCCAATCGATAAACGAGTTTATACTATCTAATTAAATAAAATCGTAGTGGAATGTGCCATGATTTCGCCCTTACATCGAGATGCAAATTCAGTGAATTTGATAATTCCATGGGATTGGTCGATCTGATTTAAACATCAAGATCAAAGTGTACGAACAGACTCAGAACAGTGGATGAATCAGCTTGGTCGAGAAGGTAACGCAAAAGCGCATCATGCATTTGTACCTTTGTGCTTTACAGTCAGACTTCCATAGGACCGACTCATTGACAATAACGTATCCATCTATAATTCTCTAATCCTCTATTGGTTCTTTCCCGAGTGCATGGTTGCTAGTGAACCTCGACCATCCGGCGGCATTCCAGACGCTGGCCATGGACCTAGAGCTCAAGAAGAAGATCCTCAACGATCTCGACAGGTTCGTGAGGAGGAGGGAGTACTATAGGAGAATTGGCAAAACATGGAGAAGAGGGTACTTTTTTTTGTTTGCTTTAAATAAAAAAAATTGAGAAGAAGGGCACTTACCTGTGGCATGGCGACCCGGTAACCTTGTAAAGAATGTAAAAGAATATGTTAGCGCAAAGATCTTTAGGGATTGAAATGTTGGAAACGATACATTATTACCCTTCGGTCGTTTTTATCCTTTGAGGGCTAACATCTCTTGGATTCACCCTCATGGATATTTGGTAACTTGGCATTACCTTTTGCTTACATTTGCCCTTAAGCGTTTGATGTCATCCCTTCACATGTTTTCGTTCTTCAGGTATGAATTTTGCTTGAAGTTGCTAGAATTGATTGAAAAATGGCTATGTGGCCCTAATTTTATCCATAAAAAGCACTTATTTATTGTATACAACAATTCACAAAGTTTGATTCCTGTTTTTATTTTTTTTATTTTTTTTTGGTGCTCTTTCTGAAGAGATGTTTAGCTGATAAGGAGCTTGAAAATTTTATATATGGATCATGAGATGTGTTTTTCAGGATTTTGCTTTGAAAGGAGAGTGGGTGCTCCTTGTTTCCACATTTGAGGATATTGTTCTTTAGATACTTTGCCCGTTTATTGTCTTGATGGAAGGCGCTGCTTCTACGGTCAAGGTGCAACATTTTTCCCATTCATCACCCTGCAAGAAGAGGAGATGAAACAAATTATCTCCATACTTAATTAGGTTCAATTTAGGAACAATACATCCTTCTTGATGAATCTAACAATGTTGTTCCAGCACATTTCATTGGTGGGGAGATGAGAGCTTTTTTTTCTAAATCAAACGTTGCTCTCTCGCTCTTTATTTGACAAACCTTTATTCTGTTTGAATCCGTCCTGTATCAAAAAAAAAAGAAAAAGGACATGTCATTTTTTATGCTATAGAGAATCAATTTTAGGGACGAGATACTTCCTTTTCAAAGTCGGGCGATCAACATCCCCAGATATCTCTAATGGAGGAATGGATAATATTGCCCCTCCGTTTCATTTGAATCTTTCCTTGTTTAAGATGAACAAGACTTAAAAATGCTCCACCACATTTGTCAGGAACATTACAAAAGTTGACACTCTTGATGTCTCCTCAATAATGGAAAAGAAAACCATGTCAGAAACGGTATCAAAATTGATGATTGAAATCGATACAGTTTACTCTTCCTTCGATTTTGCCTTTTTGGATGCTTGGCAATTCCCTTCATTTGTCTCATCATGCAGAGTGAATGAAATTGATGGACTATTCTGGTTCCTAAGGCATTTGCAAATAACAAAACTTCCCAGAATGGAATTCAACTTCGCTCCGCCTCTATGGAAAATTGGCGTCGACAATGCCTCAATGCATGCTTGCTTCTCGAGTTCGATGAGCCTAAGAAACTACATGAAGAGAGGGCCCTAAGCAAAGTTTTCTTGAAATTCGTTTTGGAAGGTAGACATAAAGGTTCGCCTGAAACATTTCTGAATTTGTTTTTTCTTTTCTTTCGTTTTTCGTTTTTTTTTTTTTTTTTTTTTTGGGATGATTTTCACGAAATTGAATTCCATCATAAAAAATGAGTCACATGATTTACCAAAACATCAATTGGATTTGCGATCAAAACCCAAAATGGAAAACAAGATTCTTAACAAGAATAAAAACAATGATAAAGTGCAAGAAACTCTTGTATAGATAAGAGTAAAAATCAACTCTCGTTCTAGCCCTAGAATTCATTTCTCTATGTAGTCAAACACGAGAATGTCATGGAGCATCACGTGTAACCTGCAAAAGATGACAATGTCAATATGTGAATGAGAGAAAATGATATTTTAATGATGTCACTTCTTACAATAAAATCGAGGCGACGATACATGCCCCACAATCATTATTACAGGACTTTAGTATTTCGCCAAGATTTTATCATAAGAGAAGATATCATTAAAATTATCAATCCATGACCATCAATCGAATGTCCACTTTTATTCCAAAAGTTTCGTAATGCAAAAGTGTCTTTGATTTTTGAAAGATTGATTTGTGATTTTACTCCTAAAAAAATGAAGTGATTTCTATTTTGAAGAATTTGTACACAAAATGATTTGCATTATAGTCCCAAAATATGAGAACAAGAAAATTCAATAAAAAAAAAAATGCAATTTCAATTTTTTTTTTGCCCTAATATAAAATCACAACTTGAAAGTTTTTTTTTTTAAATGATTTCGAACCCATAACTAGAAATTTAAACAAAACCATGTATTCAACAGGGCCAAATCAAAATGTTTAGAACTTGCATTCAAATGCTCACTTGTCAAAAGTGATTGCCAATTTTTCAATCATAAACTTACATCACCAAGGGCATTCGATTGATTTCCACAAATTTCAAGATGAAAATGCAATACAAAATGAGCAAATAAAAAGGGAAATGATACTTACAATGGGTGCCGACCTTTGTCTCATGCTTTTTTTTTTTTTTCAATCACATAGACATACACATGGAGTGTGGTTCGATTTCTACTCTATACAGCTCAAAATGAAGCCATAGGATCATCGGACTGAACCAACAAGGTCGTGGCTGGGTCGGGTTACCCATGACTCCAACTTCGTCAAAGAACCGACCCGTGTCGCGCGATTGCAAACCGGGGTGGGTACCTTCGACGTGAAGAAAGAAATTTCGGGGTTGAGGTGGGCGACTCGTACTACGCGGTTGTACTCGAAGTGGTATCCACCTCAACACCATCCTAGGTGATCCTATGCGGCCCAGGTCCGGCGGCGGGTTGTGTGTGCTATGGTGTAGTGCAATGCAGGAGACTCATGCATTCCAATTTAAAAAACAATCAGCACTTTAAACATGAATAAACCATTCACTCTTATACCCCTACAAAACAAAGGTTAGAAATCACCGCTCCTTATAACTCCTATAAGCATTCAACATTCAATGTTCAACATGTTATGGATGTACATGATATCTTCGCTGCCAAACAAAAATATTTTTGAACAAGATTAATTTTGGCCTAAGTCCTCTAAGGTCTAAAACCATTTCCCCAGTGGAGTCGCCAAGCTGTCACGACCTACCCCTCGGGGGGAGGGAACAGGTTTAGGGATATTACCTAAGGACGGCCCTAAGGCCCATGATTAGGCGCGGGCTCTCCCAAGCCCATACCCCGCGTGACATTAAAGTATTTTTTAGAAATTTTGCATAAGGAGTCGCCACTAGCCTATTGAGGTCGGCTAGAAAGCAAGTGAGGCATGGGAGTGTACCTCACTTCCTACGCAACCAAAGAATCTAGGATCGGGGACTTGATTACACTAATTAACCAATTAGTGCCCTTTCGGTACCTAATCTTGTTCATTTTAAAAGAAATGATTTTTGTTAAGCAGTCTGGATTCATTTTATACATATCCACTAACATGTGAGGTGACCATACGGGTGCGCAATCATTAAAATAACAGTCATAACTACCAAGGTCCTAATTTGCAATAAAATTAACACAAGCAACTAAACAATTGCAAACATAGTAAACATGTAAATTAAAAATGCAATATAGTCAATATGTGGGCAAATAAAGGCCTAATTACACTATAAAGGCAATATATGGCCATTCCTAATCAAAACCTACATTTTTTGGATTTTCGAAATTTTTTAATATTTTTTTAATATTTTAATTTTTTTTAATATTTTAATATTTTAATATTTTAATTAATTTTCTTTTTAAAAAAAATTATAACAATTAACATAGAGGAGTGGCAAGAAAGGAACGTTCCAGACAAGCAACCCATTCACAATTTCCCCAAAAAGAAGAAGAAAAGAACCCAAAGCCCATTATAAACTTAAGCTTAATAAAACCCAAATTTCAGAAAAAGTCTCGAAGCCTAATAAACCTATAAACCTAGGTGAGTCCAGCGAGCCAACAATTCACCCCACAGCCCACTTTAATGCCGACCTACTTTCTCCCGAACGTTTGCCCCTTTCTCCCAGAACTTTGACCTCTTCGTGGAACCATTCCCGAACATTAAACTCTCTTCTTCCTCTCTTTTTCTATTTCAACGTTAGGGCTCAAAGGAAAACACTAAAGAGGACTTCATTCGTAGACAAGGATCTCAAGACATTAAACGAACGCTCACAGTTATTTTCTACTGCCTCGAGCACGGCAACAATCAAGAAACACGCATCCAAAGAAAGTTCGGATTTGGCCATGACAACAACAAAATCTGAATAAAATCATGCTCCATGATCCATAAAGGATTCCTTTTATCAGAACAGGAGCATACTCATTCTAAATGATCTGAAAATCACGGTTAAACCAACGTTTACTTAGTTCAAGCGTTTCATCAAACATGCAGTGAGCACTGACTTGAGGGGAGAGGATATCAACCCATTTTTAGGACCCGCTCTGATCCAGACCCAGGGAAATCACCAAGAAATGCTCAACATCAAATAAATCGACTCGGTTGAACGGAAAACTCAAGGATCAGAGGAAACTCGCCCGGCTATCTATCACTAAAACGGGGTAGTGTGAAAAAAAGGTTCGTGGGGACGAGTTTCCGTCACAAAACCCCTACTCGGCTCGAAGACCGCGGCGCGAGAGCCAGTTCGAGACGAATCGAACTTCGGTCGGCCGCCTCGCGGTGTCTCCGAGCCTAGATCCTCGGGAACGACCGGGTTGAACCGAAAGGAAACTCACTGTAAAGGCAGAGGTTCGGGAACGAGAAGTCGCGTGCTCGAAGGCCTCGGCAATTGGCGTCGAGGGTGGGGCAGTGACGCTCGACCCAGGCAACTTCTGGCTCTCTCGCTCTCCGTCTCGCTCTAACTCTCTATTTCTCTCTCTCCATTTCTCTGTCGTTCTCTCTCAGTATTTCTCCCGGCTTTTTTTTTCGCTCCCTGTACTGCTGGGGTCCGAAGGTTACAGCGGCGATCAACGGCTCACCGGCGGCAGCTAGACGTTCAGGGCTCCTCAGCTCCTTCTCCGACCTCTTTCCTTCCTTTCCTCCTGGTTTTCCTCCCTGGTTGCTCCCTCCATTCTCTCTCACTCCCTCTCCGCTTCCCCCTCCTCCTCTTTTTGTTTCCTTCCTTTTTTTTTGCTCTCTTTATCTTTTGCGGGACCTCGCACGAAGACCACGGCCATGCCGCTTGCCAGCCAAGCATTCCCGACCCGCGAGATCACGCCGCCATCCCGATCTCCTCGCTCTCCTCCATCGCCGCTCCCGCCGCTCTTTGTTGCTGATCTGTTTTCTGTTCTTCCTTGCAGGTCTTGCAGCGAAGACCGGCTGAAGGGAGGAAAAACGAGCGTGGGCTGGGCCGAAGGAGAAAGGATGCTTGGGTCGGCCCAACGCGGGGGGAGGAGGAGAAAAGAAAAGGGGTGGGTCGGGCCAAAGCCAAATCCGACCCGACCCGACCATTTTCGATCGTTTTTTTTTTCTTTTTTTCTCTTTTTTTTTGCGACTAATTCCTAATCTTGTACACGATTAAATCCTAAATAAAATGGTGAAATTTAGGTGTCAACACATATTAAAAGAAAATTATTAGTATATTTCACTTGTGAATAAGATAATATAATTTAGGGAGAGGAGGCCCCTATTTATGCAAGTACGGGGTCAACCATAGCCATATATCTCTTCTTGGATCTAACGGTGGGGTTTAAATCTCCCACAATCATCACAATCCTTACTTAGATGTACACTTATCGTATTGCCCCTTTCCAAGGAGTATTTTAGAACACCCTTGGACTTTCGGAAGCTGGAGAGTCATTTGTTCATGGATGGGTCACGACCCTTTACTTGGGAAACTTTTGGAGCGCATCAATTTCTTGGGTCGTGGCACTTCTCACTTCTATTTATCTCGGGATCAATCTCACAAGCTCTTCGACCAGATCGAGAGTGCAAGTACGACATCTAAGGTTACTCCAGCCAAAGTCGCGAAGCAATTGATGAAGCGCGACAAACTAGAGGTTACTCTCAGGGACATGGTTTCCTTCCTTGCGAATTACAAGGGGAAAGAAAATGGAAAAGTGATCAAGAAGAAAGT